>CM052541.1:12152066-12260151 GCA_028533065.1 Trachops cirrhosus
GGTGTCAGCCAGGAGTCGTCACGGGTCCTGAGAGGCAGAGACAGGGTGGGGGTGGGGGGTGCGGTGCTGGTCAGAGAGAAGAAAGAGCTGGGAAGGAGGGGGGAGAAGATCCAGAAGAGGAGGGGGAGAGGGCTTTGCAGCAGCGAAAGCTGCTGGGAACAGATAAGGCAGCACAGCAGCAGCAGGGATTAAAGCTCTGAGGGGTGGGGGTGGGGGTGAGGCGTGGGACACAGAAGGGGGGTGGGGAGGTAGGCAGGAGAGGGCTGAGGGCAAGACATCGGGACCAAGGAGATGAGTGGGAGAGAGGAGGGCTGCCAAAGGGGCAGGATTTAATCAGGAGCCAAGAGGTGATCGCCTAGGAAAGGGAGGATAGAAGGGGCCTCGGCTCATCTCTTCTGCAGAGCGGGGTCTTTTCCTCCACTGGCGAGCCACGTACCCCGCACACGCCAGGGGTAGCAGAGCTCAGCAGATGGGTGCATTGCCGAGGGTAGGGAACTGATAGAGTGTTGGGTGGGAGCAAGTGGCAGAGGCCAGCGCGGGGAGCTGCTGAGCTCCCGGCAATAGGATGAGGGCTCACAGCGCCTCCTTGAGGTGGCCAACGAAACCCAGGGTCAAGGGGAAGAGAGTACCCCGCCAGCCTGTACTGGGATGGAGACCTCATCACGCCCGGGTGGCAATGACCAGCATTTCAAAGGGAGTTTGTTTGCGGGGAGGGGTATGGACACGGAGGGAGGCTTCCCCAGGCTCACGCCTTGAATTGGAAGCCCCTTACCATCATCCCCAGCCTTCCGGTCCTCCAAGCCTCCCAGAAGGATGCGTTTGGGGAGGGTGAGGCCCCGGCTCCTTCCAGACGAGAACCTGGGGCAGCTCCGAGGTGGCTGTGGTGACGGAGGGGAACCTGGAGGGAAGGAAGAGGAGGAGTAGGAGGGGGCGGGGGGAGGGGAGCGGGGGTGGCGGGTGGGGCAGAGTAATTGCGTGTTTGTCAGTTGGCTCTGCACGGGAGGGAGCGTGTGTGGTGGTGGGTGTAGCTTCACCTCCAGGAGTGAGTGTCTGCTGGCAGAGGTGTCAGTGTGTCTGTCCTAGGGCTCCGGCTCTCTCAGGCCCCCGCCCCCCTTTGTGTTGTGGGGATGGTGGCTCTGGGCACACCCAGCTGTGCTCCGTGCTGATGCGGCAGATGTGGCGGGGCCCCAGCTGTGCCTGCTTCCCAGAGAGGGGGAGGGGGCTGCAATCTGCTCCCCCGATAATGGCTGCTAAATGCCGGGTGGGGGGGCGTCGGGAGGAAGGAGATGGGGTGGGACTGGGGCCCAGGGCAAGCCCACCAAAGGGACAGGAAGGAGATGAAGACCCTGTCCCTGCCCCACTCCTGGCAGTCAGTCTGTGTTCTTAGCTTGGCCTCTCCCCCTGGATGGCTCCTGAAGCCCATCCAGATCTTTCCACTCAGTCCCCATCCCCAGCTTCCCTCCCCAGTCACCCCATCCAGCTTGGTGCCAGGGGCCTACCGCCTCCCTGGCCCCCAGCTCGCTCCCCCTCGCTGATTTTACAGAATAATCTTTTTATGGAAACCGAGAAAAGCACTAATGGCAGGAGCAAACCCCTCCCCCGCATCCCTCCCCCACTTCCCACCCCAGTTCCCTCAGTTTTCCCTTCTCAACCTCTCCAGGGGGCCGGCACCCTCCCAAGCCTACAAGGATGAGGTCCCAGACATAATGTGGGAAGGGGCCTCCCACATCCTGGGCCTGAGCAGCATCCTCAGAGATGGATGGGGGTCTAGGTCCCTCCCAGGGCAGATAAGGCTGCAGAGGAGGGTGGGGGGGGAATTACAACTTCTTTCTCAGTCACCCCATCCACCCAAGCGTATACACGCAAACACTGTCAGCCTGGGGGGCACGTTACAAAGACCTCAGCTTCACTGGCCCCCTCCCGCTTGGAACACTGACCCCTTCCCCTCCCAGTGCCGCTCCCCACCATGTCCCCACCCCCACTGGGCCTCGGAGGGGGTCCCGAGGGCCTGGGCCTGACACAGACTTATTGGATTTCACGGTGTTTTGCTGAGAAAATAATTAAATTATCATATTTATGATGGAGCTGCCATGGCCTCTGCCAACCACTCAGAACAGAAGGGTCAGGACTGGGGGGGAGGAGAGGGAAGGGACCCAGACCCTTGCCCACCCCTCTGCCAGCCTCTTCCTCAGGGAGTTGACCCCGGGCCCAGGGTAGGCATCTACAGCCTCCTCCCAACCCCGCGGAGAGCACGGAAGCCCTGGGCTGGAGGCTGGGGTCTGAGGAACAGGAAGGGGCTGAGTCAAGGCAGCGTGGAGGTCAGGGCTGCTAGAACCCTGGGTCACTTCACAGGTGCTCTCACACGGCGGGCAGGGCCTGAGGGCCTGGAGGCGGCATCTAGCCCAGTCCCTCCCCCGCCCCCCTCAGCCCAGCTCCCCAAAAAGCTCATCCTCCAAACCGCCTGGCTGTGAAGCTCTGAAATCCTGGGCTCTGTCCCAGCCCCTGGTGCTGCTGACGAGGCCCAGCACCCTGCTGCCTGCCACCCCTGCCTGCTGCCAGGACCCCCTCCTCCCTCCCACCCACGCCCTGCCCCCCCATTCTCTTCGGGTAATTAGATTCCTCTCAATTAGCAGATTACGATCATTACCAGCTCATCTGGCAACTAAGCACCGCACCCACAGCTGGGGAAGGGGGGGGGCACCAGGAGGGGCAAGTGGGGGTCATGGGCAAACATGAGCGGAACTGGGTTTCTCTGGGGTTTCGGAATGTGGAGTGGAATGCTGGGACTTCCTGTGCTCCACTGAAGTGGCTGGGGACCATCCCATCCCAGAACAGCACTGCCTACGGCGATTGCAGGGGGAAGGCACCAGCTAGGCCCACCCTGCCTGCCAGGGGAGAAGATGAGACACCGGGCCTCGGGTGGGCAAAGGAGAGACCCCCCCACCCTACCGAAAGCTGGGCTAGGAGCAGACATAGCTGGCAGAGCAGAACACAGGCCTGGGCTGGGGTCTGGCCAGGACTGAAGACGGGATGCGCGGGCAATCCAATCTCAGCCCGTGGCTCCCTGTCCCTGTGCCTGCCGCCCGTGCCCCACTGCCCAACTGCAAGTCTTTATCATTCGCTCTGAAAGCCCTCCACTCCGGGGCCTGAGCCAGGCCCAGTGAAGAGGAACAGGGAGGCGGGTGGGCAGGCGGCGGCAGCAGGGTAGGGTTGAAGGCGGGGCCGCCAGGCTGGGAGCCTTGAGGGCCTCACTCCAGAGCAGCAGCACCGAGGCTGAGGCTGCGGGAGGGGGAGATTTACCAGGGCTCCAGATTCATTATTCATGAGCCCGCAGCAACGACTCCAATTTAAATGCTAATGTGGGGGGGGGCCTGACTCAGCTGCCCCCCTTCTACCCCCACCCCAGTCCAGGCACAAGCTGAGTCCGTGCTGGCTCCAAGGTTCCTGGGGTTTATTAGGGAGTGGAGAGGGAGGCCAGCGGTTCTCGGCCCACCCACGTTGCTCCCGGTCTATGGAGATTCTGCCTGGTTCCCCCAGGTCCATCCTGGACAGAGGTTAGAGGGGTAAGAGTGGGCAGGGGGGCTCTGGCGGCCCCCTTCAGAGGATGATCTGGTTGGTAAAGCTCCGGCTCAGCTCCTTGTGCGGCAGAACAATCGAGTTCAGGATGAGCACCTCAGCCGGGATCCGGACACGGCAGCCTGCAGTGTGGGTGAAGGCACCAAGGGAAGGTCAGGGCAAGGAGCTGGGGACCACTGCCGTCAGGAGGGATCCCTCCCTGCCCATCTTGCTCTGGCCTCTTGCCCCCAGCGACTCACACCAGGACTGGCACACAGCAGGCATTTGGTAAATGTTTGCTGAAGGAAAACACAGCCACACCCTCGTGCAAATTCTCCCCCCAGAGCCCACCTATCACCTGTGGGGGTTTCTCATGGCCCGAAACCCCCTGGGAAGCCATACCCAGGATGGTGATGGCAGGCAGCAGCTTCCCATCCTTGAAGAGGCTCTCACTGTCCATGTGGGCTCGAGGGTCATTGGGATTGGGGTCGTTGGGGGTGCCCTCCACGCGGGCCCAGCGCCCCACGGTGCTGCCCCAGCCCACAATGCTGTGCAGAACACACGTGTGCTCCTGCCAAACAGGAGCGTGTGAGCTGAGGGGGCGAGAAGGAACCAGACGCAGAGCCCGGGGCTCCCCCCTCTCCCCCGCCTCCTGGGGCACAGGGTCCTGCTGCGCGTGCTGAGGTGCCTACCTGCAGCGTGGCTCCGTGGAGGACAATGCTCTCTCGGAGCCGCACACCCTCGCCTACCGTCACGCCCTCCCCAATGGAGACGTTGGGGCCCAGCTGTGGAAAGGAACATAGACCATAAGCCTTGGAGAGGCTTGGAAGACCCCAAATGCAACCCCCTCATAACGGGAAGGAACCTGCTGAGGCCGTATGAAAAGCCGTGACAAAGCAGAGATGGTACTCCGAGCTTAGGGGATATCCAACCCCCCACCCCCACCCCAGCCCTTCCTCTCCCCGGCCTGCGCCTTGGCTCACCACAGCCGTGGGGGCCACCTTAGCCGTGGGGTGGATGTAGACGTTTCCTAGAAGCAGAAGAGAGGACCTGGGGACAAATACCCCAAACCATACCTGGTCCAGGGAGGGCAGGGGTGTAGATTTTACCTCTGGGTTCTGAGGTCAAGAGTCACAGGTCTGAGGGCAGAGGGGGCTGGGGTTGGGGCAGCGGTTAAGAACTGTGGCGGGGAGGGTGGGGAGGTGGTACCTCGGATCCGTGGCCCCCCTGGGGTGTGCCTGGCCAGGCGTTCTGGGTGAGTGAGCTGGTACTGGCCCAGATAGAGGCGGGAGGCATAGAGTGCTGAGCTGGGGACCACAAAGTGGGGCAGGGGCTCAGGGGCCGGCAGGGCCTGTGCCCAGCATCCCGAGGTCTCAGCCCTCAGCCGCCCCACCAGGGGCCTCTCCCGTACCCTGCAGACTTGATCTGACTCCAGATGCCGTCGTTGAGGTGCACGTAGATCTGGCCCTGCCCAGCCAGGGCAGAGAAGACATCCTGCTCCAGGCGGATGGTGCCTGCCCCCCGCCACAGGCCTGAAGAGTCCTCCCTGGCAGAGGAGGTGAGGTGCTGACATCAGTTCCCCAACAGCACCCAACTGGGTGGCCAACATGGTCCCTTGGGAATGGGAATCGAAGGGAACCAACCCCACCACCTCGAAAGGTCTGGTCAGATCCTCTCCAAAGAGATGCTCACGTCCCAGAAGCTCTCCCACCACTTAGGTACATCAGCCCCCTACTCTCCCAGCTGGGGGGCTGGTTACCCCAGGGGAGCCCCAGGCACGGACCTGCTGCCCATCTTGCCCCACATCTAGGAGGAGCTCGGCCGGACTTGGCTTCGCCCAGTTATCCCAGTCTCCCCCCACCTCCACCTGTGAACCCCACCTCTGGTCCCTCCCTCTCACTGGATGGAATGAAACACAGACAGACTCACCCAAGAGGAAGGCAGCTGGTGAGGGCAGAGACAGTCACAGAAAGGGGGAGAGAGAGATGGTAGAGATGCCAGTTCAGCAGAAACAGAGAAGCCAGGAGAGATGGAGAGAGAAGCAGAGATATGGGTGGGACTGAAAAGATGGCTATGGGCGGAGCAGGCGGGAGAGGGAAGGAAGGCAGGGGAGCCACAGAAGGGGACAGTTCCCAGACCTAGGAGGACCTCCCTGGGACCGTGGCTGGTGGTGAGCTTCCTCAGTCTGAGCGTGTGTGTGTGTGTGTGTGTGTGTGTGTGTGTGTGTGTGACCGTCTGTTCTGGAAGACATCTCGGGGACACTCAGGGCTTGAAAGAAATGGACCAGAAGGGGAGTGGGCAGGTGGTGACAGAGCAGCAACTGGGATGGATAAGGAAGAGGGACAGAATGAGGTTAGAAGGGGAGGGACTGGGGAAGCTCGGCTGGAGATGACAAGTGGAAGAGAGAAAGGAGGAGGAAGGTGAGCAGGTTGAGATGCAGCCAGCAGAGACGGGGGAAGGGGGGTCTGTGGCTCGGGGTACTTGGGGTTACGGGCCATGGGGTCTGCCTCACAGTTGCCCATCCTGCTGATTACGCTGGAAGACATCCCGAAGGGGCTTCAGGGCTTCCGGGGAAAAGAGGTAGACGCCGCAGTTGATGATGTCACTGACAAAGGTGCTGGGCTTCTCCACGTAGTGCAGGACCTGAGGAAGAAGAAGGCTGGGGTCAGGAGAGGAGGGGCCACGGCCACCATCCCCACAGACCCGCTGAGTCTCCGGGTCCTCCCTGTTGCCACAGGGGTCATCCTGAACGGCAGAGCACATCCTGTCACTGCCCTTCAACTTCACCTTCAAGGTAAGTCCAAACTCCGTGCCTTCTCCCTCCCGGCCCCCCCAACCCCACACAGTGCTCCCAGAACACCGCCCGCCCCATGCCGTTGCACGCTGGTGCCTTTCGGAATGCCCCTCCCCCGCTCTCCACCTGTTAGAGTTCACGTTCGAAAACCCAGCTGACACCGTCACTCCCTCTCTAAGCCCACCCTTGTCTGTCTGCCCCAGCATTAGCGTCTCGGCTCTGGACACTCCTGTTCCCCGGCCACACCTCACCCCCATGAGCTCTTCCATCGTTTGCAATGGTTGGTTTTTGACTGTCTCTCCCACCAGACTGAGGATTCCTGAGAGGCAGGGATTGTGTCTTTCTGGTTCTGTTTCTCTCACACCTAGCTAGTGCCTAACATAAAACTTTGTGTGTGTGTTCGCATGTATTTTTAATTCTAAAACTTGAACAAACCAGAGGGTGTATGAAAGTCAGCCAGACTCCAGAGCAGGGAGTTTCAGAGATCCCCGCCGCTCCCCGGCCCTGCTGAGTACGCTCCCACCGCTATCGTTCTGGAGGCACTGTTCCCTGCCTCTGTGCCTTTGCACATACTGTTCCCTCTGCCTGCAACACCTGTCTCCTTCATATTAACAAATTTAACTCGGTTCACACCTCCCCTCCTCCAGGGAGCCCTCCCCGCCCTCTCCCGGGTAGGCTGGGTTGGGCCCCCTTCTGTGTTGCCATAGCACCCTGCGAGCGTGTCTATTGGAGCGCTGAGCCATGGCACTTAGCTGCTATCTCTGCACTAATCTTTCTTAAAGGGACAAAGAGGAACAACTGAGGGCGTGCCCCACCTGTCTGACGAAACTGGGGCCCACCCCACAGGGCTCCAGCGCTGTCTAGAGGCTGAGGAGTGGCAGAATGATGACACCCAGAAGAGGCACCCAGCCAGCCTCCTCTCTGCTCTTACCTCATGTGTCTGTGGGTTCTCTACGATGCAGCCATAGCTGAGGGATTGTGTCCTGTTAGCCTGAAAAACAGTCACACTGAGACAGGGACCAGCCTGCTCCAGGGCAGCAAGGTCTGTTTTCTCTTTCTTGTTTTCCCTCCCCTATAGCACCTGGCACGCAGCTCTGCAGCTCCCACACTGACAAGCCTTCAGCTGGGGTGAGAACTGACAGCTGCCCTCCCCTCCTACTTCTACGCAGCCGAAGGGCTCAGGGGCTCTCTCCACAGCCACCTCCATTACTGCTGGGGTTTCTAGCACCCCTCCCTCCTGACGCCTATTCCCACTGCAACTCCCTGGGCTGTCCCTGCCTCCCCAACACCCTGCATTCCAGGAACCTCTCTGCATCACCCCCTCGACCCCCTCCAGCTATCCAGGGTCCCTCACCGTGGTCCCCAGGAGCAAGAAAGGGTGAGGCTGCTGTCTGTGGGCAGCCAACATGGCGTTCAAGGGGAAGTCGGAGCAAACATCGGCGTTGAGCACGAAGAAAGCCTCGGGGCCCCCAGCCAGGATCTGGTCCCGGAAATGGTAGAGACCACCTCCTGTGCCCAGAGGGGCAAATTCCTGCAGGTACCTGTCCCCAGGGACCCCAGAGCCAGCTCAGTGAGATAACAGGAGACAGATACCTTGAGCCTGGGAACAGACCCCTCCTATTCCTAGGATACACCTGTCCAAGGCTCACAGGGAAACTCAATATATACAGAGATTCAGGAATGCCCAAATAAGAAACCTCCTAGTGTGTGAGGGTGACTTCTGGCAAATGCTGACTCAACCCATTCCACAGGACTCAGACAGAGAACTCAGGTGCCTAGGGCTCCCCTACCCCCATGCGCACATGCACACAAACACCTGACCTGACTGGAAGGTTAAACTCCTGCTGGGCAGCTTCTAGGAACCGGGTAAGCGGCTCATCAGGCTGGTAGAAGCCAATGAGCAGAATCTCCTGCATCCCAGGGACCTGAGGACAAGGGAAGAGGTTAAGAGAAAAATAACATCTTATAGGAAGGAATGACAAGAGGGAGAAATCCCTGGTACTGGCCCCAAATCCAGAAACCACAGTTTCGGTCTCAGCTGTGGCCCTGGGCACTCATTTTCCAAGCTGGCCTGATTTCTTCTCTGGAAAATGAGGAAGCTAGAAAGTCTCAGTCACTGATCTTTTAATCTTTTATTATTCCATTGGGCTGGCCGGAAAGTCTGTTTAGTTTTTTTCCCCATAAAATGAAATACACACTTTTCATCTTCACCAGTAACTTTATCGATTTGGATATTTTGAGTATGTTGGTTATCTCCTGTGTGGTATAATGCTGATTGTTCTCAATCAATGCCTCGGTTTGATCACTGTCAACTTCAGCTGGTCTGCCTGACCATGCAGCATGGTCCAGCAAGAAATCTCCAGCACGAAACTTCGCAAACCACGTTTGACACTTTTGATCAGTCCCAGCACCTTCTCTATACACTGCACAAGTCTTTTTTGTGTTTCAGTTGTTTTTGCCTTCCTTGAAATAATAACACGTAGTATGCCGAAAATGTGTATTTTCTTCTATCTTCAATATTAAAATGGCTACACAAAATTTCACCAATTTTGATAAGTTTTTTTAAATGCCTGCTGAGGCCCTGGCTGGTATGGTTCAGTGGATTGAGTACTGGCCTGCGAACCAAGAGGTCACCAGTTCGATTCCCAGTCAGGGCACATACCTGGGTTGTGGGCCACGTCCCCAGTGGGGGGCGCACAAGAGGCAAGCACAGATTGATATTTCTCTCCCTCTTTTTCCCTCTCTCTAAAAATAAAATCTTTTTAAAAATTAAAAAAAATAAATGCACACTGATATGACAGCTGTCACAATACAATCTAACAAAATTGTTTCAAATGAAATTAAAGACAACTAAGCAATTCTTGAGCTATCTTATTGGAAAAAAAACAAATGAACTTTTTTGCCAACCCATCCCCCCACCCCCACATCTGAAGTGAAGCTCACCCTAGGAAAGATTTTTGTCTGCCAAGCTGCATTAAAGGATAATCCATTCACTTCCTTCATATTTATTATCTGTCAATTTGAGCTTGAGATCAGCATGAGGTAAGGATGCCATTTATCAAGTGCCTATACTGTACTACTTACTTTGCAAATATCTCTAAGCTTCACAACCCCACAAAGTAGGTCTAATCACCCCACTTTACAAATAAGGAAACCTAGGCTGAGACAGGGTGAGAAATTTGCTCAATTCCTTTTAGCAGGCAGAGACTGGGCTCAAATCAAAACCTGGCCAGTCCCAGCACCAACAGCAATAAAGAAATTAACTCCACAGTGAGCAAGGGTAGTGTGATTCTGTGCTTTGTTATCATGAAGGTTTCCCACGCCACAGCTCTAAACTGTCTCTAAGATTCCTGCCTAATCTCACATTCCACGCTTTAAATATGGGAGTGAAATCTAAGCAAGAAGGGGCCAGATGACAGACTAGATTAGGAGAAGACAGCAAGACAGCTGCAGTGCACAACCTGGGGGGAGGGGCATTCATAGTGTCATTTGTAAAAGGTGGTCCCTGGAGTCACACCTGGCGGGAAATACGGCAGGAAGGAAATGACCGGGAAGTGGAGTGCAAGAGGGGCGCCTATGGGGTTACCTGGGCACAGGCCTCGATGTGGTGCTGGATCATAGGGACCCCTGCCACCGGGAACAGGGGTTTGGGCACCTCAAAAGACAAAGGCCTGAAGCGAGTCCCTGAGAGAGGAAAGAGAAGCACATTTCAGCTTTCTGCCTCCCTCTGCCCCCACCCCACCAACCAGTCTGTCCCAACCTCCTCCCCACGTTTCCCGGGCTCCTCACCCTTTTGGGGGCCTCCGATCAGGATCACAGCTTTAAGCATGACTGCGGCTGCTACCTAAACCTCAAATCCCAGAGAAGTCAGGCTCATCTCATACCCAACCCAGGGACCCCACTCATACCGAACCGAAGTCTGAACCCAAAATAGCAACAACCAGGATGTAAATCCAAGATTCAATATAGTTCCTCACTGGGCACACCACCACATCTCAAATCCCAAACTAATTCCAGTCTGTCTTCAAACCCCACAGTGATCCCTCCCAAATTCTGAAATCCACACCCTGCAACTGATCCCTAACAGTCTTCCCTCTCCCCACCAACTCAGCAAGCTCAGAAACTCGGCAACAGACATCCTTCTCACACCCCAAACCTTAAAAAACCCAAACCCCAAGCCACTGATTTCCCAATTGGTCCATCCTCAGTCTAGATATTAAGCCCTAATCCCAACAGTGAACCCTGATACCGAACCTCAAATCCTGAGTGAACATCAAATATTTAACTACAGTCCTAAGAGTGAACTTCAAGTATTAAACTAACCTTTATCTGCATTTGATAAATCCAAACCCGATAAATATGCTGAAACTAAATCCTAAAATTAACTTCTAAGTGATGAACCCCGAATCAAAAGACAGATTCCCGTGGCATCCTAAACACAATATACCAATCCCCTGAGTCCCAACACTGTCGAGTGCTGAATCTGCGGATTCAGAGGGCTGACTGCCAACTCCAAGAACCTCACAACTGTCTAATAAACCCTAATGCGTATCCGGAGGTTGTGGGACCAGCACAGCACCCGACGTGCGGAGAGCCGGCCGGGACCGCCGAGCCGCCCTCCGTCTAGGAGCCGTCCCTGCCCTGAACCCCTTTCGCCCCCCCTCTCCATCAAATCCTTTTACCGCCAGTCCCCTCTATTCCAGCTCTGCCGCCAGCTACTGCTTGCTCCTTCCGTGCACGTGTCTTCTCGCAATACGCGAGAACTTCGCAAAGTCTGCCGGGAATTGTAGTTCTTAAATTCCTTCCCCCTTCTAACTGAGAGATGGAATTTATGGAAGAACGTGGGGGCGTGGCCATGGGATTAAGGGGGCGGGTCTAAATGAGAAGAAGGGTGGAGCCTAAGAAGCAGAGGCTGGAACCCGGGTTAGGACCACGAGCTGTCTGGAAATGGGCCCAGGGTTAGCAGCCAAAGTAGAGGACTAGGTCACAAGGAGAAACGAGGCTGGAGACAGGAGGGGGTGAGGGGGTGTAGTCACCCTTGAAACAGACGTGGCCAGCGCGCAAACCCCCCACGACAGGGCGAGGCTTGAGGTATACAGAAGAGAAGGCGGAGTCATAGACACCTCTGCCCCTCCGGCTGGAGCCGAGGGACCTTCCCACCGCGGCAGAAGCCTGTCTCAGAATTACTGTCTGTAAAGTAAGGCACTGGTCTAGGTGCTCTCCAAACTTCCCGCTGACCCAGCATTTTGTGACTTTGGTGTGTGGGTCTGGAATAAGTGTGTGTGCGGGTGCCGGGGAGTGGAAACAGCGACTCCAAAGAAGAGAACAGACGCGAAGGGTCCGAGGGAGCAGCTTTAATTAAGCAAGGTGGCAGAGGGTTGCTGGTGGCACCCACCCCTGGGCTTGGAAACGGAGCGAAAGTTCCGAGGGTCCCTTTCAGGCCACGTCCACGCGAGCGAAGCTCTGGTCCATACCCAGGCAGTTCTCCACGTACACCTCGTACTTGCCACTGTCCTGGGGTGTGGCCCGGCGGATGGTGAGCGTGGTGGTGGTAGTGCCAATCTCGAAGAACACCCTGCGGGAGAAGGAGAGGCGGGGCGGGACGGCAGGTCAGGTTACGTGCTCCGCGGGCCCGGCCACTTGGCCAGCTCTGTTCCTCGCTTCTCGAGCCCCACCCTCGTCCCTCTCCCGCGGGTTTCCTGGACCACATCCGCCCCAGGCTCCTACGCCAGGCCCTGCCCGTGCAGCAGGTCCCCGCCCTCGCCTGTCATCCTCTTCGATGTCCTCGCCGTCCTTGGTCCAGCCCACGTCGGGCGCAGGCTCGCCCAGGATCTCCGCAGTCAGCGTCACCGTGGCGCCTTTGCGCGCTTTAGTGTTACCCGGTCCCTTCTGAATTTTCGCCGGGACTAAAGGAAAGCAAAGGGAATGCGACCCAGTGAGGGACCTAAAGGTTAGGCGGGACATCACCCTCCCAACTAATACCCGGCCCTAAATAGGAGACGGATTTAAACTCCCACCGTTACCTCGAACAAGTCTTTAGCCTCTCAGGGGCTTCAGCAACTCGGCTGTTAACGAGACTAATCCCTGCCTCTCCTACTTTTTTAGGATTGAATGGAAGTCAAAAGAGATACTATGTCTCTTCCCGGGTAGCTCAGTTGGTTAGAACACGTCCTGATACACCAAGGTTGTGGGTTCGATTTCAGGGCACATCCAAGAATCAACCAAAGAACACATTAATAAGTGGAACAACAAATCCCTCTTTCCTCTCTCTCTCTCTCTCTCTCTCTCTCTCTCTCTCTCTCTCTCTCTCTCTCTCTCCTGCTGTCTTTAAAATCAATCAGTTAGGGTTTTTTTTTTTTTTTTTTTTTAACAAAGAAAGATACTATGGGTGAAAGCTCTGGAATGTTCACAAGTCTCAGGGTACCTTGGAGACAGTTCTGGGTAGTAGAAATTACTTTGGAAGGCCAAGGTGCCAGAAGACCAGGGCTCTCTCTAACCCTGGCTCTGTCTCTGGATCGCTGTGACCTTGGGGCCCTGAAGTCGAGTGACTGAAATCCACAGCGGACTTCTTAGCCTGGGTGAGTGATTGAAACCCACAGCAGACTTTTTAGCCTGGGTGGGGAAGGCTACTCAGCCTCTGCAGCACTGCTCCCTGCTCTCTGCCTCAGGCTGTGCCAGGGGCTGGGGGTGGGGGGGCGGGCACATCCTCCTACAGACTCCACTAGGCCCAGCGATAAACGCGGGGCTGAACCCGCCTGCAGACGCCCGCCGGGTTGTGCTGCTCTGCGCGGTGGCATTGCACCCGAAGCGTGGGTACCTTCCACGAGGATGCGCGCGGAGTCGGAGCACTGGCCGAAGGGGTTGGTTACGTTGATGCTGTACTGGCCCAAGTCCGCCAGCTCGCCATCGCGCACCACCAATGCGACTACGTCCGGGTCCTCAAAGACGTAGCGGTACTTGGGTCCGTCGCGCAGCTCCTTGCCATCCTTGCTCCAGCGGATGAATGGGTCCGGGAAAGCCGAAATGCGGCAAGTCAGCTTGGCCGCGCTGCCCTCGATCAGCACTACGTCCTTCAGTGGCTCCAGCACTCGCGGCGGCCCCTTCTCCCGCAGTTCCTTCCGGGACCTACCCGCGGGCAGGGTCAGGGCCCAGAGCTCCCACCACACTGTTCCCACCCGCCCGCAGCCTTGTCTGCCCGCACACCTTCCCCTGCTTGTCCCCTTGGCCAACTAGACCCTTAAACACTGAGGATGGGGAGGGAGGGGGGTCGCTCCTGAATGGTACCCTAATAAAATGATCTACTCTTGTGGGCCACCCGTCTACGCTGCAGTAACTGCTCTCCCCTAACCCCAGTGACCTAGCAGTCCTTGGCGCTGTGCTCGGTACCGCCCCTCCCCAAAGCAGGAGTGCGACTTCTGCAGCTCCAGTTCCCTTCCTTCAGAGGGCTCCAGGGCCTCCCCTCACCTGTGGCCCCGGTAAGAGGCCTGGATGCGAATGGCCGCTTTCTGGACCTGGGGGTCGTTGATGTCCAGGGAACATCCCGGAGGAGGGGCCGTAGCCGCCGGTTTTTTGGCGGGAGCTGCTTTGGACATCTGGGGAGCAGAAAACAAGCACGGGGATCTAGGCTGACCCAGAAACTGCGACCTCCAGTCTTTGCCTCCGGATTCAAAATATCCCGGGGATGGAAGTGTCTCGGGCTGGTGTGAAGATCGGGACTCACCGTGGGGGTAGGGGGCGTCGACTTCGGGACTTAAGTCCAACTAGCTGGGTAGCAGGCGGTACGGAGCCCTTCCGGATGGCACAGGAGGGGCGCGGGCAGGTGCTCAGCCCTGGGCCCTGGTTTTATACATCGCTCCCCTCCTTGCCTTGTTTGGCGTGATTGCCCCAAGCCCCCCGGGACCCCAGCCCCCGCCCCCTGACCCAAGCAGGCTCCTTATTTAGCCCGAGGATGCCTGGGATGCTGGCTCAGCCGCTGGGACAGGCCGAGGGTGGGGTGGGGGGAGGAAACTCGAGCAGCTCTGAGGTGCACTGCGCGTCAGTGCCTGGACAGCTGGGCAGCTGGACACGGCCCCATCCTCTCCCAAGGCAGGAGGTATCCATCCCACCACCGAGAGGGCCAGACGAGGCCCCAAGCCGACAGGACATTCAGCTCCCAGCCGGGGCAACTTGACACTCAGGTGAGTCCCCGGACAATGGGACAATGGGCCCTTTCCCAAACACAGTAGGTTAAGGGGTGCGAGTGTTTGCGGGGGTGTCCCTGAATGAAGTCAGAGCAGCGGAGGACTTAGCTGTCCATCCAGCCAATTATAAGAGGGTCACGTGGCTGTCAGGACCAATCCGGAAGCGCCTTAACCCCTCCTCCCCGCCCCGCCCCAGAGTGTACGGTTGTCATTTCCGCACTGTGCCCCCTGGCGGTAAACTGAGATAAACCTAGAGGGGACGGAAAAGATTTTTGAGAACAGAGTCCCTTCCTGTCACCTCCATCTCCACTCACTCTCCTCCAGCTGACATGGTAGGGTGTCTGGGCTGCACTGTCCCTGGAGGTGGACACTAATGCTGACTCAGAGACTTTAGGTCGTCCCAAGCCCGCTTGGGGGCAAAGCTGACACACGGGGGCATCAGAGCGCCAGGGGTGAAGGGGTCCAGTTACCTGCTCTGGGACGTGCCTCGAGTCCCGCCTGCCCAGACCAGGTACAGAATTGCTGGCGTTCACTGTGACTGCACACCCAGGCGTGGCGCACTGTCACCTTTTGATCAGAGCAATTTTGACACAGCTCTGCTGACATAAATTACCTTTGCTCCTCCGGGTTTGGAGCAAGCAGTTCACATGCCATTTCCAATGGAGATGGGAAAAGAGCTCAAGCTCAGAGGGGGGACGGGAGAGGGATATTACCATTTATCAAGATATGAGTTCAGGCACCTCATTTTTATATGAAAACGCTTGCAGTGAGTAGGGAATTACAGATTCTCACAGGCAAACTGTATATCTTCATCATTAAAATGACAGTTGATCAAGGCAAGGCATCTGTCTGGTCCCTTCCAGCTGCTTTAACATCCTATTATTTTATAACATTTAAAAATGTTTTTATTTATTGCTTTGAGAAAGAGAAACATCGATTTGTTGTCCCACCTGTTTATGCATTCATGGGTTGATTCTTGTATGTGCCCTGACCAGAGGTCAAACCCAAAACCTTGACACATACAACTGAGCTACCTGCCCAGGGCAACATCCTGTTATTTTATGATGATGGGGATTGCCTCTTCCCTAAGGTCCTGGGAAGCCAGAGAGGCTGGGCTGGGCTGCGTGCAGAGTTGTTTGGGCTCCAGCCAAGGAGCCCTCAAACTCGATCATCAACACACCAGCGCCAGCCCTCTCTGCTCACGGTGGAAGCTTTATTCTTACCACTTTGTCAAGAACAGAGTTTTTCAAGGGGTGAAGGGGGGAGGTCAGTCCCTTTGGACACAAGGAAAACTAGCTCTCCCCTCTCCCCACCTCCGGGCAAGGCAGCTCAGTTCTGGAACCCCGTGACCATTCTGTGGCACTGCGGCTGGAGTCAAGGAGCCTTCACACCCAGCAGACCCTTAGCTTGCCATGGGGATCAGAAGGTCCAGGCTGAGTGCCCCTGGGGCCTAGGAAAATGCTTGCTTGCAGCACCATCACTGCAGACAGACCTGAGAGCTCACATCTGCCCTGTGCAGCTGGTGCCCTGGCTGGTGCCCTAACACTGGGAGCGGGGGGCCTAGGCCCGGCCCAGTCTCCTCTGCAGCTTTTCACACCACCTGCCTTCACAATCATTGTGCTAAACCCCTCTGCTCCGGGGGCCAGGACCAGAGCTGGGAAGTACTGGGGAAAGAAGGCTGAGCCAGGACTGGGGTGTGGGCTGGTCCATCGCAGTCTCACATCCTCCAAGGTATGTTGATGGGACAGATAAGAAGAGGTGGGGGCCACCAGAGTCTGGTTAGAGGGTAGTGGTGGGGATTCAGTGGTCCTGCTAGGATTCTAGAAACTTCAGAGGTAAGGGGTCAGGAGGGTCAGGGAGGGAGGAGGAAGGTCCGAAGGTGCCAGCCGGTACACCTGGGCTCTCCCTGGCCCAGATCAGGCTGCACTGCTCCTGCCCCAGCACCCTGCAGTCCCAGCCATCTCTCCACACAGACCACACACAGGTCCTGCTGCTTGCTGTTTTTATTTCTCTTGTGACAGACAGACAGACAGCTGCACAGACAGCTGGATGGCTGGGGGGATGGTCAGGACAACATGAGCAAATAGGATTGGATGGAAGGGAAACTTCATAAAAGTCAATAAATAAATAAATACGAATGGGAAGAAGGGTGAAGGCCACGGGCGGCCAGTGGGGACGTCCTTGGGCCAGCACAGAGCCCAGAGCCGCATCCACTGGGGCACCAGGGGAGCGCTGGCTTGAGTGACCGCCGCTTCCGGCCTCCGGCCATCCTCGCTTCTTCCTCCTGGACGCTGGCCGCTGCCCCACCCCATCTCCACCTGAGTCCTCTCTCCTCTCCCTCCCCTACCTCACTGCCCTCTCTCACATGCTGTCTCTGGCACCCTGACACTGTCTTCACATCCTGTCCCTGCTTCACTGACAATTCCAGCCCATGGCCTTGACACCCTGGGCTCCTTCCTCTTCCACCTCTTCAGCCACTCACACCCTCCTCGGCTGGCTCTCCCAGAGATGCACTGTCCCCCACCCCCAGAACCTTCCTACGGTCTCCCAGTCCTCTCTCTTACTTCCCCATTCCGTTTTTGCCCCTCTTCCTGCTCCCGACTCCACCCAGCCTGGCCAATGAGTCTCCAGCTCTGGCTCGGGCCTGGTGACATTGGCCGAAGCCCTGGGCCTCTGTCCCCGCAGGTCCGTGAGGTAATAGCCCGGCTGGATGTTGCTGCTGGTGGTGTCCGAAGCCCTGAGCCCACCCAGCTCAGCGTGGGCTCTGGAATGTCCCGCTGCATCAGCGGGAGCCCCGAGTGGAAGCCCGGGCCGGGCTGTGGTCCGAGCCACTAGGGGCCGCCTGGGTAGGAGCGGAGCAGCACCTTGTGACGGGTGGCGGCCTCGGCCCGGCGCCGCCGCTGCTCACCCAGGAACTCCTTGAGCCGGTTGGTGGTGAAGGTGAGTGTCTGGCGGCGTAGCTTCATCAGGTAGGCATCCTGCAGCCACGGGTGAGCCAGGCAGTCCTGCAGGGAGGGCCGGCTCCTGCCAGGCCCAGCCGGACGGTGAGCCTGGAGCGGGGTGGGGCTCTGTCCTCCCACGATCCGAATCCCAATCTGGACTGCCCCTAGTGAGTGACTCTGGGCAACTCTGGGGCAATCTCTGGAGCGGGGACAGGGATTCTGCTTACGTTACAGGGCTGCTGCAGGTTTTCAATGGTGGGTAGTACAACCGTTTAGCAGCAGTAGTAGCAACAATGTATTATCAGGGGCAAGGGAAGGGTTGGGGGATCTTAGGCATGAACTGGGCCAGAGCAGCCTGAGACCAGGGACCGGTAATGCTGAGGGGTTTTCAGGAGTGGGGCCCACTCACCAGGGATGTACTGAGAGGACCTTTCGCAAGAAGAGGGTGGCGCTTTGGGAGGTGTTGGGGTACAACTGGAAGGCATCAAAGCGGCCCCCCACAATACGAGCCTCCGTTTCCTGGGGGTCTGGCTCATAGAACGGGGAGCGTCCACTGAGCCTGTGGTAGAGACAGTTCAGTTGACCCCTGTGAATGGAGACTCAACTCACAGGTCCACGGGGACAGCAGTGTGGGGGTTTTAAGGGGCACAGCACTCAGGGGCAGGAGTAAAGAACCTGGGCACACACGTGTGTGTGTGTGCATACATGCACTTGTGCACACTCACGTGTGCTGGGGAGGTGCGGAGGGAGAAAGGGCACAGGCAGAAGGTGGGTCCTAGGGGCACTCACATGATGTAGGTGAGCACACCCGCTCCCCAGATGTCTGTGGCAGAGCCGATGGGGTCTCCCTTCACCATCTCAGGAGCTGACACAAGACAGAGCACAGGTTGAAGCAGTTTCCTGGTGGCAGGGAAGCGGGGGCAAGGCTGGGGAGGTCCCTGGGGGCTTGAGGAGCAGAACAATGTCCAGGTCGCCAGACCATGGGTCTGACCAGAGCAACAGGCCCTGGAGGACAGCAGCCAGGATGGGGGCAGAGGTGGCCTCCAGGGGAGATGTGGGGCACCTGAGGAATCAGCCCAGGCACCGAGTGGTGGGGGTCACCAGGACTGCAGAGTTGCTGAGAACCAGGGATGCTGGCCCCCTTGGGTCAGCTCCGACCTAGGGTGCCCATTCACAATGAACGTGGCCGGCACAAAGATTAAGAGTCTTTGAAATCAGCCTGTCTGGCTCCAATCCCAGGCCTGCCCTGCTAAGCTACAGGACCCTGGGCAATGTACTAAACCTGCCTGGCTCTCCATTTCCTCATTTGTAAAGTGTGGCTTTCGGACTAACTCTAAAGGATAGAGATAATGAACATAAAGTATTTAGCAGGTAGCTAAATGGTAGCTGGTTTTCCTTCTTTATATAAATTAGTAATTGATTCTCCTATCTTTCCAGCGTTATCAAATCCCGGCTTGGCCATTTAAAACTGTCTTGTATGGAACAAATAACCTCAGTATGCCTCTGTTTCCTCATCTGTAAAATGGGGGTAATATTATGCCAATGTCCTGGACTACCGTGAAGATAAATTGAAAAAAACCTGTGGAAAGGATTGTTCTTTGCTTGCATACAGTAAGCACTCAATAAATGGCATATGTGTGGGTGAAGTGAGGGGGGAGCTCTGGCTGCTGCCCCTTTGGCAGTACCCTTACCCGCCCCCCGCTGCCCTGGCTGGCATGGTGCCCTCACCCATGAACTCCAAGGTGCCCGTGCGGTGGCCAAGGGGCCGCAGGGCCTGGGGGTTGTAGGGCTGGGCACTGCCAAAGTCCACAATCTTGAGGGCGTTGTCAGGGGCCAGCAGTAGGTTGTCAGGCTTGATGTCCAGGTGCAGCACGTGGCGACCGTGGAGGTAGTCCAGGCCTTGTAGCAGCTGCACCACGTAGGTGGCCACATCGTCCTCGGAATATCGGAACCTGGAGGGCGTGGGGGAGGCAGGTGACATTCCAGCCCCGCGCCCCCACTCTCCCTCGCTCCCTGCTCCTCCAGAAGGCCCAGCTACCTCTCGCTGAGCCCGCAGAGGAGCTCCCGGTTGCCACAGCTCTCGGCGATGAGCACGAGGTACCGCGGGGTGATGTAGGCCTCGTGCAGGGACATGAGCCGCTCGTGGTGCAGCGTCCGCAGCACTTCATACTCCTGCAGGACTCGCCGCTTGCCCTCACTTGCGTAGGGCACGATCTTGGCTACAAACGTTCGGCCGGTGGCATTCTCCCGGCACATGCGCACTACACCGAATCGGCCCCTATCGGTTGGGGGGACACCACAGGCTCAGAGAGAGGGGACACCACCATTCTGGAGGTAAGGGCACTGGGGTGGGGAGAGCAGGGACCCAAATGAGGGCTCTGGAGGTGAATCCTAGAAATATGGGTTTGAGTCCCAGTTCTGTCCCTCAGTGGCTCTGTACCTTAGACAAACCCCATAACCTCTCCAACCTCAGCTTTCCCATCTGTGAAATGGGTGATGATGACAATGCAGTGGCTTCCTCTCTAAGTTATGAGGACTAAATGAGATCATATGGCTACAAAGCTTAGCACTGTGTGTGGCCCAGAGAAAATTTGAACTCAATAGTACTGAGGACGCATATCTCAGCACCTTCCCCCACCCCCAGTGGGCAGTCCGGTCTCTTCTCCAAATCCCTTTGTCCCCTACACTCCCCGCTCTGTCCTCCAGCCCTTCCCATGCCCTGCTTGCCTGGCCTTCTCCTCCAGGAAGGTGTAGGGTTTCTGAGGGGGGCCCTGCCGAAGAGTGGTGCCTTCCGGCCCTGGAGAGCTGGGGGGGCCACCCCCAGGGGAGCTGACCATCTCCTTGTCTGAGCTGAGGGTCCGAACAGTTATCTTGGTGGACTCGGGAGGGGGCTCAGGGGCTGGGGGCTCGGGGGCTGGTGGTGCGGACACAAAGGAGGTCACCATATACAGGGGAGTAGAAGATGACGCTGGCTTAACCTCTTGAGGAGGGGAGGCTGGGGTTGGGGTCCCAGTGTCGGGGATGGAAGACTTGGGTTCACTGGGGGCAACCTGGGCACTGGGTAGGGAGGGCTCTACTTTCTGGGCAGCCTGCAGGCTTCTGTGCTTTCGTGGGGGGGTTTGGGGAGGTGGACCCACAGCCTTGAGTGAGGACAAGGCCTGGCTGGGGGGTGCTGGGGGAGATGAGGGGCTGAGAGCAGCTGGCTGGGGGCCCGGGGGACCAGGAGCGGCAGAGGCGGTCGGGGACGGGGATGGGGCCAGTGAGGTAGGAGAGTCCGGAGGCGGGGCCCTGGCCGGCCCTGAGGTAACAGGGGTGTCTTGGTGAGCAGCAGGCAGCAGAGCTGCGGGATCTACGTGGAGACAAGGAAAACATCACCGTGGTGCCTCTGGAGGCACCCGGGTGGAGGCAGCGCCCAGGTGCTCTGAGAAGGCGGTGGATCCTGGGCTGAGGGTCCTCCACCTTTTCTGGCCACCCCCTGCCCCATCCCACTGACCTTGTGTGCCCCTGACGAGGACCTTCTCAGAGGGGTTGCTGAAAGGCCCTTGTCCGGCGCGGTTGGCACAGGCCACACGGAACCTCACGGTCACGCCGATCGGCAGGTGGGTCACATTGTAGTAACAGTCGGAGATGCCTGAGCTAACTGGGTGCCAGGAAGACTCCCCTGCAGGCACCGAGGAGGAAGGGCTGAGGCCACAGAAGGGTGGTCCAGGCTCCCAGCACTGTCTGCAAGGAGCCTCAGGAGGGAAGGCCTGCGCAGGGAGGCACTTGTCTCCCTGGCTTCTCACCTGTCACCTGCCACCCCTCCCCTCACCCGCCTGTGTAGTCCCTCACCGTCTACCCGCCGCTCCAGCGTGTATGTGCAGGGTGCCCGGCTGTCTCCTGGCTTCCAGATCACCAGTGCTGTGTCCTGGTAGATCTGGGGTACCTCGGGAGGGGCTAGCTTCCCTGGGATGCCTGGCAAGAAGAGGGGAGTCCCAGTGGGCCCCTAGGCTCCAGCTTAGCCCCATCTAGCCCCGCCCAACATCCCCTATCACTGCCCTCCTTGGCCCCTTTCCCAGGCTCACGGGCCACAGCCACAGAACAGGAGCTGGTGACGCTGCCTAGGACGTTGGTGGCCGAGCACTCGTAGAGCCCAGCATGCCGTTTGCCCGCCCGAGGGATGCTCAGCAGCTGCCGTCCATCTTTGCAGGACACGATGACCACTGAGGGCTCTGACCGCAGGGACTGCTTGTCTGGGGGCAGAGAGAAGCAGAAGAGGCTGCTGAGTGGGAGGTGCATGGGTCTTCTGGGACCCTCCGGTTGCCACCCCCCCAAGTATCCCCAAGCCTGGGGCCACTTGCCTATGACCCTTTCTAGGGAGAAGCAATCCTACCTTTCATCCAGGAGATGTGGGGTGCAGGGCAGGCTGCCGGCAGGCAGAGCAGGGTGGCTGCTTCTCCCTCCAGCAGCACCTGGTCCTTGAGTTTGATGTGGAAGACTGGGGGGAAGTCTGCAGGGAGAGCAGACAGCCAAGGGTTGTGAGGACTCCAGCTCACTTACTGCTGAGGGTGGGGAGGGTGCACATGAGAGGAGGGCAGCAGAGTGAAAGCTTGTCTCTTCCCAGCCGGATGTGGAGAGTGGAACCCCACTCCACACCTCTGAGAATTTTCTCTGGGGTGAGCATCACGGCCCCAGGCACTCACTGTGTGTACGGCTTCCCTTTTCCTTTCACTGCCTATTGAACTGACTATTGAAGACGAGTAGTAGTGACCTCATCTGTTTGCAAATTGCTTAGAGCAGGGCCCGGTGCTACATGTATGTGCTCTGTGCGCATTTGTTAAATAAAATAAAGACAAACAAATATTGAAAAACTGCAGTGCTTAAGATCTGGTAATATTCACTCCCTCTGGGGCACCTCAGGGCAAGTGAGAGGCGCTGGTGGCCTCAGCCAAGAATCCTGGGGTTGCACATAAAGTTCAATCAAAATATGCAGCCTCAAAAGGTCTGAAGTCAAGCCAAAGCGGGGACCGAGCCGGAAAGTGTGTCAGCCTCCCCCACCCCTTGTTCCTCCTGGGGCCTGCGGATACAGTGCTAGGCTTTCTCGTGCTCCTTCAGGTCAGCTGAACGGTGAGGGCTTCTGGAAGGGCAAGAGCCAGTATCTGCATGACCTTGAACCAGGTCTTGTCTAAATTGAGGGAAAGAATAACACCAAGCTCATAGGGCTGCTGTGAGAAATCCAAGGAGCATATGAAGTGCTTAGCATGTATCTAAGATATAATAGTAAGCGCTCATAAACGTTAGCTCCTATCACCGTTATGATCGTTGGCTCCTGAACATGCCCAGTGCAGAGCCAGGCACAGACCCCCAGAGAAAGAGGCCGTTTTGGCAAAGCCGGCTTCACAGCTGACTGGAGAACGGGCCACGGCGAGGATGCAGACGGGCCCAGGTCTCCTCGGCCTGTGGCTCCTCGGTGCCGTGAGGACTTGCATTCCTGCTCCCCGGCATGTGTGTTTAGAAATATCCCCATCTGGTCCTGGCCACCAGGGATGGGGGTGGATTTTTTTCACATGGGCAGAGAAAGCTGAGGGATAGATGCCCCTGGGAGCCCCAGCTGCTGCCTGTCTAAAGGACCAGGAGGGAGTAGGGGTGGGGTGAGCTGGGCAGGAGAGGAATGCTCAGAGTGAGGGGATGGTCAGAATGGTGGCAATGCCCGCCCTCCCCACTGCACCCGTGTTCCCCAAGGAGGGGTCCCACACTGAGGCTCCAATAACATAAAGTGAATGTATAGTTTCGTCAGTGGCCGCCTTCAGAACCAGTAAGGGTGCCGGGGAGTGGGGAGAGAGGGGGAGGCCAGGAGGAGAGGTGAAAGGTGACCCTGGCCCAACTCTGCCAGTTCTGCCTCCATCCCCCCAGGGGCTAGCCCCAGTTGGTCAAGTGGACATGAGACAAATGGGACAGGCTTCTTCTGCAAGGGGGCGGGTGGAGGATGAGGTAAGGGGACACTGCCTCAGAAGGAAATCAGCTGCACAAGCAAAACGGGCCTGGGAGGGAGGCCCCAGGTGGGAAGGGATCAGCTGTCCCCAAGCCTCTGTGCTGGCTTTGTCTCTCTCTCTCTGTCTCATTCCCTGTCCTTCTCCCTGCTGCCCCACCAGCTGGCCTCCCTCACTGCTCTTCCCTCCTACGGTCCCCACTGCCCACTGCCTCGAGAAGGACGCCCCAACTCCCCTGGCCAAGGCCGGACACAATCACCTCAAGCCCAGTTGAGGCACAGCTGCAACAGTCCTGAGGAATCTTATGGGGAAATGAGAAGAACAGAACTAGCGACCGCTGAGGACCCTGCACACGGCCTGGCGTGGTGGGCCTGCTCCTTTCTGCATGCTGGCCTGGGGACCTGGCCTTCTGAGCCTTTGTGTGTAGTCCCTGGATAATGCCCCTTTCTGGGGTGAGGGACAGGGTGACCCCAGGTGGGAAATACCTGCCTCCCTGCAGCCCAGGACACTTGGGCAGAGAAACAGACCAGGGCATATCCCACATTCCCCTCCCCCCAGCAAACAGCCTGGAGGGCGCTGAAGATGCTGGAGGCCCTGCAGGGGCTGGGGGTGGGGGCAGGTGGGTGTTCAGGGCTGTAGAGAAATAGAGCATTGGGGCCACAGTCCAGACTGCAGGCCTCTAGGCCGGGAGAAAAAGTGTCTTTGTGTGCACATTCAAGCAAACACACGTCGGCACGGGGGCCCTGGGGGTGGGGAGCCCTACCCTGACCTCCTTTGCAACTACATGCAGTTACAGGGACCTCCTAGGCTCTCCCACGAGAGAGAGGGCTAACCAGAGAAAGGCACTAGTCTGGTGTCCCAAAGCCACTTCTGGGGTCTGGCTGCACAGGGTGACATAGCCCAACTATTTGACAGCTGCACCTACTACACCTCTGTGCCTTTCACACGCTACTTAGCCCGGCTCAGCCTCTGTTTCCTCATCTGTAAAATATGGACAGAATACAAATAATAGTTCCTCAACAATGTGGGGGTGGTGGTGAGTGAGGCGGGCCTAGTGAAGTGCCTAACTGGGCACCCGGCTTTGCTAATAATGGCTGTTGCTGCTGCTATTATTGCTGTTGTTTTACTGATTCCAGGTCCCTTCCTTCACTGCTTGGGCTTCTCAAAGTGGTCCATCTCCCACCCAGCTAGGACTGCCCCCGGGGGCAGGGTGGCCTACGCACCCAGCAGGCCTCTCTTACCTGATTCGCTGCGCACGTACTGGTCACCCAAATCCTCCTGGACGCTGGCAGAGAGATTTGGCTGTGACGACCCCTTGTCCTTCCTCAGTCGAGAGAAGCCCCAGCGCAGCCTGCTCCGGCTTTCCCCAGGAGCTGTGAAGACCCAGGCGCCTGAGCACCTGCCCAGCCAGGGCCAGACAGCTCCCACCTCCCTGAAGCCCTCAGCCCAAGGGAACAGGACATCCTGGCCCAGTCCTGGTCTGCCCCCACGCTGCCTCTGCTCCTTGGCCTCCTGGCGCGCCAGCCCCTCCAATTCCATCCTCAGGGCCTCCAGCACCTGCTCTGCCTCTTTCTGGTGGGTGACCCTGCCCTCTCCTCCTCCCAGAGCCTCTCTCCAGCGAACCCCACTCTCTTCCGCACTCTGCATCTGTCATCCCAGCCCCGCACCCCGACCCACACATACTTGTTCACACATCCACCCTCCACTCTGCTCCTGCGCCTCCTCACCTGAGCCGCCCGACGTGGCGCTGGCCTCAGAGCCCAGGGACTCCGCAGAAGGCGTGGCGGCGCCGGTCTGGGCAGCCAGCTGGTTGTGCGGAAGGCCGACGCGCCGCAGGCTCTCCCCCTCGGACGTGGCCCTGCGCAACCGTCCGAACAGTGGCGTGCTTCTGCCAGACGTGCCCCCCGAGTCCTCGCTGCTGCCGCTGCGCTGCAACCGACTGGACAGTCGCTCCAGCGTGGAGCTGAGCCGCCTGCGCACGGTGAGCACCGGGGAACCCCGCGCCGAACTGCCGCCCTCCGAGCTCTCCCCGTCTCCGCCGCGGGCCTCCCAGCCCGGGTGGCGCTGCGAGGGCGGGGTCCGCCGCAGCCGCTGGGACAGCGACAGCGAGAGGCGGCGGACCAGGCCGGGCTCCCCGACCGCCCTGAGGTCCTGCACGGAGCGGGAGCGCTCGGGCCGTCGCACCATCTCCAGCGGCGTCCCCGCCGGGCTGGGCCGGTACATGCCGTCCTCGTCCTCGGCTCTGCGGAAGGGGCCGCGTTCCTCCGAGCGCGAGCGGCTCAGCATTCGCAGCCCCCGAGACAGGGGCGACTCATGACTGCGCTTGAACTTGGCCTCGAACACGGCCTCGGACTCCAGGTTCTCGATGCTGCTGCTGAGACTGCTACCGGGCCTGCGTGGCACCGTGGGGACCCCGGCTTTCTCAGCTGGCCCTGGGGGAGCCGCGGCTGAAGGCACGCGCTTGTTGGAGGCTCCCGGAGGTGGGGAGGCCACCCTTGCAAACACTGCAGGGTGGGACTTGGGCTCCGTTGGAGGTGTGGCAGGGCCCTGCGGAGGGCCCTGCGTGTGGCCCGCCAGCTGCAGCGACTGCATGATCTGGGCATAGGGTGTGAGCGGGGCCACGGGGGTTTGCACCGCCACCGGGGGCTGTATAGGCTTGGGGGCTGGGGTTGGTTCTGCCTTGAACTCTGGGGCTTTCTCTTGGGCAGGCTGGGGTGCCGAGGGTTGGGGAGCATCACTGGGCGTGGTGGCAGGAGATTCTGGAGACTTGGGGGCACTGGGTTTTCGGACAACGGGTTTGGGGGCACTGGGCCTCACAGGGCTGGGTGGCTGGGTCTCGCTGAGGGCAGACAAGGAGGGAGACTCCTGGAGTCTGCGGGCCCCAAGCCGGGCCACGGGGATCTCGAGGGGCGCCCCAGCGCGGCGGTGCCGGCCCCGGGGCTCTGCCTCACCCTGAGAGAAGCTACTGCTCTTCTGCAGGCCCCGAGTCTCTGGTGGGGGCTGGTGGTGGGGTGCTGCCTCACTGGAAGCAGCCCGTGCCAGGCGGGGGTCCCGGGCACGGCCCCCCAGGCTCTCTAGCAGGGGACCCCGGAGGCCGCTGACCTTGCCATCCTCAGGGCCTCCCCGCAGCAGCCGCTGGCGCAGGGCCTGCAGCTTCTGGGCGTACTCACCCTCCCCCAGGCCACCCCGGGTCAGGCGGGCGGCGCCCGGGCTGGGGCTCCGGCGCTGTGGAAGCTCCACAGACGCCGCCTTGTGCAGGCCCCGGCCCGGCTCCCTCGGCCCGGCCCGGGGAAGGGCGCTGTCAGCAGAGCTGCCCCTCCGGAGCTCTCCCCGCCGAGGGCTGGACCCAGCTGGGGGCTCCTGGCCTGGGGAGGGGAGGGCCTGAGGACTGGGGGGCTCCTGGTCCTGAGAGGTGGCCCTTCCCTGCTCCTGCCACTCCATGGGGGCGGCAGCCCCAGCCTCTGGGGTCCCCAAGGCCTCGTCCTCAGTGGGAATGTCAGTGAGGGACACCCGGGAGCCCGAGAACTCGGGCTGCAGTGGTCGGGGCACAGACGGCAGCTCCTCCAGCTCCTCCTCTTCAGAGTCAGAGGAGGACGAGAGCCCCCCACTGGGTGGGGGTCTTCTGGGCACAGCCACCCACACTCGCTCTGGGGGTGCCCGCAGCAGCTCGGGGATGGGGCGCAGTACCAGGTGGCACTTGTAGCTGATCTGGGAGCGCTGGAGACAGAGGGCTACAGTCAGACCTGGGGGACCCCTGGGGCCAGACTGCCCCACTTGGGCCCCCCTTAGCCCCAGAGAGAAGGCCTAAGGCAGGCAGAGGGCCAGGGGCCTGGAGGGAAGCTAGGAACTGAGAGACTACAAAGCAGGTGAAGCTAGGTGTGCAGGCAGTGAGGGCACATGATAGAAAGAGAGGCAGGGTCGGAGAGAGAAGGCTGCAGCACGAGAAGGTGGGAGACACAGAGGCAGGGCCCAGGCAGCCTTACCTGCCACCGCCGTCGGGAGAGGAATAGCTTTAGGTGGTCCGTGCTCACCTCTGCGCCCGTCGCCTGTGTCTGTGAACCCAGGAAATCGGGACTTGGGGCAAGTCCTCTGGCAACCGAGACCCTCAAGGTTTGGCAATGGAGGGACTAAGTCCACAGGAGGAGACAGTGGACTGAGCAGTATCCAGTCTGGGCTCCTTGGAGACCCCCTCCCCATGCACCTGCCCCAACAATTCCCACAGCCAAGGTGCCCCCGTGTAGACAGATTCCCTGAACCTAAGTGGAGGCCAAAAATCAGTAGCTTCCGGGGCGGGCTTTAGAGCTTACACCGGGTTCAAGGCCCCGTCCAGGCACACTGGCTGCCCTGGGGGGCCGTGCTTAGGCTCCCGGCCTGGCCCTACTTCCCAGCTCAACGCCTGTCTCCACGCGGAGCCCAAGCCCCAGGTAACTGGAGCCTGGGCAGGCCGCACCCAGACAGATGTGTCCCTCGGCCGCCCACTCCGGCTGTCCTCGCTGGAGCTGGTTCTGATCTGGGAGACAAGGCTTGTTCTCCAAGGACAGACACCAGAATTACCTCAGCCTTCAGTTGACCCAGCGCAAGGCTCAATGGCTGGTTTATTCCATTGCTCTTTCTGGGTCATTTGCTGAAACTCACCCCCCACTTGGCGCTGTGCCCTGCAGTGCTGGGGTTTGAAGATGAATGAGAACTCTGCCCACACAGAGCTCAAAACCAAGAGGCCAGGCCACACACTAGCCACAGCGGGTGGGACCGGTGCACTGCAGAGGTGGGCATGCAGGAGTGAGGAAGGCCGGGGCTGGTCTCAAGAGCCAGAAAAAACCCTGGTGAGGGCCCCCCAGGATGGGATGGGGAAGTCCAGACCAGTGCCTTGGAATCCATGACCCCCCAACATGGGCCTCTGTTTTCTTATCAATACAATGAGACTCATACCTTTCTCTCAGAGCTATTTGAAGCAGGTAAATCATAAGTAGATTAAATGTCTATCGTGCTAACTGCACACAGTAGGTTCTCAATAAATGAAGCTGTTAACGTTTTCTCTCCCTCTGCTTCTCCTACCGTGACTTTGCAGAACTAGACTCACTTTGAACCAAGGATGTTCCAGGGTCTCCTCTGCGGTGGGCCTCCTGGAAAGGAAGGAGGAGGAAGAGGAGACTCATCAGTCCTCAATTCAGTCAGCCAATCCATGTTGGGGGAAACGGGGCTTCTAAGGGCTTGGAAGACTGGGTGTCGAAGGGCAGCGGTAGGGGTGTCGAGGGGGCTCCGCAGGCGGGGGGCTCCTCGGGGCCTCGTACTCACAGCCGGTCCTGCACCAGCACTTTGATGAGGAAGCCCCGGGCCTCCCGGCTCAGGCTCAGGAACCTGGTCTCCTCGAAGGCCACGTTGTAGTTCCGGATGTTCATCAGTGTCGTCCGATCGTTCTCCCCCACAAACGGGGAGATCCCCGTCAGGCTGCAGGGGCGAAGAGGGCTGAGTGAGGGTGGCAGGGTCCTGGGGCTCGGCCAGAGATGACAGGGTGCCGGGGGGAAATGGGACCCCAGGGCTGTGGGGCAGACACAGGCTGGGTAAATCTGGACAGAGTCTTTCAGACACTTGCCTGTCCTTTTCCCGCCACCCCAGGGGACAGGCGGGGTGGCACTACCACCTTGAGACCTGGGCAACCAGGTCCCTGCCCTGGGCCCGTGCTTTAGAGGACCTATTCTGTCCCTCTTCCCACTGTGGCCTGTCCTTGAGGTGAGGCATCTGCGCTCAGGGGACATGCCTCCCTGAGTCTACTCCTTCCAGGCCCTGCTGGACAGTCAGGACCCTGTAGTTCCTGACTAAGTAGCCCTGAGCCTGCACTGGCCCCTCTCCATCCAGCCTGTGTGCCTGCCCTTCATGGAGGGACTGACGGTAGGAAACTTAAGACACACAGGCTGGGGCATCCACATTCATGCATATGAGGATGAATGGCTGTGCAGGAAGGAGCAGGGGGTGTGGAAGAGAAGGGCTGGGCTGCACGCCCCCAACTGCTCTCTAGCCCCAGGCCCTGAAAATGTCGGGGTGGGGGCGCTGCTAACAGGCCACTGGAGACTGGGGGCCCGAGTGCAGAGGGGCTCTTACCAGAGGAAGGAAATGACACCCACGGGCCTGTGGGAAAAGGAGAGCAGGCTGGTGAGAGGACAGCGCACCTCCCACCGGAAGGGAGCAGAGAATCTAGTGACAAGTGTCCTCCCTGTGAACACTGTCGTGGGAAATGGACATGGGCGCCTCCTTCAGGGAAAACTCTGAACCTGGAGGTCCAGACGTTCCTGGAGGAGTCAAGGGTCACGGCAGGGCCAGCCCAGGAAGCCACGAGGAGTCTGGGAGTCAAGGGACCGGGCCTGCCTCACTGCGGGGAGGCGAGGTGGCTGCAGAGGGGATGGCCGACCACCCAGGAGAGACAAGGAACCAAGGACTGACAGGCCTGGGCCCCTGAGTGGCTGGGTCACCCCGACTGATAAGGGGTAGGTAGTAAGGAGGATGAGGGACCCGTGAGCAGTACCACCAGTCGACTGTCAGAGATGGAACCTGGGCTTAGTAAAGCTCCCCTCTGCCAGGGAGCACCTCCCCAGCGCAGGGGCAGCTGCCCTGGCCCACCCCAGCAGCTCAGTGTGCCAACATTACCAGATGTCGGTGACTCCAGACACAGGGGTCTGGTTGACAATCTCGGGCGCCACGAACTCGGGTGTGCCGTATTGGCAGTACTGGGGCTCCCCCGGAGTCAGCTCCTGGGCGTTCCCGAAGTCACAGATCCTCACCTGCTCTTCGCTCTCCGCACCGTCCCACACCAGCAGGTTCTCCGGCTGCAGGACACAAGGCAAGGTGTGCGGGCTGAGTGAAGAGGGAAGGGCACCGCGCTGCCTGGCTTCCACCTGCTCCCCGGCCCCCGCTGCACCTCACCTTGACATCCAGGTGCAGCACGTGGTTCTGGTGCAGGTAGCATATTCCCTCCAGCACCTGCAGCATGTAGGCCCGGATCTGTGGGAACAGGTGACCCAGAGTCCACGGGGGAAGAGTGGGGTGTTATGCTTGATCACCACCGGGGCTGTGGCAGGAGGTCGGGCCACGCCTGTTAAGTGGCCTTCAGATGGCTGGTGGAGGGGCTTGAAACACAGGTGTGGCTTGCAGAGACCCCAGGCCTGCGTGTGCACAGGCCAGGCACACCACAGTTACAGAAGGGAGCCGCGCGCGGCAGCGGACAGGACCGTGCGGTGCGCGGCCAGTGCAGGCCTCTAGGGCAGGACGGCAGTGGACCGAAGAGAGTCCGGGTGGCGCTCTCACTGGGAGCCAGGGGTGGGGAAGACTGGGCAACGAAAGAGTGAGGGACTTGGTGGTCTGCTGAGAGTCACAGAGAAGAGGGTAAGTCCCGGGGCAGGGGGCTGCGCCGCTGCCCCAGGCCTCTTCGTGGGCACAGGGGGCAGGCCCAGGACCCACCCCTCGGTTCCCAGAGCGCAGGCGGGTGAACGGCACTGCCCGGCCTGCCCTGCCACCCACTGCCCTCACCTCAGACTCACACACGGTGGGTTTCCTGGCCATGCGCTCTAGCAGCTCCTCTGTGCAGCTGGGCCCCAGGTCAAGGAGAACAGTGGCCGGTGCTACTGCCCTGCCCTCGCCCCTGGGCAGTGCCCCCACCCCCAGGGCTCAAGTCAGACCCCAGCTCAGCCCGGATTCTCCGCTCTCTTAAAGCCCCTCTGATTCCAGTTGCAACGGTGTCTCCACTCCTCCGCCTGTCACCTGCGTGCACAGGCGGGACAACCCTGCACGTACTCTCACTTGCTGGGGGACCTCGGGCAAGCCACCCAGCCTCTCTGAGCCTAGTTCCCTCAGGAGTAAAATGGGACGACATCTCCTCTTGCCCCCCTGTGAGGTATGTACAGGGGTCAATTAGAAGAGAATTTTGTTGACCGTAAATGAAACTTCTTGACTCTATCTGGGAATGACCTAGAAGGTCCATGACACATAATAATGGGTCATTTTGCTGAGATCTGGGTTCTAACAGTGCAGACTGGGGGCTGGGTGTGAGGACACGGTCACCCTGCTAGTAGGGGTGACAGGCCAACCCCCCAGCATCCTGACGTGGCGTGCCTTTAACAACAGCTCTCATGCACGGCTAAAACCCACTCTTTATGGAAACAGCCTACTTATAGAGCCAAGTACTGATGCTCATCAGAAATGGGGACACTTCAAATGTTCAGATACACTGTACTGCATTTCATGATAAAAGTCACAAGCCTTTTGCTAACTGTGTGACTTCTGGTGAGTTTACTTAACCTCTCTGTACATCAGCTTCATCATCTGTAAAATAGGGATGATAAAATTCCATGAGACAGGTAGGTATACAGGAGGATTAAATAGATAAAGCTCTTAGAACATTGCCAGGCACACAGTAAGTGCTATGTAAATTTAAGTTTAGAAAAGGGGCGGGGCTGAAAATGCTGGTTTTGGCAGAGGTCTCCAGACTCCCCTCTGTGAAGTACCAAGGTGCCTTCAGAGCTCCCACCCGTGGACCGGCACATTCTGTAAAGTCAGTCAGCCCCTCCCAACTTTGTTAAGTGTGAAACATGTTACTAATGGGCTGTTACGAGGCCCGGTTATTCAGGCCAGGTATCCCCCAGACACCCAGCCTGTTCCAGGATACAGCTCGGTGACAATGACCAGTCCCCGACGCCTCTCGAAGGCCTCATGGAAGTAGAGGACACAGTCATGCTGGAGCCGGGCCAGCAGCCGGGCCTCCCGCCACGCTGAGGCCTTCGGCTTGGCCTGGCTGGGGATGAACTTGGCTGCGAACTCCAGGCCAGAGTTACGCTCCACCACGCGCCGCAGGTAGGAGAAGGCACCCCTGGGTGACGGCACAGGGAGAGGATGGGTGCCGGCATTGCTGGACCCTCTCTGGACCCTCTCAGCCTCAGACCCAGCCTCTCTGGGCCCCCAGACACCACCCCCTTCCTCGCCCCGCACCTGCCGATCTCCTGGTGGATGTCATAGAAGTCGCTGAGTCTCTTCCCTCGCTGTTCTGCGTCTTCCCCGCCCCCTTCCACCTCCATAGCTGTCTGAGCTGCGGAAGAGATGCCTGGTGTTAGATGTGGAGGACAACAGAGGAATGAGGGCAGAGCCCGAGACTGGCAGGGCGAGCGGAGGAGACAGAAGAGGAGCAAGAGTGTTCAGGGCCCGAGGTGGGGTGCCAGGCTGGAAGATGGGGGGGCCGAGGAGTGCAAGGCCAGAGGAGTGGCTCCTGGCCAGCGACGCACATCCGATCCCTGGGGGTGAGCACTCTGCCCTTCTCCCCTTGAGCTCCTGCCCACCTGAACGCACAGCCAACTCTGCTTTGCAGGAGACTTCTCCAGCCAGGTTCCGGGCGATGCAGGTGTAGACGCCTCCGTCCTGGGCCCCCGTGCTGAGCACCACCAGGGAGCACTCATTCTCCTCGTACACGAAGCTCAGGTGGCTGCTCTCGGTCAGCAGCACCTCATCCTGCGGAGCTGGCCGTCACCTCCAGCCTGGCTTCACCTCCACCAGGGACCCAGTCTCACCCCCGTCTCAGGGCCAGGAACCCTCCTACCCAGGGGCCTTGCTATCTCCCAGGACCCAGAATCAGCTCCACCCTTTGCCTCCCACCAATAACCCTGAATCCCCCGATTAGTCCCCTGGTTCCTTAAACCCCCACCAGCGTCACTCAGCACCCCTGGGTCCCACTTCCTTCTATCTGCCCTTCTGGCAGCACCTCTGCCCCTCTCTGTCCCAGCTCCCGTCTTCCTAAAGCTGCTGGCTCCCTCCCTCGGAAGAAACCCCTCCTCCTTCCTCCCAGGCTCCTGAACAGCCCCTGGGCTAGGGCTCCCTGAGGCCTTCATCACCCTCTGACCTTGTACCACATGATGTCTGGGAGCGGTTTCCCCTCAACCACCACAGCGAAGCGAGCGGTCTCCCCTGCCCCCACCTCCACGTCCTCCATGATGGACTCAAACCGAGGGGCCTCTGAAACACAGGGGTGCAGGTGGGGGGGGCAGAATGTTGGGGTCACATGGACCTGGCTCCTCAGCTCCTCTCCATGCCCTTCCTCGGCAACTGGCTCACCAGACCCACGCCCACCCCCCAGAGCCCCAGCACCTCCCGCACTGGGGCTCTCAAACTGGCCCCAGAGAGCTCCGAAGTTCCTCGCCTGGACCAAGCGCCTGCCCTGTGAATCTGTACTTGGGGTTCTCCAAATCTCTGAAAACCTCAGCCGGAGGGTGCAGGCTTGCTTTGTTTGACCCTCAGTGCCAGTTTTGAAACCAGGAGATTTTCACACACTAAAGAAACCCGGATTTCCTGTTGCTCTTGACAAATCAGGACTGGCGGAACTGAGCCTCTTCCCTCCCTGTGTTAGTGGGCTGTGTGCAGTGGCTCAATGCTGCCCCCTGTGGGTGATGGCCCTTCTGCACAGTCCCACTGAGGGCTTCTTGGGCTTGACTGTCTGGGTCTTGGGGACCCAGTGACCCTGGGACCCTAAATCAAGTTCCTGGTGGCATTGCCTCTGTCTTGAGGTTTTCTCTCTGAATCTCATTTAAATGTTTAAGGGGCCCTCCACCACCTCGGAGATGGCAAAATGAACAAGCTGGCACTGATTCTCTGCTTAGTTCTCCCACGTGACTGATTTTATTTGCTGCACAATATTATGTGATCATGTTATTTCCTTATAAAGTGGCTCCCAAGTTTCATGATGGAATTAAATACATATTCCAGTGTGCTTTGCTGAGGAGCCTGTGACTTCCTGGTGCTGCCCCGCTGAGCATGGCTGAGGATCTGGGCTTTAAGGAGAGCGGGAATGAGCAGGCCCTGAGGGAAGAGCAGGCCACCGGCAGGGGCCACCACCATCACCCGCACACTGCCTGGTTTTATACAGATAAAAGGGGAGGGCGTCCCGAGAGTGGGGAAGATGGGGGCAGCGGATGTGGAGGAAAGGGGCCCTTCCACTCATCCTGCCTGGGGGTGGGGGTGGGGCACAGTGGGAGAGAGTGTGGAGCCAAACCCCAGGCCTGTTCTAGCCCTGGTAAGCTGGAACACAGTCTCCCTGTCACTGTTCCAGCCAGCCTGGGCTGCAGGGCTCTGGGTGGCCAGGCCTCATGCTGTATCTGGAAACATGAGCCCTGCGGATTGAGTAGGAAGTGATGGGGATGGGGTGGGGGAAGCTGAGCAAGGGAAAGACATGTAAAAGGGAGACCAGGGCCCCCGCGATCTGTAGCCCCACCCCATCCACCATGGACGGGGGCGAGTAGGGCTTTCCCAACTCTTCCTCACACACCCTCCTGCTGCATCTCTTACACTTCAAAGATGCGTTCCCTCCTCTCTAGCAATCTGGCTTACAGTCTGTGTGGGGACGTGGGGGGTGGTGGTGAGAGGGTGGGTTCTACGAAAGTCAAAGGACTGGGGTGGTTAACTGAACGGGGGGGTGGGGTGGGAGGGTGGGTTCTATGAAAGTCAAAGGACTGGGGTGGTTAACTGAACTTGAACAATTTTTTAAAAGCACCGGAAAATGCACATTTACCCATGACCAGCTTGCCTGTGCTAACTAACATGTCCCTTCCTTTGCATTTGGTTGGAACTGTATTTACTCTGCAGGTAACACTGTTTCGATGGCACTGGTCTAGAGTTGAGTGGCAGTTACATATGTCTAGCGTTAATGAACGATGGGAAAACAAGGCAATTACTACCTAATGCATGCTAGAGACTGAGAGACTACATCTCTGATGGAGAAATTCCAAAAAGGGTCCTCACTGCAAAGGCTGGGAGGCTCTGTCCAGCAGGTTGAGCAAAGGGCAGCCAGGGTCACAAGAGCTGAGAGTCTCATGAAAAGATGTGCTTCCTTGAACTTTTTTATTTTTTAAATCCACTCAGCCTCCCTATACTTGTTATTTGAGGTACTATTTCCTGCTGTGTTTAATCCAGGAGCTAGGAGCACCCTCTGGCTTTGGAGTGGGTATCAGAGCTTGAATGTCATCTTACTAGGTTGTGTGACCTTGAACCTGTTACTTAGCACACTCTCTGAGCCTCAGTTTCCCCACCTGTAAAATGGGGATAATAGTCCTGGCTGGTGTTGCTCAGTGGACTGAACACCAGCCTGCGAACCAGAGGGTCCCCAGTTTGATTCCCAAGTCAGGCAGGGCACATGCCTGGGTTGCGGGTCCCCAGTGGGGGGTGCACAGGAGGCAACCACATGCTGATGTTTCTCTCCTTCTCTTCCTCCTCCCTTCCCCTCTCTCTAAAAATAAATAAATTAAATATTCAATAAAATAAAATGGAGATAATCACCGACCCCTGTCTCCCAGGGTTGAAGTAAATATTAAATGAGGTGATCCATGTAAGATACTTAGCACATGCCAGATGCTCAACAGATAGCTTATTAGTACTGTTACTATTGCCAGTAGTAGTAGCAGTAGTAATAGTAGTACCAGTACTATTATGGCCATAGATGGACAGGCCTGAGAGAGAAGACCCAGGTCTGGCAGGTGGGTGTGTGCACCTGGGGGTGGGAAGAGAGGTCTGTGGGCCTCTGAGGGAGGGGTGGGAAGGGGGCCTGCTATCACCTACCTGCCAGCTCCAGTGTGACCGAGCAGGCCTGTGTGCCGTGGCGGTTGCGGGCAGTGCAGGTGAGGGGCCCCAAATCCCGGCGGCTCACCCGGCAGATCCGGAGGCTGTACTGGGCATCGTCCGGCTGGCTCAACTCATACACACCGGCCCGCGCCTCCAGGAGGGCCCCTCGGCAGCTAAGGGACACGTGACGGGGAGGTCACCCAGGACCCAGCCACAAGGAGGTCAGGCTAGGATGGCTGGACTGGGCTGCCCCTGTGGGAGTGGGGTGTGCCAGGTAGGGCCCCACCTCCTCCAGACGACCTGAGCCTCCACATGGTTGAAGGTGACGGTGACACGGGCAGGCTGTCCCTCCACCACATACACGACATCTGGCTTGTCCAGCACAGCAGGCGCCTCCTCCAGGGGTGGGCCTGGGGGGAATAGAGCACAGGCTCTATGCTGGGGTGACACCAAATCCTTCATGCCCCCTGCTCCTTGAACCCTCCCGGCTGCCTTGTGAGCTCCATGTTTACGGATGACGAGGCTGGAGCTCAGAGAGGTTCAGCCATTTGTGCAGGGAACACAGTCCCGGAGCGGGAACTGGGACTGCCCTCCCAGCTTGTCTGACTCCAGAGCCTCAGCCCTGCCCACTGTGAGTGCTGCTTTCAGGAGCGAGAGGGAAGCACCTTGATGGTCAAGGTCGCATCCAGCCACGCTGTTCCTGCGGAAGCTCTACTGCCCAGACCAGCCCGTGAGCCTCCACCGTGGGGGCCCAGTTCCCCTGCCCAGCAGCACCCACCCCGCTCCCTCAGAGTAGCCAGGCTCACCTCGCTCCAGCAGCTGCACAGGCTCAGAGGGGGGTGACGGCTTGCTGCTGCTCTTGACGGTGGCACTGAGGACCCGGAAAATGTGCTGGGCTCCCTTACGCAGCCCTGTGGCTGACCACCCAGGCTTCCGCAGGCCTGTGGCCAGCACTGTCCACTGGTCCGAGCCCAGCACCTGGTGCTGCACAGTGTAGGTCAAGGCGTCCGGGTCTGATGGGGAGGCAGCTGCTAGAGGTGGGCATTGCTGGGGTGTCCCCCACCCCACCCCCACTCATTTCCTCAGGACCCAGGAACTCTTCCTTAGTCTGTTCTGAGGACCTGCCTCAGTCTCTCTTGTTGCTCCTACCTGCTCCCCATCTACTCTAGCCCAAAAACACTGGTCTAGCCAGGCTCAGAGCCAATGAAGTGCCAGGCTTGGGGTCCAGGTACAGCCATGGAGGGAGCCTGACTTATATCCCAATTCCTTGCTACTATCTGAGGTGGGGAAACTGAGGCATGGAGCAGGAAGACATCATGGACAGGGAAGAAGAGCATGTTCCCTGGAGCACCACCCAAGTACCCAAACCCTCTGAGAAAGAGAAAGGAGCATGGTGACCCTCTTTGTCCCCTATCCTGATCCAGAGCCACGGCTTCCTCCACCATGGAGTCAAGGCTGCTCTCGGCCACGGTCCCAACATTCCATCCACTCCCCATCCCGTATGCTTCCCTGGGCCTTGCCCTCCCCTCCCATCCCCCCGGTACCCCTACCTGAGCCTGCCCTGTCCATGCCCCCGACCCCCATCACACAGCCCTGCGTGACCCTGACCCACCGATGGCCATGTCCAGACTCCTGGGGGGGTTCCATGTGAGTGTGATCATCCTCCCAGTCACAGCGACCACCTGTGGGGCACCATCTGGGGGGCCTGGAACCACATCTGAAAGCCACAGGTCAAGCATCCCTTGGGTCCTTTAGGTCCCAATGGCTCCGTAGGATCACCAAGCCTCAGGGTAGTGAGTTGGGGGCCAGTGGCACAGCCACAGGGGCAGGGGCAAAGCCAGATGGCTCCCCAGGCGTCTGAAGGAAGGGAGTTGGTGCAAAAGCCTCTCTTTCACCCAGCCCCCCGGGTAGGCCAGAGGCCAGGCTGTGCACACAGCTGGCCAGGAAAGTGCCTGCCATACCTGTGACGTAGAGGTGGGCATAGCAGGCAGCTTTGCCCAGCTTGTTGGCAATGACGCTCTTGTAGACACCGGCATGCTGAGGTCCCACAGCAGGGAACACCAATCGATGGACATCCCTGTCTGGGGGTGGGGGTGGGAAGGACAGTGACACCGGGCCTGAGCTAGGAGGATACTCTCAGGGGTGAGCCCATGTCACCCCAGGCCTGGCCCTTCACCCCACCCACTCAGGGAGGGGGTGAGGGGGAAAGGATAGGCAGACAAGCAAGAACCGTGTTCTCCGTGCGGCAAACCTTAGGTCCAGACTGCCAGGTCCACACCTGCAGCCCTGACCCCTCTCGCCTGTCGCTTGCACCTCAGGCTCTGCCACCTCTCCCCTTCCTCCCACACCATTCACCCACGCTGACTACCCCTCTTCTTCGCACCTCTGAGGGGGTCACACCTCTGTGTCAAAGATCCTAAGGACCCTCCCATTGCTGGCACAGACCCATGCAAGTCTTCCACTAGTGCCTCTAGACCTTAAAGAGTTTATTTTTAGAAACCAGAGAAGGGAGGGAGATGGAGAGGAAGAGAAACATCTAGGTGCGAGAGAGAGAAACACCTACTGGTTGCTTCTCACACTGGTAACCTGGCCTGCAACCCAGGCACGTGCCCTGACTGGGAATCGAACCAGCGACATTTCAATTTGCAGGCTGGGACTCAAATCCACTGAGCTACACCAGCCAGGGCTCAACCTGGAAACTTGAAAGGCACCTACTGCATATGGAGAGCAGCCAAAGCCCTTGAACTAAACTGCCATCCAGCCACCATGCTAGTCCTCCACCATCTGACCCCGACAAGCCGGCAGGACGGACCCTGAACAATCCACGGGAGTTCCATCTACAGGTCTATGCTCACAAAATTCCTCCCTTCTGGAACATTCTTCTCTTATTAAGGCCTTCTCCTTCAAGACACGGTTCAAGTAAGCGCCAGCCTAGGAAGCTTCCTGTGCCATACCCGGGGGGCCCCACATTGCACCCCCATCCTCGATCCCCCCAGGACCTCCAGCAGAACCCGCTGCCTTGCACACAGTGAGTGCCAAATATATTATACATTCCAGTAAGAATTTTCTGCTATGCCAGCTACTTGACGTGTATCGTTTTCCCATAATACCTTCAACAACCCTGCAAAATCATCCTCACACGCCGATGAGGTCAGAGACATTCATGGGCTTGTCCAAGGTCACACAGCTAATAAAACGGTGGAGCAATGGCTTGAACTTGGTCCCTCTGAATCTGAAGCGCCTTCCCTATCATGCTCCCAAAACGATGATAAGGGAGCCACCTCCAGTGGGGACAGGAAGGGGGAGAGGCCTACATGATCCTCCTTCATGTAAAGGCCATCCCCAACACCCCTCCCTTCTCTCAGTGCTTATCTCTGCATGGAACGGTCACCCATTCATTTATCTCTCCTGACACTATTTATAAAAGAAGTGAAACCAAGGGCTGCCACTGACCCTGTACACGGAGGAGGCGCAGGCTCAGATCCTGAGTCAGACACCCCCCAGGGCCTCCAGCAGATAGAGGGAGGGAGCCTGTGGGCTGAGCGGACAGCTGCTGCAGCAGGGGACTGAGAGGAAGTGTCAGAGCCACTTGGTGGCACTGGAGATGGGGCCCAGGTGACAGGGGGCATCCTGGTTAGCAGGCGGGAGCCAGCGTCAGACGGTCCTTGCCTGGCTTTGAGCAAGTCCTCCCCCTCTGTCAGCCTCAGTTTCCCCATCTGTAAACAGGAGTAATGGCCCCTGCCTCCAGACCCGTGGTAGACAGTGAGGTCGGGCAAGGCAGGGCTTTAGCCCTCAGAGCCTGGCAGACAGGGAAGCGCTTAATAAAGGTGAGTTTGGTCACGCTGTAGCTGTAAGAGGAGGTCATCCTGGGGCTCAGGGGGGCACGGTCCGACAGGGGCAGGTATGCCTTTCCCTAGGAGACTCAAATTCCTTCAGAACTGGAGCTGAGCCCTGGCTTGTGCAGCTCAGTGGTCTGAGCGCGGACTGCGAACTGAAGGGTCACCGGTTCAATTCACAGTCGGGGTGCATGCTGGGTTGTGGCCCAGGTCCCCAGGACAGGGTGCACTAGAGGCAACCACACATTGTTGTTTTTCTCCTTCTCTTCCCCCCTCTCTAAAAATGAATGAATGAATAAATAAATAAATAAAAACAGCAACTGGAGCTGAGATCCTCCCATGAGGAGTACCCCAGGCAGAGAGGACACGGTCCCACACACCTTCCTCCACGTTCCTCCAGTACCTTCTTTACCTGCTGCTCAGTAACGACCCCGGTCCAGCACCCTTTCGGTGCCAGACACCGCCCACACCGGCCTTTTCCCTGGACTCTCCGCCGTCCCGAAGAGGGCCATGACAGCGGTGACGGCAGCAGCAGTGACTGTGAGACTGAACAGGTACTGACTGCCCGCCTGCTGTTCCCGGGCCACTCTAGGTGCCTCGAATGTACTCCCTGATTTAATGCTCACGACGAGCCCATTACAGATGAGGGGGCTGAGGCGGAGGTCTACCACTTGGCCGAGGACAGGAGCAGGATGTACTGCCTGTCCAGTAAGTTCTAACAGAGCCCCCGAGGCCCAGAACGGTGATTCAGCCGAGGGTGGTGCATGGTCTCAAGGAAGGAGGCAGGGACCACAAGGCCCCTCTGGGCTCCCCTCCCCCAGGTGCCCCATAGCTGAGCAGGCTAAGCAAGGAAAGCCCTAGGCTGAGGAAAGGGGAGGGCACTGCAAGCAAAGCGGGTGGTGGAGGGGACACTCCCAGGTTCCCTTCCCGGACACATACACTGCATCATGCGCCGGTCGTCACTGCTCTGGATACGGTGGCCGTTGTGGAACCAGCTGATGGTGGGGTAGGGCAGGCCGGTCACCTGGCACTCCAGCATGGCCTCCTTGGCCAGTCCCACCTCCAGGTCCTGCAGGGGCCTCAGGAAGTCGGGCATGGACAGCCGCTCCAGTTCGCCCTGCTCCGGCTCCTCGGGGATGGACGGCATCTTCTCCAGCTTCGAGCTGTGAAAACCACAGGCTGCCCTGAGTCCCAGAACGCTGCCTCCTATCACGGAGGCGGCCCCAGCAGCACCGGGGGCCCCAGGATGTACCTGGGGCCAGTGGCGGCTGTCCTCGGCTCCTCCACGTAGAGCTGGGCCGAGCAGTGGGCCTGGCCATGGGTGTTGGTGGCACTGACCGCATAGAGCCCCTCGTCTTCGGTGCCCACGTGGGCAATGTGCAGGGAGTGCAGACCCCCGTCCTGCCGCAGGCGCAAGTTCTCACTCTCTTCCACCGGGCGGCCTGGGGGGAGGGAGTTGGAATGCACAGCAGGCTCAGAGAGGGGTCTTGCCCTCTTGCCCTTGGGGGTCCCCCAACACAACATCTGCAGGGCGGAGGGCCGTACCAAAGTGAGTCCAGGTCACGGAGGGGGGTGGAGTGCCGCTGATCTTGCAGTCGAAGCGGGCTGCTCGGCCTTCCAGCACCTCCACGTCCTCCAGCAGCCGCGTGAACAGGGGAGCCCGCGAGGGCCGCACAGTCAGCCGGGCACTGCAGGTCAGCTCATCTGGGGGAGGGGTCAGCACTGGGGCGAGAAAGGCCTCGGAACCCCAGCCACCCCAACGCACAGGTGCTGCCCTCACACTGGGTGGGAAAGGGGGCGGGGTCAGGAGCTGGAGCTTGGGCAGAGCCCGGCAAGCTCCCTGGGCATGGGACCGGAGTGAGGCAGTGAGCATGACCCAAAGACTGGGCCTTCTCAGTAGGCTGCAAGTCGGCAAGGGTGGCAGCAGGCTGCCCCGGCGGCCAGGGACACGATGGGTGTCCAGGGCCCTGGCCTGGCCCTCCCCTCCTGAGCTCACCTTGCCACCCAGGATGACGGTCAGCTCAGCAATAAAAGGAGCCTAGAAGCCAAGCCCCTTCCCTCCTCCATATCCCTTTCTCCTCCCTTTGGAATTCTCCTCCGCACCTAGGTGGTGCCCATACTCCCTCCCACCCACCCCAGACCCAGAGCGTACACCCCTTTGCCCCATTCTACTGCCCCACAGAGTCTTCTCGGGGAAGGCACAGCACCTAATGCTGACCTGGTTCTTCCCTGCCTACAAAGTCCCTCCAGGGTCACCTCAGGTGTTCATTACCACGGCCTGGTGAGGCATTGTCTCCGCTCTTCGAATGAGGATGGGCACCAGGTCAGAGATGGCATTAATAATGATAACGGCTGACATTTATTAGGTGGCACCCTTCGCCAGGTGCTGTGCTTTGTTCTCCACATTCATTATCTCATTAATCCCGACGATTCCCAAGCTAGACATTATCATGGTCCTTTTTTACAGATGAACAGTCTAAGCTCAGAGAGATGGAGTGACTTGTCCAAAGTCACGTGGCTGGTATGCAGCAGGGCGAGAATGGGAACCCACGTCCTGCTGTGTCTGCCATACCTCAGCAGACGGGCTCCCATGGAAGGTCTTTTGTGCCAGGTGCCGCTCCAAGTGCTGGTTTTACCGAGGCAGGTGTACTGTACCATTGCCTGCCCACCACTTGCCCCAGGAGATGGAGCCCATCTTTCACTGCACCCGGCTCCTTCACGTCCAGCCCCCTCCCTCCAGCTCTCAGGCACCCGAGCAGCTCTAGGGCCCAAGTGGGCAGTTACCTTTGGCCGTGCTGAGCTTGCAGGTGTAGACGCCACTATCGTCCTCATGCACAGAGGTGAGCAGCAGCTTGCACTTCCGGCCATCGAAATGCATCTTGCATTTGAGCAGCGCGGGCTGCAGCAGGCGGCCGCGGCACAACCAGTCCACCTCCACGTCGGCAGGACCGGCCACCAGGCACTCAAACAGCGCCATTTCCCCGGCCCCCACGTCCACGTCTTGCAGGGGGGCCAGCACGGCCAGGGACCGGCTCTCAGGGTGTGCTGGGGAAAGCGGCCGTGGGGGGCACACACAGAGCAGAGACACACAGGGCGAGGGGGACACACACGCACAGAGAGACAGACACAGAGAGAAAGATGCATTTTGTTCCTTTGAAGACAGAGGGAAAGCCCGCCCGCCTGGCCGACCAGGGCAGCAAGGAGGTCCCGGGCCTGGCCTCAGGAGGGCCACCCCAGCTGGGCCGGAGAGAGGGAACTCAGGGGAAGCCAAAGGAGTCAAGGACAGGGCAACCGAGGGCCACGTAGGGGTAGAGACGGCGGCGGGGGAAAAAAAAACAGCACACCAGCTGGGTACAAACTGGACTTTATTTGAACTAAGAAACGGGTATTTCTGAATATCTCCATACCCTCTACAGTAGGTCCCTTCTCCTGCGCCGAGTCTGGCTAACTCTCTCCTGCCCAGACACAGCCCCCCAGACCCAGACGGTGAAAAGAGAGCCCCAAATGGCCCTAAACCTGCCCGTAGCCAGGACTTGGCCAGGCCTCCTCATAAGCGCAGGGCCGGGGGCCTCCGGCTTTTGGTCTCTCGTGAAATGTTGTGCCGTGTGAAACCTGTTTCTGGAACGGTCAGTGCTCTGCCCCGACTCCGGGGGCCCTTGTCAGCAGTCCCTACCCCTCTGGGCCCCTCCATCTTTGCGGATGTCATGCCCTGTCTCTCCCCTTCTGCCTGACCCCACGCCAGCTCGGAGGCATTCTTCCCTGACTGTCACGGACACACAGACAGACAAACGGACAGACAGACAGGGCCTGTAGCAGTGGTAGCACATGCGCTCGCTGGGCACTCCCCTTCGGGGAGAGACTGGGAAGGGGTCTTGATACTCCTCACGGCCACCCCTTCCTGGCACTCAGTCCATGTGGGGGCTCCTGGCCTGCCCAGCCATATGTCCACTTGGGGGGAGGGGTCCACAGGGGCCCATGGCTATCTCAGGACGCTGCATGGGGAAGGGAAGGGGTGGGGGCTGGAACAGGGTCCAGGCAGGAGGCAGTGAAACACAGCGAGGTCCGAGAGGTGCCTGAGACAGGGGTGCGGCTCGGAGGGCAGCGGGGGGAGCGCAGGCGGCCCCCTGAGCTCACTCGCCTGTGTACAGACAAAAACCTCAGTCAGCAAGCGGCAGGTTAGTGCGGCACACGCACACACAGGCACGCACGCGGCCTGGCTAGCCCCTCCCCCACCCCACGGACAGCCGCCTCTCCAACTGCCGGGTGGCACTGCACGTTCAGCTCCCCCCAGAGCGACCCTGGGGTGCGGGGCGGGCAGCCAGCCAGAGGCCGGGTCTCTGGGTTTTCTGGGCAGGCAGAGGCCTGGGCACCCAGGGGAAAGGCATTCGCAGGTGTCAGGAGCACCCCAAAAACAGGGGAGACATCGGGAGGAATCCCAAAGAGAGAGAAGCACGGAAACATGGGTTAACACGGAGAAGCCGGGCAGAGCCAGACCCTGAAGGGAAAGGAGCAGGCCAGAGAGTAGAGGCCAGGCTGTGGGGATGGGGGTCGGGGTGGACGTGGAAGAATTCAGAGACTGAGGAGGAGGCAGCCCCAGGAGCAGGACGCACAGGGCCCGAGAACCGAGGCTGGCGAAGCCCAGCGGAGACGGTCACGACTGTTAGGGGCCAGGCTCCAGCAGGGGTCTGGGGGATCCCAGGAGCTCTCAGAGCGGGCCTCTGTCAGTAAGGGCGGGAAGATGGCCAAGGAGGGGTTCCCAGCCCTGAGCTGCCCACAGTGAAAGGGGAGGCGAAAGGTGGAGCAAACAGCCAGTCCTGGGAAGGAAACGCACCAGCCCCCGAGGGCAGCCTGGCTGGGCCTGCCTTCTGGATGCCTGAAAGGCCCTCTGCCCGTATGCCTGGCTCTGGGACCCAGCCCTCTGCACCTTGCACAGCTCTGCTCACCCTGGCACCCCTGGGGTCCCCGCGATGCTCCATGCCCAAGTCACCCCAAGGGCCCCTCCGAACGGGTCCAACTATCAGACACTCCCCACTGCCACTCCCAACCACAAGAGAGTCTGCACAGCGATGAGATGGGCCGGGTGGGGGCCAAGGGGCAATGGGAGAGAGGGGAGTGGGTGTGAGGCAGGGGCCTGGGAAGGGCAGGGCGACAAAGGCTTAGGAGAGTGCAGCGAGAGGATGGCCAGTGGGGGGAAGCAGGTCTCTGGCTGGCGTCAGGGGCAGGCATGACTGAGTGTGGGAGAGGGCAGTACTGTGTAGTGAGCGGAGCACTGAGCAATTTGCTGTGTGGCCTGGGCAAGTCACTTCCCCTCTTTGGACCTCGTTTACCCAACTACAATGTAAGCAGCTAAACTTGGGGATCTCTAAGGCCCTCATCCCATGAAGTTGGCAGCTGGGCAGGAACAAGGCCGGGCCAGGTTGGGGGGGTTCACGCAGAGTGTGAGGCACTCACCTCGCACCTCCAGGCGGGCCTCACACTGCCGAGCGCCATACTCGTTGACTGCTTTGCAAGTGTAGAAGCCGGCGTCGCCCCGCTCCGCGGCCAGGATCCGCAGGCGGCACAGCCCGCCCTCTGCCTCCTCCGCGAAGCGCCGCTGGTCCGGGCGCACGGGCTGGCGGTTCCTCAGCCTGGCAGAGGGGCGAGAACTCAGCCCCAGGGCCCAGGGTCCTCCCCTGCACGTCCAGGGGAAGTGGGGGACAGACCCAAGCAGGCCGCTCCTCCCTGTAAGTCGTATGTCCCCTCCCCAGGTCTGTCCCACTGCCCACGGGCACCCCTGAATTACAGGTTAGGGTTTCACTCTGACTCTGTCATCCCACCTTCACCAGGAACTTCAAGACCACGGCCGCCCACCGGGGTCTCTCAGCTCTAGGAACCTAACTGCCCTTAGAGCAGTGCCGTGCTGTTCGGCTCGTGGCGGCTCTGAAGTTTCCTCATGTTTTATTTTTATTTACTTAGAATGAACGGCAGCTTTCCCACTTTCTAAAAGGGACGTGAAATAACTTACAATGTGAAGAAATCACATTGGGGACGAGACAATCAATTGCAAATGAAAAACAGAGCCCAGACCAATAAAAAGACCCAAGCAAACCAATCGAAGTCCCAGGCCCCCAGGGTGGCAGAGGAGGCTCGAGTTTGACTCCGGGCTCTGGCAGCTCAGAGCCAAATGCGCCCATCTGGGCCGGGCCCAGGGCTGGGCCAGGGCAGGCCTCAAAGCTCAGCCTGCCTTCAAGGGGCGGGGGTGGGGGGGCAGCCTTCTCAGCAGTGAGGTGGTTCCAGGCTATTCACCCCAAGTGGACAGGAGACCATTTGTTCCCTGACCCCTCCCTCAAGGAGGAAGCCCTGAACCCCAAGCAGAGGCAGGGGCAGGGTGCGGGGAGTGGCACCACTGTACCTGGGATGTGGCCCCCCGCAGATCACGGGGAGGTTGCAAAGGGCCCGCTCCCCTCCGCCCAGAGCCCGGGCTGACCAAGGCTGGAGTCAGGGGAGCTGGCAGGCGGTGGTTAGTGGCTGCTACTCACCAGGACACGACCGGCTTGGGCTCCCCCTGCACGCGAATGCTCATCGTGACATCTTGGCCTTCTCTTACTGACTGGTCCATGAGGGAGACCTGAAGGGGACCCCAAAGTGTCAGGGCTCTGCTTTAGCTCCTGGGGGTGGGGGATCTGGGGCAGAGGCCTCTTCTACCCCAGGCTGACCGAGGCTGGCTCTGGGTAAACAGGGTTAATGGGGCTGAGCTCCAGGCGGTACTGGAGCCTGGCATGGCTGAGAACAAGAGGCCACATGAAAGAATGGAGGTACCCAGCGGGCCGAGGCTGGGCTCAGGGGTCTGACCTTGAAGGTGGGGGGTGCCTTGGAGCCAGTGTCTGAGGAGCGGCGGTTCTGGCTGGGACTCAGCTTCATGGTGGGGCTCTGGGGCCAGGTCTCCCCAGGCTCCGGGAACTCTTCTGGGGGACTCAGGTACTCCTCGTCAGAAGTGATGGGGCTGCTGAAAGGGGATGTGGACCCACCTGCAACAGAGACGGAGGGGGGACAGTGGCACTCAGAGAGATGCCAGAAGAGAGGGGCAGAGAGACTGAGGGAGCTGAATGGATCGGGTGAGGGTCAAGGACCTGAGAAGGTCTGTAATGGCAGCGCCCAAGAGGTGAGACAGTCCCTGCACTTCCCTTCCCCGCGCTTGCTACGTGACCTTGCCAGGTGTTCCTGTCCCCAACACTGAGTTGGGGGAACCATAGGGACGGGCCTGGGGCCCAGGACTCAGGCAGCAGAGGGGTCACTCCTGGGCCTCGAGGGAGACTTGGAATCCCACTAGGGCCCGGAACCCACGTTCCTGGCACAGAATCACAGGCTCCTAATGCAGGCAGTTCACATCTCAGGACCCCAGAGTGGCACAACCAGGACCCCCGTCTCTTGGGTGAGCTGGGTGTAGTGCAGAGGAACACACACCTCAGACGAGCCCCATCCTGACCTCAGTGCCAGGGCCAATGAGCTAACACTGTCCAGCCTGCCCTTCCCCCTCTCCCTTCTCAGCTTCCTGCCCCAGATATCCCAGGGCACCTGTTGGCCCCAGCCCTGAAGCATGGACCCCAAAACTCTTGGGGGATGGGAAAGCAGAGTTTGAGTCATCCACAGAGAAAGGTAGCTCAGCCTGGGGAAGAGGAGGGGGCACCAGCGTGTCTTTGGGGGAGGGGTGTCCCCAGGGCCCTGACGCCCTCCCCTGCAACTGGCCAGTGGCCCAGCCTCACTGAGCTGGCTCCTAGCCGACTGCCAAATACAGACATGAATCTGCCACAGCCCCCTGGCCCCTCCTCCTAGTTCCCCCACCCCAAGCCCCTGTGGTCCAGCCCCCCACAGTATTGCACCCCAACTCACCGCAAGACTCTGCACAGGAACCCCAGCCTGTGCCTGTCCCGAAGGCTTTGCCCTGGCACCAGGCCCTTCTGCTGCCTGCCCACTACTCACCCCACCAGGCTCCCTAGGGAGCAAAGAGCACAGCCTGCCCAGCCCCACTCACTGGCTGACCCTGCTGAGGCACGGCAGGAGGTCCTGGGGGAGGGGAGGGAGCCCGGAGAGGGGAAGGAGGCGGTGGGGGCTGGCCTGGAGGGGACAGGCTGGGTGGCAGGCAGGCAGCTGGCTGGGGAGGTGGTGCTTGCTGAGACCACAAGCAGCTCGGGCCTGGAGTGGAGGGGGAGGAGAGGGGAGGGACAGAAGCAGCCGGGCTGTATTTAGCCACCCTGCTCATTCCCAAGCAGCAGGCTCTGCCTTTTCTCTCCTTACAGCTTCTGGACCCTGACAAGCACAAAGTCCCCTCAGCGGCGCCTCAGTTCAAAGTGAGGGCCTTGGTCCCAGGAAAAGATGGGGCTGGTGCTGCACTGTGGCATCCGAGCCACTCGCCCTGATCCATTCATCTCACTGTGTCCACCAGAGGAGGCAAGAAAGGCAAATAGCCTCTCTGATGCCCCTTGCTCTGACCACACCACCAAGACCCCCAGTGTACAGAGCCAGGCCACACCCTGTGGCCTCCGGTGCTGAGAATCAGGGAAAGGTCAGGACCTTCAGCCTGCTTCTCAGACACCCCCTCCACCTGCACGGGCCCAGAACCCCACCCCTGCCTTGCATGCAGCAGCTACCACACGCCCTGGGCCTGAGCCCAACGCTGCTCCTGCTGGCACCACCAGCTGGCAGCTGTGCTTCACCCCATCGGCCGCTCCAGGGCCGACAGTCAGGAGGCAGGGCCCCCCACCCCCGACAGCTCCCCTCACAACCAGCACCCATCTGAATTGGGCTGAGGAAGGGGCTTGGACACAGAGCAGGAGCAGGGGAGCTGTTGAGAGGTCACATGTCCTTCTCCCTCCTCCTGTCACCCCTGCACAGGGCCACATTCCCAAGCTATGACCTGTGTTTCCTATCAATGCCAGTGAAGAAAGAGGGGGGGCACCATTCAGGCTGGCTGTCCTGAGGTGGGGGTGGGGGTGGGGAAGGAAGTCAGAATGGCCACTTGGTGAGCATCTCCTCAGGGATTGCCCCTAGCTGATGCTGAGATCACAGCCGTGACTCCTGGTGGCAGGCACCCCCTCCAACCTCTGTGGATCCTGGTGACTTCCTCAGCCACCTCCAGGTTGGACAGCGCTGAGGCCACTCATAGCCCAGGGAGGGACAGCAAAGATTAAAGCAGATGGGCAAAGTTTGTGGGGATCCTCAGAGACCCCTGGTGGTGGCTAAGGGAATAGCACCCTGGGAGCATCCAGTAACCAAGCTAAGCAGTCCTTCCAGCGCCTCAGAGAGGGGGCTGAGAGCAGCCTAGGTAGGAGACTCTGGCTACAAAGGGGGCAGAACTAGGCCTCTCTGAAACAAGGCCATGGCCCCCACCCCTACATACCCCCAAAACTGTGCAGACAAGGAGCTCTGTCTCCAGGTCCCAAATCCTCTCGGGGTCCACACCAGGCTCTAGTGCCACCCCACTTTTCATGGGACCCATCTTGCAGCCGGTCCCTACATCCTAACCCCACTCCAGCCACAAGGTCAGGTCTCGCTACGGGAAACACAGTTACACTAGCCAGGGAGGGGGGAGCAGGTATCCCCCCAACCTGAGATGCACATTCGCCCACCACGCAGGTGCTGCCCTCACACACCCACCACTGCGAACCACGCTGGCTCTGGGCAGGCGTCTGGCCTCCTGCACTGCTCCCAGGTCAGACTCACTGGGTGAAAGTGCTGGCAGCGCGAGGCCGTAAGCGGAGGAACCCCCTCCCCAGACCAGCACATCCAGCTCAGTACCGCCCCAACACCCCGAGGTGCTCCTGCGATAGACACAGTCACAGCCACCTGCGCGAAAGGTGTTACGTAAGGCCCTCTCCATCAGGGCTTCTCAGGATGGCCCTTGGACCACCCACATCAGGACCACCTGGGAGCCTGTTTAAACTAGAACTTCCTGGGCCCTACACTGACCTGAAAAGTTAGATTTCCAGAAATGGAGGTCAGGAAACTGCATTTGCAAAAGCATCCAGTTGATTCTTATATGTGAAAGATTAAGGACCTATATGACCTCGCCTAAAGGGAGGGGGAAGCAGTAGCCACCCAGCTTCAGGTCAGGACTCTGAACCTCGGAGGTCTGCCCCCACACCCCACATGCTTCCCACTCTACCACCGGGCCTCCCACCTGCGCAAGGTCCCTAAGTCTATGCCAGTGATCCTCATATTCACCATTCACCAGAACCACCCAGAAGGAAGACACAGGTTGCTGGGACCCGCCCGGAGTCTCTGATCCAGCAGATCTGGGCTGGGGCCCATAACGTGCATCTCTAACGCATTCTCAAGGTGATGCCAATGCTCCTGGTCTGGGAGCCACACTCTGCAGACCAGCGCTCCATGGTCTCCTCCGTGTCCCCACCTCCACTCTCAGGCAAAGCCTCACTGCCCTTTGCAGACGTGTGTCTCACCCACCTCTGCAAGTCACCCAGGCCGCTCCAGGGGCTTGGAAGGTCATGGAAACCTCAACGCCCCCACTGCCAGCTCACACACAGCCCCGGGCTGTCCAGGAGGGCCTCCAGGTACGGCCACAGGGCTAAGAGTAGCCAAAGCATGGCCATAACCTCAGGAGCCTTCTGGCTGATGGGGATGACAGCTACACACACGCACGACTATAACAGCAAGCAGGAATAAGGTGGCACGAGAGGCGCAGTGAGGCCACAGGAGCGCAGACAGGAAAACATTCCTTCTGGCTTGGGAAAGAAGGGGAGGCTGAAGGAAGGGGTGGTATTAAAGTTAAGAGTTTAGTTTAAGACAAAAGCAATCCTGGAAGAGGAAGCCACATGAGCGAACGTCAAGGGCAGAAAGCATGTGCAGAGAACTGAAGCTCAACCTTTCCAGCTACAGAACTAGGTAAAGAGGAAGGAGATGGGAGGGGACAATGTCGGGGCAGGTCCCTCCCACTGCCTCAGCTGCCTCCAGCCACCCCCAGACCATCCTTAGGTCCAGACGGGGGCGGCCAGCTTCCGAGGGGTGGCCTTCGCTCCGAGGGCTCAGGGAGCCCCTCCGGGTGTCTGAGGAAGGGAGTCACGTGCTGCAGGTTCACAGCCCGGTACTCGGCCAGGCCGTGCGCAGCCGCCCGTCCACCCGCACTGTCTCAGGGGGCTCCTCCAAGGCGGCGGCGTTCAATGCCTGCTGTGGTCAGCCCACCGTGGAAGTGAGGCGAAGGGAGAAGAGTGGTGCTGAGAATGTTTCCGTTTGGGGTTTAAAAATGGACAAGGAAGCAGATGGCACTTCACACACGTGGTCAGCCTGGCTGAGGCACGGAAGTGGTTAATTTCTTACGTGGGATTACTTGGGATTGCTCCCTGTCAGAGGAAGCACTGGCACCCACAGAAAATTAGGTCCCCACTCTTCTCACAGGCTTGCGTGATGGCCCCCATTGTGAGGCAGCAGCCCTGGGGGAACACCCGTTGGGGGCAGACCTGCTTCTGGCAGACAGAAGTGAGGAGGGAGGGCTGAGTCTAGTGAAGAGACGACCTGTTTTCTAGATGCTGCCCAAACCCCACCAAGGATGGACGACAGGGCCATGTGGCATTCCAAGACGCCCTCCACTGGCAGCCACAGGCTTCACAAGGGAGAACCTGCTGGGGCCGGGAGGAGAAGGGGGCAGGCAGCAGAGCTATAATTCCCTCCCTTGCTTTTTATACTCCTGACCTCCCCAAATGACCTCCTTTCGGTTGTGACAGTGCCATCGTACAGATGGGACCAAAATGAGCCTTGACGAGCCCTAGCCCCTGACCCACGTGACCTTAGCTACATCCTCAGCCCTACAGGGCATCACAAATTTTACCGAGAAAGCAGCCCAGGATCTATAACGATTCCTGCTGTACAGAGGAGAACACGGTGGCCAGATTAAGTGAAGAGGCTAAGGTCTCTACTGGAAAATGCTAGAACCTTGCGCTCAAAGACATGAAACCTGTGCTTGTGGGGAGGACTGGAGGCCTGGCACACGGAGCCACCCACAGCTCCCTGGCTCCTGACCACAGAGCCCTCAGTGGGTGAGCCAACTGGGTGCGTGCCGGGCGTGCAGGGAAACAAAGCAGGACCACAGCCACAGTGCAGGGGGGAGGCAGGTCAAGTGAGGAAGGAAAGAAAACCCCAAGTCTGACCCACCCACAGGAGGCAGCGGCAGTCTCCGCCTCCACCCCCGCCCTAATGAGCTCGTGAGCACAGTTCCACCTGAACCCTGACCCTCTCTCTCCGGAGTAGAGACAGGGGACAGTATGGTGCAGCGGCTGGGAGTGTAGACTTGGGAGATCCAGGGACAGGGCTCCAAATCATCCCCCAACTTCCCTCTGGCCCTCTGCTCCTACCACAGCTGAGTTTATTTCAATGTATATTAAATAGCCCTGGAGTCTATTCAAATGTGCATTAATTGAAGTGAAATGAAAAAGTCAGCTCTGTAGGTGCACTAGCCACATTTCAAGTGCTCAACAGCCATGTGGCTAGTGGCTACCACAGTGGACCGTACACATACATAATATTTCTGCCATCACAGAGAGTTCTGTTGGTCAGTGCTACTCCAGAGTACTTTGCTAAAGCCTTCCAGGTCTCAGATTCCTGATCTGTAGAATGGGCATAATCACAGGACCCACCTTACACGGTGGATTACATGTGGGAACCCAATCAACACAGGCCCCAGTACACATGAAGCGCTCAGGAAATGCTACCTGGTCCTGTCATTCTCATCCGCCATCACACTAGGTCTGTTTGTTTCACAGGCGAGCTTTTCAGCCCCCTGGTGCTTACAGTGCTCCTAGGCAGATGAGAGGTGCTAAGCAAAGGTGCTGGCCTTGTGCTAGCGCTACGCCGCTTCACACTCCATGTTTCCACCTTCCGGTCTGTAAACTGGGAATGTCACCACCTGTCATGACCCTCTGAGAGATACACAGCTGACCCTGAACAACACGGGTTTGAACTGCAATGGATTTTTCTCCCATTGATCCAAGCAGTTCGAACCTGAGTTGTCTGAGGGTCAACTGGCGGTTGGGCACCTGCCTACGTGTAGGGCCGACTAAGTTAAACCTGGATTTTCTACTGCAACGGCGGTAGTGACCCCACCCCCGCGTTGTTCAAGGGTCCCCTGTCCATGCTGTGATGGAGGTCAAGGAAGGGAAGAGATGTGAAAGGGACGGGGAGAAGTGCACGGCGCTCTCCAAACACACGGCCCTGCTCTGAGAGATGGAGCGGGGCACCCCGTTGGTACTCAACAAAGGCCTGCGTGGTGGACGCGGGCAGCTGCGGAATGCTTGGCTTCAGTTAAGCGCACTTCTCACACCCTCCAACCCCCTGCCCCAATACACACACACCCTTTGGGAGCTCAACTGTGGTCTCAGTGGTCATTTGGTGGCGGGGGAACAGGCAGGGAGGGGTCCGGGGCTGGATGGGGCTGTTAGAGCTGGTAAGGACAGACTGTGCCCCCCCCAGAACTATAGCACCAGGGTAACTATATGCTCTAGTTACCGATTCCCTGTTCAAGTGGCTCCCAACCAGGAACTGAGATCTGTGGGTCCTCAAAAGCAGGTCCTGTGTACACCCCAAGAGGGCACTGGGTAGCCAGTCCTGGTTACCAAAGGGGTTGATGAGGAGCCAGAAAAGGGAGTGGTTTCACAAGGCCTCTTCCCACAGGACACTACAACACTCCGTCCCTCAACCTGCTCCTACCTTACCCCACTGCACTGCCTAACACCCTTCCCTCGCCCCACCCCCTCACTCTCTACAAACTCTAGGCCTTGGACCCTGGCCTTTGCCAAATGTCTTTGCCACCCATTGGTTCCACCCACGCTTGCTGCTCCTCAGTCCACTGGCCTCCACCCAGCAGCTCTGGACCAAACAGAGCCTTGTAGGGTAAGAAAGTCTGCTTCCTCCACGAGAGCTGAGTCTGGACCCACGTGCCTGCCCCACAAGCCCTGGAGCCCTGGACCAGTCTGACTTTCGGGAGCTGTTCTCCGGGTGCAAAGCCTGGCTCCCCCAGGGTGGAGGCAGCACAGAGATGCTATGACAGGCTGGGAAACACGAGGGGGTTGGGGTGCGGGCCTGGCCAGGGCGGGGAGGCGATCCCAAGGCACGAACAGTATGAAGAAAGGGAAGGAAGGGAAAAGACAGCTTCCCGGAGCCTCGCAGAAACCTGAGCTCCTCGCACAAGAGTGCCACTTAATAATGCTAACAACTAACATTTGTCTACAGCTTTACAGTTCATAAAGCTTGTTCACACATTTGCTTTCTTTCCTGCGAACAGTATAATTATCTCTGGTTTACAAATGAGGAAACTGAAATGCAGGAAGGTTTAGCAAGCAAAGACAGAACTCCCAGTCAAGCGCAGACAGCTGCCTTGCCCCAAGCCTCCTTCCCAACCTTAAAAGGCTCCCAAATGGCCCCGAGCCAGTACTGGGGCACCCCCCCCAATCCTTGCCAAATCTCAGTCCAAGCCAGGTAATGACCGGAGACCTGGAGCTGGACCTGGGCCCCCTACGCAGTGCTGGGAGCTGAGTCAGAAGCCAGATCCCAGGGGTGAAGGAAGGAGGGAAGGAGGGCAGTGGAGGAACAGGTATGATTCATCGAGGTGAGAGGGGAAGGGGGAAGGAGAGAGCCCAAAACCTGAGCTCCTGGTGGGGGCGGGTCTGTAAGCTAAGACCTGCCCTTCGGCTAAGCCAGACGAGTAAAAACAAAAGGATCTAAAGCCAAGACCTGGACTCAGGTCAGATTCCAGTCAGAACTCCCTGACCCTGGAGGTGCTGAGGCCCTGAGACCACAGCGAGACAGGCTCTGTTAACTTGTCACGGGGCCAGGCCGAGTGAAAGGAAGGGCCAGAACAGCGCAGGCCCTGCCCCCTCCCGGCATGCCCGGCCCCTCCCACTGCTGGTCGGAGCCCCAGCCTCCTTCAGGGCCCTGGTGCCTCCCAGCCCAACATCCCACAACGCTGACCGGCTGCCTGGCTGTCCTCCGTACAGGATTCATCTGCCTGCACTTTCCTCCCACCTAAGTCCTCTCTCTGATCGAGGGTCGTCACTAGTGGTAATCTCCTGGGGGGTTGAATCTGCATCTTTTCCTTGAATGCCCCTTCCCCAGTCTCATCTTCCCCCACCCCCACTGCCTAAGGTCAGCACGTGGTCAGGCCCAGCGACCTGAATGAGTTGCACTGGCCACGTACGTGGACACCAGTCCAGTCCTACCCTGAACCTGAAAGAAACTGGGCTTAAACCCAAAGGAAGTCGTCCAACACCAAGTGAGGACTTCCACAGAAATAGAAAACGAGGCGGCCTCAGCCACCACCAGCTCCCAAGAAGCGGTCTCAGCTGCCCCTCTTTAGAACTCTGTGTTCAACAGAAGAAGCAGGGGAGGGAGGGAAGCACTTAAAAGCTTCTCTTTTAAGAGGGGCATGGGGACTGTTCTAGAGAAGAAATAACCTCAGAAGGTTCCTGATGGCTTTCAAGCCCTTTGAGCTGGGAGAGTCCTTTTCTCAGAGACTCACGGACAATTTGCTTTCCCCACAGGACCCTGTTCAAGAAAATGCCACGAAAGGACAGCATTTACATGATGTCTAAAGACAAACTTCAGTGACTTCAGGAATTGGCCGCCCTGGTGTATGCCTTAGGAATCCGGCCTTTGCCCTGAAGCCAAGGCCATTTAAAATGCTTCCACCACAGCAGCGGACCCGACAGGACAGACTGTGCACGCTGGTTGAAAGTCGAGCTCCAGCTGGGAGCGGGAAGGGAGCCTGGCCCCCCAGGGAAGGGCCCCTGCTCGCCCCGCCCGGCCCGGGGGCCCGCAGCCTGCCTACCGGGTCTCACGGCCAGCGTGGCAGCACAGCTGGCCTGGCCCAGCTCGTTGGTAGCGGTGGCCGTGTAGTTCCCGGCATCAGCTGTCCGTGCCTCCCGGAGCAGCAGGGTGTGCCGCTCGCCCTCAGCCCGGATGAGAAGGTGGCCGTCGCTGCGCAGTGCAGACCCATCCTTCTGCCAGGACACTGTGGGAAAGCAGCAGGGTGACCGCGTCGCCATGGCCCACAGGGGCCCACTGGGACAAATCTCCCCCCACCCCACACAGAAACCAAACCACTCCTCTCCCCACCCCAGGGAATTCGGAGGACGCCCCTCCCTCACAGGAGCCCAGGCCTGCCCTCCCCCTCTCTCAGGGAATTCTGGGAAAGCTCTGACACACGCACAGGAGTCAGGCCAGCCCCAGGCAGTGGATGATCTCCCCTCTTCCCCCACCCCTCCCTGTCTCGACCCCGGCCAGGCCCCAGCCCTGGAGCTCACCTTGGGGAGGTGGGTTGGCGGTGATGATGCACTTGAGCAGCACATCCGCCCCTGGGGCCACCACCGCATCCTGCAGGGGGATCTCAAACACGGGGGCCTCCAGGGGCTCTTCTCCAGCAGACACGTAGGAGTCATCAGAAGACTCTGCCAGAGACACAGCAGGCAGGGTAAAGGGGCACGGTCCCCGTGGGGATGACTCGGGGGGAGAGGGTGTGATGGCAGCCCCAAATCTGGGACATCCAAGCCCAGAAAGAGGGGCTTCTAGAAGGTGGGGGGTGGAGAGCAAAAGCTCTCTCTCCTGAATGTCCTGAGACAGGGGAGAAAAGAGACAGAAGCGGGGTTCTCGGGCGGGACAGGGCGGCTGAGACCCCACATTAGTCTGACAGCTCTCCAGCCTCGGCCACAGTGTCGTTTCTGGAGGAAGGCAGGAGCTGCGCTGTCTTTACACCAATCAGTGGTCAGGGATGGTAGGTCAGACCCCGAGCAAGGCACTGTGAGGGGCCACAAGAGGGTACGAGCTCCCACACAGAAGACAAGCTGGCAGCAACCCAAGACGGAAGCAACGACAGCAGAATCACAGGGCAACGTGTGGCTTACTGTCACGTTAGTGACGCCACCGAGTCACGAGAGGGAGTAGCAGGTGGAGCCGCCAGCCCTCTGCGAGGTCTCACGGAAATCAGCTTTGATTTGGCCCATTCATCAAACAAGAACACTGCACTGACTGCATACTAAGCTCTGTCTGGCACCAGGGATACAACAGGAAATAGGATGTGGTCCCTGCTCACAGGACACTTGACCACACAAAGAGACGTCTCTGGGTATTTCTAGCTCTGGCCTTCTATATGCTAGATAAAGCACAGTGCCAAAAGAGCAGTGAGAATTGCAATCAGGCTGTCTTCTAGCTATGTGAACTTCCGCAAATGAGATAACCTCTCTGCACCTCAGTTTTGTTATCTGTAAGATGGAGCTGATAAACAATACCCAATACCTTGCAAAGCTAGCTCACAGATTGAGTTAAAATAACAGCCCTAAGTGCCCAGCTAACACAATGCCCTGGACCGGGCTGTGAGTGTGCAACAATGATGGCTAGCAGAACGTAGGACAGGGCCTTGAGGCTGCAATACTTAAATGAAAAAATAAAGTAATACTGCTGAAAAAAACAAAACAAAACAAAACAGGGTAGTAAGTGCAATGAAAAAGGCATGCACAGGGTCTCCAGGGAGCCGCGAGTAGGGGCCTCTGGCCTGAGGAAGCAGCAGGGGGTGGGAGCGAGGGAAGGATGGCTTCCTCTGCCTCTGGCCAGGAGTGGGGCCCAAGCTGGTGCTCAGGATGAGCAGAGTTAGGGGCAGGGGCAATCCGGCTATGCCCAGCACCCACAGGAAGACTGGGAGATCACACACAGGCTGGCCACGGTCAGCTCAGCAACGCAGGGGCTCAAGGATGGGAGCGAGGTAGCTAGAAAGGGAGGCTGGGTCGGATCTTAGTGGCCACAGATGGGTCAGGGGAGGGTACCAGGATGGGGAGGGCAGAAATGAGAGTTGGCTGGTCCAAAGCTTGCCTGTAACAGGGACCTAACAAATTATTTATTGAGGTAGGCTTCCATCTCTTCCCCTACTGAGGGGCTCCTTCGATTTCCACCAGTGCCTTCCATCACAATTAGGTCCCTGACCCAGCAAACTAGCAAGCCGCTGGACCCATGATGGCGTGGGGGGGGGCTACAGCAGATGTCTGGACACCTGATGTCTGGGTTTTTGCTCACTCCTGGGCTCCACCCCACCTCCCTAAGAACACACACACTCTGCCTCACCAGCAGGCAGGTTTTAGCACATCAGCCTTCACTCAACTTGAGCTTGGGTCCATGCCTTCCCTGGGAAACCATACCCTTGCAACTGCCCAGCAGCCTGGCTCTCCCCCAAAGCCCTCCCACCCAGGTCCCAGCACCTTCTTGGTGCTTGTGGAGGCCTTACCGAGCTCAGGAGAGGTGGGCCGGGCCCTACGACCTCTGCCCTGGCTACGAGTCCCTCGGCGGTCCCAGGGCCCCCAGGGACCATCCTCCTCCGGCCCTCTGCGCAGCCTCTTCTCGGCCTCAGGCCCCACCCGGTTCTTCTCCAAGATCTGGGGCACAGCAGCGCCCTCCGGGCCCGGCGTGGCCCAAGGTAGGAAGCGCACGGCTTGAGCCGGGGGCTCCCTCTTCCGACCTGATGGGGCTTTCGTCCTGGCCTCGGGGGTATCGGCTGGGGCGGCGGGCGGCACGGGGCTCCGGCTCTCCTGGATGGTTCTGCCCCGCGTCAGCGGGAACTGGTCCCGGCGCCTAACCTCCTGCTGCGGGCCTTCCCCTAGATCTGTCCTGCCTGTTGGCCCGCGGCTCCGGGGCCTCCCTGGCTCGTCCCCGGGCCTCGCAGCGACGCTTGAAGGGGTGGGCTGGGTGGCGGCGGGGCTCACTGCCCGTGAGGTCTTGGGGGTGGAGGGCTGGGAGAAAAGCGGGGGCTCGCCGGGCTCTCGAGGGGACGGGGCGCGCTGCAGCGTGGCGCGCAGGGACTCGTGCGAGCGCACCAACTCCTCCCGTGACGTGGAGCGGCGGATGCGGCCCAGCTCTTGGGCGAAGCGCAGCTCCAGTTCGGAGGCCGGGCTGCGCTGCCGCGTGCGCTCGTCCAGCGAGGCAGCCTTCTGCTGAAACAGGCGGCGCCGTTCGGCCACGCTGCCTGATGGCGCCCGCAGCTCCTCTTGAGATGCCCCGGGCGAGCCCCACGCGGCGCCATCCTGGGACTTGGGCTGCTCCAGCGAGCGGGCCTTGCGCAGGGGCACCCATGGCCGCAGGGGCGCTGGCGGCGAATCGCTGCGCTCCAGGCTGCGCCGTCGCTCCTCAAAGAACTGCAGCTTGTCCAGGATTCGGGACCCGGCGCGCACCAGCCGCGGCGAGCGGCCCAGCGCGGACAGGCGGCCCGACGCCTCGCTCAGAGGTGTCTGGGGCCGAGACTCGGCGGTGCCCGCTGGCGAGGGCCCCGACGACTTGGCCTTCTTCCCTCGCTTCTCTTCGGCGGTGGTGTCTTCGGGCAGCGCTGGCTCCTGAGTGCGCCGGTGGGGAGGCGTGGGGGTAGCCGGGGGCAAGGCGCTGGGTCCCGGTGGGGGCCGCTTACCCACCCGAGGGGACGGTGGGGGCAGTAGCGCGGATTTGGAGGGAGGCGGTAGGGCCGGGCGACGTGGGGCTTCGCTGGCCGGCTGAGGCTGAAGGTCGGGCTCCTCCCTGTGCAGTCCGCTTTGAGCGACACTGCTGCGGAACGGAGACGAAGAGGGGTAGAAAATTCAGGGGACCACCTCTCCTAGACCCTCAGCTCGTGACAGGAGTTGGCAGTGGGGCATGCTAGGAAGGCTTGGGGGTGACGTGGGCCAGACCTCCGCCCCCTCCCCCCAAAGAGGAAGCCACAGCCAGAGCAGGTGCTGTGCTGGGGAGAGGCGGTGGCTCTGGCACCAGAAGACTGGTCTAGTGACTGGGTCCAGGTACAGACTCAGCCGCAGGGGCTCTGACCAGCCCCCTCCCCCCAGCCCCGGAAGCTGGGAAACAGCAGAAACAAAACTGAGCGGTGGGAGAGAAAAGAATGAGGCTTAGGACCCAAAGGATGAAGCGGTGATGGCAGGCAGCAGGGCAGGATGGGGAGGGGCCCCCTCAGGAATGCAGCCTCCCACTCATTCCTGCCCCCAGCTGGCCTCCACGGCCCTGCCCCTCCTCAGCAGGACATAACCCCCTTCGCCGCAGAAGGGCGGGCACAAACCTGAGCCTTCCCTCCAGAGCAATGCCCCATCCCTCGGGTTGCCTAACACCAACTCAGACCTGAGTCCAGTACCGACAGGACACAGCAGGTGGTAGCTGGGGTCCCTAGGGTAGGAGACTGGGACACCCCGGTTCCCATTCCATTTAATCAATCTGCCCCCAGCACAGGCCTTTAACTTTCTCCTGCCCCTGGGAAAGTTACCTGAGTCCTTGGAATTCCCCGGAGAAGCACAGAAGCTCCCCAAAGGGGTATGCTCAGAAATAACTCAGCTCAGAAATAACTACTGCGTGGGCCTGAATCGGGAGTGCGGGAGAAGAGGAGACGGGAAGGAGCTGGTCAGCCTGGAGTAGCCCTCTCACCTACAGAGCTCTGAGGTCCGAGAGCTGGGCCTCAGTCACCCCCACCTGGACCACCTTGGGGAGCATGTCAAAGATTCACAAGAAAAGGAATCTGAGATGTTAGCAGCACACCTGACATATGAGAGACAGCTTAATAAAAGTTATGAAATGGCTCATTGAGGACTTATTGTATGCCGGGCATGTGCTAAATGCTTTAAATGCACTGAGTCATTTAATCCTCACTACAATCCTCTGAGGTAGGAACTGTTAGTAGGTCCATTTACAGCTGAAGAAACTGAGGCTTAAAGAGGTAAAGTGCCTTAGCAAGGTGGAGCGGCTAGGAAATGGTCGGTACTGGGATTGAGACCCAGGGGGTCTGACTCCTGAGCCCTCATTCCCTCCACAACGTCTGGGACCCCAGGGCACAGAAGGGAGGGGAAATAGGGTGCCGGCCACAAGCAGAAATTCTAAGGGTGCCTGACTGTAAGGCTGTTGCAGACTGGGCCAGCCACCTCTACTGCAGAGCTCACCTCTGATGGGAGCCAGAGGGTGGGGATGGTGACCCACAGTACCCTGAGGGAGCGGAACCTCAGCCAGCCACCTGCAGGGAGGCAGAGCCTGCTCTGGGGGAGGGACAGCAGAGTCCCTGAGGAATGGCCTCTGGGAACTGGGTGAGGCATAGAGAGAAATTGGGACAGCAAGGGGAAGCCTCTTGCCAGCACTTTCGAGCTCCAGGGCAGCCTCTGTACCACAGACATCACTAAGGAAATGGGTTCCTCTGAAGTTGCCATAGCAACTCCAGGCTCCGGCTGGGGCCTGGCAAAGAGAGGCAGGAAAGGAAAAGGCAAGTCCAGGGCACAGGAGTACCTGGTTAATGCCAATCAGAAAAAGCAAGGGAGCCTCCCTGGCCCCTGCCCAGGCCTCTCCTCTGCCCACCAACAGCTACTCCCACCGCCTTCTCCACACCAGGCCCCTTCCTTCTCCATGATGGTACCTCCCCCACACACTTACACCCGTCACAAATCAGGCCCCCTGTCGGCCTCCCAAATGCCCCCCAAAACCTCCACGATCAGCCACTCCCCTCTTCTACCACAGCACTCCTTCCTGTATGTGGCAATCCCCAAATCTCCAAAAATGGCTCTACTGCCTCACTGCAACACCTCTGCTCCTCAACACCCCTACCAGGACAACCTTCAACCCCACCCGCCGGCGTCTCCCACTCCATCATCACAGGCACCCCCCTCCAGCATTCCAAACCCTGTGCCTCCACCCCAGCGCCTGTCTCCATCCCTCCCTGCCCTGGCCCCTGCCTCCCCCACACCCCACATCCTCCTGCTTTCCCAGGCCCCTGGCCCCATCTGCCCCCTGACCACCTCGCTCTCTTCTCTCTCCTGGCTGTGCTCTTGCTCCCTTGCTCTCTCCTGCTCTCCCGGGAGCTGCCGTGGTTCCGTTCCTCCCAGAAAAAGGCCCACATGGGAACAGGAATGTGCAGAGAGATGAAAAGGCAGCAGCTGCTGAGACAGCAGGCACGGAGGGGGCCCCGAGGGGGGGGATCCTGGGGACAACTGGAGCCTGAATGGGCGAGGCAGGAGAGGGCCCCTGGGAAAGTGGAGATATTGGAGGAGACGAGGAAGGGACAAAGGGGTCCAAGACCACGGAGATGGCACGGTGAGCCAGAACAGTAGGTGTGGGAGGACGTGGGTAGTGATGGCACAGGAGACGGATGGAGCAGTGTGGGAAGATGGAGTGAAGAGCCGTGGCCAGGACTGGAAGCAATGAGGGGTGGAGAAGTGCACAGAGGGTGGATGGTGCTGGGGGGGGGGCGTTGACGGAGCGTGAGGGGCAGCACAGGACAGCACGGTGAGGGAGGACAGTACAGGCCCATGGGAAGCGTTACTTACACGTGGATCGAGAGCGCCCGTCCTCTGTACAGACTGAACGCGCTGTCATACAGGTCACTGGCCACCGAAAGGCTATCCTCTGACCCCCAGCTTGCGCCCACCAGATTAGCTCGAGACGCCCGTACCAGCGGCTCCACCCCCAGGTGCCGTGGCCCGGCCCCGGCTGCCTGTGCTTGCCTTGGGCTGCCCGGGGGGCGGCGGGTGCCACCCCTGCTGCCCACTTCCTGCTCCAGGACCGTCTGCCCGCTGCCCCACCAGCTCACTTGCTCCTCTGAGGTGCCTGTCACGGAGGTCGGGGGCGTGTCCAGGGAGGTGCCCACCAGGGTATCGGAGCCCCCTAGAGAAAGGAGCATGGTGAAGCCCAGGCGTCTCTCGTGGGAGGCCCACCCCCCTGCTCTTTGAGCACCCAAAGAGCTCACCTGTGGGGGTGCTGAAGGTCCTGTCATCCCGAAGCTCCAGGCGCTGGGTCCCCTGCACATCGCTGATGTCATCCTCACCTGTCTCCGAGTCTGGAGAAACAGGGGTTTGTGTGGGCAGGGCCCTCCTCCCTCTCGCTCCAACTCTTCCCCGTGTCACTCCTGCCTCCCCCACAGCAGGCTCCGTCTTACCACCGTAGGGCCCCTGGCACCCATCTTCCCCTCTCTTTTGCTCCCCACACCACCCCTGCCCATCCTGAGCTGCTCAGGGCAACCCCTCCATGCCAGCTCCCTGGCTCCATCTCCGGGCCCCTGGCTACTCATCCCTGCCTCCCTGGTAGTGCCGTCAACTACCTGCCATCCCCCTTCCAACCACTTAGTGAATGACCCTCAGCCTCTGTCCCTCCACCCCATCAGTGGTAGCTTAAGTTCCCATGCAGCACCCCAAATAACAAGGTCCTAGGTTCCAAGGCTCTAAATCCTGGGTTCTTGCACCCCAGGAAAAAAGGGAAGTCACCTCAGAGTCGTACTGTCAGGGCACTCGGCCAACCGCAGGACCAGCCTGTCCTCCACCCCAAGCCAGCCGGAGCACATCGGGGCGCAGCTGAGGCGGGGTGAGGAGAGGCCGGGTTGGGCAGGGAAGAAGGGGGAGTGGAGGGCTAGGGCAGGAGCCAGTTTCCTACCGTAACTTTGCTTTCTGCAGGAGCGGAAAACTTCGCTTCCATAGGAGCAGCGGAAGAGAGACAGGGACAGACTGTTATCAGAGCGTTTGTGGGGTAGGGCAAGGCGGGCAGGCAGCACCGAGGGCACCAGGGTACCCAGTGCCCAGAGATGCCCTGTGGGGACGGGGCAGGGGAGGAGGACACCTGGGATGGGCAAAGCATCTCTAGTTCTTGACTGCCTGCAAGCTCCCAGGGAGCCCAGGGCTGGGAAGCCCGTGTGCTTTGCCTGGTTATTCCCATTACCCCAGTTATTCTGTACCCCTGGCACTTTCACTGGTGTACTCACTGGTCACACACACGTACACATATGCACACACACGCCTGCTTGTGCTCAGCCCAGCCACCCCCCATGAGGGGTCAGGCTCACCTGCCAGTACATTTGCACTGTGCTTTGGGCCCTTCTTACAAACCACCCTCTCTCCTCTGGCTCTGCATCATGGTAGGACAGGCACCCTCCTCCCCACCCCTCTCTCCTGCTGATTGGTCCTCACAAATGCCCAGTGGGTAGGCTAGGAGCAAAGTTTCCTGGGCGTATATTTAACTTTACCAGACTCTATCAGGTTCTGAGCCTCAGTTTCTCTATGAGTGCCATGAAGCAGGAGCCACGTACTGGTGGCCACAGCACGGCTATGAGTTCATCCCTACTTGGCCCCATGGCTGGAGAAAAGTGAACCCACGGTGGGGTGTGTATGACTCCCCACCCCCTTTGCTAGGTCCTCTCTCAGCTGCAGGGTACCGGGGCCTTCTTGGGTGGGTAGGTGAGTATGGGTGCGTGTGTGTTGGGGGGTCCCACATCTCATGGGCTGTCTTCAGGGCCTGGGTGCCTCACGAAGGCACATGGACCAAGAGAAGGAGAGGGCACGGGTTAGAGCAGGAAGCCCACAGTCCACGCACCATGGGTGAGGCGGCTAAAGGCCCGGCGGGAGTGGCCGGTTTTCTGAAAGAGAAAAGCCAGAATGAGTTGTTGAGGGCAAGGCTCGCCCCCGACGGCCCCATACCTCTTGTCCAAACATCTACACCAAACAGAAATTCATTCCAGGGCCCAGTGTATGTGTGAGGCGGAGGATGGACAGAAACTCAAGGTGGCCCGCCCCACCCCCACCCCCATGGCCAATGTCCCCACTCTCCCTTGCCTGTCGGCCCTCCCAGCTGGGGCTCAGCTTGGCTCTGGGGAAGAGCAGGGGAGGAAGGAGAGAGAGAGGACAGCAAGGCTGCGGGTCAAACGCTGGGACTCAAAATGGAGAGACTCCCAGAAGTGGGGACCTGAGCGACACCCCCCCTCCCCGGGGGAGGGGAGACAGAGGCTAGGAGACAGAATAGGGGACTGACTGACAGGAAGGAAGAGATGGGGGGGTTGCTTGGATGACTGGGAGACGGAGGGAGAAGGGCACAGATTCCTGCCGATAAGAAGACTGATCCCTGGAATGGGTGTCAAGAGGGTCGGGAGGGTGATGGGGGACAGAGGGCAAGGTTCCCCAGAGGGCTGGGGCCTCATGAATGCAGGAAGGAGGCCCAAGTACGCGAGGACAGGGCAGGGCTTGGGGAATTTATTGAGCTCAGCGCGGATCCCTGTGCCTGGCTTTCAGGAGCTCGGGAAGATGGAAGGCTCCAGAGTGGGGGGCTGGGGAAAGCCGGGCAGGGGCCAGGGCCCGGCGCCCAGGTTGGCTAGAGGCTAGAGGAGACAAGGTGGCCAAGAGACCAGTGGGCGCTCCACGCCAAAGGCGGCTCAGAGACCTCCCCGGGTGGTCGCGGGTAATGCAGGCTATGGGGAGGGCTGCCCTTCCGCACCGGCAGGGGAGGGGAGGGGGGCTGCGTGCTCAGACCCCAGATCCAGGGGCCCCCCGGACCTCGGCCGGCCGGCGGCCTCGGCGGCCCGGGTGGGGCAGGCGCGACTCCAGCACCCCTTCCCCAGGGCCCAGCTGCGGTGACCCGCCCTCCCTCCAGGTCGCCCAGCCCTTCCTGCCCCCTCCCGGCGCCGCCCGCCCCCGGAGCCCTCACCTGGAAACGCTTCTTCACCCACAGCTTCTTCATGGCGGGGGAGGGGGCCAGGCGGGCGGCCGGGCGAGGAGGGGACGGGCGGGGGCGGGGCGGAGCCGGAGTCGGAGGCGGGACCGGGGGCGAGCGGGGGTGCGGACGCGAGCCAGCGCTGGTGGAGGAAGGAGCCTCGGGGCAGCGGGAACCCAGGCGGGGTTGGGGGGGTAGGGAAGGCGGCGGCGGCCGCGCCCAGAACCCGCCCCTACCCCGCCAGCCCGCACCCCACCTGGCGCCCCTTCCCTGCGTCCCCTGGGGCGCCTATCACTTGCTTCCCTGCACCCCTACCCCCGCATCTGCCCCAGGCCCTGGACACATGGGGAAACTGAGGCACAGAAAGCGGTTCAATGGCCCCCATGAAAGATCGGGCCACTCTCTCATTGGCAGCCCTATGCGACCTCCAAGCCACCCCCTTTCGCCTCTCGCTGGACCGCCCTGGAAGGTCAGAGCATCTTAGCTTGCTCACTCTACAAACATGCACACATGGACCCTGGGCCAGACGGTACTAAACTCGTCTGTGGTCGGGGTAAGCCTTAGGCCACAGCACCGGGTGGGGGCGCCTAGGTCGTTCACAAGGCAAGGTTTCTTTTGGTGGGGGCACCTGTGACATGGCCCCAGATTCTAAAAAACCCCAGGCCCCTCAGGAAAGCCAAAGACGGCTCTTGAGTTTCTTGATGGTAGTTACTCTATCCCTGCACCCTGGCGCACACAAACACACACAAGCTCAGGTGCCAAGAGGTTCCCCTATTATTCACAAATAGGACCTACCTTCTCACCGGTGAGCATGCTCCCTAAACTTTCTTTGTTCTCCCATTCAGTGTCACGCACACTTTGCACAAAACTCTTCTTCCCACCTAAGCACTGTAACTAAGTTTCTTAATCATGTCCTAAGTGAGAACTTTATAAATGCTACCTCATTCATGACAACTCCGTGAGCCTGAAACCTTTATGAGCATTAACTGGCTCCATTTAACCTACAAGATTAAGGCTCAGAAAAGTCCTACCACTTAGCTAAAGCCACACAAGTTGTGTGTCTCCACGTGTCCCCCAGATCCAAATTTCCATCCCAGTGTCTGTAAGTAATGCAAACAAACCCTGGTTTCCGAGATGTGACTACAGAGTTGTTATCATTAATTAACATTATTGCATGCTTAGTATGCACCTAGCATCATGGTAAGAACTTTGAATGAATAAACTCATTTAACCCTCGCAACAAGGAGGGAGACTGAGGCACAGAGAAATTACTTGTCCAAGGTCACACAGCCACTAATCGGTAGAGCCAGGATTCTAACCCCGGGCACTGTGACCGAGTTAGTGACCACTATGCCATGAAGCCTTACGTGCTGATGGGTCAGTAGGTTCCTTAACCTTATTTCTTGAAAGCATGGGTCCAAAATATAGAGCCAACTGATGAGTATTGTTCAACCTGCACAATACATATTTTAAGTGGGCAAGCATGCTCAGGTTCAGCCACTGACAACGGCACCTTGCTCATTATCAGTTTCTACTTGGTTCCTGAAGTTATTCGAGTTTGTGGCCCCTTTATTTTCAAGTTCAAAGTCATGTCTTATACGTTCTGCATACATGCAGGTGGTCCCGTTTCCCAGACTCCTGGGGGGCAAATGTTGCACATACAGACACATGCATGGGGACGTGTGTGCAGAGGGTGCACGAGTGTCCATATCACTTCCAGCCAGAGGACCCCAAACACCCACAGGTGCTTTCCCTGCCCACCCCCAAACACACCCACTCACAGATGGGGGAGCTGAGTGAGGAGAGGGGGTAACTTGAGCCCCTGTTCTCCAGGAGAATCCGAGGGGCTGGCACATTCCACAGCAAAAATAACCAATGAGCAGCGGGCGTGAGTGACGGGACAGCTGGGCCGAGGAGAGGCCAGTGGGATTCTGTGTTCCCGCTCTGGGCCTGCTCTGCTCGCCCACGCAAGGCTGACCTGGGCATGCGTGCAGGTCACTGCCCATCTTTCCTCCTTGGCTGAACTGCAGGGCCCCCCTGTCATTTCCCCAAACCCAGACTTCTAATTTCTGCATGGCCAGCATTTCCAAAGAAAACCCAGGTCATGGTGCCCTGCCTGATCTCCCACGCACGCGCTCCTCTGAACCAGGTACACCCACTCCTCTCCTCTTTGCTGCCACTCTTTCACGCCGAGGCTCTGTTTACGCCTTGCCTCCTTTCACTCACCCCGACTGTGAAATCTTCAGGAGCTCTGCATTTCTAAACACGATATGATTTTTGCTTATTTATCATGTGTATTGAATGTTGTCTGTCTCCCCCCACTGGTGTGTGACCTCTAGAAGGACAGAGAGTTTGGTCCTCACCCCCTCCCCACACCATGTGTCCCAAGCACCGAGAACAGCGCCGACACACAGTAGGCACGTGAGAAACACGATCAGGGGATGGTAGAGCTGGGAGTGGAGAGGCTGAGGGGTGGTGGGGCTGGGGATAGTAAATCTTTCAGGAGCAGCTCATTCATCCAGACTTCCTCCCCTCTCTGTCCTGACCCAGACCTTTTCCACGAAACACCTGAGAAGTTACCATCTTGCATTCCACTCCAGATTTGCCCGGGAGGACCTGCCTTGCTTCAGGAAAGCTTCAGGCCAATTTCAGGTCCTCTCCGCTCTTCTCTGTCTTTCCTCCCAGAGCACCTCACTGCTCCCTCTCCGGCCCCTCCTCCTCCTCCTCCGATAGGAATGGGTGGGGACTCTCTCCATACCCATTCCCAACGCCATACCAGTTCCCTCTGGCTTTTCATCCGGACATTCCAAATTCCAGGTGAGGATCTGACCAGCCTGCAGACTATATATATACCTCAATGCTGTTCTCATGGGTTCCCTGCCTCACCTAAACGGGCCCTGTCTCCCTATCCCTAACCTCTCCTCTCCATGCTTTCAAGTCCCCCCACCCACCCACCGTTCACTACTGTCTGTTGACCTTTGACCCTTCTGATTGACACCAGATTCTTCCAGACCCTAGCTAGGAAACTTCCAGCTAAACGGTGAGCACCGTCAGCTCCTGTTTACCCCCCTGTCCTTTAGTGCAGGCCTTCCCTTCCAGCCACGTGCCCCAAGCTTTGAGGGTGGCACTGACTCTGGTCACTTGGTTCGCACAGGGCTCCTCAGCCCGTGCAGGTGGAAGCCTGGTGTTTGGGAAGAAAGGAATGACTGCCTATTTCAGAGACTGGGCCAGAAGACGACTTTGGGGATATTGAAGAAGGGCGTTTATGACGACAGGTCCGTGCCTTAGTCTTCCCACATTTTCCTCTCTGAGGACAGGCATTGTGGACCTAGACCCAGAGGCCCGGCTTTCAGATCTGGCTCTGCCCCCTCACTAGCCAACTAGCCATGTGACCTTGGGTAAATGCCCTCTTCGAACCCCAATTTTCATTCATATATGTGTAATTATATACATACACACACACACACATATATCATAACAGTAAGCTGGGGCTTAGGCAATTAAATAATGAAATGAGATAAGGCACTTTATACAAGTTAAGGCTCCTGTATTTCTGCCATCTTCACTGTTCCTATTCTTTCCTTATTTCTATGCCCCAAATCCCACCCTCCTGCTTCTTATCTTTCAAACTTTCCAGCTTGCAGCCCACCTGTCTTCCCCAGGGCCCAGCTCCCCAAGCCATGCCAATATTCCTCCATTCTGGAGCTAACACCTCAGGCTTCGAGAGTGCCAGCATCCACTCCATCCTGCTGAGCCAGATCACAGTCCCCGCCAGAAGACTGCCTCCTTCCCACTGAAGCCAGGTTCTGGCTGGGCTTCCTCGAGAACCCTGAAGTCCTCTCCCTGTTGATCCCGACCAAGAAAGTTTTCCATGAGTAAGTCTGAGCAGTGCTGAGCTGCTGGCCCAGTTGCCCCTGACCAGAACCTGTCATTGGGCAGGGACTGATGGGGGCGGGGCGAGCAACAGGAAGAGGAAGAAGCCAGACTCACCCAGTCAGTCCCCAACATCACCAAAGCAAAGTCCCTCCCTCCCCCAGTCCTACGGGAGGGGTGTAGTAGTCAATCACATGCTTCGTTGCAGTGGAACAAACAGAGGCTTCCGTCCCTGCTCTGTCACCTCCTAGCTGTACAACAGGACATGTCACTTAATCCCTCTGCCCCTCAGTTTCCCCAGGGCTGCTGTGGGACTTAAAGGATATGTCAAAGGGTAGGACAGCATAGTGCCTACCACACCGCTGCATAGTAGCTAGTCATACCATTATAAGTTACTACTAAGAATTGTTACCAATTAATACTAATTACAAGGCTGTTCTTGGGGTAAAGATTTCACAGATAAGAAAATGTTCTTAAATGTGACTTGCTGCAGCCTGAACCTCTACCTGTTCAACATGACTGTCAAAAGCCCCCAACTCCAATGCCACGGCCCTCAGCATCCTTTCCTTTACCACATGCTGTTCCAGCCAAATAGCCTGGAGACCATCACCCTGGCCTCCCTCTAGGCAGGCCAGCCAGGGCTCACTCCGTGGGCCATGCCACCCAGATAACAAAGGGGCTGAGGAGACAGCCCTGCCGGTGAGGGGATCTCTAGCACCCTGTCACTCTACCCACTTGGGGGGACTAGGAGGCTCTTCAGAAAGGCCAGGCCTAGGCTGTTCTCCATACAATGGACAGCTCCCCCTCACTTTCTCTCTCCATCCTCCAGAACTCAGTGAGCAGTAAAAGCTTCCAGAGACAAAACCAAGAGGACAGGGCTCTTAACTCTGGGGTGGCTATAACTGGCTGTATGTCTTTGGGCAGGTCTTCCTCTGCTGTGGACCACAGAGTCCTCGCCTGCAAAGGAAGCATCTGGAGCTTCATTTCCTGTGGTCCTTTCCAACTCGACGCAAACCTTGTGACCACCACGCTCCCCAGCACTTCCTTTCCCTTCCCTGACATCTCTCTCCCCCAAGCCGTCGTCACATCACTCGGTCTCTTGTGCCCTTTGATTTATGTTCTGTTTTCAGTCCCCTTAGGAGACCAGAGCTATGATCTCCAAGGAGTCCGTCCAATCCTTCCCCAGCTCAGAGCTCTTCCAGGATGGGCCCCATCCTCTGACTCAAGGCTGGGAAAGCCTGTACCTGGCCAAGTACAAGGCCAACCAAGAGAAGCTAGCCTTGCCCCCCTCTGTCCCAGGCCTGGCCACAGGAATTCCCAGGAACGAGTTGTCGAAGGCTGTAGGAGGCAGGGCAGGGTGGTGCTAGGGAGAGAGGTCGGACAGAGGGAGGCTGAGCCCCTGCTCCGTCTCCTGCTGTGGATGCACCTTAGCGCCTTCTTTCCCTTCCAGCTACTGAGGTGATCCTTGTGTCTCCTCCTCAGCCCCCAAGGAGGTGTCCCTACAGGACACCACCCAGCTAGAGTGAGAAACCCCTCCTGAAAATGCCCAGGACACTCTCAGTGACCCCCAAGCTCTTTGCCATCTCCCCTAACTGTAGCTTATTTCCTCAGAATTATGTTTCTCAAGGCTCAGTCAGCCTTCTGCCTTCTGCCTTTGGCCTAGAGGAGGTCAGAAAGGCAGCCCAAACGTGGACCCAAGGAGAAAGGGCCCTGGCCAGGCACACGCAGACCCTGAGCACTAAGCCCAGCCTCAGACCCCTCTCCTTCTGCCTCAGACCACGACCCTTCCCTTCACACAGAGACTAGCCCTCCACACTTAGATAAGCAGGGCCCCAGGCACCCCTGAGCATCCCCTTTCCACACTCTACAAACCTTAGCTAGATGGGGCTTTCCACACCGCTCCACACACTCCTGTCCCTCATCTGCTTATACCACCCGACCCCTCCACAGCCCACACGCACGCACACACACACACACACACACACACACACACGAACAATCACACGCCAGCATGTGGATTCTCAGACACCCACCTCCTTACACACCTGGGAGCCCTTGCTCTACATCCGGATGCCCTGAACCCTGTTTGTTCACACTTGTCCACCCACTGGCCTGTTGCAGCCAGCCTGGTGCTGACCACACCAACCTGCCCCAGCAACAGAGTGGGAGGAGCGCTGCCCTATCCTCCCAGCAGTGCGGTGAGACCTGGGGGGCTGGCTCTGTCCTTTCAATACGCACACACCTGTCAGGGGCCGACCTGGAGTTTCAAGTCTAAGTTACTGGAGCTGATGAAGTTGATTTTCCACTGGTGGCCTCTCGTTACAGGGAAACTAGGAGGGTGCCCACCATGAAATTCCCAAAGGGATCTGAGTGGGGCTCAGGCTTTGCTTAACTAATGCTGACCCTTGACCTCTGACCTTCCTGTGGGGAGCTTCTCTACCCTGACACCCCTTTCCCTGCCCTTTCCTCTCGGTGGGCACTTCTGGGTCAGCGTAGCTGAGAAGCCAAAGCACCTGAGAAGAAGTCTGGATGAATCCTCCTGGCCCGGGCAGCCCTTCTCTACCTCTGACCACCCCACCCAGCCCCCACCTTCCCATTACCTCCGACCTCCAGCACTGTGAGAACGGCCTCACAGCAGGCCTGGCCCCGCTCATTCTGGGCCCTGCAGCTGTACGTGCCGGCGTCCTGCATCCCGCAGCTCCGCAGCCACAGGCAGCTGGGCTCAGGGGCCGGCGGAGGCAGGAGCTGCCCATCTCGGAACCAGCTGAGGCTGGGCTGGGGCGTCCCGCTCACCACCACCCGCAGCCGCACGTCACAGCCCACGAACACCGCCGCGTCCTTCAGGGGCCGAAGGAAGACTGGCGCCCCCGCCGCGGCCCCTCCGCTGGCCCCCACCTTGGCCCTCTTCGGGGGCACCCCGGGGCTGGGGGGTGCCCTCGTGCCCGCCTCCTCGGCTCGCGTGCCCCGGGATTTCTGCATGGCTGGGGCACGCTGGAACTGACGGCCACAGGGGCACCGGGGGGGCTGGTGCCCTGGAAGATGAGTCCGGGGGGCCGGTGCCCTGCCTTTCTGCTGCCCGCCCGCCTTCAGCCTGTGCTACCCAGAAGGTCACCAGGGCGGCCTGCTGGCAATTGCTCCTCGGGGGCTATTTTTAGGCCCCCCGGCTCCAGTTTCGAGGGAGCTGTGGAGGGAGGGGGCAGCAGAGGAGGGGACTTGGACTCCACTCTGCTCCTTCCCTCCCTCCAGGAGCCCCCATTCACCCCCTCAAGCTTAACCACCGATTCCCAGCCGCCCCCCTGTGGTGTGTCTGCACCCAAGCCCACTCTCCGGGGAGTCGGGTTACCCTTGGGCTCAGTCCCATTTCCTTTCCTCCCTCCTCTCGGGCCCCTGAGTCCCAGGTCCACTCAGCTAGGGAGGGACAGAAGGTCTCGGGTGAGATGTCTGAGAGACAGATGGGAAGGAAGGCCCAGTGGAGGTGAGCAGGCAGCCAGAGAAGAGAGGCCAGTGGCCTCCCGCAGCCTCCATGACTGTGTGGTAAACAGTAAGACCAGGAGCACGGAGTCAGGTGGATCCTGGCTCCCAGCTGCTCCTGCCTGTACTTGCTGGGTGACAACAAGCCTCTCTCAACCAAGTCATCCGTAAAAATGCAGAGTTGAATAGGGTTGCAATAGGCAGAGAAGGGTGGGAAGGACATTCTAGGCAGAAGGAACAGCATGACCGAAATTGGAACATGATAAAGCAGGTGACGTGTTCTAGGAATCAGAGGAGTTTGGAGGGATTGAACTGCAGTGCGGAGGGGTGAGTGGAGGTGGGAAATGGGGCCTGACCCAGGGAGCTTTCCGTGCTAAAGTTGCATCCTGATGACAGTTGGGTGCCACTGCAGAGTGTGAAGCGGCAGGACAACATGGACAGAGCTGTGTTTTAGAAGGATCCCTCTGGCAGCCACAGCGTGGAGGGTGGATTGCAGATGGGGTAGCTGGAGGTCAGTTAGAGTGGTGGATCTCAAAATAGGTGCCTGTAAGGAATACAGATTATCAAGCCTCACCCCCGGGGATGCAGGGTCAGCAGGGGGACTGGGAAGGTCCAGGAGGCTGCACACCTAACGAGTGTCCCAGGGGCTGATGCATCTAAGGACTGCATTTGAGAAACATAAAGACAGGACAAAACCACTTTTAGAAGTCCAAGTGAGAATTTCGTGACGGAACCGTTCTGTATCTTGACTGTGGCGGTGGTCACATGGGTCTGCATGTGATAAAACTGCCCAGAACTAAATGCATGCATGTGTGTGCAAGCGAGTGCACGCACACACGCACAAATGAGTGCAAATAAACCTGGTAAAATCTGAAGAAAGTGGGTGAACTGCGTCAGTGGCAATTTCCTGGCTGTGATGTTGTATTATATATATTTTAAAGATTTTCTTTCTTCATTTTTAGAGAGAGGGGAAAGGAGGGAGAAAGAGAGGGAGAGAATCATCAATGTGTGGTTGCCCCTTGCACGCCCCCAACTGGGGACCTGACCCACAACCCAGGCATGTGCCCTGACTGGGACTGAACCGGCGACCCTCTGGTTCGCAGGCCAGCGCTCAATGTGCTGAGCCACAGCAGCCAGGGTGTGATATTGTATTATATTTATGCAAGATGTTACCACTGGGGAAAAACAGGTGAAGAAGGTATTGTTCTCTGTATTGTAACCAAATGTGAATCTACAATTATCTCAAAATGAAAAGTTTTTTTTTTTTAAAGCCCAGGTGAGAGGCCCAGGTATGAGGCCCAGGTATGACCTTGAGCCCTGAGGGATAAAGCCTGGGAAGGCAGACAGGAGCCACAGGAGGAGCCTTGGGTCCCTTGGAGATGGAGAGAAGGACTCTCAAAGTGGCCGTTACCCCCGCCTTCGTCCTGGGAGACCGGAGCCAGCTCGTGCTCATGTGTGTCCGTGGAGAGGGTGGAGAAGAAAGTGTTTACACACTGAGTTGTGTCTACAGGGAGTACAGGCCTTGAGAAATGGCATTCGTTGTTGTCGTTTGCATACCTTAAAGCTTCCTCTTTGTACTGCGCAGTTCTCGAGTTTTGAAACATGCAAAGAATCATGTACGGTGTATCTGCTGCCCCAGGACCATACAAAACAGCCTGATCATCTTAAATAGCTGCCTGTGCATCCCCTTTTCAGGCAAGCACTGATGGTGAATTGAATTCTTAACCGTAAATTGAATTCTAAAAAAAATAGGTTAAAATGTAGGGGCAAGACATTGCAAGCAGATGGAACATCAAGAACAGAGGGCCAGAGACTGTTTTTAAAAACCAATACACCAAAGCCACCTACAATTTGTGTAGGATGCAGTAGGTGGTCTGTATATGTTGGCTGGTTGGTGGGTTGGTTGGTTGAACCAAAGACCTGTGTGATCTTGACATCTCTAAGCCTCAGTTTCCCCATCTATAAAATGGAGGTGATCCACCCTGGCTGGTGTAGCTCAGTGGATTAAGCTCAGGCCTGTGAACCAAGAGATCACAGTTCAATTCCCAGTCAGGGCACATGCCTGGGTTGCAGGCCAGTTCCCAGCAGGGAATACACAGGAAGCAACCATACATTGATATTTTCTCCCTCTCTCCTTCCTTTCCCCTCTAAAGATAAATAAATAAAATCTTTAAAATAAATAAAATGGAGGTGATCCAACTCAAGATTTATTCATTCACTGAACAATATTTTTTATTTAAAAAAAATTTGCTTGTAGGTGACCTGGCAGGGGATCAAACCCACAACACTAGTGTATTAGGTTGATGCATTAATCAGCTGAACTACCCAGCCAGAGCCATTCCACAAATGTTTGTGAGTTCCTCCTAGGAGCCTGGTGCCGTCCTAGGCACTAAGGTATAGCGGTGAACAAAGCAGACAAGGATTCCTGCCCTTGTGTTGCTTACAATTGAGGAAGGAGACAAATAACTATAAAGAAATAAATAAATTATAAAGATATTTAGGCCCTGACCAGTGTGGCTCAGCTGGTTGGGCATTGTCCCACAAAGCAGAAATTTATTGGTTCGAATCCTGGTCAGGGCACACACCCGAGTTGCGGGTTCAGTCCCCAATTGGGGTGTATATGAGAGGCAACCAATCGATGTTTCTCTTCCTCCCTTTCTCCCTCCCTTCCCCTCTCTCTAAAAACAAATAAATAAAATCTTTTCAAAAAAGATATTTAGGAGGAGATGAGCACTGTGGGAAAAATAGAACCAGGTACTGGAGACAAGGGACAGGGATGCGGTGGGGGCTGCATTTTCAAACAGGGCGGTTAGAGCCTAGCTGGGTGAGGGAGCAAATGGCGCAGAGGTCTGGGTAGGGCTGCTCCAGGCAGAGGTGGGTGCCGAGAGGAGCCAGGAGGCCAGTGCGGTGAGACAGAGTGGCAGGGAGAGTGGAGGGGCGTGAGGTCAGCAGCCTGCATCTTGTAGGCCTTGCAGGCCATGGAACTTTTGATCCTAGTGACCCAGAGAGTCATCGCAGAGGATTTTGAGCCCAGGAGTTACATGATCTGACTTAGGTTTTTGTAATGGCTTTAAATTATTATATTAAATATTAAAATAAATATTAACTATTTAAAAAGGGCCTGGCCCAGAGCCTGGAACACGGCCTGTGAGTCTCCGGTCCGGTATCGGCGACGGGGCATTCTTTGATGTGCACTCAGCGGCCTGTGGGCCTGGGTCGGGAAGGCGCTGACCTGCTCCAGTCACTGGCGCCCTCTCCTGGAGGAGCCCACACTAGCTGTGACAGCAGGAAGCCATTCCACTGGCCCCCGCCTGTCGCCCAGGGCAGCTGTCTGCAAGGCGCTCATCTGTCCCTCAGAATGGGCCCCACAGTGCCCCGCGGCCTGGCGCCGGGCTGGGCGTGTGCTGCCAGTCTGCGCTGACTAGTGATCACAAGCCTATGGTGTCATGGAAAGAGATCTGGGCTGCGGAGGCCAAGGAGCCTGGGGCCCAGTCCTCTGCCACGGATATGCTGTGTGACCTTGGCAGTTCACCCCACCTCTCTGGGCAATGGGGAGCTTCTTCCTACTCACAATGTTACACCAGGTGCCCAGAACATGGTAAAAGCTCAGTAAATATTGGTTGAATGAGTGAATGAAGTGGGGACCATCAACCTTTCCGATAAATATTTAATTTAGAGAAAAGCAAATACAAGTACTCAGTGGGTATTCATTCAACAGGTATTTAAATATTTAATGAGCACCTTCTATGGACCAAGCACTCTTCTGGGCACCAGGGATACCAGAGTGAATAAAACCAATAAAAACCTTGCCCTTGGGTAGCTGGCATTTTAGGTGTTGAACTGAAGGTCATCGATATACTTGTATTTGCATGTGTGTCCTGGGAAAGCTCGTAGTGCGAGGAGGACCAGGAAGTGGTGCATGGATGTCCTGTATTGTCTCAAGGGGCGGGGGGTGGGTAGCCAGGGTGGACAGACAGACAGGGTCTGAAAGTGCCTGATGTAGGGCCATATTGGCCTCCACAGTCCTTCCTAGTCCTCCACGCCCTCAGGTGGGGTCTGGGTTGGTCTGGAACTGGCCCCATGGCTCCTGTGGGAAGCCTGGCGATCTTCTGGGAGCCCTCTTATTTTTCAATGCTTGGAGTCTTGAAGGAGACAATGCCAAGTGCCCCTGCAGCAGGGAAAAGCTTTGCCCTGGCGATGATGTGGGGTGTGTGTGTGTGTGACCACAAGAGACCCAGATCTCTGGTTATTTCTGTCTATTCTCCAGGAGCATTGCACCTGTCCCTCCATCCTGGCATCCTTGGGTCACCGTCCAGCTCCCAAGGAGAGAGACAAAGCCGAGGACTCAGAACCAGAGTTCAAGGCCCAGGAGGGCTCTGCCCAGAGAATGCTTCCCTGCTGTGGGGCTTGGGTGGGTCTGGGCCTCCTCTCTTCTCTGAAGACAAGCGTTTCGTCATCACAGGACGCGGATGTGTGCTGAGAAGGGAGGGCTTTCTGACTTTCAGAGCAGTCCTCAGCTGGAAGGGGCCACCCTGGAGGTAGTGAGTTCCCTGACACCAGAGACATTCAAGCAGAGCTCAATGACTGCTCATCAAGGTGTCGCGGCAAGGCTGGGGAAGGGACTTTGGCATTGTGGGGATCCGTGCCTTTGAGTTCTGAGTCTAAGAGTCTTACACTCCCTCCACCTTGGTGACTAGTCTGCATCTAAGCTTTTCTTTGGAGGATGGGGGGCTGCCTCTCAGACCTTCCCTGACCTATGTGTCCCTTTGTCCTCTGTGGGGTAGTTGAGTGTACATACCTCATTCGGGGGGGAGAAGGAGCGGAGAGGCTCCAGAAACTACTCACAGATACACATACTGCCTCTTGTCCATCAGGGCCCAGCCTTCCCCAGGAGTTTTCCTTAGAGACTAGCTCAGATTCCAGGGACCCCGGCAGGCTCAAGGGTACGGAACCCCTCACCCATCCCTCCTCTGCTACCCCAGTGTGAAGACCCTAGAAATGCCCCTTCTCATTTCGCTTGGAGCACTGCTACAGGTTGATCAGGGTAGTTCAGGGTCTGCAGGGCTCACCCCATCAGAAGGCTGGGGGGAAGCAATGACCATGAGTCAACGTGACTGAGAGCGGGGACCAGGGGTGCAGCCCCAGATGTTCCCAGGGCAAAGGTGAAGAAATACCCAGGAGAAGGGGGCCTTCTTAGAGGGAGCAACTCCATAGCCCAGAGAGGAAAGGGCAACTTGTGAGTGAGGAACACGTCCAAGGAAGGGAGAAAGACAGATACCGCAAAGGCTTTTTGAAGCTTCTGGGTGGAAAAAAAACTTAGGAACATCAGCCCTGGCTGGCGTGGCTCAGTGGATTGAGTGCTGACCTGAGAATCAAAGGGTTGCTGATTCGATTTCCAGTCAGGCCACATGCCTGGGTTGCGGGCCAGGCCCCCAGTAGGGGGCGCGCACGAGACAACTACACACTGATGTTCCTCTCTTCCTCCCTTCCCCTCTCTAACAAATAAATTAATTCATTCTTTTTTAAAAAGCAATTTAGGAATGTCAGACTAGGCACTTTAACACTAAAAACCCATTACATTTATTTCACCTACAGGCAGTCTGAATTTATTATTTGTGATCTCTACTCTCTTCCCACCTCTAAAGGGAAATGCCTAAATCCGTGGGGAGTGGCAGGAAGCCTGAGACCTCCACGGAGCCATCAAGCTTCCGGAATCATTGGTCCACCTGGAATTTACTTCTGGAAGGAGTGGAGAGAGACAGCCTTCATCCTGTCCCCCACAGCTACCCGCCTGCCCCCAGGCTCTGTGCTGAATAATGAAGGTTTCCCACAGAAACCCTAACATATTGGTGTGAATGTTCTGTTCCACAACTTCTGATTTTCTTTTCATATGTCCTGTTTCCCTCCCGGCTCCCCCAATTCTCCCCAAGTTTCCCTTTAGTATTTTAACTGCGATAGCATTGCATTAAAATGATAAATTAGCCCTCGCTGGTGTGGCTCAGTGGATTGAGTGCTGGCCTATGAACCAAAGGGTCACCAGTTCGATTCCCAGTCAGGGCACATGCCTGTGTTGCAGGCCAGGTCTCCAGTGGGTGGCGCACGAGAGGCAACCACACATTGATGTTTCCCTCCTTTCCTTTCTCCCTCCTTTACCCTCTCTAAAAGCAAATAAAATCTTTAAACAAAATGATAAATTAATGAAGGATGAATGAACATCTTTAGAATATTAGGTCTTCTTCTCCAAGAATAGGATAAAGCTTTTCATTTCTCTTAACATGGTTGTTTTTCCTGAATTGGCCCTTGTGCATAAAAGGCAGTCAGGCAGGTTTAATGGGAAGGCTGTAAGCTTCTTTGAGGAAGGAATGGGGGAGGAGCCCTACTTCACAGCCAGTCTGTCAGGAGCCAGTGGTGACCTTCAAAAAGTCCCAGGGGGTGTCCCTGGGCTTTGATGATCCGAAGGGGATGGAGGCCCAAGGGAGGCAGTCCCAGAACTGGTGCCCAATAGGAGGTATTTGCGGTCCCCGAGCACACACCCCTTGTCCAGCCCCCTCCCCCACAAGCTGCACATACAGCAAGGCTGGGAGGCTCTGGGAACAGAAGAGGTGACAGGCCCTGAGGGACCGTCTGTGTGGGCAGGAGGGCAGCACACGGTCCATCACTCGGTCCATCACTCGGTTTGACAGGGCCCCGGGGGGGGCTGCTACAGGAGACCTGGCAGTCACAACAGGGGTCGTGCTAGGCTTGTGCTTATCTTTTTATTGTTTCTGCCCCAGCCCCTGCAGTGGGGGAGGGGCAGGACAGGGAGGTGGGCGCCCCTGCCACCTGCCTGAGACCACTCTTGCCTCTCTCCTCTCCTTTCCTCTCAGCATCTCGCCCACCCTCTCTCCTTCTGAATTGCATGCTCCCACATCTAGCACCTTCGGGGGTTCCCTCTTGCAGCCCCTGCTTTCTAAGCTTACCTTGGGAGTGGAAGGGACTCTGGGGTTAATTTAGTGCCCCCAGTCTCCACAGGGACTATGGGGTTAATGTAATGTCCCCTAGACTCCATAGGGGACTAGTCCCCCAGTTACCCGCCCAGCTTGCTGAGGAGGCCCTTTCTTTTTTCTGACCCAGTCTGGGGAGTGGGGAGGTCCACCCCGTGGGTCCCAACACCCTGCTGGGATGGGGGTCCCTCTCCAAAGCCAGAGGCTAGGGCCTGAGGTCACGGAGGTGGAGGGGCAGGGTCACTGCTCTGCCGAGGCTCCACCCGGGCCCTGCCCAGCTCACCCTAGCTCTGGCCAGGAGCCAGGCTGGCTCACTTCCAACATCCAGGACTCGCACTGCTGGGGGCTCCCTGTGGGGCAGGGATGGGCCATGCGCCCTGTGGGGACCAGGAGCTGTGACTGGTGAGCGGGGGTCAGAGGCTGTGAGGGAGCACTGTGCTGGGGTGGGAGGAGGCTGGCTTCAGGGGGCGGTGAGTCTAGGGGCAAGGACGGTCTCTGGTGGCAGAGGGGTCTCTGGCTTTAGAGCACCTCGTGCTGCTGCTGCGTGGCCTCACTGACGACCTAGGGAGGAAGAGAAACCCAGTGCAATCCAGGGCCAGCAGGAGAACAGAGCCACAGACCCCGCTCCCAGAACAGCAGGACCCCCCTCTCCTTCAGACAGGGACTCACACAAGCACAGCTGGTGGAAAACACCTGGCTGACAGCCCCCCAGACACACCCCACAGCCCCGGCCAAGGCTAAGGGACCAGGAAGACGGCTCACCTCCCCGTCCCGGGTCTCAATCGTCTTGATCATCACTGTCTTCTTGGTATGGACCTCAGAACCCCTTTGCTCAGGGCTTGTTTCTGGAACAGACCCATCCAGGTGTTCAGCCCAACCAGTCCAGGCCCAGGCTGCTCCAGGGGCTGGGAGTCCAGCCCTGGTCCTCCATAGGGTGGAGCCCAGAAGACTTCCACCCCCTCCAGATGGACCTGGAGCTTTTTCAGCAGGCCTTTATCACCTGTCCTTGAGCCCAGGGAGTGGCTCTGCAGACCCCAGGCTTAGTCCCACCGCTGAGATGGGATCGGGAACCGGGGGAGAGCTGGTCCAGGAGGGAAGGACCCTGCAGGCCCAGGCCACCCAGCACTCCCATCCCCCACACATCTCCTTGCTCCCCCTCCACCTCTGGGCTGCAGGAGAGCCCTGCATGAATTTGTACCGACAGTTAGAACTCCAAAGCCCCAAGATCCTGTCTTAGAGCGCCCCATGGAGCCCAGCCCCTTTTAAGACTCTGGATGAGCAACTTGATGTCTCAGCGAGAGAGAGATGGACAGAAGTCATGGATCGATTCAGCGTGCTGGCAGTCAGTGGCATGCCCTGCTGTGCCTCAGTTTCTTCACTGTGAGATGGTGACAATGATACGTGCCCTGTCATCGCCACGGGACTATCAATCTCAAAAAAAGCCTGAAGCAGTTTTAAAAGCAAGGCTCACCCTCGATGTCTGTATAAACTCCTAACTAAAAAGAGAGGTTCTGGGTTTTATAGGAGGGGTCACATTTAGGTCCCTGGCATTAAGAGTGTCTGTTCACGGATCTCCTCAGCGAGCCACCAGCCTGTGGCGAACGCTCGAACTCCACAGAGCCAGCACATACTTTTTTCCTGATGGACATGAACATCGAAGATACAAATGGTTTGATCTAGGAAAGGCAAAGCTGCCAAGAATTCCAACTTCCTTTCCTAATGTATCATTATAGCGTGTTTCTCTGTCCTCCAGGGTTGGAAAGCCACACAACCTCGATGTTACTAATGGCAGAATGGCAGCGTGCCCTGGGAGCTCCTTCTTCTAATTGTTTGGCTTCACCAGGGTTTGGCTTCGTTGTTTTAAAGGTGCACCCAACAGCTGGCTCCAGCACACTATTAGTGGGAAGTGTTCTGCAAGCAGCTGAAAGGGGTAGGGGTAGTGGTGCGGGGTGGCATTTGGCAACTTACAAAAAAGACAATGAGTGGTGGGTGCTTTACAGCCCGGGGGGTATGGTTCTAGATGCTTCTGCTGCCAGGCCCCCAAGGACACCCCTGGTTCCCTCAGAGTTTGCATATATCAAGAAACAGAAGTTGGCCCTGGTCAGGTACGTCAGTTGGTCAGAGCATTGTCCTGATACACTAAGGTGGTGGGTTCGATCCCCACTCAGGGCACAAATGAGAATCAACCAATGAATGCATAAATAAGTGGAACAGCACATTGATCTCTCTCTTTCTCAAATCCATTTAAAAAAAAAAAGAAAGGCAGAAGCTGTTTGCTGATGTTCAATACTTCCAGAAGGTGCAGGGCACAGGGTTACCACAATACCATGGGATAATGAGATAATAAAATAAAACGACCTCTTTGTCAGAAGACGCCCCTACCTAAGCTTCCCCCTGCCCCGCAGCAGCCCCTTTCTCTCCCCAGACCCTAGTCCTGTCCTCACGGTTCCATCCTCCCCTCCGGGCAGTGCCCATGCAAGGTTCCTGCCCCCATACTCACCTCGAAAGTTGAGGGCAGAGAAGGTCTGGATAGGGAGATTGATCCTGCAAGGGGAGAGATCAAATCCCCACAGGGTTAGAACCCCCATCTCTCCCTGTGACCACCTGCCAAAGCTGGCCCTGGTCCGGCCTAAACACTACCCTCAGCTGTCCCGGCACCCTCACTGTCACATTGCTCAGGACATGGGGTCAAAGGCCAACTTCAGCTGTCCCAGGATCTGTCCCTCTGGCAGGATCACTCACTCCACCTCTGACCTTCTGTCGTGACACCAACACCCCCAATCCCGCTGCACTCTCCAGTTCTCCGGGATGGCCTCCTTGCCCCTGACACTGCAGGAGTGTGGATAGCAGCTCTGGGGGCATCCATGGTGTGCGCCCACCCTCCAGCGGGGCTGGGAGCCCCTGGCCCACCCACCCGAGGCCACGTTCCAGGAACTGCCATTTAGCCACCTCGAAGGTCACTCCATGTAGGTGTTATTCTATGAAACCCGGATTCTGTGTGTAAGTCTACATCTAAACATGCCTGCTGATTTCTAAAAACTTGCGATATTATCATTTGTACGAGTATCCATGGGCATCCTGTATTTTGAGTTAATGACCCGTTTTAAATTGAGGTTAAGTTAACAAACAGTGCAGTGCACAGATCTTCGGTGTGCAATCCAGTGTGGTTTGACCCCTGTCTACACCGTGTAACCACGAGTCTAAATCAGGATACAGAACGCTTCCTTCACCCCGGCAGGCGACCTCGGGTCCCCTTCCAATCACAAGCTGTTTTCAGTGTCTACAGGTGAGTTGACTGTCTGAGTGTGTCGTTCTGAGACTTTTGTGATCTGCACAGGTGTGTGTGTGTGCACACATGTGCGGCCTCGGTGCACAAGTCTGCACCCTCTCTCTTGGCCCGTGTCCAAGGCTCTCTGTCGCTCCCGCTGTCGCTGTCTCCATCTGCCCCCTCCCTTTCCTGCCTCGTCATTCCCCACTATGCTCTCATCTCTCCCTCGACTGGCAGTAATATTTTATTACCGTTTGCTGAACATGGTTTTATGCTGCTGGTTCTTAATCCTGAAGGTAGATGAGGGAATAGTTATATTTCTCTTTTGATAAAAGCTATTAATTAAATCACGAATTTTACCCAGGTGGCCTTGGTTAATTCTCTGCAATTAGTGGAGTGGTGACTTCTTGTATAAAATTGTTTCCAGATCTTGTTGAGGTGATGCTGAGCCCCCCAGGGCAGGAACAGGGTGGGGGGCCCCCCAGCGTCCCTCAGAACCCCAGCCCCGCCTTGCCCCTCACCGGCTCTCCTCGCCCTCCAGCAGCTTCCGGTAGGTGGCAATCTCCACATCCAGGGCCATCTTGACATTGAGCAGGTCCTGGTACTCGCGCAGGTGGCGGGCCATCTCATCCTTGAGGTGACGGATCTCCTCCTCTAGGCGAGCGATGTTGTCCTGGTAGCCGCTGGCCTCACTAGCAAAGCGGTCCTCCAGCTCCCGCATCTGCCTCATCAGGGAGTCGTTCTGCAGGGGAGGGACACCCCGGGCAAGGTCAGGCTGTGGGAAGTGGGGGAGACACTGGGGGTCCAGGATCGGAGAAGGACAGCCTCAGGGCTGGGGGCAAGCCCAGATGGTCAGGTAGGGAGCTGTGGAACCCTTCTGACCCAGGGAACCCTGACCTCAAATGAAGTGTGGTATGGGGGTTTGGAGAGTGGGACATAAAAGCCTGCACTGCTGTTCAGCCCCCACGTGGGTGCTTCATTATGTCCTGACAGCCCAGCTGGCAATCCACCTGTTTTCACCCCTGTGGCAGACTAGAGGAGACAGGCCCAGAGAGGGCACGCGATGGGCCCAAGGTCACAGAGTGAGGGTGTGAGCTGCAGGCAGGAAGGGCTGGGCTGGGCGGGGCGCACGGGGCTCACCGTGCCCTTGAGGGCATCGATCTCGCAGGTGTAGGACTGGATCTGGTGCCGGTACTCCATCATCTCCTGCTTGGCCTGGCGCAGCGCGTCGTTGTTCTTGTTGGCTGCCTGAGTCAGGTCGGACACCTAAGGGCAGAGAGGGGCCCCGAGGTGAGGAGGATGCAGGATGCAGGTCAGGGTGGGCGAGGGAGCGTGGAGACCCGGGCTCACCCTCCTCCCCATGCGTGGAGCCACTGGAAGCTCTTCCAAACCAGGCTAGGGGCCTGTTTGCCCACCTTGGACTTGTACCACTCCTCGGCTTCGGAGATGTTCTTAGCCGCAATGGACTCGTACTGGGCCCGGATGTCCCTGAGGGCGGCAGTGAGGTCTGGCTTGGTCATGTCCATCTCCACGTGGACCTGCTGTTCCTGAAGCTGGGCCTGTAGCTCTCGGATCTCCTGCAGGGTGGGGTGCGTCTGAGCTTCAGTCCCCGACCAGGCCCCGTGCAGCAAGCACCCTCACACCCCCACACCCAGAGCCCAGCACCACCATTCTCCCTTTCCGCCTGCTTTCCCCAGCGTCTAAGGACCCGGAGGAGGAGGCCCAGAGCATACCTCCTCGTGCACTTTCTTAAGGAATGCGATTTCCTCGTTAAGAGATTCGATCCTGCGCTCCAGGTCAATTCGAGCTAGAGTGGCTGCATCCACATCCTGGGAGAGGTCGAACAAGAAGCGGAGGGTGACTGATCCCTCAGGGAGGGCCAAGGGAGACCAGGGGCCACACAAAGGGACGAGGGGTAAGGCTGCCAGGGGTTCCAACAGGGCTCACCGATCGGAAGGCGGCCAAGCTGTTCTCTGCTTCTTCTTTCAGTTGAATCTCCTCTTGCAGCCTGGTGGGGACGAACGGAGAGTTGGTGGGGGTAAACCTGGCCGGGGAGATGACTTGAGGGGGCGGGGCACTACCCAGAGAGTGGGCTGAGGACAGAGAAAGGAGGCCTTGGCTGCTGCCAAGTGGAGCAGGAGGCTCCGCCCAACCAGGGAGGGGACAGGAAGTGGCTCCATCTCTGCCCTAGGGCCACACCCTGGAAGTCTATGTCCCCATCAGATTGTGACCTCCCTAGGATTAGGAACCCTGTCTGTTTTATCTATCTCTGTGTTCCTGGTTCCTAGCCCCAGCTAGGCCTCTGCGGGTTGTGACCTGGGTGGCAGGGCCGTGACCCTCCTCACTTGGGCTGTCAGAAGCAGGGCCTGAAAACACTCGCTCTACACTTGCTGCCCTTTGATACTGGGAACCCAGTGGAGCCCTCCATCCACCCTTGCAGTTTCCTGAGGGCTGCAGCCCCCACTCTCTCTCCCCTTTCCTCTGGACGATCCGTTCCCCTGTGGTACGGCACAGCCTCAGCCAGGCCCCAGGGGCCAAGATCCCCACTCTACCCCCTCCCCAGGGTCTCATCACAGGTGAGCTGAGAGTTACTGCTTGGGTTCCCCATCCCTGCCTTTCCAAGCTGGCCCCAGTTTCCTCACCTCCTGTCAACCTCCGCTGCCCCTCTGACTGCACCTGGGCCTCCTTCCTCCCCCCATATGCCTGCCTGACAGCCACCAGCATCACCCCATTATCTTAAGATGCTTTTAAAGGGGGCTGTCCACAGGTCTCCCATTCCCACCCCACAGTGCCCCCAAGGAAACACCTCTGTTGCAGAGGGGGAGCACAGGAGAGAGACCTGGAGTCCATCTCCGCTCAGGGGACACAGGTAGATGGCGTTCTCCCTGCGTGGGACAGGAGAGGGTCCTTGGCCCGTGGAAAGGGGTTTCTGGGAGCACTAGGTTCTCACTTGGCCTTGAGCCGCTGCAGGTCGTCTAGCAGGTTGTCGCGCTCGACCTCGACGCGGGAGCGCTGGTTGGTGAGCACCTCCACCTGGCGCCGCAGCTCGCGCAGCTCCTCCTCGTAGATCTCAGCGACCCGGGTGGGCTCGCGGCCCTTGAGCCGGTTCACCTCCGCAGCGAGCGCCGCGTTCTGCTGCTCCAGGAAGCGCACCTTCTCGATGTAGTTGGCGAAGCGGTCGTTGAGCTCCTGCAGCTCCACCTTCTCGTTGGTGCGCGTGGTCAGGAACTCCTGGTTCACGGCATCCGCCAGCGAGAAGTCCAGCAGCTCGCCCGCGCCGTAGGAGGAGGGCGCGCGGGCTGATCCCAGCCGGCTGGCCCGCAGGGATCCCAGGCCCCCTGCCCCGCCCGACGTGCGCGACACCTGGTACACGCGGGACGTCATCGAGCTCGAGGAGCCCTTGGTGCCAAAGCCAGCGCGAGGGAACACCGGCGAGCTCAGCGGAGAGCCGAACGTGAAGCCCGGGGACCCGCCGAAGGTGCGGCGGTAGGAGGACACGCGCTGGCTGGAAGAGTAGGCCTGGCTCATCGTGGCGGGGCGGGCGAGGCTGAGCGGCACAGAGGAGGCAGCGGGCGGGCGGCCGGCCGGCTGGAAAGTGGATGCAGCAGGGGACACAGGGCCCCCAGCCGTCGGCACTATTTGTATCCCTCCTGACATCAGCCCCCTCCGCCCCTCCCCTGACAGCTGCAGGATCCGGCTGTCCTGCCAGGAAAGGGCGGCCACTGGCGTGGGGGCGGGGAGGCCAGCTCCCCCGCAAGAGGCCTTCGCCCCTCAGCAGGCTGGTGGGGGGCTTGTGAGAGGTGTGGGAGAGAGGCTGACCAACCTAGGAAGTCCAGAAGATGGACCGGCCTGCCGATAACTTCACCAGGGCAGCAAGCACGTCTGGAACCCCTGGCAGCCCCCCTTCAGCCTTTGGGGGCCTGCCTCCTCCTGGGGGTGGTCAGGGACAGCCGGGGAAAGGCTTCCATTTAGTTTGTGGGTCTCCTTTTTTGCTCCAAGGTGACACTTTGGGTCATTCCTTGATAGGACAAGGCCTGCTCCCAAGAAAGCCTCCAAGTCACCTTTTTTTCTGAAGATTCTCTGGTAGCAGCAGAGGTTGGGGAGAGCTCAAAGCCGGGGGTCCACCAGCCAGAACCAGAGGAGGAGGAGGGTCTCAGGCAGGCCTGATGGTGTGAGTGGGTAGGCCCTAAGGACAGAGAGGAATGCTGGCCAGAGCTGGCCTGCTCAGGTGTGTCCACTGGCACCTGGGTTCTAGCTCCGAGCCTCAATTTCCCCTTAGACCAGTAGAGGCCCTTTCGGCCCCCCTCTTGCTGATGAGGGCAGGGCCTCAAGTTTATAAACAAGAGGGTGATTTCCAGCAAGGGGCTGGTGTTCTTTCGGTTTCTGGTCACCGAGAACACTCTCTCACCCCCACACCACCAGCAACTTCACCTGGCTCCTGCCCCTTGTGTCCACTCCACCCCTCTCTGAATCACCCCCCTACGCACACCACCCACGCCCACGCCCCACGCCCACACACTCCAGGGGTTTGTGTTTTGTCAGGAGCCCCATGTCAACCCAGCCATCTCTCTGGCAACAACAGCTGCCAACCCGAAATACCAGAGCTGGTATTTATAGAGGAGAATGCACGGGTCCGGTAAACAAGCACGCAGGAGAGACGCTCTGGGGGTGGCGGCCGTACCTGAGGAGCGGGCGTGAGAGTCGCAGGGAGGCTGGGGGTGATAAGCCGCCCTCGGTTCCCACCCCCATAATGCTCTGGGCCCCCAGCAGGAACGGAGTTCTGCAGAGGGCTTGCCCATTCCCTCCACAGCCCTGCTCCTCAGCGCAGGGCCCTGGCCGATGACCCCAAAGGACATGCCCACTTCTCCGTGAACACTGGCTGTCCCTCCACCTCCACCCGGCCCTCTACAGGCCTCTCTTAGGCCTGCCCTTTTGGAAGGCAAACCTTGGGAAAAAAGCGCTGGTCCTCCCCTAGCTCTTCCATCACCAGCGGGACCATTTAGTAGCAGACTACTCCTTGACTTCTCTGTGTCCTCCTTCTACAGTGAGAATGTCAGCCTCGCCATGTTGAACCTATAGCTGTTTGAAGCGGCTCAGGTAACAAATACAATTATAATACCTTACATGTACTGAGCACCTATCGTATACCACTCTGCGGAGCACTCGACACCCATGTCCCCCAATTCTGCAAGAACCCTGTGAGGTAGGAACTAATATCAGTCCCATTTTGTAGCTCAGGAAGCTACCAAATGGGTCTGACCCCAGCACCCCTGCTGTACCCCCAGGGTGGGTGTGAATGTGCCAGGTGACCTGTAAAGGGCTTTGTTACTGCTGTCTTTTCAAAGCCCTTTCACATTAAGTGTCTAATTTTTACCCAAGAGACAAGCTTATGAGGTGGGTGGGGAGTTCCAGCTATTCATATCCAGGCTTCGAGTCACTGCAAGCTGTTGCGTTCTGGTTATTTTTGTGTCTCATCTCCCAAACTAGATCCTAGGCTCCTGGAGAATTTTGGAGACCATGTGGGTTCTTAGCACGTCTAAGGCAGCACTGTCCTTGTTGTAGTTAAAAGTGGCCTGTGAGCTTTCCTTCCATCCCCTTATTTTGGTAACAAATGACATACACACACATACTAGGAGGGGATAGGTGACTTAGCTCCCAGTCAGTCTCAGAACTGCATCTCTCTCACTGCAGTGATTGGCTCAAGGGGTGGGGCTGGATCTGAGCAGGGCCAATCAGAGATCTTCCCTGGGATTTATAGATGGAATTGGGATTACTGAACTGGAGCCTGTGACAACCAGGTTTTCTGCCCACTGGGGGGAGGTCTTTCTGGAGTAGGAGGAAAGATCAGTCAACATGCAAGGGGAAGAGACACCTGGAGAGGATGAGAATGCCAGGCAGGTGATCCTAAATTCCAGCCCCCGGGGCCCTGGTTCTACATGCAGCTCTTCCTTGATTTGGTGAGCTTTCTCAGTGTCCTGCCTGGCTTTGAGGCCCATAAACTTTTCCTTTTATTTTTTACTTAAGGAACTTGGTGTTAGCTTCTGTCACTTGTAGTCAAAACAATACTGACTAATCTGCTGTAGTAAACTGTGCACCTATTTCCATGATGCTGGACAGAACAGAACATTTGTGGAACTCCTCTCTGTAAACAGGCTCCAGACCACATAAGGAAATTGCCCTTCTTCCCAACACTGTCCACTCCCTCCCATTGCCCTGTGCAGTACCAGCTCCCTGAGCTGCTCAGGGTGGGCAGCTGCAGGCCAGGGGAGAGCCGACTCCACCCAGGTCCCCAGGTCTGTCCCAAACACCCTGCAAGGCTAGAAAAGGAAGGGGAAGCTCTCCAGAGTCCCTGTAGGAAAAGGAGGAGACATCTCAATCTGGAAAAACTCTACAGTGAAAATGAAGGAAAGCTGGGAAATGAGAGAAAGCCAGAAGGTGAAGTATATAGAGAAGATGAAAGAAAGGCAGTTAAGGAAGAAAGCCAGAAGTGGTGGGGAAGCCAGGGCATGAGGAAAAGCACCAGGGCAAGGGACAACCAGATAAGGGGAAACAAGAAAAGCAGAACAAGTTCGAAGGTGAAGGGAAAGTATGTGATGAGGGCCAGCCAGAATCCCAGGCCAAGCCAGAGAGCTGGCCACGGGCTGCCGAGAAGCGCCCAACTGAAAAGTATGTGCCCCAGAAAGCAACCAAAAAATGGACAGGGGGACAGACGATTCCCCCAGGGACTAGCAGGAGGACTCACAGGAAAGGCATTTGGGCATTTGGGCCTTTCCGGTAAGTGAGGAGATGATGAGAGTGTAGAGTTGGGTCAGGCTCAGGAGGAGCTAAGGATAAAGTAGAAAACGAGTGGTTTTCATCGGCTGCCAAGAGATGTACAGGCCCCATGTGTCCCAAGGGGCCAAAGGGGCCTCCATGATACCCCATATCCTTGAAAGGCCTTGGACTTCGATACTGATTTTTCTGATGAAAATATTCCAACCCTGCTTTCCCTGGTGGGCATTTGCCAGGTGATGCACCCTACCCTTAAGCTGATACTTTGCTTTAGGTGTTTGCCACTCTTGTTACCAGCAGCCTTTTGATTCACTCTACAGTGCGCTTTGCTTCCATGTGCATGGCACTTTGTAAAACAAAAAAAGCCCTGGCTGGTGTGGCTCAGTGGACTGAGCAGCAGCCTGTGAACCAAGGGTCGCTGGTTCGATTTCTAGTCAGGGCACATGCCTGGTGGTGGGCCAGGTCCCCAGTGTGGGGCACATTAGAAGCAAACACACATTGATGTTTCTCTCCCTCTCTTTCTCCCTCCCTTCCCCTCTCTAAAAATAAACAAATAAAATCTTTTTAAAAAACAATTAAGAAAAGAGTTTTCAAACCGCACACAACACACACCATGCGCCCCCCCCCAAGAGGAAATGGCCCTTCTGACCAGCACGAGGCAGAAAACAAACAAAACAAACAAACAAACAAAACCATCTATTCTCTAGTCAAAATCCACATCTCTACCAGACTTGGCTCAAAACCACTTGGGTCTGTTTTCAAAATTCACTTTCACCCCTTAGGATTGGCTCCCATGGAGGGCAGAGAAACAACAGTCCGAGGCATGGAAGACAGGTGAGGAAGGAGCACTCCCGAGCATGCTCTGTTTCAGCGGCCGCACCGCCAGAGTGAGAGTGTAGCCTCCCCAGGAGACCACTTAGACTTGGGCACTCTAACAGTAATCACAATTCATCTGGATGGCTCCTGTACTCAGCACAGAATGCAAGAGGTCCCACTCTGTGGTTGCCTTTTCATTCTGCCAATATTACCCTTTGATGAACAAAAGTTTTTAATTTTGATGAGGTCCAATTTATCTATTTTTTTCTTTTCTTGCCTGTGCTTTTGGTGTCATATCCAAGAAAATATTGCTAAATCCAATGTCATGAATTTCACCCCAGTGTTTTCTTCTAAGAGTTTTACAGTTTATGTCTTTGATTCATTTTGAGTTAACTTTTGTAGGTGGTGTAAAGGCAAGGGTCCAACTTCATTCTTTGGAACGTGAGTATGGGGAAAGCCTGTCCTTTCCCCATTGAATGGTCTGGGCATCCCCCGTGGAAAACCATTTAGCCAGATACGTGAAGAGCTATTTCAGGGCTCTCTATCCTATCCCACTGGCCTGTCTATCTGCTCTTATGACAGTACCATACTGTTTAGATTACTGTACATAGTTCTAGTGAGTTTTGAAATCAGGAAGTGTGAGTCCTCCAACTTTGTTCTTCTTTCTCAAGATGTTTTTGGCTATTCAGGGTTCCCTGAAATTCTGTATGAATTTTAGGGTGGATTTTCCTATGTCTTCAAAAGCCACTGGTGGGCATTTGACAGGGATCACACTGACTCTGCAGATCACAGGGGTCGTATTGACAGCTGAACAATGTTAAATCTGCCCATCAGTGAACACAGGTGTCTTTCCATGTACTTCTGTCTTCTTCAATATTTTTCAGCGGTGTTTTATAGTCACAATGTGCGCGTCTAATGCCTCCTTGGTTGTATTTATTCCAAAGTATTTTACTCTTTTTGATGCTGTTGTAAATAAAATTGATCATGTGGGGGGTTTCCTACATTCTGTTATTGTGGTGTATTATGCTCACTGATTTTTCATATCTTGAACCATCCCTGCATTGTAGGAATAAATCCAACTTGATCACGGTATATAATCCTTTAAAAATGCTGCTGGCCCAGGGCTGGGTAGCTCAGTTGGTTAGAGCATCGCTCTGATACACCAAAGTCAGGGGTTTGATTCCCAGTCAGGGCACATGCAAGAAACAACCAATGAATGCAAAAATAAGTGGAACAACAAGTTGGTGTTTTTATGTCTCTGTTTCCCTCCTCTCTCTTTCTGAAAAAAATTTAGATCAATAAAAAAATTAAAAATAAAGTGCCTTATTTTTTTAATATGCTGCTGAATTTAGTTTGTTAGTATTTCTTTTTTAATCCTCACTCAAGGATATGTTTATTGATTTTAGCGAGAGAGAGAGAGAGAGAGAGAAACACGACGTGAGAGGGAACCGTCCATCGGCTGCCTCCCACACATGCCCCAGCTGAGCCCAGACCGGGGAAGGACTGGGGGTCGAACCGGAAACCTAGGTGTGTGCCCTGACTGGGGACTGAACTCACAGCCTTTTGGTGTACGAGACGATGCTCCAACTGAACGAACCACTCGGCCAGGACCAGTGTGCTCCATTTTGTTGAGAAATTTTACATCGGTATCCTGAAGGCTGGTAGTTTTAGCATCTGCTTGTCTTTGTCTGGCTTCGATATCAGGGTAATGGTGGCCTCACAGAATGAGTTAGGAAGAATTCCTTCCTTTTCAAATTATTGAAAGGGTTTGAGCTCTGGCTGGTGTGTCTCGGTGGATTCAGTGCCAGCCTGTGAACCAAAGCGTCACAAGTTCGATTCCCAGGGCACATGCCTGGGCTGCGGGCCAGGTCCCCAGTGGGGAGCATGGAAGAGGCAACCACACATTGATGTTTCTCTCCTTCTTTCTCCCTCCCTTCCCTTTTTTTCTAAAAATAAATAAAATCTTTTTTTAAGAAAAGGAAGTTTGAGAATTGATATAAATTCTGAAATGTTTGGTAGAATTCACTGGTAAAGTCATCTGGTCCAGCTTTTTCTATGATGGGAGGTTTTCAGTCATTCTTCTTCATATCCTCATTTGTGTTTTTACTATGTGAACTTGCCATAGATTATTTGGCCAATTTTTTATTGAAAGACATGTATATTGCATTCAGTATTTTGCTGTTATAAACAGTGCAGCTATGAACATTCTCAGGACGTACTTAAAATATACAAATTCAGCAGTCACATTATTTTATGGTCACACCTCTTAAGCCAATTGATGTTAGAAATGGGAAGATCCATCAAAACACCAGTTTATTCAACTTTCCTCAGAAAAAGAAGACAATTTGTATATTGTGTATGTGAGATGGTGGGTTGTTCCGTGGGTGCTCTCAGTACTTTTAGTTGAATCAGTTAAAGAAGAAAGCCAGTCCTGAAGCTTGCTTGAGACCTTCCAGGTCACTTTGACCTTGGAGAGTCTTGGAAACTACAGGCTGGAGGTAACTTCACAAATCACGAGGTTAACCAGTCCCAGGCCCCCACTTCTCAGTTAAGACTTAAATCTTCTCTGCTGTGGCTCCAGCTTGCATCCCTCCACTGCCTGGGAACTTGGCATCCGCAGGCAGCCCATTCCATTCCATAAAGAGGCATTGGGTACCTAACACATCTCTGTGACGGCACCATGGACGGTTCTGCCGTTAGAAAGTGCTTCCTTATCTTTGAGCCCAGGTGATGTGTCTCTGCTATGCCACTTGTTCTAACCCGGGAGCCAAACAGAGCAAGAACGCCCCTTTCACAGCGCTGCCCCTCAGTTACTTCTGGGGGGCGCTCATGCCTTTTGGAGGTTCCCTATTTCACTACTGCCAGTTTCTCTCCCTTCCTGGAACTACTGAACCAGAAAAACCCAAACTCATGGTGGCCCCCAAGTCCCCAAAGGACTGGCCCGGCCCACCTTGCCAGTCTCCTTTGTGCTCACCTCACTTCGGGCACACTGCCCCCTGTTCTGCTGAGCGACACTGCTGAGCTCTTTCCAGCCTCCAGGCTTCTTTGCATTGGCTGATCCCTGACGTCCCCGTGCTGTGTCTGCAGGGTTTACAGACGCCCAGGCAGATCGCCGGGCCTCACAGAGGGCTCCCCGGAAGACAGGGGGCCTGCCTACCCATAGGACCTCCCAGATCCTACGAATGGCATGCATAGAGAGGGCAGGTGGCTGGTGTGAATGGCCTGGATGGGGACACTGACCAGGACAGCACAGAGCATTTGGATTGAGAAAAACTGAAGGAGGTCCAAAAGCGGAGACACAGAAGGGGCTCCTCCACCTTGCCCTGTCTGGGAGCGCCTCACCTACCCCAGGCCCACCCCAGGATCCCTGATGTGAGACAGTGCTGACGCCTCCCTCCACCAACTCACACCCTTTGCCCCTTTCTCCAGGGCTTATCCTCCTCCTCTTCTTTCTGTTTCCCAGCCAAGGGCCTCCTGCTTCCTGAGCCATGTTGGGCTCGGAGGCCACCATTGCATGAGAGCCTTGGGGACAGTGTGGCAGGGGTGAACTTGGGGAGTCTGGCTCTTGCCTCAGCTTTAGCACTTGGTGGGCAGCTAGGAGGCACAAGCCTGGGGATGTGGGGGTGGGCTGCTCATCCAGAGGCGAAGACAAGGCACTCTTCCGGGGGTTTCACCAACTATCTGTGCCACCTGGGCCAGTCCTATCCTCCCCACCTCCATCAGGTCCAGGTGTGAAAGGGGACCAGGCCAGGTCGTCTCTGAAGTCCTTTTAGCATCTGACATCCTGAGTCTCTGGGCCCAGTCTCTGGACGGGACAGTGAGTGCTCCCAGCCGATGCCTCCTTGGCTCAGTGATCCCAGAGCCCCCTCCCCTGAACAGCCCCCTCCCATGCTGTCCCCTCCGCCCACCTTTCCTCAGCTGTAGGGCTGCTTGACCTCCACAGGCTGCTGAGGAGCCAGAGTGACTGTAAAAGGGAAGGAATGTCCAGAGGCAATTGTTTCTTCCTGATATCACTGGGGGGAGGTTGAGTTGGGGGGCCCAGCCAGAGGCGGGTGGAGGAAGGACTCTCCCTGTAACTCATCTCTCCCCGCAGCACCCCCTCCCCCTTCCCCAGGCTCAGGCAGCGCCCACTCTCATCTGCTACCCTCCACACCTCATTAGTGTAAGACCTTCAGGCCATAGCCTGCCTCTCCCAACTTTCTCTGCCGGACCCCTGACCCACTCCTGGGCCCTTTCTTTCACTGGCACCCCCACTCCAGCTCCCACAGACCCTTCCTCCACCTCTCTCCCACCCCCCACCCCCCACATCCCTGACCTAGCTCCTTCTCCGGGCTTCAACCCCCTCCCTCCCCACACTCCTTTTACAGACATGGAGCGCTGCGGGTTTTCTGCCAAAGTAGGAGAAGTCTGAAGCTAATGGCACCTCCTTCCCAGCCCCCAATCTCTCCTACCAAATAGGACGTCTGGCAGGCTGCGGGGGGCGGGGAGGGGGAGGAGGGGAAGGGAGTGGGTGCTGAAGCTGAGCCTCAAGGGGGTGGAGCTAATGAGAAAGGTGGAGGTGAGAGTGCCTCATGGACTCTGAGCATCCTGTACATCCCAGGTGTTATTTGCATCAGCAAGAGATGGGGGCAGGGGAGGATGGGGACAGAGGTGCAGTCGAGAGAAAGGGAAGGGACTTTGGCAGCATTAAGGGCAGATCCCCTGGAAGGCACCCTGATGTGTTGGGAGCAGCACCTGGCTGGGAGTCGGAGTAAGCTGTGTGACATTGGACTGGCCAAGGGCCCTCTCTGGGTCTCAGTGTCTCTTGCTTAAAGTGAAATACCCCTCTCTATTGTGACCCCAAGGAAAGGCGTGAGAGAGCCCCTTTTCTAATCCAAACTGTATTGCCTCCCTGGAGATGCACCCTCAGGTGGGGCCCAGACCCTGGGCACACCCCCAGAACAGCCTGAATCCCACCAATCGTCGATGGGACTGGGCTACACCTGCCAGCAGAGGTGGTGTCAACTTCCTCAGACCACGATCTCCTTGCTCCCAGGTTCCTTGATCCTCCCAGGCCCTCCTCTCCACCTCTCCCCAGGTTTTCTCCTTCGCTGTGTGAGCACTTGGTCCTGCCCACCTCAACAAATGCAGCTCTGAGTCTCAGCTGCCCCCTCATCACATCCACTCACCTCCCACAAGTCCCCGGAGTCTGCAGGGGACACCCTTGAACTTCTCCAAACGCCACCCGGCCCCGATCCATCCCCTGAGGAGACAGAGGCCAGAGGCAGAAGGGCCCCCTTTCCCCAGCACCCTCCCCCACATTGAAACCCCCAAGGAGACCGGGAGAAAATGCCCTTTGACCCCACTCAGGGACACCTGGGCCGAAGGGGGTCAGGGGTGTGTGAGAACTGGGGTGAAGGGTGCCAGGGTGAGTCAGAAACAGCTGAGATGCGCAGGGTGGTACTCAGCCCCGCAGCACGGAGATTTCACCGGCTCTTTCACCTAAGCACGAACCGGCACCCTGGACGGCCTCTCAAGGCCCAGCTCGAATCCCCTGCCCTGCGGCGCTGTGAGCCCCTTCTTTCTCCCTCAGACGGAGACCCAGATGTCTGTAGCCCAGATGGAGAAGAGCAGCGCCCGCTGCTCCCTGGCATTCTCTGCCAGGTTCTTAGTGCCGTCATTCAGCCTCTCTTCTCCCTGATTCATTCATTCCTTTCATCTTCCCTCACAGGCTTTTTTGGTTTCAGCCCCTCCAGTTTGGTCATCTCCCTGCTGTCCTGGACCCCTTCCAGGTTTCCTACATCCCTTTGAGGCTGCGGGGTTCTTTAAACAGGGCCTGAGCAGGCTGACAATGACCTCACAGGGTCACTATGCACAGCTGCTATATATAGCCTTATGGGATCATCCTCCTCTTCCTCCAACCAGCTGAGTCCACTCAGACCCCAGGGCCTCCTCGGCCACTCCAGATCACTGTCCATCACAGCACCCTGAGCAATGCAAGTGAGTTTGGGGTCCATAAGACACCCCGTCTTAGGCCCTCAGAGTTTTTACAGCTCCAGTCCTTCATCCCTCTGTCTTCCCTCACTTGTCCGGATAGCCAGCCAGTGACCTAAATCCCACCTGACCCCACTGAGGTGCAGGCAAAGCGAGAAAGTTGGGGAGCAGCTGCTGGGTCACTACCTGGGTTTAAGTCCCGGACCTGCCACTCTGGGGTGAGTTACTTTACCTCTTGGAGCCTCAGTTTCCTTGTCTGTAAAATGACAGTAACAGCGGAGGTGTTCTGGGAGGACTGAACGAGAAAGCGTCTGCAGAACACTGAGCACAGTGCCGGGCACACGGTAAGCATGCCGTGAGTGTCGGCCACTGCGAAAACTGCATCGCCTTCGCCTGATAAAGAAACCCGTTCGTGGGTGTCCAGGGACCGGCTCGAATCCTTGCTTCAGGCCAGCAGGGGCTGGGCCAAGATTAACAGCCAAGGCTGCCTGACTCCGAAGCTCTCAGTCCAGAGCTTTTTATCAGAGGCTATGCTACCTCTGAAAATAACAGTTACACCACTTACTGAGCGCCTACTCTATACATGGTACGATACCTGCCACGTAAAAATCACTGGATCTCAGCCTTGACCAGTGTGGCTCAGTTGGTTGCGCATCATCCCGCAAAGCAGAGTTGCTGGTTTGAATCCCGGTCAGGGCACGTGCCTGGGTTGTGGGTTCAGTCCCTGATCAAAGTGCGTATGAGAGGCAACCAATCAATGTTTCTCTCTCAACTGGTGTTTCTCTCCCTCTTTTTCTCCCTCCCTTCAATCTCTCTAAAAATAAATAAATAAAATATATTTTTAAAAAGTACATAATAATAATAAAAATCACTGTATCTCTAATCCTCACAATACTGGGAAATAACGATTATCCTCATTTTACAACTATGGATACTAGGCTCAGAGAGGCTAGGTAACTTCCCTAAGGTTGCACAGCAAGTAAATGCACAGTCTGGATTTGTAACTTCGGGGGTGTCCAACCTTTTGGCATCTCTGCACCACACTGGAAGAAGAGTTTTTTCGGGCCACGCATTAAATGCATTGTGACATGTAGTCACACACAAAAAAATCTCATAATTTTTAAGCAAATTTACGGTTTTGTGTTGGGCCACATTCACAGTCCTCCTTGGCTGCAGTTTGGACAGCCCTGCTTGGACGACGGTTCGCAGAAGCCCCGCTCATTTCTCTCGTGGTCTCTCAGGCCTTGCCACGGATTGACGTGGCAAGCTCAGTTCCAGGTCCTCCCCCTTCTAACTCGGCCTTCTCCGGGGATCTCCAGAGCAAAGCCCATTGCCCAGCAGTGGGAAAGTCCCCCCAGCGTTCTGCCCTGATCTTCTCCCCAGTCCCACTGCTCTCCAGGGAGGGGCGGGTGCTTGGAGGGCGTGGGTTGTTAAAGAGCTAGACCCCATTGGTGGAGGAGTATGGCCTTTCTCACAGGACTTGGGGGGCACTGAAGATCTCCTATGTGGGAAAGAAGAGGCCAGTGGGGGTCGCTTTGCCCTCAGGCCAGCCAGACGCTGGGACTCCCCAGCAGCCTGGAGAGGCTCCCCCCAGTGCACCCTGGTCCCAGACTGCCCTCAACTGGCCTGGGAGAGGACCTCGGCAGCAATTCTGTCCTGGAAAGGCCGCCTGGAGGACTGGGGCTGGGGGCCGGGCTTGCTCTTGCAAACTTAGGGTTCAAAAGCAGCTGGGGAGTCCACTGTCGGCTGCTGTGGCTTTCCATGGCCCTAGCTCCCAGGCCCCAAAGTCCCTTAGAATGGCCCAGACACATTCTCCTTCCCAATTGTAAAGATCCTGAGATACAATGTGTTGAAAACAGAGTGCTGAAGGTTTTTCTCTCCACCCACGGCAGCCAGACCTTATCCCCCAACCATTCCAAAGAGCCCCCTTGGTGTCTGCTCCCCATCCAGCCTCAAGGAGATGTACCAGGCTTTCCCCCTCTGCCTTTCCCCAGGCTCCCTGGCTACCCTGCACACCAGAATAGACCACTGACCACCTGCCCTAGGGACTGGGAGGGGCCACAGCCGGTGCTGCCACTCAGGCCGGGGGAGGGGCTGGGAACAGAAGAGGGGAGGCACAGCGGGAGGGCACTCCAGGGAAGTTTCCAGCTGCCACTCTGTGTTGTGCATCTCCCTGCCAACACCCTACAAACAACAGTGTCCCTGCCACCCAGCCAGGACACTCTTGAAGCTCCAGGCGCTCTCTTAGGATGGGGCTCAGGCTGCGTCTCTGCCCCAGCTTGCTCCCTTTCTCTGGTCTCTGCCTCTTCCCTCCCTCTCCAGGTCTGGGCTCTTCCCCTCTCCCTCCTGGACACCTCTAGCTCTAGGTCTGTCTCCACCTCCCGTATGGTGCCGGTCCCCACCGCTCCGGTCTCTGATGTCACAGTCTCTGAGCCCACCCCACCCCCAGCTCCATCTAAGAGGATGTCCTGGCCTGATGACCCCACATTCCAGCCTTGAAGGGGTCACAAGGGCTTCCTGCCTCGAGTGAGGTCCCTGCCCCCACTCTCTGCTCGGGCTGCCTCTCCAGGCCTTCCAGCTGCCGGCCCTCCGCAGCTCCTTTCTCCAACACCTCCCCCAGCCCCAGGCCCAATTTAGCTCCTTTAATCTTCCCTGTAATCCAATCTGGCCATTTCCTACCACACACTGCACTCCCCAAACTGCCAGTCCCTGGAGAGAGGCGGGGGCAGGGTGGCCTCCACTCTCCCCTAGACTGGAGCAGCCCCCTCCCCTTCCTGGGCCCTCCTGCTGCTGTGCCCCCCTCTTTTCCCCACCCCTGGGGGCGCCCAGGGACTCTGGCTGCACAGGCTTCACTGAGCCCAGCCTGGGGCAATCCTGCCTCCTCACCTCCTGCTTCCCCACCTGTGCTCTAGGCAAGGATCCCCAAATTCCAGAGGACAGCACCCGGACCCAGGCAGACTGCCTGGGTTCCTGGGGCAGGTTGCTTCCCTCTTCTGGTCTCTGTGTCTCACCTGTAAATGCGGATCCCCTCAGTGCTGACGTCAGACATAGTTGTGAGGGTTATAATTGAGTTACTTTATGTGAAGTGCTTGGAACACTTCTAGGTGCAAAGTAAGTGCCCCCCCCCAAGATTTTATTTATTTATTTCTTAGAGAGAGAGGAAGGGAGAGAGAAAGATAAGGAGAGAAACATCAAGGTGTGATTGGAACATAGATCTGTTGCCTCTTGAATGATGCCCCCACTGGAGAAGGGACCTGCAACTCAGGCATGTGCCCTGACTGGGAATCGAACCAGTGACCTTCAGGTCACAGGCCGGCACTCAATCCACCGAGCCACACCAGCCAGGGAGGCCAGGCCGTAAGTACTTTTTAACTGTTAAACAAAAAATTCTTTTTTCCTGCCTTGTATTGCAATGACTTTATTTGCTCCAAGTGAAGACACCGTGAATTGTGAAACACTTCATTTATTTAATAACGCCATTTCAGGGGGAAGAGAAACATTATCATGTGAAATGTAAAAATTGTGTGTAAGCTTCACATATGTGTGAATTGTTCAGTGACAATTTTTCGTGTAGCGTACTCATCCCTTCTTCTTCCCAGTCCCTTTTCGGCTTCTGTGCATTCATTGTTGAAGGTTGGCACCCAGCGGCTTGGGTTCAAGTCCTTATTCCCAAATCGTACTTAGCTGAGCCACCTTAGGTAAGTTCTCTGGCTTCTTTAAGCCTCAGTTTTTTTCTAAATAGCCAAGATAACTCACAGCAATGGTAGAGAATTTAAACAACATATGTTTAAGGCATTGAGTGTGTATTGGGTATTCAACACTGGAGAGCTATCAATATTGTGATGATTTTTAAATGTTTTGTTGAGTTGAATCGCAGCTCTCCAAACACCGGGCAGATGAAGACCGGGTATTTCATGGTCGAAGTGCCCTCCAGTGGCCATACTGGGAAACTGCACGCCTCCTAATGTGCTTGGGGAGTCCCTTTGCTGGTCCAGGAACTACAATAACTCAGCTCCTCCACCCCCCATGCCAGGCTTACCTAACCCAGCTGGAATTCTTCACTTTCTTTCCTTTTACAGAAGACTTAAGGGGCTTTTAAAAGTACTTAATAGGATAAGAGACTAGGGGCAGAGCTTTAGCCCAGGAAGGACTCATCCTGAACATAAACTGTCTCTCAAAGCTGTGGGCTGAGTGCCTGCGGCAGGGAGGAAGGATGGTGGAATGCTGGGTGTTGGGCATTAGTTCTCCTCTGACCTGGGCGCTGTGCTGTCCAGCCGGTGAGGGACCCCTCTTGCTGCCCACATCCAACTATCTAGCGTAGAACAAGTGTAGCCCACGTCAAGCATCTGCTTCTCGGCTCCAACAGATTTGTCATTTGTTCCCCCTCCCCTCCTTCCTCCATCTGTCTTATGGAACACTGGCTATGTACCAAGCCTGAGGTCCTAGGTGCTGGGGGTTAAAAAGATCAGTCTAATACAGACACAGACACTGCGGCCAAGAGCTGTGGACAATGTCCCAGACACCACATGCAGAGTTAATCCTTGCATTTGAGTGTTTACAGCTTCTCGGTGTGGCTGAGAGGGAGGATGGAAGCGGGGACATCAGACCCAGGCTGCCTGTTTGCCACTGATGAGATGCGCCCACAGTGGAGGCTTTGTCTGGCCAGGTTCAGGGGCCGGCTTCCCCCTCCTGGGCCACCCTGCTCCTCTGAGAAACGTTCCCCATCTCAAACATCGACCAAACTCCCAGCTCCACCTGCTCTGGGGCCCCTGATCTCCCCTCGCCTTCCCACCCCTGCCCTTTGCGCAGGGTGCGGGGCTGGGAGTGAGAGAGGGGTGGCGTGTTTGTTGGCCCACCTTGCAGTGGATGGCCTGAGCAGGGATTAACTTCCTCAGTACTTAGCGTCCAAACCCAGCAGCTCACTGGCTAACTCCCCAACGTCCAGGGTGGAGGAGAAGGAGCCTTTTCTGGAGTCTTTGGGTGGGAGGGTGGCTGGACACTTTCTGGAAGATGGCCCGAGGGGCAGGAAGAAGCTGGGTGAGTGTCTTACAAATGTGCATTGTTCCTGGGGACTCTGTGGCCTCTCCGGGCCGCCATCCTCCCTCCTCCCCCTCAGGACCAAACTTCTCAGACGTGTCCACCTCTTCCTCAGTAGCCCCTTGCTGCGCCTAATCCCGGCTTCCTCAGAATGTTTTGCAGCTGCAGTGGCACCAGTCCCTCACTGGGTCCCCCAACTCCTAGACCGATGCTGTCCAACCGAAATATAATGGAAGCCACATACGCCATTTTATGTATGTATGATGTATTTGTTTATTTTCATAATTATTTTATTTAATTTTTAAATGACAGTCAACATTCAGGATTTTATATTAGTTTCAGGTGTAAATAATTTTTATTTTTTAATTATATCTTATTGATTATGCAATTACAGTTGTCCCAATTTTTCACCCTTTGCCCCCTCCACCCAGCACCCCCTACTCCCTCAGGCAATCCTCCCACCATTGTTCATGTCTATGGATTATACATATAAGTTCTTCGGCTACTCCATTCCCTAGGCTGTACTTTACATCCCCATGGCTATCCTGTGACTACCTATTTGTACTTCTTAATCCCCTCACCTCTTCACCCATTCCCCCCTACCCCCCTCCCATCTGGCAACCATCAAACCACCTGGGTCCACTTAGCAAGAGGTTCCGGAGCTGGAGGCTCACCGAGGCTGACTGTGGCTTGTCTGAGAGGATTTAGGAAGTTGTGAAGCAGGAGCCAAGACCAGCCATTCATATGGAAAAGCAGCTGCAGTGGGAGTTGGGTGAGACGGAGTCTCTGGTGATCTCCAGGCCTGGGCAAGCCGTGTGAGCCAGGCTGATGGAGTCTCAGGTATGGCACCGACCCGCTGGCTCTGTGGCTCTGTGGGAGGAGGGCTCAGAAAAGGGACAATGGCGTCTGCCTGCCTGTCTGTCTGAGAGAAAGCTGTCCTCCAGCTCCCACCTTGAAGCCAGACACTTCGGTTCCTCCCTGTACATAAGCCACTGGTGCCTTTCAAGCCGCTACGCCCGTGCTGGAGCTCAGAGGGAGTGAGTTTGTGTAAGTCCCCGTGTGGGTTCTTTAAGGAGAACTGCTCGGGACTCCAGCAGTTCCTTCCACCGACTCAGTCCCCACTGGTTTTTGCAGCCGGAAGTTGTGGGGACTTATCTTCTTGGCACTGGAGCCCTGGGCTGGGGGCCCTGGTGTGGGGCTGGGACTCCTTGCTCCTGAGAAGATATCCCTCCCTAATTTTTACCCATCACCCGTGGGTGTGGGACCAGCCCGTTCCACATCTCCGGTGGATGTGGTTTCTTGAATTCCATAAATTGTCAGACTTCCATTCAACTTGATTTCTGACAGTTCTGAGTGATGGTTGTTCTATATTTTAGTTGTAATTTTGATGTGGTTGTATGAGGAGGCGAGCCGTGTTTACCTAAGGTGTAAATAATTTTAAATAAAATGACAAACTGAACGTTCTTGAAGTGTTACTGTCTTAGCTAGTTTGTGTTTGGTTTTGTTTTTTTGGTGACATCGGTCAGGGTAAAGGGGGGACAAATGGAGATGGAAGGAGACTTGACTTGGGGTGCTGAACACACAATACAATATACAGATGATGCATTATAGAATTGTATACCTAGGCCATTTTTAAATGTTCTAGTAGCCACATTTCAAAAAAGTAAAAGAGACAGGTAAGTATGTAATGCATTTTATCCAAAACATTGTCGTCTCAACGTGTGATCGATGTTGTGCAATTGACGTGCATTGCACGTGTTTTGGGCGTATTGGTTTCTATGCCCGGCCCCTCTCAACCTGCATTAGCCGCTTGGGGCTGCTGGCTCCTGCCTTGGGCGACACCGTCCTAGAGCCTTCCTTCACGCCTTGGCGCGCGCGGCCTCACCCCAGCCTGGCCTGTCTCCCCAGGGCGACCAGAAGCCCCCTGGCTCAGAGTCCCCCTTTCACTCACCCCTGTATCTCCCCTGGCGCCTTAAACTGCCCGCCACACTCAGAAGGACCCCCACACGCGTCTGTCGACAGCAGCAAGGGCTGGGGATTGATTTCTGTGGTTTAGCTATGGCTGTAAATGGTGTTTTATGGATTGCTTCCATAGGAGCGCCCTGCTGCGATATTAGCAGAAACAAGCCGCCGTGGTTGTCAGCAGCGGCAGAGGCCTTGGGGCAGATGAGGCTCCCTGAATCGAGCGCGGGAAACCCTGCCAGGCCACACGCCATTTCTCTGGTTTAAGAGCCTGTCATTGCCACCCTGTGCTCCTCCCTGCAACCCCATCTCCGTTAAACCTCGGATATATGGCCCTTGTCAGGGTGCATTACACAAAGGATGTGTCTCCAGCGCTCCACCACCGGGCTGGGAGCTCCTCGGGGCAGAAAAGGAGTTACTCAGGTTGACAAGAGCCTGACCCGCAACAGATGTGCAAAATCGGCTTGTCAAATGAATAAACGAATGGATGGCTGGAGCCAGTGAAGCCTCTCCTTCATGTGGTTGTGCATCATCCCCAAAGTCTTTATTGAGCACTTACTATGTGTCAGGCACTGTGCCAAGCACTGGGGACTCCACCGTGAACAAGGCAGCTGTGGGTTGTGCCCCCCTGGAGCTCACCTTCTGGTGGGGAAGCAGACAATGCACAAGAAAACACACGAGTGAAATAAGTAGCACATTAACTGGGGCAGGTGACAAAGGGGCTGAGCTGGAGAACGAGGGTGGAGGTCTCCAAACAAAGAAGAAAGTCTAGCCCTGGCTGGTGTGGCTCCGTGGACTGAGTGCCCGCCTGTGAACCAAAGGGTCACCAGTTTGATTCCCTGCCAGGGCACATGCCTGGGTTGCGGGCCAGGTCCCCAGTAGGGGGCGTGTGAGAGGCAACTGATTGATGTTTCTCTTCCTCTCTTCCTCCCTCCCTTCTGCTCTCTCTAAAAATAAGTAAATATATACATAAAGAAGGAAGTCTAACCCTGGCCGGTGGCTTGTTTGGTTGGAGCATCGTCCTGTACACCAAGGGGTCGCTGGTTCGGTTTCTGGCCAGGGTGCATGGGTGCCTGCGAGAGGCAGCTGATCAATGTTTCTCCCTTTCATCGATGTTTCTCTTTCTCACCCTTAAAATAAATTAAAATATATATATATATCCATTCTCCCGAGAGGATTAAAGAATATGTTCTTTTTGAAAAAGAAGATATAAAAAATGTAATACAAATAAAAAAGAAGAAAGTCTCCATCTGTAGCCCCCCAACCCAGGGGTCATCACTTGGACACTGGCCACAATAGACTAACCTGAGGCCTGGGTGCAGTGAGGACCTTACTGTGTCCCATTGCATTGATGATGTAATAATGGGTCCTGCAAGTTGGAGCAAAGGGGTCAGGACAGCGGGGAGGGGCCGGCAAAAGAAAAGAAATGCAGTAGGTCCAGGTGTTGTCCATTCAGCCTCTGGAAAACCCGGCCCAGCTCCGGAAGACGTGAGCAGCTGACCATGGCACTCAGCCTCTCCGACACGTCTGTCCCCAACAACTGGCTCTCAGGCCACCCTGAGGTAACCGGGCCGTGTCTAGGTCTGTCTCCGGCGGGAGCGTCCCCGCCAGCGCAGAGCACCAGCCTGTGAGCCGTGCACTGTCTTAGGGGCTGTGGGGGGTGACAAGACCGGAGGTCCCTGCCCTCAGGTGATGACAGATTAGGCCCTGAGCAAGGGGGTTACCAGAACAATACTCGTCACCCCCTTGGCCAGCTCTGGGGGAGCGTGTTGACGGAGCCTCTCCACCCAGCCCTATCTGGGGCCCGAGCTTCTCTCCACATTGCCCCACAGCACAGCAAGTGAGCCCAAGGGCGGAACGCCCACGCAGTGGTGTTCCACGCAGCGGTGTTTTTGGGATTGCAGGTGAACGTTTCTCGGGATAGGAGAATTGTTTGCAGTGTGGCGCGGGTTAAAAATGCACATCCCTGGGCCTCAGCCCAAACCTTCCAAATCAGAACTTTCAAGTGTGGGTCTCATGAATGTGCATTTTAAAAATCACCCTAGGTCGCCCTCACCTGAACCACTGCCCTAGAGTGGAAATACCCCCACGGTACCCAAGTCCCACATCTGGTGGACCAAAGTGGGTCCGTTTCTCTGTCCGAGATGGGAATGAGCTTTTCGTGTTTTTATGACAGATGAAAAGCCACGATTCATAGGCTGCTGGTGACCAGCTGTCGGCTTGGAAAGAAGCAGAGGCCACTGAGTACAGAATTCTCTATATTTTCGACCCATCTATAAAATGCTTACCTGAGCAGACACTGTTTAAAGGCCATTAAAATCCCAGACACAGAATAAACTAGTCCCTGGAACTTTATAGATATATTTACTCAAACCCAAGTGCTTGCAAAAAGTAAATAAAAGGGAAGCAAAATGAGCAGGCACCCCTAGAAATACGAACTGAAAGTAAATAGCCCTGTCCACTAAAACAAACAGGACAAATCCAGCGAGGATTAAATGACCTCTAGTCAGACAAGCTCAGAGCCAGAAACGCCCCATCTTGGCTTCCCGAGGAAGGGGAGTGAGGACCCGTCCCCAATGCCTGGGGTGGGGGGTGGGGGTGTGGGGGTGGTGCTCCCAGAGTGCCGCGGAGGGGGGCCAGGGCCGGCCTGCCAGGGCTCACTTTCCCTTCTCGGGTGGGCCGCGTGCGTGCTCCCCAGACCGCCCTGGCAGCCTGCCATGGCAAAAGATCAAAGTGTGCCTTGAAAGGCCTCTGATAAAATGAAAATTTCCTGGAGGTTGAGTACCTCAAGTCACTATTATTTGCCATGAGTTCATCAACTGAGTGGGCATTTGTTTAGCCCTTGCTGTGTTTCAGGCCCTGCGCCAGTCACTAAAGACACCGAGATGAGTGGGCATGCACTTGGCCGCAGGTTGCTCACGGTTTACTGGGACAGAACTAACGTGAGAGAGAGTAATGGCCAACATCTATTGCTGTTTGACAGATGTCATAATAAGCACCCTACAGGCATGATCTCATTTAATCCTCAGAACACTATGAGGTTATTATTGTTATCTTTCCCCATTTTACAGATGAGGGAACTGAGGTTCAATGTCTGTGGTATGATGGTAAATGCTTAACAACTAGCTCTCCCTTGAAGAAAAAAATAAAAGCGCTGATTTGTTGCGTTTGCCAGTCTTGGTAGCACAAGCTCTGCCAGGCCGATTGCAAGCCGCCAGCCTGCTGCCACTGGTGGCTCCAGCGTGCCACCGCAGATATGACCCACAGCTAATCAACAGGGGAGTCAGGGTTTGAACCCACGTCTCTCTGATCCTGAGCCCACCATATAACCCCTTTGTTTCACCGTCAATAACTCTGCAAGATCATTGGCATTCAAGAGGGACACCCCTGAAGGCCTTTGAGAAATGCCAGGTTTACAATGCTCTATAAAACTTCCAAGGTTAATAATCAGCACTTCCCTATATCTCTTTGTTTTTTTATCACCGACAGGAGCTCTGGGTTTTCTTTTGTGAGCCATCGAAAACACCTTTTTTATTCTGAAAGAATTACACACTCATAGGCGGTTGCAAAAATAGTACAGAGAGGTTCTGTGTACCCAGTTTCCCTCAGGGGTTGCGTTTGACATAACGACTGTACAATCTCACAGCCAGGCAAGTGACATCGGTGTGTGCATAGTTAGTTCTACATCATTTTTTTTCTAGGATTGCCAGGTTTAATCAATAAAAATATAGGTCACGCAATTATATTTTGTGGATTTTTTTTCATGTAAGTGTCTCCCATGCAATATTTGGGACACACTAATACTAAGAGATTATTCTTCGTTTATCTGAAATTTAACTGGGTGCCCTGTATGGTATCTGGCAACCCTGATTTTAGTGCAGGTGTAGTCAGGCAACCACCACCATCACTGAGAACCACTTGGCCTTAGAGTCACACCCATCCCTTCCCCCACCCTTCCTAACCCTTGGCAACCAACCCACCTATTTTCTGTCTCTGTAATTTGGTCATTTCTTCACTCAGCATAATGCCTGTGAGATCCATCCAAGTTGTTACAGCAGGTATCGATAGTTTGTTCATTTTTATTGCTGAGGAATATTCTACAAGGGCCATTTTTCTCAAAGAGCCATTCTTTTAAAAAATTTCATTCATTCAAGAAATAGTTACGGTATACTACCATGCGCCAGGCACAGACACGGAGCAGGTGAGGAGCAGCCCGCAGTCAGGGCTAGGGGCTTTGCCTGGCATGTGAACAAATCCAGCGTGGGCACGGGCCTTGAAGGTACGTGCGACGGAGTGATGATAGTGATGGGGCATGAGATATGGACACTGGGTGGGAGGGAAGTGGCGACCGGAGGAGAGAGGAACAGGGACAAGGTGGGCTTAGCAGTTCTTGTGTAGGTGAAGCATTAATGCCGCCGAGCTCCTTTTTCTGAAGGTCTCCCCATCTCATCCCCAGTTTGTTTTCTTTAAAATATCAGCATCGGAAGAAACATTCCTTCCTTTCTCCCTTCCTCATGCAGACATGCTTTTCACACCAGAAGGAAACACAGCTTTCTATGGGCATTTTATTTTTTTTTTTATTTTTTTTTAAATATATTTTATTGATTATGCTATTACAGTTGTCCTATTATCCCCC
>CM052541.1:12260651-12337222 GCA_028533065.1 Trachops cirrhosus
CCTTGGTTGTCCGACTTCCATAAACTTCAATTTTCTGTCAGTTCTGGTTGTTATTTTGTTTCTATATCTTTGTTGTCCTTATCTTGGTTGTGCGAGGAGGCACAGTGCATCTACCTATGCCTCCATCTTGGCCGGAAGTCCTCTATGGGCATTTTAAACTTCAGGATTTAACGGTAGAGGTTAACCAACACATGCTCACTAACTTAATCAGGGTACAGAAGAAAACAAAAATGATAGTCATAAAACACACTCAAAAACCAGCTTTCCACCTGTTACTTTGAAATTTTCCTTATCTAGTATTTAAAAGTAGCCCTGTCCGGGCGGCCCAGTCGGTTGGAGTGTAGCCCTGCACACAAAAAGGCTGAGGGTTCCATCTGCGATCAGGGCACATACCTAGTTTCCAATTCAATCCCTGGCCAAGGCGTGTACGGGAGGCAGCGAGGGACGTTTCTCTGTCACATCAGTGCTTCTCTCTCTCACCCCCTTCCTCTCTCTTCTAAGATCAATAAAAACATGCTCGTGTGAGAATGACAAAAAAATTTTAAATATGTGATTTGTATATGTACAAAAAAATTAAAAAGTGCAAAAGGATTTATAGGAAAAAAAGAAGTGTCTCTTCCTCCCCAGCCCCTCAGCCCCTCCATTTCTCCTTCCCAGAGGCAGTTACCATTTCCTTGTGACATATTTTAAACATATAAGAACACAAGTGTGTGTCTGTGTGTTCACGCACACAGATGGCAGCATCTCATAACTCCCATCTGCACCTGCTTTTTTTCACTTAATAGTATATCTTGGAAATTGTTCCTTATTAGTATCTATACAGGTGCTTCATTCTTTGGAACTATATAAGTTACTCTGTAAACCTCCCTCCTAGAACATTATTGGTTGGAAATTATAATCTTGCCTGAGCTACTCACCTCAAGGCATCCTGGGAGATGTAGTTCTTGATCAACTCAGTCTTGCTTGGAAAACAGAACTTCAGCAGAAGACACGTGTTGGAAACTAAAGGGCCCTTCCAATGACACCGTCAGAGGACAAATTGTACCGTGTTATGCAATTCCTAGACTTATACCCCAAAGCAAATTATTTATTCATTTAAACCACCAAGATATCTACTTGCAACGAGATACCCAGAGCTGTCTTGGCATCAGGAAATCGAGATCATCTGATTCAGCCCCCAAGGCTCTGCACCCATTTTAGCAGATGGGGCACACACACCACGCCTTCTCTTTCTCACAGAATGGCTTTGGTCTTCTGTATCCCAATCACCCTTAACAATTATGTGACGAATTACTACTCAGAAAGTTCTCTCATAAACTGATGGATCAGCCTGACCCATGTGGCTCCATTGGTTGGGCGTCTTCCCGCAAAGCAAAGGATCGCCAGTTTGACTCCCCATCAGGGCACATGCCTGGGTTGTGGGTTTGGTCCTCGGTCGGGGCACATAGGAGAGGCAACCGATTGATGTTTCTCTCTCATCGCGATGTTTTTCTCCCTCCCTTCTCCTCTCTCTAAAAATAATAAAATCTTTTTAAGAAAATAAATAAACTGAGGAATCAGAAGAGACACACGTATCACAGCAACCCACACTGAAGTGTGTGACACCGGCCGCAGTGCTAACACACAGGTGTGCACTAACCCCAGAAGATGAGCGCATGGCAGTGTTGTAAACACCAGCTAAGGACTGGTGGGGAAGGTTTCCTCAGAGGCTGAGGGCATGAATGATTCGCAGGAACTCTAGGAATAGCTAAGATCCCCCCTTGATCCTCCCACTTCATACCCCATACCATCCCCTTGTCCGGAGATGACCTCTCCTTCCAAATTGTCCATGCATTGCCATGTATATTTTTATAAAATATAAGAAATTTTATAGAAATAAGCTCATTGTGTGAGTTTTACCTAAATGCCCTGTAAATATTATTCTGCAAATTCCCTTTTTTTCACTCAACAATACGCTTGGAATTGTTTCTATAATACACAAAGTCTGACCTCATATTATATTTTACTACATGTGGTGTTCAGACGAATCAGCCAGGGGTCTCGTTCTGCATCTCTAAAACGTTCCCAAGTGCACAAATCACAATTGTAGGGACAAAGACGTAGCTGGAGTGTGGGCGGAGTCGTGTGCCAGAGCAGACTTGAACCAGCTCATAAGAACTGATTGTCCAAAGTCCAGAAATTTGCGATCCCATTGTTAAACAAAGCAAGCGTTAAGAAAATTAAGTTACATAAACTTAAGTAAATTTATTACAAACAGAAAGAATAATACTCAAAAATCATCACTTTCCTAACTATCTTACCATAAATCTATGCTCTTGAGGTTATGTGTTTATCTTTTCTCTCCCTGGTTTCTTAAGAGGATTTTGTTTCGGTTTTTATCAAGAATGGATGTTGAGTTTATGTTTCACTTTCTAACTTACGTGTTTTGGTGATATTTGAATTTCTCACATTTACATGTACTCTCTTTTGTTTGTGATCAGAAGAACATTAGAGATTTTTCTTTAAGTGTCCTTCCCTTATACATTGTACCCCTGGTTCAGCTGTTTTCCCTGACCTCGAATGTGTCCCTTCCCCATGAATGTTCTCTTCATGACCCATTCTGAGGCAGGAAATGGCACAGGAAGAACTCTGAGACTGCAAGGCTGTTAGTGGCCAGCGTTTAGCATCCTGGTTGCCAGGAAATGTCCTTTAGCACTTAGGTAGGTGAATAGCAAACCGAGGCAGGGAGGAGGAGGGAGGCATGTCTCACCCACTAACTCAGCAGTCCTGAGCCTGGTCCGATAATATTGCCAGGTGTTCCAACATCCCAAGAAACACCATGTTAGCACGGGAGGAGGGAAGTCCTTGAAAGTCTTTGTAGCATTTCCACTGTCTGGGAAAGAAAACCTTGTGAAACTGCTTTCATCCCAGGGCCTGGGATGCAGGAGAGGGTTCACAGTGTCCAAAGAAATAGTCCATAAGTAACTTTGGGTAACTGCCCCAACTTTAATTAACTGCCTCCTGTAATGTATCTATCTTATAACAAGATGAGCAAGTGGAGTCTGGAGCAGGATAAGGATTCTGGCTAACAGACCCCCACACATACCTAAGTTTGAGTAGTCACGTTCCCCCCGGGAAAGCTGGCACCACATTTACTCATCAATCAACATGTTACTTTTACTCCCATCCCGCCAGCTATATAAGTCCTCAGAACAAAGGACTTGCTCTCTCGGCTCTTGGCTCTCTGGCCTCCTGGCCTCTGGTCACCCCAGGGCTTGCCATCATGGCCTTCAGTCGCCCTTACTTTTGCCGCCCCGCTTTGCCCTTAACCTTTGCCTTTCATGCCACCTCTGCCCCCACTTAGCTACGACCGTTCTCTTCCATGGGAACGGATCACTAATGAACTCTGATTACATGCTAATAGATTTGCTGATCTGTAATTCTTTACCTGCGGGAAGGAGGCAGAGAGGGAAACATCGACAGGTTGGCTCTCACACGCCCCCAGCTGGGGACCTGGCCCACAACCCAGGCATGTGGCCTGACTGGGAAGAACTGGTGACCTTCTGGTTCGAAGACCAGTGCTCAATCCACTGAGCCACACCAACCAAGGCCATAATGTCACTTCAGTAAATGGCTAGGGAATGCCGTGAACCTACCCTATCATCTGGTGTGTACATTCTTGAACACTCCCTTGCAATATCTACTCCTTTGAAGTGAGGGTTGCAAGACCGTTCCAAATGCTCCCCACTCCCTGGATATTCCCACCCCAGTACATAAACAAAGACAGCTTCATCCACCTGTCATCCCTGCAATGGTAATGACACCCCTGGTGGCAGGACCTAGGGGCCACCAAGAGCCCTTACCACAATCCGTGGTTAGGCAGCTGAACAGTTTTTTATATTGTCACTCACCCACCTTGACATAGGGATATTAGAAATGCCTCCGAGGACATAGGGAGCTTGTTTTTTTCCTGTCTTAAGATGTGGAAAGAGTACATATATCAGAGTCAAACCCCAGATGCCTCCAAACAGCTGTGTGATCTTGGGGAAGTCATTAACTTCTCTATCCCTCAGGGGCCTCCCATGTAACATAAGATTTACCAAGAAAAAGAAAGGCCCAGGAAAGACCTGAGAATGGGTTGTCCCAGGTCTCTGGAATTGAATCCAAACCCCACCTCTGCCATTTAGTACCTGGGACAAGGTTACCGGTCTTTCTATGTAGGTTTGTTCATGTATAAAAGGATGGCAGTAAAAAGTACAAAGTTGACAGGGCAGATGTGAAGATTAAACGATAGGGCACGTTAAACTTTATCATAAAGCTGAAGGTCGTGGTGAGCGCTCCATGACCATTAGCCATGTGTTTTTATCATCACAGGGTGCCTGTGGCGAGAGAGAGCACTTTGTACAGTACCCGTCCGACCAGGTGAGCAGGCGGGGTCGAGTTTTTTTCTTAGACTTTCCGACCTCCTGGAGAGATCCGGGCGTTGGTTGGTGGCTGTCCTACCACCTCCCGTGCGGCAGAGGGCCCCCGCGGTCACCGCGCAGGGCGCAGCGAGGGCGGAGCGGACGGCGGGGGGGCGGGGCGGGCAGCGAGGCCGGCACAGCGCGGGGCGGGACGGGCCTGGCAGCGGGAGGTGGGGCTGGCCCAGCGCCGGGCCTGGACGAGTCTAGTCCAGCCCACGAGTGGGACCGATGCAGGTAGGTGGCCACCGGCCGTCCCACTCGAATTTCTACCTCAGACCCAGCCCAGCGCTGGATCGGGCCCAAGCTCAGCAGCGCTCTAGGGTGGGGACCAAGCCCGTCCCAAGGCGAAACCGAAAGTTCGGCCCCGGGTGACCTGACCTTCCTGAGGTTGGAAAGGGGTGGACTGCGAGAGACTGGTGGACAGGAGAGAGGGGTGGAGGAAAGATAGGGTATTCCCTGGAGAACAGGACTTGAATTTAGAAAAGGGATCGCGCACGTAGGGCTAGCCGGCTCACAGTTAGGGACCAGCATGGGAGTTCAAGAGTGTGGGACCCGACCCGGATTTGTCAGCGGGGCGGGCCCCTTGGGGGTGGGGCTTAGGGGGCGGTGCTAAGGGCTGAGGGGCGCGGCGTCTTGGACGATTGGGCGGAGATCGCTGCTGGGGATGTGACACTTCTGCTGGAGGGTCGAAGCTTTCCGCAGACGAGTAAGCTTCTCCGTCTGGTAGGGGTGTGCCTCCGTCCCGCACGGGGAGGAAGTAGAGATCTGAACCTTGGAGCGGTGACTTTGGGGGTTTGAGTGGAAGCCCCCGGAGACTGAGCACCCTTCTCCCCTAGGTGGCCATGAGCGGCAGGGCCCGAAAAGAGGCGGTGCAGGCTGCGGCCCGGGAGCTCCTCAAGTTTGTGAACCGGAGCCCCTCTCCTTTCCATGGTAAGTGACCAGGCAGCAGAGGAGGGTAGGGTGCCCCCTACCGGCTTCCATTGCTGTAAAAGCAGGTTCTTTACCTACAGTTGTGGCCGAGTGTCGCAGCCGCCTTCTCCAGGCTGGCTTCCGTGAACTCAAGGAGACAGAGACCTGGGATATCAAGCCAGAGAGCAAGGTACTAGGGGTGGGGTGGGGACCAAAAGGCAGGTCCCTAGGCTGGGGCTCAAAGTCCTGGGTGCCAGTTCGCTGGTTAATCCAATTCAACAACCCTCTCCTCCTCCCCCCACGACCAGTACTTCCTGACCAGGAACTCCTCCACCATCATCGCTTTTGCTGTGGGAGGCCAGTATGTTCCCGGCAATGGTTTTAGTCTCATCGGTGCTCACACGGACAGCCCCTGCCTTCGGGTAAGGAACTTGGGCTGTGTTGTAATGGCGGAAGGCATGGCGGGGGGTGACCGGAAACAGGCAGAAGGGAGCCAGGAGGTACATCTTGGGAACACCATTCCAAGGAGCAGGGACTAAGGCTTTTCGCCCTCTTCCTCCATACTTTGGGCCCTTCTGTGTCACAAGTGCTCATTATTTGTTACTTAGCTCGTGAACAGCCTGTCTCATCTCCAAACCATGTCACTTGGTGGTCTCTGACTTCTCATTCCCCACCTTCACCCTCAGGTGAAACGGCGGTCCCGACGCAGCCAGGTGGGCTTCCACCAGGTTGGTGTGGAGACCTACGGTGGTGGGATCTGGAGCACCTGGTTTGACCGTGACCTGACCTTGGCTGGACGCGTCATTGTCAAGGTAGTAACGGGTTGAATCTGGGAGGTTCTCAGTTTCAGCTGCCTGAAGATTGACTGCCACCTTCCTTCAGGCCGCCTGTGGAGACCTGCCCTGGGAGGGGGGGAGGGGCAGTTCAGGTCAGAGGACCACCTCGTTTAGTTTGTGTGAAGTGGGGGCTTTAACCAGCTGTGCTTGCGAGGCCCCCTGGGCTGACCAGGCCTGCCTGGCCACAGTGCCCTACCTCAGGCCGGCTGGAGCAGCGGCTGGTGCATGTGGACCGGCCCATCCTTCGCATCCCGCACCTGGCCATCCACCTGCAGCGAAATGTCAACGAGAACTTTGGGCCCAACATGGAGATGCACTTGTGAGACTGGGCGCGGGCTGTGGTGAACGGGAGGGGTGGGCGTGGCAGCAGGCGATAGATGGCCCCGGTGGATCCTGGGAAAACGCTGCCTGGTGGTGGCCACAGTCAGTTTCTCCTCTTGGGACCCAGCTGATGTCCAAAGGCCCCAGCAGGAGATGCTTGAGCTCAGGGGTACCCTGTGCTGCGGTGCCCTCTAGCCCTCCCCGCAGCCCCTCCTCCTGTGTCTCCCCACAGAGTCCCCATTCTTGCCACAGCCATCCAGGAGGAGCTGGAGAAAGGGACTCCCGAGCCAGGGCCTCTCAGTGCTACAGTAAGACAGTCCCCCGCTCACGGGGAAGGGTGAGCAGGTGGGGAGGGGACCTGTCCCCTGAGAAGGGGAGAGGAGGGGAGGAGCAGACCCTCCCGCCAGCATCCTTCTGCCCTGCAGGATGACCGGCACCACTCGGTCCTCATTTCCCTGCTGTGTGGTCATCTGGGGCTGAGCCCCGAGGACATCTTGGAGATGGAGCTCTGCCTGGCCGACACCCAGCCTGCGGTGAGGAACAGCCACAGGAACTTGGTTGGGGGGAGACCTCGGGGATCTCAGGCTGCCCCAGCGTGTCCCCTGAAGCACTCATCAGCTCTGCCAGTCCCCCAGTTACTCTCATTCCTTCCGAGTAGACACCACCCACCTCTGCCTCCAGGGCAGTGGTCCTCCGAAAATGGCCACTTCCCACTCTAGACCTGCCTCCTCCGACTCTGGTGTGGGGCCTGGGAATCAGTTTTTCCACAGATTCCCTTGGAGTTTCTACTACAGGCGGCCCTGTCCACTGTGACCCACACTGGCTCTGACCTCTGAGGGCAAGAGGCCTCGAGGTGACCTTTTCCTGGAGTCTGCCCTCGTGTTCCTCCCAGTTCCTGACTGCAGGAGATTGCTAAGGCTCTGGATGTTCGATCCTGTCTGAACGTGCACTAAGTTCCTGTGTCTTGGATGGTCTCCTTCTCTGCTCATTTCCTTAACTTTTGTGACCATTTGGTTCCACCCTTTTCCTGTCCCATAGGAACTGGTCAGGAGCTACAGGCCTGCAGCTTCCTGTCCCTCAGCCCCAGCCCCACCCCATGCCCTACTCGCTCTGCACAGCAGTACCACAGTCCTAAGCCAGAGGTCAGGGAGAGGTTGCGCAAGGAGCCAAAGAGGTAGCTCCAGCTCCAGCCCTAAGAGCAAGGAAAAGCTGGTAACTTGGGATGAGGGTTTAAAGGTCAGGCTGACTATCCTGTCTTTCTAGGTCTTGGGTGGTGCCTATGAGGAGTTCATCTTTGCCCCTCGCCTGGACAACCTGCATAGCTGCTTCTGTGCCCTGCAGGTGAGGAGCTGGAACACCCCCAGGCAGCACACAGCTCCAGTAGAGGTGGGATGTTGGGGACTGCCTCCAGCCCCAGCAAGCCGTGAGACAGCTGCTGGCCAGCCCCGCAGTCTGCTGGCACTGGTGGGCTGAGTGCTGCAGCCTTGGCATCACTCCTCTCGGCCCCATCCCTGCACTGGGCTGGCGGCTGGGGCTGCGGTGGGGAAGGCTGAGAGCTTGTTTCAGGCACCACAGTGTCTTGTCCTAACCCTGTTCCTGCTGCCTGCCTTTGAAGTTAATCTCGGCTTCCAGGGAAAGACCTTAGCACCGGGGTGTCAAACTCATTTTCACCCGGGGCCACATCAGCTTCGAGGTCGCCTTCAAAGGGCCGGATGTAATTTTAGGACTGTATAAATGTAACTTCTCCTTAACTGTTAAGCGAGAGCTGGGCACTGCTGCCAGGTAGAAACAAGGTGCCGGGTCGGATAAAACAAGGTGGAGGGCCGGATTGGGCCTGTGGGCCTTGTGTTTGCCACCTGTGCCTTAGCCCATCAGGCTTACACTTTACTCACCTGCCTCTGCTCCTGCCTACCCCCTACACCCCAGACTTAAGCCCACCCAGCCTTCTCTGGGCCTTGGGATCTCAGGGCGAGGTCTCTCCCTCCCAGCCACCTTGATATTCCCACCTTCTCTCCTCCTTCACTCACCCCTCCCTCTGCTCTTTTCATGCCTCTTCTTCCCTCCCCATCCTTAGAGATAGGCTTTTGGCTGTAGTTGAGACCAAAGCCAGACCTGGGAATTGTACCCACTTCTACCACCAGCCAGCCAGTCATGCCACCTGATGGAGTTCCTGTCACGCTCTTGGACCCCGATCTTTTCACTGAGGCCGCTTAGTTTGCATGATCTGTGTGGCTCCTTTGACTTTATGGGACTCTGAGCCCTCCCCCTTCACCTTACACACCCGCCTGTCTTCTGCATGGGAAAATGTGGGGGAAGGACACCCAAAGGGTGGCTTCTCTCATCCCAGAGGAACCCCCACCCTCTCCCAGGCAGCACCCTCAGAGAGGAAGGCCAGTGAAAGCCCACGCCTGCTTCCCGCTGGCCTTGGCGACAGCAGGCAGTTGGGGCGGCCCCTCTGAGGTGCTGGTGGGCAGTTACGGAAGCATGAGGGGTGAGGATGATGCTCTGGATCCCGCCCCAAACCAGGCCTTGATCGACTCCTGCGCAGCCCCTGCCTCCCTGGCCTCGGATCCGCACGTGCGCGTGATTGCCCTCTACGACAACGAAGAGGTATGTGGGGGGCTCTGGGGGGCTTCCACGGCCAGCCTGCGCCAGGCACCCATGGTGATCCTGCAGGGGAGACACTGCCCGTGCCCCCTTAGCACCGGTCTGCTCTGGCTCAGCATTTTTCTGCCTCTAGTGTTACCATCCCTCTCCTGTTCCCCTGTGTGCCACGTGGACGGTGCCCTTCCAGCCTCAGAGCCCCAGTGCTCAGCACGTTGTGCCTGCTTGTGTTGGGGGGCACTCCCGGGTGCTGTAACGGAACAGGAACAGCTGGCTAGTTCTCTCTCAGGGGCCGCACAGGTCAGAGTTAGCCGCTCAGGATGGGTCTCTGCCCTCCCGACACAGGGCTTCTATGTCCGGGTCCAGGGTGGCTGTTCCAGCTCGTGCCATCACATCTGTTCTGAGTTAGTAGCAGAGGAGAAAAGGGCGCATGGGGCGTGCATGCTCATCCTTTTATGGGCCCGTCCCAAAGGTGGCATTCACCATTGCCTACGTTGATTGCCCAGAGCTTAGCGGTAGCTGTGGTCTTCTGTTATGGACAGTATCACAGACGGTCGGAGTCTCGGTCACATGCGTGAGAGAAGACTCATCCTTGTGGTGGGGCGTGCGTGCTGAGCCCTGGTTACAAGCGCCAGGGGAGAAGGAAGGGCCAGTGAAGGAAGCCCAGTAGGAAGTGCAGTATCTGCCCCCGAGATGACCGAGGATTAGTCTGACCCCAGCCCACTGTCAGGGTTTCGGTGACAGAGGGTTGGGGAGGTTGTGGATGGGACCCTGCTGACTCAGTGGAGTCCTGGGCCAGGGTGGGCATCGAGCCCCTCTTCCAGCCTCTGACTGAGGCCCTCAGCGCAGACCCCCGGAGCCAGGTCTCTGCGTTGCCAGGTGGGGTCTGAGAGTGCCCAGGGGGCCCAGTCCCTGCTGACGGAGCTGGTGCTGCGGCGGATCTCGGCCTCGCCCCAGCACCTGACGGCCTTCGAGGAAGCCATTCCCAAGTCCTACATGATCAGCGCAGACATGGCCCATGCCGTGCACCCCAACTACGTGTGAGTGCCGTGCCAGGCCGCAGTCGGCTGGAGACCCGGGCCCTGGGCTCCTCCCCCTTCCCCTGCCTCACCCACCGGGAGGTTTGCCAGGGACTTCCTTTCCAGGGCTCCTGGGCGGAGCTTGGGCAAGTCCTGTAAGCCCTAAGCCAGGGACGTCGAACGGGCTCTCTCTCTGCAAACTTATCTCCACCTGTTGCTAGCGGCTGCCTGGGATACTGTGGCATGGCTGCGAGGTCCCACTGGCCTGGTGGGAGAGCGCTCTGTGACCCATTAGTGATGCCTGCCATGGGAGAGCTGGTGGGTGTCGACAGGCCCAGCTCCTGTTTGCCATCCCCTCCCCTTAAACCGTCTCTCACAGGGACAAGCATGAGGAGAACCACCGGCCCTTGTTCCACAAGGTGAGGTGCTCCCGTTTCCTTCCTAGGGACCCGTTGGCCTGGCCGGGTCCGGGCCTCGTCTGGGCCTCACTCTCGATCCCTGGCTCCCTCTCCCCAGGGCCCCGTGATCAAGGTGAACAGCAAGCAGCGCTACGCCTCAAATGCGGTCTCTGAGGCCCTGATCCGCAAGGTGGCCAACAACGTCGGGGTGCCCCTGCAGGTGAGGGCGGGCCCCGCCTGGGAAGGGGTGCTGGGGCCACAGGCAGGCGGGCCCCCAGTGAGCGGGGAGCATGGTAGACAGCCTTCAGTGGAGAGGGTTGCAGTAGAGTGAGGAGAACAGGGGCTTTGAATGCAGGCAGAGCTGGGATCGGCGCCGATTCAGACATGGTGCTAGCCAGCCCTGCGACCTCGGACTAGTCTCCTAATTTTTCGGAGTCTTGGTCTGTACACCTGTGAAATGGGGGGCTGATAACAGTGGCTCTTCTGCTGGATTTCTCTGACGATTAGAGGCAGGTGCTGAGTTAGTCCTGCCCTTGTCCCAGCCAGCACCCGGCTCCTCTGGGTGTCCCTTACACACCCTGGGGGCTTCCATAAGGGAACTCCAGGACTGGGGAGCTTGGAACTCTGAGTGTTCATTTCTTTCTTTCTTTTTTAAAGGTTTTTTAAAATTTATTTTAGAGAGAGGAGAAGGGAGGGAGAAAGAGAGAGAAACATCAATGTGTGGTCGCCCCTTGCACTCACCCACCTGGGGACCCGGCCAGCAACCCAGGCATGTGCCCAGACTGGGATTGAACTGGTGACCCTCTGGTTCTCAGGCCAGTGCTCGATCTACTGAGCCACAGCAGCCAGGGCCAAAATGTATTTCTTAAATAATAAGACTTGAGAGTCAAGATTACTCCTTGATCCACAGGCTCCAGAGTGAATGTTCTGTTAACAGGAGTGAAAGCAGTAATCTCCACCAGGTCTCTTGGGTGACCAGGTGCAATAAGGAGTAGTATTTTGAGGGGCGGGGTGTGGCCAGGCATGATAACGGTTCCAAAGCTGAGAGGCTGTGCCACGTGGAGGCAGGGGTCCTGCGGTTCACTGCCACCACGGCTGCAGCCTGTTCCACCAGTCCCCAAGGGCCCGCCTCGGCCCTATGATCCAAGGCCTTCAGGCCCTGGAAGTTGATGACGACCGAGACCCACATCATGAGGTCGCCAGATGTGCAGTTAGCTGATCATTGCATATGCCATTGCCCCCGCGCCCCCCAAAATACTGTTTGGAGACAACATTTTAAGAATCCGGCATGGTTCTGGCTTTGGGATTGAGTCGAATGCTACAGATGCTTTACCACATGTAAACAACTAGCCCTGGCTGGAGTGGCTCAGTGGGTTGGGCGCTGGCCTGTGAACCCAAAGGTCGCTGGTTCATTCCCAGTCAGGGCGCAGGCCTGGGTTGTGGGCCAGGCCCCCAGTTAGGAGTGTGTGAGAGGCAACCCACATTGATGTTTCTCTCCCTCTCTTTCTCCCTCCCTGCCCCTCTCTCTACTTTAATAAAAATAAAAAGATACGTAAACAACTAGCAAGGAATGCTTAAAGTAGCCCGTGTGGAAGGGTGGCAGGAAAGCAGGACGCAGGGTGGACGCTCCCGGGGGTTATTAAACTGTGCGGTTGGGTTTTCTTTTTGTTGCTGTTGGTTTGTTTTTATTCTCACCCAAGGACATTTTATTTCATTGCTTTTTTAGAGAGAGAGGGGAGGGAGAGAAAGATATTGATGTAAGGTAGTAACAGGGATCGGTTGCCTTCTCGTGCACACCTCCACCAGAGATTGAACCCACAACCTAGGCATGTGCCTGCCCAGGTATCGAACCCGCAGCCCTGCCGTCTGTGGGGCAGCACTCCAACCAACTGAGCCACACCAGCCAGGGTGAAAATGGATTCTGTATGGGAAGCAAGATGGTGGTGGCTGGAACTAAGGTAGTGGTAGTGTAGATGGAGAGAAGAGGACCAATTCAGAATATACTGTCCTTAGCCTGCCATTTAATGCTGGTTTTGTGATTTTATGCTGGTCACATCTGCTTTCCGAGGGGGCAGAAGGAGACCGCCTGCCGGGGCCCCTTTCAGCCCTGCAGCTGTAAGGTGACTTCCTTCTTGGACTTACATGGCGCAGACTGCATGTTGCTCATAAACCCCTTCGCCTGTCCCCAGGATCTCATGGTCCGGAATGATTCCCCCTGCGGGACCACCATTGGACCTATCTTAGCCTCCCGGCTGGGGCTGCGCGTGGTGGATTTAGGCAGCCCACAGCTGGCCATGCACTCCATCCGGGAGACAGCCTGCACCACCGGGGTCCTCCAGACCATCACCCTCTTCAAGGTGACTCCCCACCCACCACCCTCGGGCCAGGCTCCCTCCCCCTGCAGTGCCGGGGTTGGTTGCTCGGGCACCACCACCACGAAGTGGCTGGCCTAGGTGATGGGACCGGCCGTCTTGGTGCTACCATGTAGAAAAAGAAGGGTCTCCAGTTTTTCTCAAGGCTCAGGGGCCCTGATCAGCCCCCAGAGGATAATGAGGGGACAGGAGGGGCCGGGGGTGGGAAGACGGGGCTGTTGTCCTGTGTGGGAGAAACAACTGCGCTTCTCTTGCTGGGGCCTCTGTCGGCAGGAGGCGAGTGGGGGGCCACCCCATCTGGTCTCCACTGATTCCAGATCCCGTTTGCCTCCCATTTTAGGGCTTTTTTGAGCTGTACCCTTCTCTGAGCCGAAACCTCTTGGTGGACTGAGGACTCCTGGAAAAACTTCTCTTTCACTTGAGAGGGGAAGTTCTCAGCTGAGCTGAAGCTAGATTATTAAAGTGGATTTTTCACTGAAACTTTCTGTTGTGCTTATTTGGCAGTTGCGGGGGTGGAGGTGCAGCCTGGCTTAAACCTCTGGGGCCAGAACAGCGGGGAGTTTGGGGTGCAGGGAGGGGAGACCACCGCTCCTGGGAGCTGATGGAGGCATGATTTCCAACCTCTTTTCCTTACTCATACCCGAAGTGGGCAGAGGGTGGGTGGGGCCCCAGCGGGAAGGCCATTTCTCCCATCCTCAGCCCTCCCCCTGGGAAGCGGCCTCGGTGTGCTCTTCCTCTTCCATTCCCCGAATCGTCCTGAGGCCCAGCTCAGCCCTCTGAGGTCTCAGGGCTCAGCATCGGCCCCCTCGCTGCCCCTGCTCCCGCCTAGCAGCTGCCCTGGGCAGCCCGGGCTGTTTCCCACCCTCCACCACCCCTCCCTACACCTCCCAGGCACCACAGAGAGAAGGGCACAGTCTGGGCTTCAGCATCACCCTTCATCATCCAGTTCACTTCCCAGCATCCACTGGTGTGACTTGATTGCTGATACACAGGGTGGGCAAAAGTAGGCTTACAGCTGTGAGTACGTGACACAGTTTATTCTTGTATTATGATTTTTTTGTATTCCAACTGTAAACCTACTTTTGCTCACCCTGTATTACCAGGGAAAATGGTTACCACTGAAAAAATCAAAATAGGAAAAGTCACAGACTCCTTGTAAAATCTTTCGTCAAAATAATTGTTCTAACCGAAGTTTTTTCAATTCTTTGGATATCAATTTAAAAAATTTTGTATGAATATGACCATTTTCGTTTTTTTTAAATACTATAATGATCATAAAACAATAATCATGTTAATAGGGTTTAAAATATATATAATTAAGGAATATATTATTACCACAGTGGCATAAGACGTGGGAGAGGTCAACAGGCTCGAGAGCACTCAGGTTCTTGCGCTGTCTGGGAGGAGAGCGAAGGGACCGATTCATACAATGCTTTGAAGTCAAGGACACCTGTGGTAATTTTTAGGAAAACCACTGGAAGAATATTAAGAGTGAGTAGCTTCTGTTAGGGGTTGAATTGCATCCCCCCAAAGATGCTAAAACCCTAACCCTGGTAACCTGCCCATGTGATCGTATTTGGAAATAGGTGTTTGCAGATGATCAAAACGTGGTCGATCATCAGGGTGGGCCCTGACCCAATATGACTGTCGCCGTACAGAAAGGACAGCTGTGGGCACAGAGAAGATGACATGAAGATGCTGGGGACGCCTTGTGGCCATGGGGACCTGGAGAGATGCGTCAACACGCCAAGAGATGCCAAGGATTGCTGGCAACGAGCCAGGAAGAGGCGAGGAGGGTTCCCCCACAGGATTCAGAGAAGCCCGACCCTGCTGAAACCTGACTTCCAAAATTCTAGCTTCCCGAACTCTTAAGATAATGAATTTATATGGTTTTAAATCACCTAATGTTTGGTACTTTGTTACAGTAGCCCGGGGAAAACTAATACAACTTGGAACTAATTGAGTGGGGGAAATGGGATAATAAAAAATAGTTGGTCCATTCTGCAACTCTGCTTCAAAGGGACCAGCAGAGCCATATTATGCCTGTGTGTGTGATAGTGAAACGGATGGGGTCTAGGTCAGAAAGTGTCGCCTTTGGTGGAGAGATGACGGGTGTCCATCGTACTATTCTTACCCATTTTTTCTATGTTTGAACATTTTTATACTAAAAATATGGGATTTTAAAAATTCAGTCCAGAAGAAGGGGGAGAAATGAGAAAACAGAGGTGAAGCGACACAAAGCAGAGTAGCTGGCAGACTGAACCCAGACACGTCTGGTTACACGCAACATTCCCAACAAGCGGACTGCCGTCCCCATAGGTGGTTATTTTAAAAAAAGAAGAAGTGAACTACATATTTCAGTTCGAACACAAAGACTGTCAGACTCCACACAAAGATCGCTGCTGTCTCCAAGTGACACACCTAAAACAAGAAGACACGGGCGGACGAGACATCGCTATGGATGCGACGCTCCGAATTTCACACATTTCATCCACGGAAGTGCGTGTGCTCTGTTTCGTTACAGATTTTCCCCAAATGTGTCAGGCTTTTCCCTTATCAATATAACATGTTTGAGGTTCATTTGTGTTGTTGCACGTGGAAGTCGTTCTCTTTTTGTTGCTGACTAATCTTCCTTTCTGCGAGCATCCCACGGTTCTTTCAAACCCGTTCTCCTGCTGGTTGCATGTGGGCTACTCCGGTGTCTGGCTGTGATGCGAAAGCTCCTAGGGACATTCTTACGGGCAAAACACTCGAACAGGCGCTTCTTAAAAGTCAGTCCGAATGGTCAGTAACTACATGAAGGCACGCTCTACTTCATTTGTCATCAGAGAAATATTACGTTGACTCGTGAGACCGCCTGCGTTTGACCATTTGGACCCACACACTGGCGATTTCATGGGGTTTAACCTAACACGGATTAATCGTGATAGGACAGACACCGCCGCACACGTTAGAACAGCAAACATGTTAAAGTCGGGCAATGGCGCGTGTCGGTGAGGATGCGAGCGACGCATGGGCTCCCGCACTAACATTTGGGAGGGAACTCCCACACGATGTTAGCGGGAGTGTGAAGTGACAGCAGCTGAGGCGTCATCCTCGCTCACCCAGCCATTCTGCTCTAGGTGCACACCGTTAGATTTGCACGTGAACCAGGAGACGTGTGCAAGAACGTTCACAGCAACATTGTTGCCGAGAACCCCAAAGGGAAACCGCCCGAGGGCCCATAAACAATACAATGGACATGGGAGAGACCCCAGTTTTGTGGGTGCTGAAACATACACAGTTTGGGGGCCCTTCTTACGTAGAAGAATACAGACTTACAAATAAATTCATTATGAAAGCAAACACTGAATTATCACGAGGACAAACATTTGAGGGAGAATTAACACCAGTTCTTCACAAACTCTTCCAAAAAGTAAAAGAGGCAAGAACGCCAATATTACCCTGATGCCAAAACCAGAGACATCACATGAAAAGAGAAGAAATTCGTCCTTCGTGAATATAGATGCAAAAATTGTCGACCAAAAAGCAAAGTGAATTCAGCAACAAGTAAAAAGATGTATATACCATGACAAAGAGGATTTATCCCAGGAATGCAATCTTGGTTCAACTTATGAGTCTCAAACAATACACCATATTAATATAATAAAGGACAAAAACCACACGATCATCTCAATAGATGCAGAAAAAACATTTGACAAAATCCAACATCGTTTCGTGATCAAAATATTTAACAGCCAGAAGTAGAAGGCACTTCCTCAACCTGATAAAGGGCACGTGTGGAAACCCACAGACACCATCGCACTTAGGATGAAAGACTGACAGCCCCCGCCTGGGACCAGACACAAGACGAGGGGTCTGCTCACGTCACTGTCAGTTGGCATTGGACCGGAGCTTCTATCCAGGGCAATTACATGGCAAACATGTGACTGAAACAAGAAAATGTGATCAAATACTTTTGCAAATCATGCAAAAACAACTTGACCATGTGAACACAGCGCTAGGGCTCCTCCCAGAGCCTTGGAAGAGGTCTGTGAAGAGGTCTGTCTGAGAGCCCTTGAACCGAAAGGTTAGCTTCGCAGTACCTCCTCGCCTGACCTGCAGTGTAATGTTATCACACAACGGAAGACTACACGGCAAGGAAAATGAATAAGATATAGCTGCATTTGACAATACGCGCAAGTCTTTAAAATATAATGTTGAGAACCTTGGCAGGTAGCCCAGTTTGTTTGGAACCCCAAACACCAAGATTCTGGGTTCGATGCCGGGTCAGGGCAAACACAGGAATCACCCAATAAATAGGTGTAACAAGTCAATATCTCTCTCTCCCTCTCTTCCCCTCTCCTCCACCCCTCCCTCCCTTCCACTATTTCTAAATATTAATCAATAACAATATAATGTTGAACAAAAGAAGTCAAACACAACATAAAATATATTGTATTGAGTGAGTGAAATAGTGTCTCCTAAAAAGTCATGTCTACCTGGAACCTTCGAATGTGTCCTAATTTGGAAATAGGGCCTTACAGAGGTAATTAAAGTATCTTGAGATGAAATCATGCTGGGTTTAGGGTGGGCCCTAAACCCAGTGATTAGCATTTTGTATAAGAGAAAGGAAGGGGAGACTTGTCACACAGAGACACAGGGGAGAAGGCCGTGCAAAGATGGAGGCGGCGACTGGAGTGTGCCTCCACGAGCCAAAGGCTGCGGGACCTGGGCAGGTGAAGAAGGACCCCTCACAGAGCCTGTGGAAGGAGTTCAGCCCTGCCCACACGATGTCTCCAGACGCTGGCTCCAGAACTGAGAATAAACTTCCACTGTTTTAAGCCACCAAGCTTGTGGTAATTTGTGGTGGCAGCCCTAGGAAGCTAACAGTCTGTATAATTACATTTCTGAACACTACTCCTTACCAATGTCACTTACTCCTGTTGTGTGATGACCAGATAAGGAAGGACCTTATGCCTGCAAAGTCAGGAGAGTGATGGACTCTGGGAGGAAGGAGAAGAGAGGGCAGGCTGCCATCCAGCAGCGACAAGGTGATGTTCTGTTGCCTGGACGGTATCACATGGTTGTTCACACGAATAATCTGTTGAGCTGTACCTTTATATGTGATCCACTTGTTTACCTGCACTACTTTTCACAATCACAAAGTAGAAATACTTTTTAGAAAAGGAAAAAAAGCAAAAAAAGCATAAAGGCCTCCAAACACAAAAGTGGGCTTCAGAAACATTCTAAATAGGAAGAGGAGTTGCTTCTGTGATGATTGGATTATTAGAAGTAAGGAAATGCCCGCTTCTTGCCTAGTAAACCCAGGAGCTCCGGTTCCGCCATGGCGGGAGAACAGATGAGAGGGTCAGTCGGGCTCTCCCAGGAAAATCCCCTTCCCCGGGTTCATCTCCCTTTGTTCCCCCAGAGGGCGCTGCTCTCCACTCAATTCAGCTTCCAGGGGCTAGAGTCAGCCTTCTGCTTAATGCACAGCTCAGGGAAGACTGAAATGTTCAGACAGAAATGAACGGCCAGGAAGTCTTGACAAAGGAGAGCCAAATGCAGAGAGGACCATGAAGCTACATATTCTGGGTTCCACCACATAGCCGGGGACATTTCTTAGCTTACATGCGTGTGCCAGCACACATGTACACACAAACACAGCATGTACATACTCATATTCATACACCCCCGCACACACCTCATGAACATATATAAACATAACACACGTGTGCCCACAGACATGTACTCACACATGTACTCACACAATGCACCTGCACAAACACATATGCACAAATATATAACATATAGGTGCATACATTCGCACACATGCATGTAATACAACACACATCTAAACACACTGTATGTAAGCACACGAGCCCACACATGCACACAAACACGTGTGCACACACACAAACACCCCACACACATGCACACCCTCCCCCACACATGCACAGACTCCCCCACACATGCACACCCCACACATGCACAAACATACTGCCCACACATGCACACCCTCCCCCACACATGCACACCCTCCCCCACACATGCACAAACACACTACCCCACATGTATCCCCGCGTGTGCACACTGCACATGGTACCCGTCTTCCAAGATGGCCTCCAGCGATTCTTGCCTCCTGTTATTCATGCTTTTGTGTAGTCCTGTCTCACAACATCGCAGTGTTGGTCAGTGTGGCTGATAGAATGTGGAAGAAATGATGGTATGTGCATTCTGAGGCTAGGCTACAAAAATACGGTGGCTTCTGCCTTGTTCTCTCTGTGTTGTAAGGACACTCAAGTAATCACATGGAGAGGTTGCCATGGCAAGAAACTGAGGCCTCCTGCACACAGCCAGCGCCGAACTGTCAGAAGGCTGAGTGAGCCACACTGGAGGCTTGTCCTCCGGCCCTGGGAGAGCCTTCTGGTGAAGACAGCCCTGGCTGATATCCTGACTACGGTTTCGTGCGGACTCATGGGAAGGAGGCTGGTGGGGCTGGAACAGACAGGAAGGTAAGAGGAGGAAGTCAGGCTGGAGAGGAAGGCAAGGCTAGATCATGCTGGACTTTGGAAGTGGTGGGCAGAGGCTCCAAAGTGTAGAGGAAAGCGTTGGAAGCATGTTGAGCAAGGGAGTTACGTGCTTCAGTTTGTATTTTAGGACGCTCCCCCGGTGCGTGTTGAGAGATTATAGGGAGGCAAGGGCGGAACAACAAACAGTCAACAAATATTTATTGAGCACCTACAATGCGCTAGACACTACTGCAGGCTGCTGGAGCATAGCCCAGTTATCAGGCTTCCCAACAACCAGGCAAGATGCAGTCCCAGTAGCAGGTAAAAATGATGGTGGTTTAAATGAGGGCGGTGGCTTAGGGTCCGGAGAAAATATGGACCACAGGAGAAAATTTGGGGGGAAGGAACCTTACCTTCCTGTCGCTGGGGGGCGCCACTGAGAGGAAGGCAGGGTCAGAGCCCGGTAATGGCAAAGGGTCACTGAGTGCTTATAGTGGGCCGGTCGGGTCATGTTTCTAAATGCTTCTTGGGTATGAAATTAAAGAGTCCTTCTAAGAACACCGTCAGCTGGACACTGTTACCGTCCTCACAGGAGGCAGAGATGAGGAGCGGGGCGCAGACGCGAAAGAGCTGCGCGCAGGTGCGGGGACTGACCCCAGGCAATCTCACCCTGAGCGAGGAGTGTGCCCAAGTAGGCGACCCAGCTTCGCTAGAACTTCAACCCAGGTGCTGTTTGCCGCTGCGCAACTACGGAATTCACCCCTCGCCTCGGGGTTCTTCAGCCCTTGGAGCTGGGATGGAGGTGAAGCACCTTTGCGTGGGCTGGGGATGGAAATGGGGGTGGGGGTGGTCCTGTGCGGATTCTAGAGAGGGGGTCAGCTATATCAGGTGCAGCCCACTCTTAAAAGCCTGACTGACGCCAAGACGGAGAAGAGTGGGGGCTTTGTCACCACCCTCCACGATTGGCTGTGCTTGGCTGTGCTGCCGGAGGGGGGCCGGCAGGGCTGCCGCTGGGGTCCGGGGAAAGCGGCAGCAGCCGAGGCAGGGGCAGGTGACCCGGGGTCCCCGGGGTCCCCGGGGTCCGCGGGGATGCCTCTGATTCTTTGCTTCCTGCTGTTGACACTGTTAGTCCCCAGGGTGTGGAGGAAAACCCGGGGAGGGCGGGGACGGCCCCGGGAGGAGGGGTAGCAGAGCAGTGGGTGGGCAGAGCTCGGAAACTCGGGGGTGGGGGGGGGAGGGGAAGTTAGAGGGCATCTCGGAGACCGGGGGTAAAAATCGGAAGATGGAGGTGGGACAAAAAGAAGCAGGCTTGGTGGTAGTGGGAGACTGGGGATTCCGCAGGAGGAACGGAAGGGACCCCCGAGTGGGCCAAGGGACAGAGAACTAGGCCGCGAGACCGGGGAAGAAACAGCAGGCGCCCAAGAGCCAGGGCAGAGGTGTCTGGAGCTGAGGAGTCGGCAGAAGGCAGGAGGGGCCCGGCCGCGGGCACCCAGACTTCGGGGAGAGGACTGGGCCCAGCCACGCACCAGGGCTTTCCCTGCAACCTGGGCAGACGCGCTGGGGTGACGCGACCTTGGGAGAGCGGCTGCGGGAGCGCGCGCAGAGGATGCCGAGGGCTCCCACCCTTCCCCGCGCTCGCCCTCCTGGGTTCCTCCGCGGGTCGTTGGGCTTGGACACCAACGCGCAGGACGTCCTGCGGCGCAGGGGCTCACAGAGTGTTGAGTGGGTGCGAGCGGAACCAGGCCCTGAGGGGGTGCCTCTGCCCCTTCACCTGCACCGCCTGGCCCTCTGTGGGGACCACCTCCCGGCCGCGGCCGGTCCCGGGTTTCAGTACTGGTGAGAGCTGGGGCTGGCCCGGGGTTCGTCCCTTCACCTGTCAGGCTGGGATCGCTGCCTCGAACGCCCAGCTGCTCCCCTCGCCCCGCCAAGCCCTTTCCCCCACTGTCGGGTGCTGGGGAGGGATGGGGCTTTCTCCCCCCTCTCTCTCTAAAATTTTCTTCTTTAATTTTTATAATTGCTGCTGTCTATCGTGGCTATAGAGATGATTTTCCACTTACAGTGGCAACACTTCCTTTTAAAATAATTTTACTTGAATTAAAAAATGAATCGATTTTAAAAAGTAAGCCAACAAAAAGCACAGTGGTACAAAGATAAGCCAAAAATCCTGTCTCATATAACTGAAATTTGGGAAAGCTGTGTTAAGCCATTACACTTCCATTTTGGTAAACTAAATTTGTTGGTGACTTTTAAATAAATGTATTGAGATATACTGGCTCCGTGTAATGGTTTTGAGTGTATTCACGGAGCTGTGCAACCCTCACCACAATTGATTTTATTACATTTTGTCATCCCCTCAAGATACCCGTACCTCTTAGTGACCACACCCACTCCGCCTTGGCCTCTCCTTCCCCCAGCCCTAGGCAACTACCAGTTCCCTTCCCTTCTGTCTCTGAATCTGCCTGTCCTGGACAGCTCATAGGCCTGGAATCACACGATACACACGTAAGTTTTGTGTGACTGGCTTCTCACTTAGCTTAATGCTTCTGAGGCTTATTCATGTTGGAACATGTATCAGTACTTCCTTGTTTCATGAATGAATACTCTCCCATCGCGTGGATAGACCGTACTGTATTTATTCATTCATTCAGCAGTTGGTGAACGTCTGGATTGATTTTACTTTTTGGCTGTTATGAATAATGCTGTGGTGAACGTTTGTACCGAAGTTGGGTGGGCATGTTTTCGCTTCCCCCGTGTGGGCACTTAGGAGTGCAGTTGCTGTGTCATATGGTAACTCTGTGTTTCACCCTTTGACGAACTACCAAACTGTCCTCCACAGCAGCTGGACCACTTCGTATTCTCCCCGGCAGTAAATTAGGGCTCCAGTTTCTCTACGTCCTCGCCAGCACTTGTTATCACCTGCCTTTTTGATTCTGGGCATCCTAGTGGGTGTGAAGTGGTATCTCACCAAGGTTTGATTTGCATTTCCTTGATGGCTAATAGTTTTTAGCATCTTTTCATATGCTTATTGGCCATTTGAACATCTTCTTTGAAGAAGTGTCTATTCAAACCTTACATTTTAAAATTGGGTTATTTGTCTTTTTTTCGAGGTTGCTGCCTTTTTTTGCATGATTGTTAGGGTCTGCTTGTGAACTGGAGGAGGAGAGAGATTCAGGATAGAAAAAAACAAACAAACGTACCGGGATTCTCTCCCACCCCATCTACCTGGATTGAGAAGGGGCTGTATAATAGAAAGGTCATTTCCCACATTGTGTTGGTGCGTATACTGTGGCTTTCAGGAAATTAACCTGAATTTGCCAGCCCTAACTGTCTGAAGCCAGGTTCCATGCTTTATCCTTCCAAGGATTCCAGAACTCCTTCCAGCTCTCCTCCCAGGAAGCAGCTGGACTTCTTCCTTCATTCCTAGCCTGTCCACTTGTCTGTCCATTCAATTTTTGTAGCCATCTGAGGCTTTGCTTACCTGTCTGTCCACAGGCTGCCTCTTTGCCTGAAGACTCTGCTTTTACCTGGAAGTCTGTGCCGGAGGATGCTACTGGGACCTTTTGAAGTCTTTTGTCCGAGGTCCCTACTGATGTCACTTTCGTGCCCTTGGAGGGACAGAGCCAGTGGGAGTGTGGCTGGCCAGGCCCCTCCTAGAGGCCATCTACCCAGTTTTCCAATACTGGTAAGTTCTCCAGCAGCTTGTGCCTCAAGATAAGACCCAGATTACTGGAAGAGAGAGGCTGAGCCTGTCAGATACAGGGGTAGAGAGGGAATCCCCATCCTGACATTAAAATCTCATTCCCCAACCCTGGCTGGTGTAGCTCAGTGGATTAAGGACAGGCCTGTGAATGGAAGGATCACTGGTTCGATTCCCAGTCAGGGCACATGCCTGGGTTTCAGGATAGGTCCCTAGTAGGGGACAAATGAGAGGCAGCCATGCATTGATGTTTTTCTCCCTCTCTCCCTCCCTTCCCTTCTCTCTAAAAATAAATAAAATCTTTTTTTAAAAAAAGCTCATTCTCCAAAATTTTCTGCCTGAGCTTTCTCCTCATACCCACGTCTGGAGCCTCCCCAATCCAAACCCTGGGCAAGATGAGGGGGGTGGTCTCCCAACCTCACAGGGAAGCTGTTCACACCTGTTGTCTATAGAGAAGCACAGTAGAGGTGACTAGAAGTCCCTGGAAGAGACAGCATCCATCTCTCTGGGACGGGTCCAACACCCTGGTGCTGTCTGAATGCCCCAGAGCCCAGAATCATGGGGCTCCCAGCCAGAACCCTTCCCCACCCTGATGTATCCGAGACTCTGAATTGGACAGTGGGCAGCTCAGAGTGCATAGCAATGGAAGACATGAAAGATAGGGGTGGAGAGTGGGAGGTGGTGCCTCGTAAAAATGCGTCTGGCCCCTCCTAAAATCAGAGTTTCATGGTCACAGGGCTCAGAAGAGAGATCTGTTTTCAATTCAGATTACTGCTACTGATAATCACACTGTCTAATGTGTAATACCTTAATGTTTCAAAGCACTCTTTCCATCCTCAAACCCACTTGAGAACAATAGCATCATTATTAAATTCCCACTTGATCACTTACTGCATGCGGAGCACTGTCTAAGGAACTTATATGCACTGTCTCCTTTAATTCTCTCACCAACCCTATGAGATTAGTCATTTCATGGATGAGAAAACCAAAGGGTGGCAAGTTTCATTAAGTTTCCCAGGGTCACAGAGCTAGTAGGAGCAAGAGGTTCAGGTGCTGAGGTGGGCAGAATGCAAACTTCTGTACTGCAGCCCATCTCTGGTCCCTCCAATGCCCTACGGTCCCTATGCCCTTTGGGGAAAGCAAATTCTGGTTTTCAGAGTGGGCCAACCAGACTCTCCCAAGTGTCAACTCACTTTATCCTTTTACCCTGCAGGGCTGTTCTGGAAGGATGATGTCACTCAAGATGTGAAGACCCAGATTACCAGGTTCCATGCCCCAGAGACCTGTATGAGAGATGGGCAGGCAACCTTTGCCACCGCAACCATGGGGCTGAGGAGGGTGAGGCCTGTGGTCTGGTAGCCAGACCACCTGGGAAGGGAATGCATGTTAGGGGTGCAGGCAGGAGCTGTCAGAAGTCCAGTGCATAGAATAAAGAGAGCACGTGTCTGATTTTAGCCCTGTCCAGTTGGGATCTAGTGGTAGCTTGGACTAAGATCCCGGTAGCATCACTGGGAAGCTCCTAGCTGGGCTCCATCCAAAGGCAGCCTACATCCCAGAGGTGCTTTAACCCCTCACGCCTTTCAAGGAAACTGGTCTCCATCTCTGTCACCATGGCAGCTGGGCCATCGGTTGCCAGACCACAGGTTGGTCCTGTGACTGACCTTGTGATGGAGACTGGTTGCCATGCTCTATCAAGCATGCAGACAGGGAGCTGCCATCTCCTCCAGGCTCAGGGGACAAGCACACCTATCTAATGGAAAGTTCCAGGGAGGAGACAGGATTAGAGGTGGGGAACAGGAAAGGGCCTACAAAAACCTACTTCAGAAGGCCTCCAACTTTCAGAAGTGCCAAATCATGGTTTCAGGACTTACTCAGATCAAGACTGCTATTGAGACTTTTAAAAAGTTTGGTGGGCGAGGGGTGAGGCGGGGAGCGACACCCATGCCTCAGTGCATTTATTGAAAATCCCTTGTTTCTCCCCATTTTAGGATGTCTTTGAGCCATATCTTACTTACTCTGACTCACCCTCCTGCAGGTGTTTGGGGACTGGAGGGGGGGTGTGGGAGCCTCCCATACCCCACACTTTCTCTAGTGTTCTCAAGAAGGGCAATTTCAGACTAACCCAAATCTGGATTATTGAAGCCGATTTCAAATCAAATTCTTTCTACAGACTTTTCTGGAGGCAGGACGGGTGGGGTTTGGACCTGACCAGAGTCTGAGGTGAGACAGGAAGGTTGGGGTGTGGTGTGCCCTGGTCCTGCCAAAGGCCTGGTTCCAGATCCCTTCCCCCAACAGATCATTTCTAAAGCAGGTGAAAGGCAAGGAGAAATCGCAGCTGGAATGACCGACATTCCCACTCACAGCTTTCAAATGTCTTCTTAGTTTTCCTTCCATTTATCGAAGGAAATCCTTCTCTGGAAGCCCAGGTCAGGCAGTTCTAGAGGCTGGGAAGCCCAAGATCAAGGCACTAGCAGATGTGGTGTCTGCTGAGGGCTTGCTTCCTGGTTCACAGAAGGTACCTTCCTGCAGTAATCTCACACGGTGGGAGGGGCCACAGATCTCTCTGGGGTCTGGGTCTCTTTTGTAAGGGCACTAATTGCATTCATGAGGACTCCATGACCTAAACACCGCCCAAAGGCCCCACCTTCAAATACTATCACCTTGAGTATTAGGATTTCAACATATGAGCTTGGGGATGGGGACACAAACATTCAGACCATAGTACCCACCCATTCATAGAACCCAGAGAAATTAACAGACACTCCTCTCATCATACAAGCTCAATCATGCTGCCAGTGCATGTCTCCTCCCCTGCATAGTTGCATCTAAGAACGTGGCTAAACATAACCCTCAACTCATCATATTAATTTATACAGTACCTAGTTCTTATTAGCTAAGCTGACCCCTCCGACTCACCCTTTTTCTTATCATACATTGATTGTGTCTCACCACTACAATACATGGTTCCTGCTTCAAGGCAATTGCAGACTAGTCAGGGATGTGAACCATACATGTGACACATTTATTCAACAAATACTTAATGGACACCTGTGTAGCTGCCCTGCTTCACGGTCCCAGAGTCAGAGTCCCTGACTCTGAGCTCGCCTGCAGCTGTCAGTGGACAGTGTCTGTATGTGCAGACAGCTTCCCCCCAAAACCCTCGGCTCTCTGTTTCTCCTCCTGTGGGTTTTCTGGAATGCCAGAGGAACTCACCTACCTGTGTCCAAGACAGCCCAGAAGTGTCTGGATTTAACACCCCCAGAGGCAGCCCTTAACCAGTTAAGAACTGAGTTTAGTGGATAAATATTCCAGCATATCCTTCCCTTGGTGGGGAAATCTGAGACAAGTTCTACACAGATCCTCGGGGGTCCCCAGCAGGGTTCGTTCCCAGTTGCCCAGGTCAACTTTATGTGTCAACCTGACGGGGCTAGGAGATGCCCGGACAGCTGGGAAAACATTATTGCTGGGTGTGTCTGCGGGGTGCTTCCGGCAGAGATTAGCACTTGAATCAATAAACTTTGTGAAGAAGATGGTCCTCACTAAGGCAGGGGGGCATCCCCCAACCCGCTGAGGGCCTGAAGAGAACGGAAAGGTGGAGGAAGGGGGAATTTGCTCTCTCTGCTTGAGCTGAACATCAGTGCTCCTGGTTCTCAGGCCTTTGAACTTGGATTGGGACTTCCACCACCAGCTAGCACTGCTGGAGAATGTATTGGTAGAGGGCAGGAGTGGAGCAGATAAACCTATTAGGAAGTATTGTTTTGGATGGGGACACTGGGCGGCTTGCACGGGGCATTCTCGGTGGGGCCCAGCACCTCCAGCTGGCCATGGACTCTACCCAGAGGCAGCCTGCACCTCAGCGGGTATTCAGACTCATGCTCTCCAAGGAAACGGCTTCTGACTCTTGTCACCATGGCAACCGTGCTTCATCTGTCTGCATTGGTCGCTGGGATGACATCAGCACTAAGTGACTGATCCCCACAAGAAGAGCTGGTTGCCATGGTGCTAAAGTATGGAACCCTATTCTTCTCCAGGTCAGGGTCCTTGACTAAACATAAGGGAAAGTCAGGGAAGGAGAGAAGACCAGAAACGGAGCCTGAGCGGAGGGGAGACCAGCTGTCAGGCAGTTGCTGCGCTACCAGGGCTCAGGAGTTGCCCAAACCAGGACTGCTCTCAGAGCGGGTCATTTATTGGGGGAGGTGACGTTCATGTTGTAGAGGGAGAGTTCTCCAACACAAAAGCACACAGATTCCAAATCCCATGTTCCCCCATTGTAGCGCTTCCTTCAGTTGTTTCCTTCTCTGAGCAAAACTTTGAGGCACCCCATCCCCCACGGCCTGCATTGCCATTCGGAGGAGATGTTCTAGGACAACCTGCTTCGGATTTTTAAAGCGGGTTTCATTGAAACTCATGTTGTGGGCTTGTTTGGTGTCAGGACGGGCAGGCTCTAGCCAGACCCCCTGAAGTAACCTGCGCAGGACAGAACAGAGGGGATGTGCGGGGTGGGACAGAGAAGATGGAGGCCTGGTTTCTGAACCCTTCTTCCTTCCAGGCACCATTTATAATGTGAATGCAAGGCAGGGTAGCACCAAAAACAAATTGGAATCTCCTCAACCACTCCCCCCTCCTTCTGCCAGACTTTATGGGGGTCTTTTTTTTCCCTTAGAAAAGGAACTTCCTTTGAACCCCAAGTCCAAAAGGCCTGAGAACCTGTTTGGTCTTCTGAGAGTATTACTGTCAGCATTAGGATCCCTTCGAATAAATAGCAAAAAGAAGCACAGTGTGAATGCTAATGGAATTTGTCATTTGATAGCTATTTCCCTGGTAGTTTGACATCTTAAAAGAGAGAGAAGCCCACCCACCTGTGCTCAACCCACCCGAAGAGTAGTACGTCCCTTTTCCCCGTCGCATTATACTTCTCAAAGAAGGTTCACACTCATTCGCTCCTAGGCCTCAAATTATTTCTGCAATAATTTAAAAACACTGTGTATAATACAAATCAATGATAACCAGATAAACCTCCAGTTCCTGGAGGGACAAAATCACTTGTGTCAGATCCTCCTACTAAGAAGACAAAAGAAAAATAACTGTAGGAAAGTATGGAGACCAACCCAAAGCAAGAAAAACTAGGTGCAATATAATCCTTGAAAAAAGGGTGAGTTACACATATCCCCCCGAGGACACCTCACCATTCTCTGCAGCACATGGGAAAATACAGCTCAGGCAGAAAGTGGCACCGAAACATCAGCACAGCTGGAAATCGAGGACAAAATCTGGGAAATGAGCGAGCTGCAGAGAGGGGAAACCAAAATCCACTTGCAAAGGCCGCTCAAATCCTTAGCTACCTTCTAAATGAGATGTGCAGGGTGAGATTTCAAGGAACCTAGCAGAAAAGTCAAATATCTGAACTGAAATTTGGAAGATGCCACAGTGTTAGGGAGACCAATTTTGGGGTTCAGGACCCATAAAATTAGAGGAACTTGGTAAAAAAAAGACTTGGGGTTTTCACTGAAATCCTAAAAGGACCGCACCCTAAGTGTACCGTGAGTACAAAGCCCCAGGACTGAGGGATACAGCCTAGGATTAGGATTAGGATTTGCCTTGACCAGGCTGCAAAGCTTCCTGCCAACAGTGTGATGGCCTACTAGAACAAAGTCAACCCCCTTTAAAGGGAGACAGTTCAAAGTCTCTACCATGCTTCAACCGGATGTGTCCAATATATAATAAAACATTATTATGGCAGAGAAGTGGGAAAATGTAAACTATGATCAAGAGGAAATCATTAGTAGAAGAAGCAAATGCATGGGTGAGCCAGATGTGAGCAGAAATAGAATTAAAAACATCTATTATAAATATGTTACATAATTTACAAGAAAAGATAAACACCTGGGGGACCTCAACAGAGAAATAGAAAGTATGAAAAAAAGAATGAATCTCGAATTCTGTAAATGAAAAAATAACAAAATAACATTTGAAATGAAAACATTTGTTGAATGAGTTTAATAGCAGACTGGAAGAAGCAGAAGAAAGAATCAAACTGATAGAAATTATCCAAACAGAAGCAATGAGAGAAAAAGATCAAAACAAAGAGAGAACCGGAGTCCGAGACCTGCAGGATAGTAGCACAGAGGCTAACATGTATGTAACTGGAGTCTCAGAGGAGAGGAGAGACACAATAGGAACAAAAGTGTCAAGGAGATAATGATTAAACAGTTTCCAACAGGATGAAATGCCTTCACCCACAGGTGAAGCAGCTCAGCAAACCCACGAAAGGTAAAAACCAAAAAAGGCACGTATAGGCCTATTATCAAGTTGCTGGAAACCAAGCTAAAGAAGAAAATATTTAAAGCAGATGGAGAGGAAAGACATATTTCTTTCAACGGGGCAATACTAAAAATGAAGGCTGTCTTTTAGATATATAAGCCAGAATACAATAGAATGTCTTTAAATGCTGAAAGAAAAAAGGTAAACCCAAAATTCTATACATAGTGGATACATCTTTTTAAAATGAAAGAGCCCTGGCTGGTGTGGCTCAGTGGGCTGAGCACTGGCCTGCGCGTCAAAGGGTCGCCTGTTTGATTCCCAGTCGGGGCATATGCCTGGGTTGCTGGTTGGGCGCTCCCACTGGGGGTGTGTGAGAGGCAACCATGCATCTCTCACACATCAACATTCCCCTCGCTCTCTTTCCACCTCCCCTCCTCTCTTTCTAAAATATACATTAAAAATCTTTCTCAAAAATAAAAAAAAATAAAATGAAAGAGAAATGGAGATATTTTTAAACAAACAGAAGGTATGGTAGGTATTGTCAGCAGACCTGCTCAAGAAATGCCAAAGGAAACTCTTGAAACAGAAAGAAAATGATCCCATATAGAACCTGAAATCTGCAGAAAGGAATAAAAAGCATACACCAGAAATGGCAAGTATAGGAGTAAATATAAAAGACTGTTTTTTCTTAATGTCTTTAAAAGTCTACCAACTTATGAAGGCAAAAATACGTTTTGAAAGGATTGAGCCCCCGGCCAGCATGGCTCAGTTGGCTGGAGTGTTGTCCCATGGGCCAAAAGGTTGCAGGTTAGATTCCCGGTCAGGGCACACACCCAGGCTGTGGGTTCAGTCCCCAGGTGGGACATGTACAAGAAGGCAACTCATTGATGTTTCTCTCTCTCCCTATCTCCCCCTTCCTCTCTCTCTGAAAACAATGGAAAATAAATGTTTTCAGGTGAAGATAAACAATTTTTTTGTATTGTATGATTTACATACTATATAGAAATAAATATGTAACAAGAAACACAATGGGAGGGGTAAATGAATTATACTGTAAGGTGTATACATTTTAAGGCATAATAATAATTTAAAGAAATTGTGATAAATCAAGGATGCTTACTGTAATCTCTAAAGCAACATCTTAAAAATAATACGAAGGAATATAAATAAATCAATAAAATAAAATTGAATACTAAAAATTACTTGATTATTCCAAATGAAAGGAGACAGGAGGAACAAAGGAAAACACATAAGACAAATAGAAAACAATTTATCCCCAGCATATCAATAATTGCATTAAGTATAAATAACTAAACAATCTAAATAAAAGGCAGAGATTTCCAGTCTGGATTTAAAAAAAAGAATCAAACAATATCTTGTTTACAAGAGAAGTAATTGAAATATAATGACAAGGATTGCTTGCAAGTGAAATAAGGATAAAAGATACGCCATGGAAATGCTGACCCACAGAGAGCTGCTGTGGCCATCGGGATGGCAGAAGGAGTAGGCCTGAGACAAGCAGTATTACTAGAGATGCCCAGGGATATTCCATAGTGATGAAGGCTCAATCTTTCAAAAGGGCATCACAGTCCTAAATATGGATGCATTGAATAACAGCTCCAAAAACTCATAAAGCAAAACTGATAGAACCTAAAAGAAACATAGACAATTCCACAAATAAATTTGGTTATAAAGGATGGATGAGGCAGACAAAAATCAATACAGATACAGACACATTGAACATTAATTAACATGACTTACTGGACATTTATAGAACACTAAACTCAACAAATGCAGAATACATATTCTGTCCAAGGTATATGGGACACTCACCAAGATAGAGTATATGTGGAACTATGAAACAAAGTCGATAAAGTCAAGACAATTGAAGTTATGCAATGCACGTTCTCAGACCACATTGAAATTAAATATAAATAAATAACAAAAACATAAAGAATTTCTTATGGTGACATCCTTTTAAATAATCAATGGGTCTAAGTAATCACAATAAAATTTAGAAAATATTAGCCATTTGATAAATAAAACAAAAAAAAGCAATGCTTAGAGGGCAATATATAGCATTACATGGCTTTATTGCAAAGAAGAATATATTTATTTACTTATTTGTTTATTTTTTAAATATTTTATTTATTTATTTTTAGAGAGAAGGGAAGAGAGGGAGAAAGAGTGGGAGAAAAACATCAGTTCGTGGTTGTCTCTCACGTGGCTTCCACTGGGGACCTGGCCTGAAACCCAGGCATGTGCCCTGACGGGGAATTGAACCAGTGACCCTTTGGTTCGCAGCCCACACTCAATCCACTGAGCTACGCCAGCCAGGGCAGAAGAATATATTTATTTATTTATTTATTTTTAAATTTTATTTCAATTGTTGTAGAAGTACAATTTTCTATCTAGCAGAATATATTTAAATCAATGAGGTAAGATACCAACTCAACAGACTGGAAAAAGAAATAAAACCCAAAGGAAATAATTATAAAGAATTGAAATCAATGAAGTGGGCAAAAAATAGAGAAAAGCAATAAAACCGAAGTCAGTTCTTTTAAAAGATCAATAAAATTTCCAAATCTCTAGCTACACTTGTAAAGGCAAAAAGAGGAAAAGTACAAATTAACATAATCAGTAATTTAAAAAGTGAAACAGCTTCAGTTCTATAGCTATTAAAAGGATAATGAAGTAATATCCACATCATCTTTATGCTAACAAATGTGATAAATGTTATAGACAAATCTCTCAAAAATTCAAGTTTCTAAAACAGAAATGAAAATAGAATATCTGAATAGCTAAAGAACTTGGAATTGTAATAAATCTTTCTCACAAAGAAATTCCAGCCCTAAACACTTAAAGAAGAAGTAACATGAATCATATACAAACTCTTTCAGAGCATAACAAAGAGGCAACACTTTCTGACTGACTTCGGGAGGCCAGCATAACCAGACTTTTTGGAGAAAAAAAAAAAAAAACAGGAGAAAATCTTTGTCAGTTTAAGGTGGTAGGCAAACATTTCTAAGAACACAGAAAGCACTAGCCATAAAAGATAAAATGAATAAATTGGACTTCCTCAAAATTATTTCGCTCTTCAGACAACACTACTAAGAAAATTAAAATGAAATGCTCAGAGTTGGAGAAAATATTCACAAACCAGAATTACGTGAACTAAGGAATTGTAAATATTTTTAGATGTCGTATGCATCTCCAATAGCTGTTGTACTAAATCACGTCAAACTTAGTGGCTTGAAACAACACAAATTTGTTATTTTCCAGTTCTGGGAGTCAGAAGGCTGAAACAAGATGTCAGCAAGTCTGTGTTCCTTCTGGAGTCTTCAGGGAGAACCAATATTTGTGTGTGTGTGTGTGTGTGTGTGTGTGTGTGTGTGTGTGTGTTTCAGCTTCTGGAGGCTGTTTCCTTGGCTTGGGGCTCCTTTCTCGCATCACTCCAGCCTCTTGTTTCCAATGTCATTATCTCCCACCACTGCCTTTGACCGTCTTACTTCTTACAAAGGCGCTTGTGATTACTTTGGGCACACCTGAAAATCCAGGATCCTCTCCTCATCTGAGCTTCATCACCTTCTAAGGTTGATCACTCCTGTAATGTCTCCTTTTCCAGGGATTCAGATGGAAACATCTTCCGGGGCCATGATTCAGATGTCATAATGGTATTGTGGTTAAGTAGGAAAACGACCACGAATTCTAAGAGATGCATACTGAATTATTTAGGAGTGAAATGTTATGATGTTTGTAAATCACTTTTAAATACTTTATCAAGAGAAAGGAGCAATTGTGACCAAATGTTAATAATTGTTAGTCTGGGTAGTAGGTATATGGGCATTCATTGTTTTAATACTGAAAATTTTCATAATAAAATTTTAAACTTAAGAAACAAAATATTTAAATGCCAGCCTAGGGTTTAGAAAGCTCCCACACTAACCTGTAACTAAACAAGAGTGGAAATGAGATTAGTTAGTTTGTTAGCTAGTTAGTTATTGCAATAGCTCTAGTGCAAAAGAGTACGGTGGTTTGAACCAGGGTGATGGCAGTGGTGTGGACAGAAGTGAGTAGATGTGCAGTATATTTTGCAGGTCAAATCCATGTATGCTGAAGGCCTTTAGGAGGATGAGGGTAAAGTGAGCATCGAAGAAAATAAAAATTGACTAAATACACTGTCTACTGTCCAGTCCTTCTTCATATTTAATCCTCACAAAGACCTTAGAGGTAGGCACAGTTCGCACTCACATCTTACGTGCAATCCATTTCTCCAACCCTGGAACTGGAGCAGAGGCGGTAGGTAGTCCTTGGGACATGGCTTACAGTAAAAAGGAGCGGGCGCCTGGGGATGGGGACCTTAAACGGAAAGAGTTGGGTAGGCCTCTGCAGGGGCAGGGCCCGCCGGCGATTGGCCGAGCTGCCCAGAGAGGGATGTGCAGATCCACCCCACAAGCAGGTGGAGGGCATCAGCCCTGCTTAGCCTCTCCGGCCGCGGTCTCCTCCTTCGCTGAGACTTAGGCGAGGAACGAGAGCCCGGAGCACGGGAGGATGCGGCGCCCGCTGTGGCCTGGGGCTCCAGGGGACTCCGTCTGCTCCTCTGCTTCCTGCTGCTGAACAGCCGCCCAGGGGGCTGCAGAGACCTTAGTGGCCACGGTCAGGAGGAAACCTGGGGGGTGACGGCAGGTCCAGAGAATGGTCCTGAAAAAAGTGAGTCAGGGCGCCTCAAGGTTAGACACACAGGAGGAAAAGACAGTGGGGGCGTGTAAAAAGATAAATGTAAAAAGAGGCGCAGGCCTGGGGTGGCGCTCCGCGTATGGGATCCAGACCTAAAAGAGGTGGACTCGGAAAAACTGGAGATTCTGAAGGAGAACGTGAAAATGGCCCAAGGGACCTTTGCAACCACAGGAAAAGCAAGACGCGCCACATGGCCAGGGAAGAGGTGCCCGAACTGAGGGAAGGGTAGGGGGCCAGGATCTCCGGGTATAGGAGCAGGAACCGCGGGTATCGGGGTCCTGGGTCCGGAGAGAATCTGGGCCGAGAGACGAGCCGGGGCTTCTTCACAAGCCCTCAGAGCCTGGTGTGTGCAATCTGGTGACTGTTAAGAAGGGGGAGGATTAGGGTAGAGTAAAAGCGGATGCAAGAGGAAAGGGTTTTCCTTTTCCTCCGTTCGGCTCTGCGCCAGCCGCGTAGACCAGCGCAGACTCAGGTCTGAGCGGCCGGAGGCCAACTGCGCAGACTCTGGGGTGCCGCGCCAGGCGCGCGGGGAAGACCGCCAAACTCCTGGTCTGACGCCAGCTCTCCCTCCCGATGCTTGGGTTCAGAGGCCAAACCAGAGGACTCGGGAAGAGCTGTGAGAGGAGGCCTAGTGGCGGATCACAGGAGAGGGCGAGCGCAGGGATGAGGGTGAAGGATGGTCAAACCTTGTGGAAATACCTCGCTCTCTGAACCGCCTAGAACCTCTTCTATGCCAGGCTTCGGCCACCGCTCAGCACCACGGACAGCGCCTGGCGTCCTGTGGGTCTGACCGAGGGTGTCCTAGTCACCTCTTTTCCTATCAGTCCTGGGAACAGTGTCTCAGAGAATGATCCTCCCTTCCAGAAACGCTATTCCTTCTCAGTAGGGTGCTGGAATTTATGCTCCTTTCTAAAGCCAGGAAATTGATATTAGGATCCATTTAGGAAGGAGAATTCCCTTTTCTTAAAGCCGGTCCCTAACGAGGCATGGTAATTCCGCTATAGAAAAAAAAAAAAAAAAAGACAGCGGACTCTCTGCCAACCTTACCACATCTAACTGGAATAAGAAAGGTGTGTGTGTACAGACCTGGAAGGTGTGGCTCAGTGGATTGAGCGTTGGCCTGTGAACTGAACCAAAGGGTGGCTGGTTTGATTCCCAGTCAGGGCACTTGCCTGGGTTGTGGGCCAGGTCCCCAGTAGGGGGCGCACAAGAAGCAACCACACATGGATGTTTCCCTCTTTCCCTCCCTTCCCCTCTCTCTAAAAATAAATAAATGAAAAGAAAGATGGTGTGCATAGCGTTAGGGACTGTCCTCTCCCACCCCCTGTCCTTTCCCTATGCACAGCTGGGCTAACTGGCTGTCAGGACAGGAATCCAGACACTCAAACCCTGTGCATACTAATACTCCCTACTAATACTTCCTGCTGTAAGGATTTCAGGCCTCCTCTCTAATCCCCTTCAGGCCTCAAATCCTACCCCAAGATCACCTGCTTCCCATGGCCCACCTGTTCACCTGATTATGCATTCCATGTGTGTAGCTGTCTGAGTCTCCCCTTACCTCCGCCTCCACAGGCCACAGGCTATTCTTTGCCTGTAAACTTTGTTCTTACCTGGAAGTTGGTGTCAAAGGTGAATGAGGTGCAGGGGCTGAAGAACAAGGTAAGGGAAAATGAAAAGAAGCAACACGGGAAAGGAGGAAGGGATCTGGCGAGAGGGGTCATAATGGGAGGAAGCTGCTTTTTTTTTTCAACTGGAACTTGGCAAGCTCCTGGCCAAGCTCCTTGCTGGTGCCAGTCTTTTGCTTTTAGATAGTGAGGGCCAAGTGGGAGTGGGGCAGCTCTGGCCCTTCCAAGAATTTCCCACCCCAGTCTCCCAGCACTTGCAAGTTGTACTCCAGCAGATTATACCCCAAGGTGAGGAAGACCTGGAGAACAGAGGTTGGGGCATGGCCAGATATGAGGGCAGTGGGGATAGTGAGAGGCTGTTTGATCTGAGGGCAAGCTTCCTTCTTCAGATGTCTCTACTTGAACCTTTCCTGTCATGCTCACCTTATGGAGAAGGTGAACAGCAGAGTGGGATTGGAGGTGGATGGGTGGGCAGTTTGCCCTTGACACTCTTGGGAAGAGCCCAGCAGAGGTTTCTAGCAGAAGCCCCCCAAATAAATCATCATCTAACAGTTACATTGCCTTCAAAGGGCTGAATGTAACTTCAACTCCTTAACAGTTAAGGAGTAGTCATATTTATACAGTCCTAAAATTATTTCATCCCTTCAAAGGCAACCACAAAGCTGATGTGGCCCCTGGTGAAAATGAGTTTGACACCCCTGATCTAACTCCTTCAAACTAGTCCCAATCCCTTACCCTGTCTTGGTTTTTCTAGAACCAGGAATCCTTAAGTTCTCAGCATGGAAAACACATATCTACCCCCATGTCTGAGTGGGAAGAAGAGCAAATTGTATGACAAATAGATGTGAGGAGTGAAAGGAAGTGGAGAATCTCTTGGAGACAGATGGCTGACTATTCTTTAGAGCAGAGTTTCACGAATGGGGGAGGATCAGATAAGAAATCTGCCTTGAGTTTGTGTTACTACTACTACGGGTGTCTAATATATGTGTAATGCCTTAGAGCAGTGGTTCTCAAGGTGTATCTGAGGACCAGCAGCATCGGAATCATCAAGAAACTTGTTAAAAATGCTAACTATTTTTTATTCTTTAACTTTTAAAAAGATTTTATTTATTTTTAGAGAGGGGAAAGAAGGGAGGGAGGGAGAGAAACATTAATGTGTGACAGAAACATCAATTGATTGGTTGCCTCTTGCATGCCACCAACTGGGGACCTGGCCTGCAACCCAGGCATGTGCTCTGACCAGGATTAGAACCAGCAACCCCTTGGTCTGCAGGATGATGCCCAACCCACTGAGCCACATTGGTCAGGGCAAAAAAAAATTGCTAATTCTTGAGCTTCATCCAGACGTACTGAATCAGAAACTCTTGTAGGAGATTCTGATGCACACTAGCATTTGAGAATCACCGCCTTAAGAGTTTTGTAAGCGCTCTTTACCTCGCTAATCTCATTTAATCCTCAGGATAGCACCAAAGGAATCAGCAAAGAGAATATAATCCTAATCCTGATGGAATATTATTACTTGCCAGGCACTATGCTAAACAATTGTTGTATACCACCTCATTTAATTTTGTCCACAAATGGTGATCGTTCACCTACTTGAGGGAGAGGGGGAGTGTTGATCTCACCTGGTCCCTGGAGTGGGCTAGAGTGTCCCAAGTGTCAATTCACTCCATCCTTTCACCCTGAAGGTTTGTTCTGGAAGGGCGTCATCACCCAGGATGTGATGGCCCAGAAGACGGAACACATAAGCAGGCTCCATCCCCAAGATTTCTGTCCGAGGGATGGGCAGACATCCTTTTCCACCAAAACCACTGGGGTGAGGTACATGAGGCCCACAGTCAGGCCACACTGTCTGGCAGACAGACTGTGCTGGGAGGGAATTAGTATTAACACTGCAGGTAAAAGCTGCCAGAAATGCAGTGAGAATGATTTGGAGGTCCTCTCTGGGATCAGCAAGGAACAGCTCCATGAGCCATTAGTGACCTGCAAAGGGAGAGGGGGTGGATGTTAGCAAGCCTCCGTTCAATTGGTCATTTCTGTCTCTTCTAGGGGCAAGGAAGAGGAGAAACTTCAACTCCTATTCCCCAAGGTGAGACTTATGTGTCTTCTTAAAAATGTTAAATCCCTGACTTTGGGTCCCTTCTCTTTTCCTCTGGGGCCCTGCCACCCTTTTCTGTCTCCTTCTTGACTCCCGGCTTCCCTCCTCACGGAGCCCAGTGGTCCAGGTGAACAGGGATCAGTGCTTTACCTCCAAGGTGGTTTCAAAGGCTCTGAAACAACAGGTGGCCAACCCTGTCAAGGTGAGATTGGAACCCCCCCAAGGGCCTGTTTAAATGAGGGAGGCAGGTATGAAGAAGGGAATGAGTATGGAGGCATGAATGGATAAGCCCAAGGAAAGATCTTTTTTTTCCAGATGAAGCGTACCCCTTTCCTTTTCTCTCCTACAGACCACCTGTGGGTGTCTGTATGGGAGTTTGGGAAGGCAGGTGCTGGGAGCCTCCAAGAATGAAATGGTCTGTAGGATCAAGTGTAAGTATGGAACTGCAGATTTTTCAAAATTAAGTAAAAATTTTTCCTTTTCTCCATGCACTCCCTGTTTATAGTGAGTGGTAGCAAAGCTCCTTTAGATAAATGGGAGAGGTAGCCCAGAGGCCCTCACATTCAAAACATGCACACACTCACCCCCACCCTGACCCCACTCTACTTTGTGACCTGGGCTAGTCAGCTGGTAAATTTCAGGGTTATTTCCTTGAGATGCCGGAATTCTTCAAAATCTAGATTGGAAATACCCATCCAGTACTCCCATCTATCTTTCTAGATGAGACATTGGGGTGCAGGCTGGTCAAGGGACTTGTTCAGAGCTGCATAGCAGGTTCCAGGCAGAGCCAGCACTGGGCCCAGCCCTTTCCCCGTGGCCCCTGCGGCCCCTGCCTTCCCTCTCTGGGACCACAGTAGGGGTTGGGCTGTTCCAAACATCAGGCTCCTCCACGTTGACCAAAGTCTGGTGGGGGCAGGGGGACTAAAACCGCAATTATACAAAGGTGGCAGCCAGAGAAAAATATGAAGGAAGGGCCTCTCAGACAGAGAGCACTGGAATGACAAGTGTTCTGTGGCAAGGGCACCATGGCCAGTTCAAGGAGTGAGAGAAACCAGGGGTAGAAGATTAGGTTGGAGAAGCAAGCCCAGGACTGACCATACAGGGCCTCATAGATCCTGGTAAAAAACTTGGATTTTATCCTAAGTGTAGTGGCAAGTTAACTGGGAAATTTTAAGGAAGGGGATTTCATAATGTGATATATAAGTTTATCAAAAGGCCACTTTAGTGATGTTAAGGAATGGACTGTGAAGAGCGAGAATAAAAACTAAGAAGCCTGGAAGAAGCCACCACCCTGATCCTGGGGAGGCTTGAGTTGACCTGAACTGGGGTAGGGGCAGTGGAACTAGCGCCCCCAGCTGGCTGTGCACTCCATCCAGAGGCAGCCTGCACCTCAGGGGGCTTCCAGGCTCTCCTAGGAAACCTGTTCCCTTGGTTCCCATTCCTGTAAGGCGGCACTTGGGCTCTCTAAGCCTGGATTGGTTGCTGGGTCAACACACTCAGAGCTAAGTGACAGACCTACCAGTGACGGACCGGTTACCATGGTGCTTCTGCGAATGCAAACAAGGTGCTGTCATTCTTTCCAACCCTGAGCCCAAGGGGAAAATCACAGGAGGGAGGGTGAACTATATGTGGAAGCCAAGGGGACAGGCAATTGGTGGGCTGAGTCACTATGGGCTTACTCAATCAGGCTGTTATGGAAGCATTTGGGGAAGAAGAGTAGGAGAGGAAGGGGCCACTTCGCCACATACTGATCCCAGTCCTTTGTTTCTTCTTGTTTTAGGGCTTCTTTGAGCCACCCTCCACTGTGAGATGCAACCTCGTCGCTGACTGAAACCTTGTGTGAAAGTTCTCTGCCCCAATGCCCTCCCCATTGTCCTCTAGGGGGGGCAGTTCTAGGATGGCCCAAATCTGGGCCATTAAAATGGATCTTCATGCCAACTCTTCCTGTGACTTGTCTTGAGTCAGGATGGGTGGGGTTTGGACCTGGCCAGGGCCTCTGAAGTGAGAGAAGGGGGACCAGAAAAGGGGGTGGAGCTGAGGAGAGCACAGCCCCTTCGTGCTAATGGAGGCTGGTCTGTGTCTTGTTTTCCTCCCCGTGACCAGCCCTGAAGTGGGGAAAGTGAGGGTGGCTGGGGAAAGTGAGGGTGGGACTACGGCTGGAACTACAGCCCCCCCGGCACCCAGCTACCTTGTGTGGCCTAGTTGCCCACCCTTCCGTGCCGCACAGGCCGGCACCCTGCTGTTTTATGAGTCTTCACCTTTGGCATTATGCCTCTTACCAGGGCTCTCCCACTCACCCCGCTCCCAGTAATCAACAGAGAAGTGCTACAACGTGTACACACACTGTTTTAGTGACTCTTGCCAGTTTGTTCCTAGTAGCTTAAAATTTTAAAAGGGAACAGGGCCCTGGCCCATGTGGTTCAGCTGGTCGGGTGTCATCCCATAGACCAGGAGGTCTTGGGTTTGATTCCCGGTCAGTACACATGCCTGGGGTGAGGGTTTGGTCCCTGGTCAGTGTGTCTGCAGGATGCAACTGATCGATGTTTCTATCTTGCGCTGATATTTCTCTTCCTCCCTCCCTTTCCCTCTATCTATAATAAATGAAAGAAAAAAATCTTAAAGGGAGTGGGTAATCCTACCCCCACACTCAGCCCAGCCAACACTGGAATATCCTGTTTGTAGAACTTTCTACTTCTTGAAGTGTGCTCACCGGTTGGATATTCACAGGTGTAAGCAAACAGGCAGGTATTAGGATTTAGTGTCTCTAAGAGGTAGCGGAGTTGTAAACATATACTAATAATCACTCTATAGCTATAAACAGGTTTGTACACTTTACCAGATATGTCATAATTTAATAAATAACTATGAACCCCTCAACAATGTGAAGCATGAATAAAAGAAAACTTAGTTTTGAAAAGAAGTTGGTATCGTTTGTTCTACCTGATATGAAGACTTAGTATGAAACTAGTCACTTAAAAAGTGTGGTATTGGTGAAAGGATAGATGGGCAGATCCGTGAAGCAAAGGGCCTGGGGACAGACACACGGTGTGGATGCTTCATGACAAAGATGGCAGAGAAGGGGGTAATCTTTCCAACAAATACTTCAGGAACCATTTGGTACCCTTGTAGATGAAAAAGTCGATTATGACCATAACTTAAAACATATGCACAAACAGGATCCAGGTGGATTATAGATCAATGTGAAGAATTAAACAGTGATGCATATTCCATAACTTTAAGCCATTTGATGGTTGTATTTCATCTCCCTGAACTCCTACCCTGCAAAACTGTGTGGATGAAGCATTTAGAGGAGAGTATAAGACAATGATTTCATGTCCTAATGGCTGTAAAAGATTTCTTAAAGAGGAAAGAAAAGTGCTAAAAATAAAGTAAAATGTGGTACATTTGATACATTAAATTAAGAAAATCCATAAGCTCTTCCTTAGAGCTAAAGCATGACAGTTTTAGGGTATACCATTTTTTTTCTGCTACCATGTGAATACAAACATCTTCCACTGTCTGTCCTGAGAATAGAAAAGAAAGAATTTTCTGAGTCAGTGGTTGTCCAGCAGAAATATAATATATAATTATATATGTAATTTAAAAATTTCTAGTAGTTACATTTTTAAAAGAGTAAAAAAGAAATAGAGCTATGTCAACTCTATTCTCTGTAAATGATTCAATTAGAAACACACAGCATCACCTATAAAGCATTTCACTTAAAAATTTTTTAAGCCTGGTCCAATCAAAACTTTAGACATAACTTCCAGCTTATAGGAAATAAGGGGGAAATACAGGAGATATACAGGGAAAATATATCATGAGGACGTAATCAGACAACACCAGAAGAAAAGCTGACCTCATCTCTTCAACCAGAAAACATAAAAAATTGGGGGTGGGGTAGGTAGGGAAGGAACCCTAAATATGGTAATTCAAACAGAATCAAGAAACACAACCAAACAAAATGATGGTCTATGACTCCTATTTTGAACAAAACAACCAAAAATGCATTTTAAAAAACAATTTGAGAAATTTGAATATGAACTGAGCATCAAATAATATTTGGTCATATTATAAATTTATTGGATGCCATATAGCATTTTGATTATGTGAGAAAGCACCTTTATATCTTGGAGGTGTATACTGAAATATTTATAGGGAAATATGTCTATCATTTACTTGTAAGTACTAAAAAGAAGAAAATATAGCAAAATATGAATAACAAGTCTAGATGATGAGTGCATGACTATTTACTAAGCACTACTCTCATTTTTTTTGTATTTTGGAAAACTTTTACTGAAAAGAGAGAGTAAAGTGATGAAATGTGAAGTTTAGAAAGCTCACTCCCTGGCTCGTTGGGTGACGAAAGCGGAAGCCAGACACTAGCTGGTTTATTACCACGGTAGTCATGAGGAAAGAGCACAGAGGATAATGAGTATGGACCAAGGGGAGAGACAGCATCTTGAAGGTAGACCACAAGATTTTTTGATAGACTCGAGGTGGAAGAGGGCAAAAGAAAGAGAGTCAAGGCTAACAGCAAAAGCAAGTATTCGTCGATTGTCTAGTAAGCGACAATGCAATCATTGCTCTAACAGACCCCCATGTGTTTAATTCCTGTAATCCTCACCACCACCTTGTGATTTAGGTGCTATTATCCCCTCCACTTTGCACATCAGGAAATTTGGGCACACAGAGGGTAAGCAACTTGCCCCAAGTCTATCCTCAGTAGGTGGCGTTGCTAGAACTGGAATCAGGCACACACGCACAACCATTCCTGCTCTTAATGGAGATGCATAAGAGTACCTGTTCTGTTCACTTTTCTGCTTCTCATCTTAGGGTTTTTACTACTCCACTCATGTATCTTTCCTGGTCTCCACCCAACTATAACCTTTTCATCAACCCTGTCACTGGGTAATAAAAGTGGTGGCCCTCGGGGAAAAGCCAATGTCAAAACGGGTAGGGCCAAGTGGGAACTCTAGGGAGGAACACACAGTAGGTGGTGGAGGAGGGTTAGGGGGCGGTAGCTCCCACGCTAGGACATTGTTCTTACGCCACGTATGACGCAAATGAGCGTAAGAACCGAAGGTGGAGATGTCGTCACCACCCGCTCGGGGTTGGCGGACTTGCCGCGAGAAGGGCGTGTAGACCCCGCCTCTCGGGTGGGTGGGGAGTGGCAGGCCCCGCCTTGGACCCTCGGGCAGGCTCCTGCCAGCGTCTCTGCGGCGCCGGCTGGGGAGCGAGCGCGCGGAGCCCGGAAGGATGCGGCGCCCGCGGCGGCCTGGGGGTCCCCGGGGCTCCGGGGGGCTCCGGGTGCTCCTCTGCCTCCTGCTGCTGAGCTGCCGCCCGGGAGGCTGCAGCGCCATTAGTGCCCACGGTCAGGAGGAGAGGGGCAGCCGGGGTGGAGGAGGATGGTGCCGGGAGCAAAACTCAGCGGGGGGCGGGGGCGGGGAAGTGGCTGGAAGGCGGGACGCTCGGGCAGAGTGTGTGGAGTGGGGTCCGGGCAGGCACTGTGAGATGGGAAGATGAGAGGGCTTCTGAGAGGAAAGGGGCGTAGGCCTGGAGGTGGGGCAGGGAATACGGGGGCGGGACCTCGGAGAAGTGGGCTCGGGAAGATCGCGGGGTTGGGAGGAGGAATGGGGGTGCATATGGACAGAGGGACTTAGAGATAGGCTACACGTCCCCGGGAGAAGCAATTCGTGCCGAGGCGCCAAAGAAGTGACGACCGGTGCTGAAGGGTGGAGAGGGGGTTAGGAGGAGGGCGGGGGACCCTGAGCCCCAGGCGGTAGGAGTCCATCGGAGTCCCAGCTCCCTGTAGAAAATCAGGCGGAGGGAGGAGTCAGGGTTTCTCTTTAAGCTTAGAGGGGCCATTGCTGTGATCTGATCTCCAGCAAGAGGGGGAGAGCTGGGGTAGGGGACGAAAGAGGGTGAAGAGGGCAGGGTCCTCTCCCGCCCCCCTCCCCACAGCCTGACCGGGTGCTGACTCACATCTTGGTGGACAGAGACAGTCAGCGCTGACTCATGGGCTGGGGGAGGGTGGGGATGGGGGGCGCGTGGGGGAAGGGGCGCAGCCTAGCTGCCTGGCGCCCTCCTGCACCACGGGCTTGGAGGCTAATGAAGGATACTTCCTGTGGCGCTGTGCTGGTAGGACGGTAGGTGAAGGCTGGAGCGGTGGAGCGCTCACGTCCCGTGGAGACTCTCCTCGCCCTGTCACCCCCCCCTTCCTCCGTAACTGCTTCCAGGCAAGCCCTCGGCAGCCCCGGCTCAGGCTTCAGCACCGCGGACAGCGCCAGCGGCCCGGGGCCACGCACAGGAGGGATAATTTGGGAAGCCTTAGAGTCACCCCACCCTTTTCCCTTTCCCACACAGAGAGGAGATGTACTAGGGTTTTTACCTCTTCTGAGTCCCAGACCACCATAGTTAGGATGCTCTTGGAGATTTGGGAGGGAAAGTTCCCTTTTCCTCAGAATTTGGCCACAGACTTCCCCTTAGTAATTCTTTGAGAATAAAAGTGTATGATCCAACCCCCATGTGTCTGGAAAGCTCCTTTTCCCCATCACTCAGTTGGTCAAACTGAACCTTTTAGAGAAAGAATCCAAGACTCACAGATCCTCAAAATCCAAAGCCAGATCCTGTGTTCCCATAAGAATTCCAGGCCTCTTCCCTCCTCTCCTCTCAGCTTAAACCCTTCCTAGGATGAAACAATGGACTCTTCTGCTCCCCCCTTTCCCAGCCTGTCCATTTATCTGCCCATTCAGTGTGTGGTTGTCTGAACCTCTGCTCACCCGTCCTTCCACAGGCTGCCTGTTTGACCGCAGACTCTGCTCTCACCTTGAAGTCTGTATTCAGGGTGAGTGATGCTCGGGTATAGGATTTACAAGATGGGGGGACACCGTGAGGACTTGGGGAAGAGGCCTGGAAGGAAGAAGGAGTGCTGGGCTTGGGCAGCAGGGCGACTGGCCTGGAGGAACAGAACCGTCTGAAGCCAAGAAAAGAGGCGAAGAGAGTCCTGCCCATTTGCAGTCTGGACTTTGGGAGGCCTTTTGTTCATGTCCCTTATTAACACAACTTCTGTGCTCTTAGATGGCTTGTTTGGACAGTGTCAGGTGGGAGTGGGGCAGGCTCGGCCCCTTTTGCAAGTCACCTCCCCAGTTCTTCAACGCTTACAAGGTGTGCTCCGAGAGCTCATGTCCCAAGGTGAGGTCTGGGTGCAGGGGAGGAAAGAGACTGGAACTCAATCGGATAAGGATGAGGGAATGAGGGGCTACCTGACTCAAGGATTTCTTTTGTGGAACATTTCTATCGCATTTATTCCTGGAGCCTCACCTTCCCAGACCTTGCTGGAGAAGGAGGCAAGACTGGAGTGTGGTGGAACCCTAGAGATGGGCTATTCACACTTCGGCCCTCTGGAGGAGCCCAGAGGAGGCTTCTAGGAGAAGTCATTGGAAGAGGCCCGCCCATCTCTTTAGGACCAGCCCACTCCCTGAAACTGAATGCTCCAGAGCCATGAATTCTGGAGTCCTCAACCAGAACATTCCAATCACCCAGTTCACTCACCCAACAAGTATTTATTGGGTACTTACTATGTGGCAAGCATAGTTTTAGGTGCTTGGAATGTAGGAGGGAATAAAACAGACGCCGATCTGTCTCCTGGAGTTTACCTTCAAGGTTGAGGGGAGGCAATACAGATAGTGTATCAGAAGGTAATAAATGTCATGAAAAAAAAAAAACGAATACAACAGCAGGATAAAAGGATCAGAAAATAGGGAGGTAGGAAGCTGCAGTATGAAATTGAGTGATCAAGATAGACTTTATTGAGACTATGAAATTTGAACAGAGACACCAAGGAGGTGGAAGTGTTTTCCAGAAGGTTGTCTGGAGCAAGAGTGTTTCAAGCCAACCATAGAGCTAGAACAAAAGCCCTAAGGTAGAAGCATGACTCTGAGGAAAACCGTGGAGACCATCTCTATGGTACATCTGTGCAGGAGGGATAGAGAGGCAGAGTAAGAGATGCAGTCATGTAGGTAATGGGGAAGGGATGCGGATCACTGTGGAGCCTTATAGGAGTGTATGGACGTTGGCTTGACTCTGAGGAAAAGAGGAAACCATCACAAGGTTTTGAGCATAGGGGTGCGTAATCTCGCTCCTACTTTAAAAAGATCACTCTTGCTGCTGTGTTGGGAATAGAATTTAGGGAGCCAAGGGTAGAAACAGAGAAACCATTAAAAGCTATCACAACGAGTCATATAAAAGAGAAATGCGATGTGGAGCAGGATGGCTGCAGGGAGATAGTGAGGAATGACAGAATTCTGCATATATTTTTAAGATAGTGAGCATGATTTCATGAAATATTGGATATGCTGTGAAAGAAAGGGAGGCATGAAAGATGACTCCCAGGTTTTACTGACCAAACTACTGGGTTGATGAAGAACATTAATTATGCAGAAGAATCAACTTGGGGGAAAGAGTGTGTTTAGTTTTGAGTATATTGAGTTTAAAATGTCCATTCAAATAAAGTGGGCAGTGGGTACTTAAGATTGGGTTTTAAAAGAAAGAGAGAGATCTGGAATGGAGATATGAATTTGCAGTTCTTTGATATATGTTATAGATGGTAATTAAACTCATGAGGTGGATGAGTTTAACACTCAAAGAATTGAGTGTTAATAAAAAAAGGCCCTAAAAGGACCAGGAGAAGGAGAGGAACCAGGAAGGGAGACTGGGAAGGTAGGTAGGTAGTGAGGTAAGTGAGAGAGGAGAAACAGCAAGAGTGTTTGCTGTCATAGAAGCCAAGTGAAGGTATATCAGGGAGGAAACTGTGATCAATAGGGTCACATGATGAGGGTTGGTTACGTAAGATGTCATCTGAGAACTGACCACTGGATTTAGATATGCAGAAGTTGCTGGTGATCTTGATGAAAGCAGTTTTGTTAGAATAGTTGGGAATAAAGCCCTGTCTGGTCTGGCTCAGTGGATTGAGGGCCAGCCTGCAAACCAAAGGGTCGCTGGTTCAATTCCCAGTCAGGACACATGCCTGGGTGGCAGGCCAGGTCCCCAGTAGGGGGCGTGTGAGAGGCAACCACACAGTGATGTTTCTCTCCCTCTCTCTCCCTCCCTTCCCCTCTGCTAACAAAAAAATTAATAAAATCTTTTTGAAAAGAATAGTTGGGAATAAAATCTCTAATAGAGTGAATTAAGAAGGAGTGGGAGGAAAGGAACTGGATGCAGCCAGTATAGATAGCAGCTTTCAAGGAATTTTGCTATAAAGAAAGGCAGAGAAATGGGGTGATGGAGGAGGATGTGAGCTCAAGTATTGTTTTTTAAGATGCAAGAAATTGTATCATGTTTGCATGCTAATGGGAGTAATTCCGTTGAGAACAGGAGAGGACGATGTGGGATAGGAGACAGAATTGCGAGGCAGATGTTCTTGAATAGATAATAGGGGATGAAATTTAGTGCTCAAGTGGAGGAATTGGCCTTAAATAAGAACACAGACAGTTCGGCTAATGTTAATAGGCATAAAAGCAGGTGTGGATGCTAGCAGATCCCAGAAAGGGCTTAAGAGCCACACAGACTGTTGATCTAGAATCAGGGAAGAAGGAATGCGGGTGGAGAGTGGGGGGTTGCTCCTTTAGAATAAGTGACTGATCTTTCCTGAGAGCAGGTTCGTTGTGGGAAGAGATCAAACAGATTGCCTCAGGATAAGATGATGATGATGACAATCGATGATGATGATGATGGAGGTGGAGGAGGTTTGAAACAGGTTTATAGTGTTCTAGCATTTTCTAATCACTTTCATTTCCTTGATCACACTTAATTATCATAATAGCCCCATGAAGTATATGTTATTTCCACTTTAAAAATAAAGAAAACTAAGGTTCAGGATCAACTAAAAGAAGGAGAATAGGAATAAGTATGATAATTATAATAATAATAGCATTTATTGAGAGTTCACTATGTGGTGGGTACTATTCTAATCATTTTGTATTGTGTTATTTTAATTATCACAACAATCTTAGGAGGCATAAACCCCCATTTTACAGACGATAAAACTGAGGCTCAGACACGTTCAGCAGAATGCCCAAGGTCACACAATTAGTAAATGGCAGAGTATTCAAACCCGGTGACTTCAAACTCTGTTCCTGAGGGTGGGACGAGGGCAGCTCAGACTACCCACCGGCGCTCCAGACCCCCTCCCACTGCCCCTCTGCTCTGCCAAACCCAGTGCACCGCAGGGAAGGGGGTGCATTGGGTTTTGATCTCCACCGATCCCTGTTCCTGGGCCCTCAGGCCATCCCGAGCCAACCTTACCCTGTCCTGTCCCCTGGCAGGGTTGTCCTGGCATGATGACCTCACCCAGTATGTGATCTCCCAGGAGATGGAACGCATCCCCAGGCTTCGACCCCCAGAACCCCCTCCAAGGGACAGGTAGGCATTCTTTCTCAGCCACTAGCACAGGCTGGCGAGTCTGGGGTCTCCCTGACAGACAGAGGGAAGGGAGAGGGACCTGGGCGTTGAGGGCAGCGAGCTGGAGCATGGGCGGCAGAGGTTCAGGGGTGGGCACACTCCCAGTCGGACCCGAGTTCATCCCTGAGGACCCAGCACCACGAGGGTGTTTTTTGAATGTTGTGAAAAACTGGGATATTTGGTGTTTTAAAAGAATCATCAAAGTAGTCACCATGGAAAAATTAGAATGTTATTGGACTGAAGTTGTTTAAGGCTCAGTTTCACTACTGTGCGGAATTGTATATGGTGGGAGATAGTGCCATCTTTTCGTGGTTGGGGCCTCTGAAAGCAGTGTCCAGACCCTGTGAAGCAGAGGAAAGCAAGGGAGGGCCTGGGGCACGGAGGGTGGTGCCAGGATGAGGCAGGCAGAGTGGGGCGGGGTGCAGAGTAGTAACTATTGGGCCTATATGGAGAGCCAGGTGTGTGTGTCGGGGGGAACGTGCACACGGGCACTGGGGAAAGGTGCAGCCAGAGTTCATCCGGAGAGGCGCCGGCTGCCTCCCCCTGCTGCTGTTCTCCCCCTCTCCACCCCTGGCCTCACACTCCCCTGGCACCTGATCCCTTTCAAGGACCTAGGCATGCTTACCAGGGAGGCAACAGCTTCTGCCTCCACCTAGGCCTTCTGGCCCTTCCGCATGTTATTCTCTCCTCCGCTGAGGCTGCCTCCTTTTTGAAGAGGTCAGGCTTACGCTAAGCTGCTGAGCCTGTCTGGCCCCACCGGCTCTGCTTTGTGGGCTCCGGATACCCTTGTCCCGCACAGCCAGCCTTCTCCCTTCCCACACATATTGTGCTTTCCTCCCCAGATCTGGCTTGGTGCCCAGGAGACCTGGTCCCGCTGGGGAGCTGCTTTTACAGGGCATCCCCACTGGCTCTGCCCCTGCTGCCCCACACCGACTTCCTCGACCTCCAGTGGGCGGGGACAGAGCTGGGGCTGGGTCCCCCCTGTCCCCAATGCAGACTGAGCTGCTGCCCCCTCTCTTGGAGCATCTGCTGCTGCCCCCGCAGCCCCCTCACCCTGCCCTGAGTTATGAACCTGCCTTGCTGCAGCCCTACCTGTTCCATCAGGTGAGCCCTAGACACTGCCCCACCCCCACCCCAATCCCCAGACCTGATGTCTGCTCTTACCTGGATCTCTGGTTTCCCACAGTTTGGTTCCCGCGATGGTTCCCGGGGCTCAGAGAGCTCTGCAGGGATGGGCAATGCCGGCTCCCTGTCCAAGGCTGCCCTCTTCAGCAGAACTGCCCCCAAGGGCATGTTCGGGGCTCACACTGCCTACTCCTATGGGGGGCCTCCCGGGCCCGCACCTGCTCAGATTTTCCAGGGGTCAGGTCTGCTCTACCTGGCTGAGGAGCTGCCAGTGCCCAGCAGAGCCAGGGCACCAAGCTTGCCAGAGCAAGGGTACAGCAACCAGGCAGAGGACTCCTCAGAGGGCTATGAAGAGGAAGGACTAGAGGGTCTCAGGGAGAAGCCTCCTTCCCCAGAAGAGAAGCCAGGTAACAGAGTCCTCAGCACCTGCTCCCTGCCTGTGGGGGCTGCTTTGGGGGAGCTCCTTTCTGACTGTCCCCGCACTTGCTAATTTGTCATTGAAGTCATGCATACTCTTAAGCAATGTGTGCTGACAGCCAGGTCTATGCCAGGCACTAGGAAGGCAGTGTGAATATGGGGGGTGCGAGTGTGGGGGGGGAGCTGACATGATGTCCACGAACTTGGGTCTTGGCCCAGGAAGGTCTTTCCCCCAAAGTGTGGACAAGGGCTGGAAGGGGAGGGCATTAGTGTCCTGATATCTGAGAAAAAGCTCTTAAGTGTTCTAGTCCCCGCCTGCCTGCAACTCACGCGTCTGAATGCCCCAAGTTCATCTCGCCAGCAGCCCTTAGCTCTGTGTCTGGCTCCCAGCAGATGCAACTCTGCAAAGACTGGCAGCAGTGCTGGCGGGCTACGGGGTGGAGCTGCATCAGCTGGCCCCTGAGCAGCTCTCCACTCTCTCGACCCTGCTGCAGCTGCTGCCCAAGGGTGCAGGACGAAATCCGGGTGAGTGTCCCGGCAGAGAGGCTAGCAACGGCCTCTTGCCCCACCTCTTAAGACCAAATGTAGCAGCCTGGAGGGGAAAGGTCAGGGTCAGGGAAGAGAGTTCTTTCAAGATATGGGGTCATTGCCAGCAAAGGGCAGGGAGCGAGGGGGTACAGTGATGAGCTGAGGAGTTAGGCCAGGTAAGGACTGGAGGGTGGAAGTAATAAGAAAGACGTCATTAGCGGGAGAGAGCAGCAATCAGGAGGCACTGAGAAGGGTGGGGTGGATGATGCTGAGGGACCTGAAGGGGCGTGGCTGATCAGAAGGAGAAGGCAGTGTTTATAGAGGGACGAGTGAGTAAAACAGTTCAGGCTGAAGCACAGGGACATGAGGCCATGCTAAAGACGAGACCACTGGCAGGGTCTTGGTCCCTGACGGAGAGGAAAGAGCCACAGCAGAGGTAGCAGGGTCAGGCCTCTGGCCCTTTCTCCCACCTGCATTGTGTGGACCTTGGCCTTGGCCCTGTGCCCAGAGTCTTGATTTTCCTGTCTCTGCAGGAGGGGTTGTGAACATTGGAGCTGACATCAAGAAGGTGAGTTCCCGGCACCTCTCCGACCCGTACTTGCCCCATGGCAGCGAACCCCCTTGCTGAAATCTAAGCCCCAGGATCAGGACTCAGAATCCATAACATCCAACCCCTTGTTTTGGGAAAACCGAGGCCCATGGACTGTGAGCCATTGCCTAAGTCTCACCACAAGTGGATGACGGAGCTCAGACGAGAAGCTAAAATTCTTGATTCATTGCTGTTTTCAACAGTCATTTGAGACCATGCTCTGAGGATCTTTAGGGGAAGAGGGGAGCTGTGAGCAGGCGGGGTCCTGATGCCCCTGGAACTTGAGGAACCCTGTTTCACGTCTAAGATTTTGTGGCTAAACCAAAGCCTAAAAACCATTGCCTGCCTATTCACCTTCTACCCTAACCATGCTCCAGAGATTCCCTCCTCTCTCCAGCCCCATCCTGGGGATTATTACTGATCATGTTCCACTCACTTAATCCTTCATTTATTCACCTACTTGACTTTCTTTTCTGAGTGCCCTGTGTGTACCAAACCTTGCACTGGGCCCTGGAGATAGAGAGAGAAACAATCATCATTCTAGGGAGCTCAGGGTCGAGGGAGTAGACCCCTAGCACTCCCCTGCCCCTCCCCAACCCCTCCACTGTCCAGAGACCTACTTCTACCATCTCTTCTAAACAGACAATGGACGAGCAGGTGCAGGGTGGAGACATAGCGGAGCCTCTGTCCCCTACCCCCTCCCTGTCTGGATACCCCACTGCCCACCCCACCTCCGACGAAGCCCAGCAGGTGCTGAGCTCTGGATCCTCTGAGCCTCCCAGAGCTGCTGGCTCCCCCGTCACGCCTGTCCTGATGGAGAAGAAAAGTCTCCTGGGCCAGAGCCAGCCCACAGTTGCAGGGCAGCCTTTAGCCTGGCCATCGGCAGAGGAGTATGGCTACATTGTCACTGACCAGAAGTAAGGGCTCCAGCTTGGGGAAGCCTTCCAGCCCCCGGGGGTTGGGTTGCCCTGCCCGAAGAAAGCAGAGAGTAGAAATCCAGCAGTGAAGAAGAAAGGGGGGGTGGCCTGTTTCAAGAAGGTGGCCAAGAGGGTCCCCACGTTCTCTCTTCTGCCTCCTGCCCACTCCAGGCCTCTGAGTCTGGCTGCAGGAGTGAAGCTGCTGGAGATCCTGGCTGAGCATGTGCACATATCCTCGGGCAGCTTCATCAACATCAGGTGCGGCTGGCATCTGGCTGGGGAGGCAGGGCTCCAGAGGGCAACTTGAGTGGGGAGGTGGCTGGAGGGGCCCAGGGGAAGAGGGGAACTGTCCAAGGTGGGGTCGGAGGTGCTCCCAGCTGCAGTGAAGGCACAGCCACACCTAGCCCTGCTGCTGGCCCCATCCAGTGCCTCCCTGGCCTCAAACACCCTCACAGGGCATCTCTGATCGGCTCCAGCCCCATCCTCCAATGGGGAGAGGGTCAGAGCTGGCCTCTCTTTTAGAGTCTTGGGCCTAGGGTGGGTGAGGTAGTAACATCGCTCCTATTCGGCAGTGTGGTGGGACCAGCTCTCACCTTTCGCATCCGGCACAATGAACAGAACCTGTCTTTGGCTGATGTGACCCAGCAAGCTGGTAAATCCTTGGCCCCAGCCCCAGCCCTAGTAAGATATATCCAGGCCCATGGCTGATGCTCCTCTTGAAATAGTCCAAGTCCACGTCGGCCCTGCCTGCCAACTGGCATAGCACGACATGGGGTGGGGACCACGTGGGCCTGGAGAGAGCCTGACCTACGTCCTCTCTGCAGGGCTGGTGAAGTCTGAACTGGAGGCACAGACACAGCTCCAGATTTTGCAGACAGGAGTGGGTCAGGTATGAGCTAACTGGGGAATCCATCAAAGCCCCAGAGGGCTGATGTTGCCCACGAGAGATAGAGGCAAACTTGACAGGAGATCCAGAACTGAAACCTCATATATTTGGCTGACTCACCTGCTTCTCCAAAGCAGCCCTTCCCCATGCAGTTCTTTTTCTGGCCAGCAGATGGCCCCAGTGGCTCCTCCCTGCAGGACCTGTCTTCCATCTATAGAAAGGCAGCATGCTTGGCAAGAACTAGCTGAGATACCCACAGCCTTCCGAGCAACCTCTAAATTCCAAGGGACAACCTTGCACAGAAAGGACATTAAACTCAAAATATATTTCTAGTCTGCATCCAACACGGATTCCTCGCAGTCTATCATTCAATGCCTTGGGTTCTCTCTCTTCTCTACGTCCATTTTTAAATGCAAATACTCCTGGTGGGGTCACCTGCTAAGTCTCCGGCAGTACGCTGTGGCCGAGTTGGTCTGATGTGGATTGAGAAGGACTTCGGGGCCATCTGAGGCCTTTGGCCCGTGCCACCATGCCCCTGCCCTCCCAGCTTTGCCCCAGGATTTATCCTAGCTGGGAGCGTGGTGTGGGACAGGGGTAAGAAGGAGCTCCTAAATCTCCCCCACTGAAGCCCCCCTTGTTCCCACAGAGAGAGGACGCAGCTGCCGTCCTTCCCCGACCAGCCCACAGTGCCTCTCCCCTGCATTCAGTGCTGCTTACTCTGGTGGCCCTGGCGGGTGTGGCTGGGCTGCTGGTGGCTCTGGCAGTGGCTCTGTGTGTGCGGCAGCATGCTCGGAAACGAGACAAGGAGCGCCTGGCTGCCCTGGGACCCGAGGGGGCGCATGGCGACACTACGTTTGAGTACCAGGTGTGTGGCCCCAGAAGCTCGTTGAGGAGAGGGGATGGAAAGGGCTTGGGATCCTGGGTCTCACACGGGATGAGGGTGGGGAGTTGGGTGGGGGGTGAGCACCCATCCCTTGGAATGTTTGGGGGGTGCTGGAGGAGTCCGAGTGGGGGTACTGTGGGGTGTTTTGAATGGATGAGAATTGGGAGCAGATGGTCCCTAAGTTCTTCCCAGTGCTGCAATTTTGGGGTCCTGGGACACCACTCTGTAATATCTGAGGTTGTCATAGGCACCACCCACACAGAGCAGCCCCAAAAAGGACAAGGGGCCCGGCAGAAAACTACCCCGGAGGAGATGGGTGTCATTCAAAATCAATCAAGATCAGCTTAGGGATCCAGAATTGAACCCAAGAGCCTGTTGGAAGGCTTCCGGAGACCCTTGGACCGCTCTCAATCCTTTCTCTGCAGGATCTGTGCCGCCAGCACATGGCTACAAAGTCCCTGTTCAGCCGGGCGGAGGGTCCGCCGGAGCCTTCTCGGGTGAGCAGCGTGTCCTCCCAGTTCAGCGATGCGGCCCAGGCCAGCCCCAGCTCCCACAGCAGCACGCCGTCCTGGTGTGAGGAGCCTGCCCAGGCCAACATGGACATCTCCACGGGACACATGATTCTGGTCAGGACCGGGCCTGGGCCCAGAGGGGTGAGGGGACAAGATGATGAGAGAGGCAGGGCTGACAGGGTGGGCCAGAGCCAGGCGGCAGTGTCCCTGCAGGCGTACATGGAGGACCACCTGCGGAACCGGGACCGCTTGGCCAAGGAGTGGCAGGCCCTGTGTGCCTACCAGGCAGAGCCCAACACCTGCGCCACTGCCCAGGGGGAGGGGAACCTCAAAAAGAATCGCCACCCGGACTTCGTGCCATGTGAGTGAGCTCTGCTGGCCGACCTGGGCCAGCCCTCTCTCAGCGGGAGCTCTGGAGGGCCTGGGGGGAAGGGGCCGGGCTCCTGGCTCAGGCTGGGTGGCAGAGTGCCAGGACCCCAATAACTGGAGGGGCACCGGGGGGTGGGGGGTGGGGTCTGCACAGATGACCACGCCCGCATCAAGCTGAAGGTGGAGAGCAGCCCTTCTCGGAGTGATTACATCAACGCCAGCCCCATTGTGAGTGGCCCTGGTCCCTCCCCCATCCTCTGCCCCATGTTTATTCTTCTCCCCTAAACCCCATTCCTCTATGATCACAACCCATCCCACCTGAGGTCCTGGAATTGTGGGGTTTGTTATCTTAGCATGGGAGTGGGGGGTTCGCAGGCTCCCCTGGACCCTGGCCTTGTCCCTTTGACCAAGCCTCTCCATAGAGGCACTTCCCATCCTGGCTCACATCGTGTCTTCCCTGCGCCCAGATCGAGCATGACCCTCGGATGCCGGCCTACATAGCCACACAGGGCCCGCTGTCCCATACCATCGCAGACTTCTGGCAGGTGGGCTTTCGGAGGAGGGGCTTCTCCAGGGACCAGGGGTTAAGAACGGAGCTTACCTGAGTCTCTGTCCCTAGATGGTGTGGGAGAGTGGCTGCACTGTCATTGTTATGCTGACCCCACTGGTGGAGGATGGTGTCAAGCAATGTGATCGCTACTGGCCAGATGAGGGCTCCTCCCTGTACCACATATATGAGGTCAGCAGGACCCCCGGCCAGGAGACAATGGGAGTGGGGAAAGTGGACGATAAGCATCCATACATGTGTGAATGCGTATGTATGTAACATACATGGGCAGGCACACATGTATTCACATTCATATATCTGTGTGTGGGTGTGCCTGTCCAGTCTAGGGCCCAACAGCATTTGTAAGGATCTATCATGAATGGCACAGACATGAAGCTATAGAACTGCTGATGCTGAGGCCAGAAGCTAAGATCTAAGAGACAGGGAGGAGAAGGGTGCCCCAAGACCCTGATTAACCCCTACTTTAAATAAGCCCAGTTTAGTTCTGAGTTCCCTGGAGGCCAAAGCAAAGAAGAAACACCGTTAGTCACACGTTGCTTATGAAAAATAGGAAGAAACTTCTTCATTAGAAGAGAGGACAGGGAGGGAACTTGGCTGAGGCAAGGTGGGGAGAGGAGGAACAGTGCCTGGCCCATGGCAGGTGGCCCTCCTGTGAGACCCGAGGCGCCACAGAAGCTTCTCACCAGATGAGCACCGGACAGTAGATTCTTCACCACGAGGTGAACACTCAACACCCTTTTTTCAGCAGATTGTTTATTGGTCTTGCTCGGGGTTAAAGAAAAACCCAAATGAAAATAGTACAGAACTTCAGTTTATGTGTGTGCGGCACAGACACTTGGCTACGTGCTGTGAGGAAGAGGGAGGAGAAACTGGCCTCGAGAAACTCACAATAGTAATGGCGAAGCCACCAGTTGTCCTAAGCGGTAGATAAGCGACACGGACAGCTAGGATTCTTGGGGACAGTTGGGACAGGCGGTTGTGTAAGCTTCATGGAGGATTTAGGATCTGTGGTGGGTAAGAGGCTGGGAGGAGTTGGAGAGGCCGAGGAGCGAGCACGGGACGCGGAGAGGCCCTGACGCGCTCGGCCCGACCCCCACTCCCGGGCAGGTGAACCTGGTGTCGGAGCACATCTGGTGCGAGGACTTCTTGGTGCGGAGCTTCTACCTGAAGAACGTGCAGACCCAAGAGACGCGCACGCTCACGCAGTTCCACTTCCTCAGCTGGCCGGCAGAGGGCACTCCGGCCTCCACCCGGCCGCTGCTGGACTTCCGCAGGTGAGCGCCCCGGGACCCTGGGGGTCGCGGGCGGGGCCGAGCGGTGGTGGGGCGTCCTCAGGCAGGCCTGGAGAAGCCGGGGAGCGAGCAGCACAGGAGCAGGGCGCCGGGAGCTGGGCTCCTCACCTTCTCGCAGCCCACCAGCTCCTCCTTGCCTTGGGAGGCTGACCCTTCCGGACCCAGAGCCTGGCCTTTGACCGCCCCCACCCCCTTCCTGACAGCCTCAAAGCACAGAAGTGCCCATCCCTCCACCCCTGTGGTCCGGCTCTGTCTCCGCTCTCTCAGATCTGTGCTGTCTCCCTCTCAGGCCCTCTTTTCCTCCCTGCCTCTCTGTCCGGCTCCTCTTTTACCCACTTCTCCCAGGAGAGGCTCACCTTGTTTCTGGCTCCTCCCCTCTCCTCTCTCCCTCTCCTTGGCCCCCCGCCGGCGGACTCTGACTCTCCTTCTGTTTCCTCCCGCCCTTCTCTTCCAGCCTCTGGTACTGTTCTCTGTGTCAGCTGTCCCCTCCCCACCTCTTCCTCCCTCCTGCCCACCTCCATCTCTTTGCCCCTATTTCTATTTCTCTTCCTCTCTGTCTTCCCTTCTTTTCTCTCCCTTCCCCTTCCTGTTCCGTCTCCCCTCCACCCTCCCCCTCCTCCTTATGTCTTCTCTCTGCATCAGGGTCTCACTCTTACTCTCTGTCCCACTGCTCTCCATCGCACCTTTCTTGTTCTGTCCCTCCCCACCCCTCTTTCTCCACTGCCCTCCCATCTCTGCCTATTTATTTCTGCCTCTCTTTGTCTCTGTCTCTCACCTCTGTCTCTCTATATGTCTCTGTCTCCCCCCCTTTGGTCTGCCTCCTCCTCTCTGTCCTTCCCTCTCCCCTCTCTCTTCTGTGCCCCCCTCTCTCTCTCTGTCTCACAGCTGCCAGTGTCATTTTTGTGATCTGCAGCTAGTATTCTTGCTCCAGTTGCATAGTCACAAAAGTGACCATTGGCAGGTGTGGCTGCAGCATGGGCAGGACAGACAGGACACATGAGCCCAGGGACCACTCCAAAGGCTGCCGGGAGTGCTGGGGTTTGGGGGGACACAGAGAAGAGACAGATACTACCCAAGGGGGTGCCTGAGGATCTCTGGATTCTTGGGGACTCCATGGAATGGTGGGGCTGGAAGCTGGCTGAGGGGATTATCTGCTCTGACACGGAAGCCACAGCCAGGCCGGGCCTCCAGCGTCCACTGCTTTCCCTCGCCAGACAGGCTGCTGAGAAGCCTGTCGCCACTGGCAGAGGCCGCCCCGGCCCCGCGGCCTCCTCCTGCTTCTCTGCCCCTTGCCAGGCTGGACTGCAGTCTCTAGAGGCTGGGCAGAGAGCGGAGGAGCAGAGCTGGGGTGGGGCCCTGGGGATAGTTTCCGAGCCTCAGGACAATGGTTTCTCCCCGAGGCCCACAGGGCCTGGGGCACAGGCTTCTCCGAGCCGTACCAGGGGCATCAGAGCTCTTTCCTGTTCCCCGTGTTTTAAAAATCCTTAGAGAACATAAACCCATTTTAAGAATGCACAGTTAAGCTAGAAGGTTCTGTTCCTTTGCTTTAGGCATTAGACACCCAGAACAAATGACTTGCGATTTAATAAACATAGTATTTATTGAAGGTCAGCCAGAGGGAAGGCAAAATGATTTTTTAAAGTCTCAGAAAGGGACCCCAGGCAAGTCCGCTGACCTCCCTCTTTTCCTTACCTGTGAAATGAGGGCGATGACCCGTCCTAGTGGATTGTGGCAAGAATCCACAGGATAAAGTCTGTGAAATCCAGTTTAAGTGTCTGGCACATAGCAAGGCTCAATTAACTCTAGATACTGTTTATTATCATTATTATTAAACAACTGGGAACAACTACTGAGACTTCTGTTCAACTCCAGCCCTCTGACGTGCACGCCAATGTGCTAGAAACCCACGTGGATTTCTGCCAAACCATCCCAAGTACCTGGCCCCCACAAGTCTGGAGGAATCAGAGTGGAGGACCACTAAGTGCCAGACTTCCACTAAAACAATCTATTACCCCATAAGAAGGTCCTCCCTAGTCCTGGCCCATTGGGGTTATCAGGATTCTGCAGGTTACTCTCAAAGCAAGAAGGCTGTAAGGGGCAAGGACCCTTCATACAAGGTCAGACAGGGCCACTAAGGGAGGGGGAAATCCTCTGGTCCTTGGTGAGCTGTGGTCGGGCAGTAGAGAAGAGGCTGAGGTCCAAGTGGACCCCAAGTCTGCATATGACCCAACCACAGAGCCCCTGCACTGAGGTGAGGTTGATCTGGGGGACAGGCAGCAGCACAATGCTCCAAGTTAAGGGACTGTCCTCTGCTGGCCAAACCAAAGGGAGCCTGAGTAGGGAGGGGGTCAGCCTGGCCAGTTGGAGAGGAGGGCAGAGGGACAGAGCAGTGACATGGCAAGACTGACACCCTTGAACTCACCAGAAAGCCTGTCTTCCCTGTACTTCTGGCAGAAGTGGCTCTTCATATTGTTCTGTATTGTCATTCGTAGTAGCTACCATTTACTAAGTGCCTACTGTGTGCCAGACCTTGCACTGAGTTCTTTACATGGATTAGCTCATGTAATCATGGTGAGAACCCTAAGGAGAAGGTTACTATTATTATCATCCCTACTCTACAGGTAAGAAAACTGAGGCACAAAGAGGTTAAATCAGTTGTTCAGGGCATAGTTGGGGCGCAGAGCTTGTCAGTGACGAGGAAAGCCCAAAGCTGCCCACACCACCTCCGGTCCTTCGCCTTCAGCCAACTCCTCTCTCAGCCTCTTCCTCCTCTGTCCCGGGCACGTGGGAGAAAAGGAGAGGCCCGCAGGGGTGCGTTTCGGCTGTCCTTTCCCTCTGCTGGTGCCCCTGACCTTCACACCCATTTCTTGTTGCAGGAAGGTGAACAAGTGCTACCGGGGGCGCTCCTGCCCCATCATAGTGCACTGCAGGTGCGTGGGGGGCTGTGGGGTGTGGTGGGGATGGAAGGGACGGGGCGGGAGGGCCCGGGCCAGAGGGCCCTGAGGTGGGGCCTTCCTCAAAGCCGTCCCTCTGGTCCTACGCCCCGGTGCACGTCTCCCAAGCACACTGCCTGCCTGTCCCCTGGATGCCTGGTGACAAACAACAGCCCGTGGGGGAGTCAGATATCACATTTTTGTTAATGGCCCATGAGCTAAGAATGGTGTTCACACGATTTTAATGGTTAAAGGGAAAAAAGAAAATATGCCACAGAGGTTATACGTGGCCTGCAAGGTTGGGAGTATTTACCACCTGGCCGTTCACACAAAAAAAAACTGTTGAGAAAAGCCTGGCCAGAGGCCAGAAACCTATTCCCATTTCCTCCTGCTATCTCCACCGCGGAGCTGAGCCAGGGCCCTCCTTTCTTATTGGCCCATGGCCCAAATGACACCTTGTGGGTCACAGGCTCCCAACTCAAGGCCCATTCCCGGGGCCTGGGTGCTGACCCATCTCTCATCCTCAGCTCACCCACACCCTCCCCGAGCCAGCCCTAGTGTCTCCACCAGTGTCTTCTCTGCCCCAAGCCTTCATGGCTCCTGCACCCCTCCCCCTTTCCACTGGCTGCTGAGCTGAGCTGAGCGTCACCATCTGCTGTTTCAGTGATGGTGCAGGACGGACTGGCACCTACATCCTCGTCGACATGGTACTGAACCGCATGGCAAAAGGTGAGGGCCTTCCCCGAGGTGCCTGCAGCCCCAACCCAGGCTTCGCCCAGTCCTCCAAACCTCCCGCCCCAGGATGGCCCAGCTCTCTGGGGCCTGTCCTTCTGTGGACACCCCCTGAGCAGCCCCGTGCCCCCCGCACTCAGGAGTGAAGGAGATCGACATCGCTGCCACGCTGGAGCATGTCCGTGACCAGCGGCCTGGCCTCGTCCGCTCTAAGGTGACTTCCTCCCACCCCAAACCTCACTCACTGCCACCCTTCCCCAGGCAAACCAGCTGCAGCCTGCCTTTCCTGCCTTCCCCTGCCCTGCCCTCTCCCGCCTGCCTCTGTTACCTCCTCGGAGGACTCCCCACTCCCAAGTGACCTCCCAGCTCCCCTTCCTAAAGGCCCCTGTAGGGCTGGAGCAGAGACCAGGCCTCCCCTGACCCTCCTCCCACTGCCCTCCCAGGACCAGTTTGAATTTGCCCTGACAGCTGTGGCGGAAGAGGTGAACGCCATCCTCAAGGCCCTGCCCCAGTGAGCCCCGGGCTGCCCGGTGGGCAGCCAGGCTCCGTCCCTTTGCCTGTGTGAGCATCTCTCTGTGCACCCACGCTTCATCCCCCCATCCGCACCTTGGCCCCTCCAGGGCACATCCCTTCCCAGAGGAGTGTGTAAGGAAGGCAAGGGAAGTGGGAAGGGGCAGGCCCGCCCAGCCTCCCACATGCTAGAGCCCGGGGAGTCCCACAGGGGAGCTGGCAGCCAGCCAGGAGGAGGAAAGTCGTGGGCAGCCACTGTACCCACAGCCTTCTCCCGCCTGACCTCCCTGGCCCCCATCTCTCACCGTTCTGGATGCTCCTAACACGTTTGTGGGAACACCCCGGCCCTGCCCCAGTGTAGACAGAACAGGGTGGAGGGGCCACCACACGCAGCTCCCGCTGCTTTCCCAGCCCCTGCTGCCGGCTGTCCTGGCTCGCTGACCCACACTCTGCCCCCTGCCCCCTGCCCCGTCCCTCAGAGCTCCTCTCCCCGGCCCCCTGCCCTCCCGCCACGTGCCACTCAACTCTCCCCCTGGCACAGGAGAACATTTCTAGAAAACTCTACTTTTGTATCAATGTGAATAAAGTTAGTGTGTTGTGTGTGCAGCTGCAACCTGGACTCCTACGCACTTCTGTCCGCTCTGCTTCCAGACGGCAGCCCAGCCTCAGTCTGGAGCCGGGCTGCCGTATTCCCGGGGGGACGCGCAGGCTCCCCGGGGTCTGGATGGGAGCTGGCGACCAGGCCTTCGTTCTGCTGTGCTTCCTCAGTGTCGGGCGGCCTCCCAGGCGCCCACACACGTTCAATGTTTAACCTTCATGTTTAATCTTACACGTGAAGAGACTGTGGCACGGAACCGGCCTGAGGTAACACAACCCGTAAGAGGTGGAGTTAGGATTCGAACCCGGGCTTGCCGAACCTCTTTACTGCCTTTCAGTTCTTCGTGCCCTTGGGCCTCAGGAATAATATACATTGTGCAGGATTGAGGATCAAGTTAAACTGCCTTCCACACCTTAAGCAAAAACTAGCTGAATTCGGATAGGCCAAGCCTGTGAGATGCCACAGCGGACATCCACCTGGTGACAAGGGACACTTTCTTCCCCGTCCCCTGGCTCCCAGAACTGTCCATCCGCTATGGTCCCAGAGGAGCCCTCGCCTGTGTGTCACCCTTGGACAAAGGTGACAGACATGGAATGAGACAGAATGAGCCTCGGGCCTGGAGCTACTTGGGACTGAGGGCCCCTTAACCTTGCCGAGGCTCAGTCCTCTCGCGTGGAAAACGCGATACCTGCCCCACGCAGGGAGCGAAGGCGCCAGCCAGCAGCTGCGGGTCCTCTACGCCTGGCCCGAGCTCCGTTCAGGTGCATCCAATTCCAGCCTGTTTGACCTCTCAAAGGCTAGAAGTTTGTCAAAACAGCCACTGCACAAACTTCAGCAAATTCCCTCTCTAAGATAGAGGCTTGAAATTCTTTCAAGGCAGGCTGCTTCCTTGCTTTGAGAAAAATACACTGTAGGTCCTTTAGCTCTGGAAGATGAAGGCAAGCATTTGTCCCGGAGCAGGAGAGGGGGTTGGCGGGGGCTGCACTGCCCTGCTGGGCAATGGAAAGGTGCTTGTCCCGTGGCCGCAGGGGCGCCTCTACGGGGGTCTGGAGAACGGGAGCGGTGCCTGGCTTTCCCCTCCCTGGGTCCTGACCAGCTGGGGGCCTGGACCCTGAGGGGCACGGACTTGTGCCGCTCCACGGTGTGGGGGAGGCGGGCCTCTGAGACGCGCCACTGGCTCCGGGCTGAGGAGACCCGGGAAGAGGTGAGTCTGCGTGCATTTTCCTGCATTTCTCTGCTTTCGGCTGTCCCGTGCTTTCAGTCAAGTCACACTGTAGTCAGGTCCTTACTGCTGCGGAGTACTGGGTGGGGTCCCCCTGTGAGGGGACCACAGCTGTCTGGGGAAAGCCGTTTGTGGGGCCCCAGGGGGTGAGGGCAGAGGAACGTGAGCATTTCTTGGGACTCCACAACATACGGGGGGGGGGGGGGCAGCCCAAAGAGGGGACGTCTGCTGTCAGCTAGGAAGGCTCACAATCTTTAGATATTTGGACAAGAAAGGGAGGTATGTCAGCCACCGGTGCTGGAGGTCCCCAGGCCACCCTGGAGGGAAGAACACAGGACAGAGTGTACCGCCGAGCTCTCGAAACTCAGCTTTATTGGCTTCCAGTGTTTCCCTCTGGCGTGAGCTCAGCCCAGCTGGCTTCGATGGGTCTCCGAGACACAGTGTCACAGGGTCTGGCAATGCCCTGGCGCCGCCCTCCCCTCCCCGGCCACTGGGCTCCCCCCGGCAGGGAGGAGGAGAGGCGGCTCAGCTGTGGTGTTGGAGAGAGAATGGGCAGCAGGGGCAGAGGCCAGAGAAGCCACACAAGCAGCAACATGCCTGGAGTGCCCATTGCATGCCAGTCCCGGACACAGACACACACACACGTCCCAGAGGGCCCTTCCCTGCAAGCTCTCCACCGGTCCACACCCATCAGCTTTTTGGTGATCCCGTCCCAGCTTGTTCCTCAGAGCCCAGCACTGCCCACAGGAAAAGAGCTGCTCCCGGGTGCCACGGGGCCTTCATTTGTACACTCAACCTCTCTGACCTCAGTGCTAGCAACAGGTGTCAGGGAAATGGAAGCTCGAACCATTACCCCTTCATCCACATTCTCATCACCCCTGCCAGGGATGACTCAAAGGATAAGTTCTCCCCATCTCACAGTGAGTGACAGGCTGACCTGGGCTGGAACTACATGTCCCAAGATGCACAGCTCCATAACCACACACCTTCCCACAAGCACGATCTATCAGAAATGAGGCAGGGTGTGTTGCATTCTGGGACTAGTAGTCCCCAAGAGACAGCACCAAACACCCAGTGAAAAGTTTATAGGCTAAGACTACTGCCGCCTCCCACCCGGCTCCCACCCACCATCCAGGCCTGGGCTCTATGCTTAGCACAGGTGAGGGAGAGGAATGGAGGGTCCCCTCCCAGCGCACAGGGGAGGGCGCTGTCCTGTTGGAACTGTGCATCGACTCTGGATCCCGGACATCCAGCTCAGAACACATCTGGGGAGAGAGCGGGGGTGGGTGACAGGAGAGAGGGTCAGCAGCAAGCCGTGGAGGATGGCGCCGCTGAGCATGCAAACCTGGGCTAGCCCTGTGGCCTCTCCCTGAGCCCTGATGCATGGTGAAGTAGGACAGGGCACAGTCCCCTCCTAGGCCTCCCTCCTGGGGCACCCTGGCCCTATCCCACTTCTCCAGGGTTAGCCGGCCTCACCTCTGCCTAGTCCCGAGGCCTGGGGCAGGCTGAGGCAGCAAGAGGAAGGGAGGAGGAGTGGGCTCCGGTTCCGAATCTGGATGGCCGAGAGGCTCCCGCCCCACCCAGCTAGCCTCCCCGGAAGACCTTATGGCCCTACCGGCCACAGCATCTTCCTCGTCACACTGAGGCCTCCTTGGGGAAGGAAGAAGGGAGTCCTAGCCAGACGGCAGTGAAAGCAAGCGATGCGGCCCACGGGGATTGCAGAGAGGAGAGTGTGAGGAAGAAGAAGCAGCACCAGAAGGGAAGCAACAGAGACAGTCAGAGCTCAACACTGCGCAGAAACCAGGGTGGGGTGTCCGCAGCCGAACAAGGAGAGCCGCAGACTCCCCGGAGTAGCTGCCGGCTTGCGCTCAGAGAACCCCAGGCCAAGTCCTCCTTCCTTGACATCATCAGCAACACAGGTGGCAGAAGACCTGGGCACAAAAGGCCTGCCCCAAACCACTAATGCCCCTTAGATGCCCCCCGTCAAATAAGAAGTGCACCCTGGCTCCGCAGGCCCTCCCACAGCCCGGAGGCCCCCACCCTGGGCTTCACCAGGGACCTGTCAGCTCAGCAGAGCAAAGCCCAAGGCCACACTGGGGCGTGGAGTGGGGGGACCTGTAGAGGGAGCACAGAGTTGGAGGGGCCTCGCCCCTCTAGTTCTAACAGTGGGCAGGACCCCAGGCCATCTTGAATCGGGGCGGCTGAGCCTGGGGATCAGAGGATGAGGCACCGAGAGGCCTTCTCCTCCGGGGGTGTGCCGGCTTTGGCTGCGTTACCCCTCACACTCTCGGGAGGCCCCCCCATGCCCCGATCTTGGTACTGAGCCTTGGGATGCCCATGCCGTCTTCGCTGTGCCTCCCGCCCACCTGCCGGTTTCTTCCCAGCTGCCTCCATCTCTGACAGGCTGTAGGCCATGGCCAGCTGCAGGTCCTCATCATCCTCGGAGAGGTCGTTGTCAGGGCGGGAGGCAGGGGCCTGCTGCACCTGTGTGCCTCCAGGTCTGGAGGTGACAGACTGTTGCTGCTCTCGACGGCTCAGCTCCAAGCCCAGTGCCAGGTCGTCCGGAACACCTGCAGGAGTCACGGCCGCCATGAGGCCCTCTGGCCCAGGCCAGGGGGTCCTGCCAGGCTGCCACATGCAGCGACGACTCTGACCACTTCCAGCCCCTCTTTTGGATCCAGCACAGTGGTTACAGCCATGCGCAGGTGTTCAGCTGCCACAGGTATATAAGCTATCTCCTTGGGCAAGTCACTCAACCTCCCCGAGCTGCCCTTTCCTCATCGATAAAACGGGAATGATGAGAATGTCTACCTTGTCGAAACGTTCCGATGGTTAACCAAGAAAACGGAGTGTTCCCGGGGTGAGTGGCATGAGAGGGCAGCCACGGCACACACCCTGGACAGCCAGGTGTGGGGGCAAGAGTTCAGCTCCAGGAATCCTGAGTTTCATTCCTGGATTTCCCCCTCGCTAAGTAGGACAGAGCCTCGGGCCTGGGGGTGCTTGGGATCTCGGCCATGAACTGTGCTGAGGCGCAGCCTCCTCTGATGAAAACTAGGGCAAACGCCAACTGCCCTGCTTTCCCCTGGTGGTGTGAGGAATACGGGGATACGGATGTGTGCGAGCGCTTTAAAAATAGTAGAGTTCTGCAGACGCACACCCCGATAATGATGACAGTGACTGGCTGGCCCTTCTCTGAGGCTCCTCAATCCGCTGTCCTGGCCCCCTTCCATGTGATGACCATCCGGAGATCCTGCCAGTCTGGCCTGGTGGCCATTCCTGCCATGCCCCGAGGGAGTTCAGACTGGAGCAGCTTGGGGAGGGAGCTTTGGGGCCTGGGGCTGGGGCTTCCTGCCAGGGACTGAGTGGCAGAGCCGCTCCTCACCATTGATTGTGATCGACTTCAGCTGCCCGTCCTCCTCCACTTCCACCCGTTCCTGCCCGTTCTCCATGATTCTGTGGGAGACAGCGCAGGTCCCTCAGCGGGCATGCCTGAGCGCTGCGGGCGCAAGTGCCGGCTCTGGGATGCCGCGGTGACCAGGACCGACGGGGCTCTGCCCTCAAGGGGCTGACTTTCCCATCGGTGCAGCTCCTCCTCCACCCGGCAGGGTCCCGGGAGGAGCCCTCACCTGCGTGTGGTGATGCGATGCCCCTGGACGAAGGTAGTGGATGTGGAAACAGAGCGAAAAGCACCAGCTCCAGGACTGAAGGAAAAAGATGAGGAGGAGAACTCTGGCATTGGGACAGAGGAGGAGAGGTGGTTAGAGGGGGGCTGTCTGCAGCAGGCTGCAGTCACAAGGGTCCGGGAGCCTCTGTGGGCTCTCCCCGCAGGCAGGGCTCCGGGTGCACCGCGGGGAAGACTTGGGAGAGCCACAAGCTGAGGTGAGATGTCCCAGGACTCAGAGCTTGCAAAAATGGGAAGGGACAGCACTTACCAGAGTGCCCAGGGAAGGAAGAAGAGAAGGTGAAGAAGGGGCCTGAGTGTCGTGAACCCCGATTCTGAAGCTCTGAGAAGGGGCCCAGATCATCTGCAACAAGTAAACAGATTAACAATCATCTGGTGAAGACATTCCCCCCCAAAATGTGATGTGTAAATCCTGCTTATAAGACTAAAACCATAAGCTGCTAAGCAAATGGGTACACTTCTGATTTCTTTTTCTTTTCTGCTTGGACCGACTTACAAATTAAATCCCTTTTCAATATTACGTATGAAACAGTTCCCTGGTGAGTTTTGTCCAGAACAGAGAACACAAGAAGGGAAGGGGGAGGGAAAGGGCAGGGGAGGACAGACAGCTCCTTCAAAGGATCAGCGAGGCACGGCGTCAGGCCAGCACGGCTGTGAGACCCTCGCCCCCGCCTGCTGTGTGCCTGTAAACAAATTACTTGAATGTGCCTCAGTCATCTGCAAATGGGGATAAAATGATCTGCCTCACAGGGTTCGTGTTAATCATTCCAGAAAAAGGTATCTGCTGTTGTTTGTAATGGCATTATTATTGTCACATGAGGCTTTGAGGATTGCTTTCCTGGCTATCATTGTGGAGGACTAACAATGTATTATTGTCATCGTTTAATAAGACAAGTCTCTGAAGTGTCACTACAGGGTCATGTGAGTTCGGGCCCATGTAAGGTTCTGTCCCCGCTCTAACTGGATCCACCCCCACAAAATCTTCAGTCTGTAGGACTCTGCTCCCCTCTCAGCCTCCCTCCTAGGACCGCCCATCAGATGGGGGGCAGGTCTGGAGGGGGAAGCCCAGCTAGTCAGAGGCCTGAGTCCACTCACCAAAGAGCTCTGCAAAAGGGTCTGCACTCCCGAAGAACTCCCGGAAGACCTCCTCAGGGCTGCGGAAGGTGAAGGTGAAACCGGGCCCGCCACTGCCAGTTTCCGCCCGAGATGGGCCACTTCCTGGAGGAGAGGCAGGATGAGAAGGGGGCTTAGGGAGTATACTCGCCTGGGCCAGGGGACCCCACCTAAGGCACAGCCAGGAGCCCTGAGAGAACATCCATTGCGAGAATCTGCCCTCCCCCTCACCTCCCTGACCCACTCCTGTCCCTGGGCCCCGCTGTTCCACCTACCTGCTCCGGTCAGCCCTTCCCGGCCATAGCGGTCATAGATCTCTCGCTTATGCTCTGGAAGGAGAGACCCGATCATTTCTCCCTCCCTCTGGGATGCTGGCCTCCTCTGCTGGGCTAAGACCCTCAGAGGACGGCCCAGGGGCTGACACTTGGGGGCAGCAGGGTGCACAGGGGCAGGGGCTACAGGTTTTAGCAGCAGCTCAGCCCTTCACACACTGACTCCTACTCATCTGTAAAATGGACATGATAACAATGCCTACCTCCTAGGATTGTTGAGGATTAAATGAGATAATCCATATACGTGGCTTAACACAGTGCCTGATAGGTAGTAACTGTTCCATAAACATTAGCTTTTTATGACTGTGTTCTTATTGATCAGGGCTTAGCCTAAATGTCACTTTCCCAGAGGGGCCTTCTGGGACCATTGCCACAAAAATCGCTGCTTGTTACTCCCTGTCACATCCCCCTGCTACCTTCCTTTGGAATATTATCGTCTATTTATTTATTTGCTTAATGTCAGTCTTCCCCAAGTGGAATGTGATAAGCCCATCAGGATGAGGACAGTGCCTGCTTGTTCTCCATGGTTCCCCAGTACCCAACAAGGGCCCAGCACCATAAGCATCCAAATGAATATTTTTTGAATGAATGAAAAAAAGACCTGGATTCATACTCCAGCTGTGTGACCTTGAGCAGGTTACCTCACCTCTCCCAGCCTCAGTTTCCCTGCCAGTAAAACGGGGCTGATAAATCCTGCCTCGAGGGATGGCTGTGAGGACTCAGGAGGCTACACCCACCAATGCCTGGTACAGAGGAGGCTCAGGACACACTGGTTGCCTGCCCTGCAGCCTTTCCTTTGTCAGGGCCCTAGCAGACGCTAGGGAGCAGGCGCTGAGCACAGGGAACTAGGGGAAGAATAAAAAGATGCTTTGCACATAGTATAGGTGCTCATTTAAAGGGAAAAAAAAGCCCCAGAGTCCCTGTGTGTGTTGGGGGGGGTGGGGCACTTAAATGCCAGATTGGAAAAGGCATGGCTTTGGGACATGAAGGAGGCATGAAGGGAGGGCGGGGGGTGACGGGTACCGCCCGCCCAGACCCTGTCCTTACTGTCTGACAGCACTTCATATGCCTCGGCCACCTCCTTGAACTTCCTCTCAGCGAATTCTTTATTATCTGGATTCTTGTCTGGGTGCCACTGCAGAGCCTTCCGCCGATACCTGCAGGAAGTGGGTTCATAGGGGAGGGGAAAGGAAAAAATGTAGCCACTTTCTACCAGAGAACAGAATGACCCATTTTCCCATTAGCCAACCAACATCCTTTCACCCCAGCTGCTGGTGCTGCCTCTGCTGCGGTGTTTTAATGGGGGTTCCCTATCTCCCTTCTGCAGCCAGTGCTAGGACTGCTTATATTAACAGATGATAATATGAGCGTGAGAAGGCCTCAGCCCTAAACACTCCCTGGGCTCGCTGGGGCTGGGGTTGCATGGATGGGGTTCCATGGAGAGTAGAGGGGCAGTGGTCCTTCCTGGTCACATTGCCTGGGCATCTTTGCACCGCATCCTAAGAAAGCCCACATCTAGGGGTGGGGAGAGGAGTGGAAGGGGGGGATTTAGTAGAGAAGGACCCACAGAGCAGCTCCCAGAAGAACTTCACAGCTTATAGACTTTCTCCTACCCATCCAGGGGTCTCCTTCCTTCCTACAGATGTCAAGGACCTGGTTCCTTGGGCACTGCCTCTGAAAGGCCCCACGGTGCTGGTGGCGGGGACTGGGGGTTTGAGAGGCTTTGTGGTGCCCTGCGGAGGCACTTACGCCTTCTTTATGTCATCAGCGGACGCACTTCGCGGCACGTCTAGGATCTCGTAGTAGGATGCCATGGCAACTCGTCAGCAGTCAGGCTGGCTTCCGAGAGGCTGTAGGAGAGAAGGATAAGTCAGGCGGAAAGACCCAAGGACGGTTCCCTGGGGCTGAAGCTCCCCAGGGTGGCGAGGGGCGCTCCCAAGGGGGAAGCGGAGCCCAACTCGGCTCTTTTTGCTGCGGGTGACTGGGCTCGGTCGGGCAGCCTTATCGGCCCCTGCAGGCCGGTGCCACTGGCTATCTCGGTGCCTAGGCCTGGGGAGCCCTACCGCAGTCCCCTAACTCCGCAGCCAGGCCCAGGGCCCCCAGCCTGACGGGGCACCCTGCCCGCACCTCCTCCTCCCAGAGTCCTCGGGCTCCTGCGGTGCCCCGCCCCTGCAACCCGCCGGGAACCGTCTGGCACCCGCTGCCGGGCTCGCGGCTGCTGCGTAGGACGCTCCCGGCCCAGCTGTGCGCGCAGGCCTGCGTCAGCTGCACCGAAACTACTAGAGCCTCGGAGGAGGCCGGCTTGGCCTGTCACCCGGGGGACGGTGGCATGGGGAGGGGGGTGAGGTGGGGGGGGGGGAGTGCTGCTGCAGGGGTTGCCGGGAGATAGGGGCGGAGCCGGCTATTTTGGGCTTGCACCAGGACTACGTCATCCCCAGCTGAGACTAGGGAGACGCCGCCGGCTCCATCCGGGCATGACGCAGTTGCCAACCAGCAAGCCACCTCGTTCTCGGTCCCTGTCGCTTTTCTAGGAACAGGCTCGGTGATCGATGGTTCCTCACCCCGCAGGAAATCGGCACCTCAAGGACTCACTTCCCTTTTGGCTAAATCCTCCTTCAAATTCCAGCTCTAGCCCCAGGTCTTCAAAAGAGCTTGCCCCGACTCACCTGAGTAGGTCAGACCTGCCTCTTATGGCGCCCTGTGGCATCCTTCGCCACTCTGGTCAGAGCTACAAAGTGGCATTTGTGTATTTGATGGACGGTCACTTCCCCTACTGAAATGTGAATTCTGCAGGGCAGAGCTTGTGTCTTTTTCTTCTAGAGTATTAGGGCCGTGGCGGGGTTCAGAAATAACCATTGGATGATTAAATAATGGACTGATGTGAACCTCTTATCGACAGTTTTGACACATTTGGGGAAGTGGGGTTAAAGGGTAAAAGGAAAACGAGGGGAGGGAAGGAGGAAGAGAGAGAGAGAGAATTCCTGGTTTCTTCCCAAAGTGATCCTGAGTAGATTTCCACCTGAAAGTGATTCCTGAGTTCAGGCCTCATGGGATATTTAGAGAACCTTCCAGAATTGATTCCTGCTTGATATCATTCAGGCCAATCCACCAAGCATTAATTGAGCATCTTCTACATAGTAGATGTTGCCAGGATATAAAAAGAAGAATGTGGCCCAACTCCTGCCTTCCCAGAGCTCCAACTTGGTAAAATACCAGCCCGTTAATACAGCCCACTGGGAAAACCCAAGGCTTTGGAAATAGTCAGACCTGGGTTTGCAACCTGGCACTACTGTGTGATTTGGGAAAACCTCTGAGAACTGTTTTTCCTCCCTCAATACAGGTAACGTCTAGGGCTGTTTAAAAGTCAGATGAAGTGGGGTGTGTAGTAGGTTTTAGTACAGATCTTCTCTGGCATCGTTATTGGCCCAAGCAGTAATGGTTAAATGAGTCCAGAAGAGTGTTTTAGACTAGTGACCCAGAAAATCTTCAGTGAAGAGAAGAGCTTGAGCCAGGTATGAGAAAAGAAGAGCGGTGTGTCTTTGTCCACTGGTCCCGCCTGCTCACAGTCTGGGCCTCCTGCCCACATCTGGGGAATTCCCATTTCATAGGTCTTGGTGGCAACAACCTGCCTCAAAGCCCAGACACTTGCTCTCCTAGACTTCTCGGCTCCAAGGGTGCAGGCAAAAGCTTCTGCTAGTCAGAAGCTCCCACTGGGAGTTTGAATCTGGATCAAGTCAGGGAGAAGGTGGGGCAGTTGAGAATTCATTTCTGCTCTGTGGTGGCAGCGGGGCCAGCAGCGGCCTCTAGTGTCTGGAGGAGAAAATGTCAGCCTCAGTGCCTGGTTGGGAGGGGGCCTCACTGCGGGGAGTAGAGGGGACAGGGGTCTTTCAGGCAAGCAGTCTTGTGCCCTGACCTTGACTATGTGCTGACTGCCCAGGTTTCCTTGGTGCCTACCTGTTTGCAGAGGCCTGTTGGGGGCCCTTGTACGGATTCCGTGAGCTACCCAGTATCTCTCCAAGTCTCTTCGTGTTTTCTTGTTTTTTTTTTTTTTTTTAAGAGTTGTATTTGGGGGGGGTGCAGGTCAAAGAGGGAGAAAGGGGAGAAAAAATGGGACGACTGTAATAGCAAAATCAGCAAAATATACTTAAAAATAGTTGTATTTTTTAATCCACACCCAAGGATATGTTAATTAATTTTTAGAGAGAGAGAAGGGGAGAGAGAGAGAAACATTGATCTGTTGCCTCCCGTACAGACCCCGAGTGCAGACTGAACCCGCAACCTTTTGGTGTTCTGGACAAATGCTGCAACCATCTGAGCCACCCTGCCAGGGCCACGAATGCCTTCTTGTTTTAATTTGCCAGAGTTAGTTTCTGCTGTTTACGAGAGTCCTACCGATCCTGGTATAAGAGGAAGGAATGGTTAAGGTTAGATTACTCCAAAACCTTCCAAATCTCTTTCTTCTTACTTCTCTTATCTCCACAGACATTTGTCTAGCACCTACCATGTGTGTGATATTATATTAAGAACAGGAATACTAAGAGGTTTAAGTTTCAGTCCCTGTACTCAAGAAGATGAAAATCTAGTTGGGCCATAGACAAATGACAGCTGAGGGAAATTAAATAAAACACATCAGGCAAACAGGGTCAATTTCCTTTGTTGACAAAGAATTCCAACAAATTAGTGAGAAAGACAAATAATGCCATTCTTTAAAAGTGAAAAGGGCACAGACAAGACGGTTTGCAGAAGAGAAGGCACTGACTTTTAAACCATGGAAAAGATGCTCAATCTCATAACAAGAGAATTATACAGGAAAGCTGTGACAAAATACTGTTTCACTGACCAGATGATTGACAAAGATCAGAAAGTTTGATGCAGCGTTGGGGCAAGGCTGTGGGTGTGGGCATTCTCACACACTGGTAGGGGGAATGTAATTGGGTATAACTTCTAAAAGGAGCAACATGAGGTATATCAAAATTAAAGGTACATAGCCTATGATCAGCAATTGCAATTTTAATAACTTATGGTTGTACCTGTGTGCAAAGAAGTATGTACGAGAGTAACAGCATTCTTTTCAAAAGCAAAAAGTTGGAAATAACTTAAACACCCATTAATAGTACAATGGTTAAATACGTAATGGAATGAATACAATGGAATAGTATATTGCCACCAGAAAGAATGAGGTGTATTTATACGTGCTGATGTAGACTATCTTCTAGACTTATTGTTAAGTGCAAAAAACAGGTATAGAATGAAATGTATCAATGTGTATACACATATTAGTATATATATAGATAGATGCCTCTGGAAGGAAACACAGACAAAAAGTTAACAGTGATGGCTGCCAAGAGGAGAGCCAATAAAGGAAACATTTTCACTGTATAAACTTATTTTTGCTGTTTGTAGATCCGTTTGGTACTTTTTGGATTCTGAAGCATGTACCAATAACTGTACAAATACATACAAAATTTTAAAAAAATCTAGTTGGGGAAAAAAGGGTACTGGCAAGAAGCCAAGTACTGCCCTTCAAGGCAGTCCATGCCAAGTACCAAATGAGTGACAGAGGCACAGTAGGGGCCACGAGAATCTAGAGGAGGCAGAGCTCCCCAGGGTTGGATGGGTTCTGGGTGACCATGACCTAAGCTGGAAGGAATGGCAGCATTGAGTCAAGCAGGGGGAGGCGGCACTGCGGAAGGAGGAATGGTGAGAATGCAGCTTTGGAGGCAGGCCTGTTCCTGACACATCAGAGGCTCAGGAATAAAGGTGCTCCGTGGGATCCAAGGCTGGGAATCTGTCCCTTGTGTCTGCCTGCAGGAGATAATTGTAGCCTGGCTTTAGAAGCATCAGGGATGAAATCATTCCCTTGCACAGAGGGAGTCCCCAGGAGCCAGGCTGGGTGGCACTCCCAGTTGCCCCGTAGAGGCCAGAGTTGCCACCGCCCCACACCCACACCCAGTCCAACCTTGGCCTGCCACAGCCTGCCAGTGCCTGCCAACAGAGTTCCTAGCTGAGAGGCCTTTTGGGGTCTGAGAGGAGATGGCCGTACAGCTGCCCAGGGTGGGCTGGCTAGTACAGTCACAGGAGGGAAGCCTGACCACGTCTCTGGATGTCCAGCCATCCCAGCAGGTGATGCTCTCTCCCTCCCTGCTGCTCTCTCCCAAGCCCTCACCTCACCTCCTATGAGATGTTGGCCCCAAAGATGCCTCTGCCTCTGCCCTTGTTCAGCCCAGAAACTGGATGCCTACACCCCCCAACACATGCACTCCACCACAGTGCCTGGGCAGGGTAGTGTCAAAGGGAGTATCACCCCCCTCCCTGCCTTCTAGGCACCTGAGTCACTGTCTGGGAACTGGGGACCTGGCAGGCCCAGAAGAGGTGGTGTCTGGAGGGGTGCCTAGGACTGCTATGGGCAGGAGAGGAGGGAATGGCATCTGGAAAAGGGGAGGGCATCTGGAAAAGGGGAGGGCAACATAAGCGTTGTCCCAGGCTGGCCCGGGTTGGAATCCTTACTCCTCCCTTTACTAGTTGAGTAACCTTGGACAGGTCACGTAACTTCTTTGAGCCTTAGTCTCCACATCTATAAAATAGGCATTCATTTAACAAGTCTACTCCACAGACATAGAGTTAACTGATATATGTTGGACAGCATTCTGGTACTGAGAGTAGAACAGGCCTTGTTTCCATGAAGCTTCCAGTCCCATGGGTATAGCTGCATTAACCTCAGGATTAAAGAAGATAATATGGATACTGGACCTGGTACATAGTTGATGCTCAATAAATGACAGTGATGTCTTGAGGTTTAAAGTGCTCCCCAAAAAACTCTCTTCCCTTCCCAAGTTTGATATGAGTCAAGATTTGGAAGTTAGCCAGTTCAGTGGTAAAATAAACATATTTGAGAATATAGCTGAGCTATTCAGCCAAAATGGGCTTCTAAATACTCCCTCTGAATTAAATTACTCTCCGCCACCAGCACCAGACACACATATACACACAACTACGGGCCTTTTTCTTCCCGGGACAGAACTTCTCCTGGGAGCTTAAACCCTCCAACTGGAGTTGAGAATACTGCCTAGACAAATGATTCCAGATTAGAAAGAAGAAAGTGATATGCTGGGCACGCCCATTTTCTTCTCTAAACACCGCCCCCCACCCTGTCGTTTCCAATCCATCCTCTACTTACGACAAAGTCATATTGGGACAAGAGTGACAGGGACAGATAATGGGTCCCTGGGGAAGGGCAGGAGTTACTCCATTTCCAGGGCTAGACCTCGGTGTGGGTATGTATTTTACTCGCCTGTTTTCTCTGAGATCCATTCACCCGCCTTCCCTGCCCTGCTCCATATCTCATAGGCTGTAGGCACCTTTGCCAACTGGCTTCTGTTTTGATTCAGCCAATGGGAGCCACTGCCTGGAGATTGAGGGTGGGAGGAAGGAAGAAGCCAGGCTATTTCTCTCCCTCTCTCTAGATCAGGAGGTCGATCTTGGGTGTTGATGGAGTTTCCAGGAGGGTACGCCCAGCCCCTCCCCAACCATTCTCGCATTGTTGCTATCACTGCACCACTGTTCTGCTTAGTGCCAGCTTCCGGTCTCCCTAAACCCAAACTGCCTTCCTGAAGAAGACAGAACCCCAGCCTACAGGGTGAGTGGACACTGGCCATGTCATACTGTGTCAGCTGTATCAGACTCCTCTAAGACACCATTTCACACCCTCCTGGCCTCACCAGGCTCTGGTTGCAGTCGTGTGAGGCTCGGACCAACTTCACACACGTGCAGTTTAATAGCACCTTACTTCTTTGTCCTGGGGATTCTCTGTTGACCCTGCAGCTCGTGTGTGTGTGTGTGTGTGTGTGTGTGTGTGTGTGTGTGTGTGTAACCTGGAAGTGCAGGGGGTTCATGCTTAATGGACTGAAGGTTTAACCAATGGAAGGATGGAGTCAGTGCATAAACTCTCCCTCTCTCACCACCACTCCTACACCCTCACCCAAGGAATAGTACTTAGATACCATTTACTCAACTGCATCTACTCTAGGGTGAATTCTCCCTCTTTCCCTGCTTTACTCCCCTCTGCCCCCATTCTGCTTCCTGGAATTGCACGCTTTGTTATTGTAAAGTCTGAAATCAGATCTACTTTCTGGGGAGCCCAGGTTAAGATACCAGCCTTCCTAACTCTCATTAAGAAGAAGCTTCTACACCCCCCCCATGGTTTTCCCAAGAGAAGAAGACATTTGTGAGACAATAAGGTCACAGCACTTTATTTATGGCAAACATGAAGGATTCCCCTAGTATTCATCCCCCTCCTCCTCTTCTCCCTCTCCTATCCATCCCTACCTCCTCCATACTATCCATCCCTACCTCTTCATAATCCTTCTCCAGGGCGGCCATATCCTCCCGGGCCTCAGAGAACTCACCCTCCTCCATGCCCTCCCCCACATACCAGTGCACAAACGCCCTCTTGGCATACATCAGGTCGAACTTGTGATCCAGACGGGCCCAGGCCTCGGCAATGGCGGTCGTGTTGCTCAGCATGCACACGGCACGCTGCACCTTGGCCAGGTCACCTCCGGGCACCACAGTGGGCGGCTGGTAGTTGATGCCAACCTTGAAGCCCGTGGGACACCAGTCCACGAACTGAATGCTGCGCTTGGTCTTGATGGCAGCGATGGCGGCGTTGACGTCCTTGGGCACCACGTCCCCGCGGTACAGCAGGCAGCAGGCCATGTACTTGCCGTGACGGGGGTCACACTTCACCATCTGGTTGGCCGGCTCGAAGCAGGCATTGGTGATCTCTGCCACCGACAGCTGCTCGTGGTACGCCTTCTCTGCAGAGATGACCGGCGCGTAGGTGGCCAGGGGGAAGTGGATGCGCGGGTAGGGCACCAGGTTGGTCTGGAACTCTGTCAGGTCCACGTTGAGGGCCCCGTCAAAGCGCAGGGAAGCTGTGATGGAGGAGACGATCTGGCTGATGAGGCGGTTCAGGTTGGTGTAGGTGGGGCGCTCGATGTCCAGGTTGCGGCGGCAGATGTCATAGATGGCTTCGTTGTCCACCATGAAGGCGCAGTCTGAGTGCTCCAGGGTGGTGTGGGTGGTCAGGATGG
>CM052541.1:12337722-12355089 GCA_028533065.1 Trachops cirrhosus
GTCAGGTCCACGTTGAGGGCCCCGTCAAAGCGCAGGGAAGCTGTGATGGAGGAGACGATCTGGCTGATGAGGCGGTTCAGGTTGGTGTAGGTGGGGCGCTCGATGTCCAGGTTGCGGCGGCAGATGTCATAGATGGCTTCGTTGTCCACCATGAAGGCGCAGTCTGAGTGCTCCAGGGTGGTGTGGGTGGTCAGGATGGAGTTGTAGGGCTCGACCACGGCTGTGGACACCTGGGGCGCTGGGTAGATGGAGAACTCCAGCTTGGATTTCTTGCCATAGTCGACAGAGAGCCTCTCCATCAGGAGCGAGGAGAAGCCAGAGCCGGTGCCCCCCCCAAAGCTGTGGAAAATGAGGAACCCTTGGAGCCCTGTGCACTGGTCGGCCTAGAAGGTGAAGGCGAAGAGAATGCAGGGTGTGACGCACAGCTGACAGACAGGAAAGAACCAGCTTGTGCTGCTTCAAATTCCCCGAAAGGGGAATCCTTGGAAGACTTTTCCAAGAGCACAAAACAGACCCTCATAAAGTCGGCCCACTTTCTCTTCCTCATTCCTCTTTCTCTGTAAAACCTCCTGAGGTCCCTAGCAGACAGCTCTCTTGAATCTTGTAGCATAGTCATTTTTGTCATCGTAATTTGCCAGCTCCACCCGTACCTGTGTCTCCTTGATTAATTTCCGATATTTCTAGAGGGCTTTCTCCACTGAGATCAACAATCCAGGAGGTTAGAACAAAGTCTATCATAGAGCCTTGGGCCAGCATTATTTGGACCCCTGTTTTCCACAGGGCCTCTGCCCATACCCTTATAATACAAGGTGATATTCTGAGAATGCTTATGGATCTCCATTGCTTGGCCAGGCAGCCCACAGACAGGTCTGTCCTGGCAGCCACACTGCCCAGCATTGGACCTGTTGCTATAGAAGATAAAGGAGCCACCCAGCTCCAGACTTCATCCCATATGCTGCCTCCTCCGATCAGAGTGCAGGGCCCGGATCCTGCCTGTTTGAGACTTTTCCAGGAGGCTCTCCTAAGGGCTGAAGCTGCCCTTCCTCTCTTTGGTCTCCAGACCACACAACAGGAATCCTCAGCCTTCAGCCCTTCTCTCACCAGCTTTCAAATCCGGTCCAGCACCAGGTCAATGAGCTCCTTTCCAACAGTGTAGTGGCCGCGGGCATAGTTATTGGCAGCATCTTCCTTGCCTGTGATGAGCTGCTCTGGATGGAAAAGTTGGCGGTATGTGCCTGTCCGAACTTCATCTGCAGTGAAGCCAGTTTTAGGCCCCCTCCTCTTGCAGCCTGGCTCCCAGAGCCCCAGGGTACCCAGTGGAAGTGGGGTCTCTAGGCCCTGAGCCCTACCCTGGAGGAGCCCCATTCAGGCTGCTGCTATTGCCCTTGATTTTAAGTGTTTGCCAATGAAAAGGAAAGGGATGTGGTGTGACATTGAGATGCTGGAGCTGAGCGACAGGGGTTCTTCAGATCTGGAGTTCTAATTGGCCGCAGCAATTGGGAACCTCAGACTCCAGTGCTCTCAGCTACAGAGAAGGACTTGCTGTGGTGCCTGGGACAGGGCCACAGCAGAGACGGATCATCTCTCACCAATCACAGTGGGCTCCAGATCCACAAACACTGCCTGGGCACATGCTTTCCAGCCCCAGTTTCACTAAAGAAGGTGTTGAAGGAGTCATCCCCTCCCCCGATGGTCTTGTCGCTGGGCATCTGCCCATCTGGTTGGATCCCATGTTCCAAGCAGTAGAGCTCCCAGCAGGCATTGCCAATCTGCACGCCGGCCTGCCCCACGTGGACTGAGATGCACTCACGCTGAAAGGACAAAGGGCAGAAAACACCCTCAGCAGAGAGAAGGGTACCATGCCTGGACACAACTCCTTCCTTCCTTCCTTCCTTCCTTCCTTCCTTCCTTCCTTGAGTGGTTGTCTGGCTGAGGGCATAGGTTCCTGGACTCTGTTCTCCTTGCCCCACCTCCTGTGGCTAAGGATTTACTGGTGGCAGTGAGCACCAACAGGCATTGGCTGGGGGTGGGGATGGGGAGCACTGGGCCAAAACCCTCAGGGGAAGCAGAAGATGTGGGCAGTTCTCAGATTATAGAGTCTTGCTCAGTGGCTAAGCATCTTGAAGAATGTTGAAGGGATCAGATGAGTCTGGTAGAACAAAAAGTCAACCCACTCCTGTTCAGAAAGAAATCAGGGGCCACTGGTGTGGGAAGCAAGATCCAAGTGAAGTTTCAGGGTTCAAGACAAGGAATAGGCCCTGGCTGAAGTGGGTCAGTGGGTTGGGTGTCATTGAAAGGTCGCCAGTTCGATTCCAGGTCAGGGCAATGTGCCTGGGTTGCCTGCCAGGCCCCCCAGCGGGGGGCATGTGAGAGGCAACCAACTGATGTTTCTCACACATCGATGTTTCTCTCCCTCTCTTTCTCCCTCCCTTCCCCCCTCTCTAAAATAAATAAATAAAATCTTTTTAAAAAGATAAGGAAGAGGTTTGTAAAAGCAGAAAGAGCCCTGGATTCATGTGGCAGCCAGAAATGCCAGCGAGGAAGGGAAAAGTGGGCCTGGAAGGGAGGTGCACACGCTGCTTTTTCCTCTCTCGGCTGTGCGTGGTTGTGGAGTGGGATGGGACTGGGGAGAAAGGCTGAATCTTGTCTTTCCCCACATGGGTCAAGGCTGGTGACCAAAGAACTCCTGGTCCCTGAAGCAGGACTGGGATAAGCCTGCTGTTCCAAGGAAAGAGAAAGGTCGGTGTCTTTCCTGGGGAGACCCATGAGAATCAAGAAGACTTGACCCTCCTGCTCCATCAAAGACTTATTGAGCCTCGACCATGTTCTGAACATGTCTGACACTGGGAACACGTGACAACTAACACTCAGTCCGAGAAACTCACTGTCTAGGGAAGGGAGAGTTTCATACGTTAACAGATGTACAACAGTGTGGTAGGTGGGATACCAGAGGACATCTCCCGGAATACTTTTCTGGGTGCTACCAGAGTGCCTCTCTGCCTGAGAAGAAATTACCGCAGACCTTAAAAACAAAATGAACACGTTCATCAAATTTCCCCAAATGTTAAGGCTTAACAATGTGAAGGATGTGGAGAAATGTGAACTCTTAACACTGCTTTCAGAAGCCTAAATTGATGTATCTCAGATTAAGAAGAATCACATGATATGATACCATTTATATAAATTTTTAACTTGTAAAAAATACTATGCATCATTTACAGATAAATTTATATATTTACTATATAATCGTATAAAATGTGTGTATATTGCAAAAATAAAGAAAGCAAAGGAAAATCTTAGCACTAAATTTGTAATAATGGTTCTCTTTGGTAGAGCTGAATGCAACTGAAAAGAGGCTCTATTTCTTAAAGTGGGCAGTAGGTGTTCATTATATTAGTCTTTATACCTTTCTGTGTGTCTAAAATAGTTCACAAATTTTTTTTAAAGATTTTATTTATTTTTATAGTCAGAGGGGAAGGGAGGGAGAAAGAGAGGGAGAGAAACATCAATGTGTGGTTGCCTCTTGTGCATCCTGTACCGGGGACCTGGCCCACAACCCAGGCATGTGCCCTGACTGGGAATCGAACCAGCAATCCTTCAGTTCACAGGCCCGTGCTCAATCCACTGAGCTACACCAGCCAGGGCTAAAATAGTTCATAAATTTTTAATGGGAATGCTTTCTCCATGAATTTAGCATGTCAGTGACATTTTTAATGACATGGGGGCATAGACTATGATTTTTAGGTGGCTGGGATTAATCCGTCAATCGTTTGTGTCCAAGCCCCTTTACTTGTCTACTAATCCTGAACAAGAGTCTTAACCTCTCTGTCGATGTCTTCCCTTATAATATGGGGCAATAGTAGGAGCCCCCTCCTAGAAATGCCCTGAGGATTGAATGAAAGAACGCATGCATGTTGCCTGGCTCATTTCATGACACATGCTAGGGCGCACCGTATGTTGGGCCCCCCTACCAACCCCTCTACCCCCGATTGCTGGTGTCATAGTAAGAGAAGTTAATGAATTAATCTGCCAGGGATTTAAAGACAGGAGGAGTTCAGAAATCCCCTGTCCCGGAGAGAGAGCTGACTCAGCTTCTCAGCTCGCCAACCACCTGGCAAGGTCAAGGTCAGCTGCTGCACCTCTGAGCCTGGCCAGGCTCTGTCTACAAAGCCAGATACCGTCATTGCCCCCACAACTGCTGGTTCACGTAAGGTGTTTCTGACCTCTGGGGTATGCCTGAGATGCTGGATCGATGGCCCTATGGTGGGACAGCAAGTTTGGGGCACAGAAAGCCCCTGGAGTCACACAGACTTGGCCTCAAAGCCCCATCTGTCTACGACGACAAATTACTTCACCTCAGCTGCCCTAGCTCCTTTTTCCTGACTGTAAAAATAGCATAATTTCATACCTGTATGCAACAAGCTTTGTCATTACATCAATTAGTTCCCATATATTAAGCTTTTATTAGGTTCCAGGCACTATGCTAAGTGCTTCACATACATTATTTCATTTGATCTTCACAACAACCCCCTTGGGTAAGTACCTTTATTAACCCATTTTACAGATGAGCAAACTGACTCTCAAAGAGGTTAAGCAAATAGCTCATGAGCAAAATGAGGACTATTTAAAGCAGGGACACCCTGGCCCCAACCACACTCTTAACTGCTCTTCTCTCCTGCCTGGTCTGGAGACAGGTTGAAGATATCAAATGATTCCACACCTGGTCACCTCTCAATGACTGGGAGCACCCTCTCTCTCCCTCCCCCTCCTCCCTCTCCCCACTGATATGTAACCGCAGTTGGGCAGGACTGTGAGGATGTATCCCCACAGCTGGGAGGTGGGGCCCAGGCTTTGTAGGGTAGTGCTTCCAGTTCATGCCCCAGTCCTGCTGACCCCACACTCCCTACCCCTACACCCAGAGCCCCTTGGCAGCCCTGCTCCTGCGCCCAGGCCCACACCCACGTCCTGGTTTCCATCACCCTGTCCTTCAGCCCCTGCACATGCCGCCCACGTACCATCACTTGTAGGAAGGGGCACAAAGTCTCTTTCTCCCTTCCCCACACGATCTGTCCACACACCATAGCCCCATGAGTATCTGGATTCCCAACAGTCCCTCATACCACCCACCTGAGCCCACTGGGACCCTCACTTGCATGTTTAGCCCCCCACCTCTGCTCACCATGCTGTTTGGTTGGGACCTGGCTGGGGTTGTCCATCTGCTGCTGGATGGAAAACAGGGAAGGGTCTAGGGTCTTTGAGAGGCCCACAGCCTCTGGCCTCCTGACACTTTCTGGTCTGTTCTCAGGGTGGGAATGTTGTTAGAAACATCCCCAGGAGGGCAGGTCTGTTGACTTGGTTACCAAGCAGCAGGCAAGTCCTGGGCCTGGCCCCAAATAGGGGAGTGAGGTGGCTGTGGGTGGGGTTATGAAGAGTCGGCAGCGAACTGGAAATAAGGAGGCCTGGGGCAAGAGGTCAACCCCGGAGCCTTCTGGGTGAGAACACACGATACCAGAGCTCAGCGTTAGCTCCATCTCTAGCATTAAAAATTTTTGCCTCTTTTTCCTCATCTGTATAACAGGGAGAGGTAGTATTATGAGGATTAAACAGCAAAGTTTCTTAAGTGCTCTGTCCAGAATTGCTCTTGTTCTCCACGGGGGAAGCCGGCTGATGAGCAGGGCTCAAGGCTGTCGGTGTTTCTCCCTATTTCCGTGCAAGTTGCTGCTGGTCTAGCCTGGCCTGATTTCTCCACAGAGGAATTCGCCCTACGGCTTTAGGCAAAATTAAGAAATCAAAATGTTAATCTCTCACATCTGTGTGCGTGTTGCAGTTGTTAAGGTGGCTTCGCCCCTTATTGCCTTCGAGTCCCTCAACAACTTTATGAGGTAAGCAAGGCAGGGCCTGGATTCCCAAGACGAAGAAAAGGAAGTGGAAGCCTCTTCTGCCTTGCCCAAGGTCACATGGGAGTTAATTAGTGGTAGAATTAAGAGTCACCTGGGACTCCGGTTCCATGCTTCTCCTCCTTCTGCATGGCAGAGCTGTCGTCATCGTCCCTTGTCCCTTTCTCCTTCGTCATGTCCTCCCTGTTTTAAACTGCACGGTCGGTGGTGACCAGTCTCTTGCATAACCCCCAACTCCCTTGCCTCCCTCTAGCTTTGGCAGCCTCGTCTGGTTAAACCACAACCCTGGATAAATCCATGTCTTCCCCAGCTCTGTGCCTGCACGGATCCAGTGAAACAGTGGAAAAGCCCAGAACCCTGTTGATGGATTTGACTTCGAATTCATGACCTCAGATGAACCCTAATGCTGCCTGGAAACCACACTACATCTCTCCTGTCGCTTTTCCAAATAGCAACCATGACCTGGAATAGGAATGCCAGATTTAGCAAATGAAAGAATTTTATCTAGCAACCTTACACAGGAAGTATTGGGTTGGCCAAAAACTCCATTTAGTTTGTTCCATAAAATAAAAGATACATTTCTTACTTTCACCAATAACTTTATTGATTTGGATATTTTGAGTATGTTGGCTATTTCCCATGTGGTATAACGTTGCTTGTTCTCAATTGATGTCTCAACTTGATCGCTATCAACTTCAACTGGTCTACCTGACCATGGAGCATCATCCAGCAAGAAATCTCCAGCATGAAACTTTGCAAAACACTTAAAAAAAGATTTTTAAAATTTATTTTTAGAGAGGGGAAGGGAGAGAGAAAGAAAGGGAGAGAAACATCGATGCGTTGGTTGCTCTCGTGCGCCCCCTAATGGGGACCTGGCCTGCAACCCAGGTACGTGCCCTAGAGGCGACTGGAACTGGGTGACCCTTTGGTTGGCAGGTAGGCACTCAATCACTGAGCCACACCAGCCACGGCCAAAAACCACTTTTTGACACATTTGATCAGTAGCCATACCTTTTCCATATGCTGCACAAATCTTTATTTTTGTTGTTGCACTTCAGTTGTGTTTTTACCTTTGTTGAAATAATAAAGCATAGTATACTGAAAATATTGTGTATTTTCTTACATCTTCAATATTAAAATGGCTACACAAAAATTCACCAATTTTAATGTTTTTTTAAATGTACACTGATATGACAGCTCTCACAATACAATCTAACGAAACTGTTTCAAATGAAGTTAGACTCTTAAGCTCTACTAGAGCCATCATATGGAAAAAAAACAAATGAATTTCTGGCCAATCGGTAGTTGCTACTGTGAAATTTCAGTTGCTGTGGCAAATCATGGGGGTCATTTTGAGGTAGGGGCTTTCAGAGTATACTAGGGAGTGACCCAGGTTATCAAGATGGCTGACTCTGGTTTTGGTTGTGGACTGAAGTCTTCTCTCTCCTACCTGGAACTAAGAGGCCAAGATCCCCAGAGAGAAGACACAGCCAAGCAGCACTTCAGAGGTAAGGAAGCCCAGCCTTCCATAGGGTCGAGCCGTGAAACCACAGACCTGAGGAACTATCATCCTGAGGAATTATTACCCGGATGGGGGAATTTGGGGCCTAGAGGGCCCACCGGGCCTAAACTCTCTTGTCTAGCCCTTCAACTCCTCCCAACTGGTCTCCCAGATGGCTCAGAGTCAACCAAGATATTACCAACTCTGGGCAGAAAATTATACTAAAGGCAGGTGGGGAAAGGGGCCTTATGTAAAACAGCATAGTGAGACAGATTTTTAAAGCATATTAATGTATCTAAGTTATAAAATAGGAGGCAGCCAATGCTCTTAATTCCTTCAACAAATACTTATTGTGTCTGCTATGTGCCGAACACTGTTTCAGATGCCAGGGATACCTTGGTGGACAGAGAGTCTGTGCTCTTAAGGAATTGACATTTTCACAGGGAGACACATACCAAATAAAGAAAACCATTGCAAAGAGCAATAAGCACATGGAGAGAACAAAACTGGATAATGGCCCAGAAAGAGATGGGAGGTGGGGGCTACTGCTGAGAGGCTCTCTAGGAAGGTGACATTAGAACTGAGACTGAGTGACAAGGAGCCAGCCTTGGCAGGATCTGGATAAGAGTGCTCCAGCAGAGAAAATAGTGAGTGCAAAGGTTCATGGGTAGGAGGGAGCCGCACGTGTTCAAGGAAACCTGGAGAGGAAAGGAGAGAGCTATACAAGATGAGGTTGGAGAGGTAAAGGGGACTTGGAAGGAGAATAGCTTTTATTACAAGTGTGATGGGAGGGCTTAAGCAAGCACCAGTGCCTGTTTTGCGTTCGGGAGAGGTCACTGCCGCTGCTGTGTGGAGACTGCATTATGGGGCTTCGAGAGTAGACGCAGGAAACTGGTTAAGAGGCTACTGCTGTAGGCATCCAGAAGTGAGGGGAGAGGCGCCTGGACTAGAGCGGGGATGGTGGGAAGTATTAATAGCTGAGTTCAAAGTAATACGATGTGCTAATGTGTGTGGCAGACCCACCCAACAGTCTTACCTGCCCCCTGCCTCCACTTCTTTGCTGGCAGGGTCCTGATTTCATTCAATTGCTTACCTTTCTTTCCACTTGCTCAAGGAAGATGGCCTTTCCCCAGACCTAGAGGTGAGTACAGAGCTGTTTAAACCATTCGTGATAATTCCATTCCCTCCTTCCAGAGACTGGTTTAGGCATGGGGCTAGTGCGATATAAGGGGAAGTCTGCCAGAGTGCTTTAAGGAAGGGTTTTTCCCCCTGATAAAAAGTGGTGTGGGAGGAAACCCCCCTTTCCTGCCTTAGGACAGTGTCAAATGAAGACGTGATGCTTGGAGCTGCCCCGGTCATCTTGTGATCACCAGGGAAGATGTCTCCAGCTCTCTGAGGATGCCAGAGCAAAACGCTGGGAACACGGGAGTTATCGATGACATCACTGAGTCACCTCTGGAACCGCCCCACGCTCGGATTTCTTGTGGGATAATAAATATCCTCATTGTTTCGGCTGCTGTTAGTTAGGCTTTCCATTATTTGCAGCCAGAGAAAAAATTCTAACTAATAAAAGAGGAGATGGAGAGAGGGAAGGAGAGGAATGCCCGATGATCCTAGGTTTTTAACTTAAGCACGTGGGTGGAAGGGGATATGGCTCATTCCGACTCATCAGCCTAGGACAGGAGCAGGCTTGGCAGGGAGCGGGGTGAGGGTATTGAGAGCTCCACTTTGAGACGGCTAATGTGCTTTCAAGTGGTGATGCCAAGGAGGCAAATAGTCACATGAGCCTGCAGTTCAGAGAAGAGGTCCAGAATGGAGACACAAGTGTGAGAGTCCTCAGCGTAGGTGATATTTCTTTCTTTTTATTCCGTCCTTTCACTATGGTTTGGGAATGTAAATACTCTAGGTGTTTTCCTTTTGGGTAACCCTAGAAATGTTATAAATTTTTATTAAGGACATGTTAAAATATACTTAAATTAGAGATAATATCATAAAACCCCATATACTCATCACCCACTTTCAACAGTGGCTTTTTCAGGGACAAAAGCAAAGGAAAGAGAGAGCTTGGAACTGAGTAATGGGAAGTCCCTTTAGAAATAAGCCATCGAAGACCACCAAGAAGAAGTAGCCAGGACAAAAAAGAGGAGGGGGGTTGTCATTAAAGCCAAGAAGGAGGTGCTTCAAGGAGGAAGGAAGGATCAGCTGTGTCAAACACAGGGGAGAGGCAGAGAAGTGTGAAGACAGAGATGTGACCTATGGCTTTGGCAAGACGGAGAGCACCAGAGAAGATGGCAAGAGCATCTCAGTGGAGCAGGGGAACCATGCTTGCATAGGGCGCGGGGAGGAGAGTGGACAATGTCCCTTTGGAAAGGTTGGGCTGTGGGAAGGAGGACAGCTGGTAGATGCTCCAGTCTGAAAAACACAGAAGGATGTGCACTAAGGCTCAGCTCCTCTTCTCCCAGACGGAGTCATTGGAGTACTGGAAACTTTGGGGACCTGATTGCACTGTTCCAAGATGCACATGTGAGGTTCTGGGAAGGGGTTAGAGAAGATGGAGATGGCAATTGGCAAGGGAAAGAGGGACAGAGATCCAAAGAGAGTGTGGCTTGCTTGGCACCCATGTAAGGTAGATGATTCAATGGGAAGACTGAAGAAGGGCCTGGAATTATCTTCTAGATTCATGTATGTGAATGTCTGAAAGTTCTCAGTCTGATCCATGTTACCTGCTCACCCACCCAGTGCTTATGGCCCTAATTCAGAGGCATCTGTATATATCCTGAGGACATACACACTCAGTCACATGTGTGTGCATGTGTGCACACACAAAATCAGAAGCAGAATCTGCCTTTCACTTGCATGCCTTGGGTATTTCTCCCTGCACCCTTGTCCTCTGCATTTTCCCTGCCAGAAGGCCTCCTCGGAGACTATAAACTCCTTGCTACCTGGGCCAGGGTGACATAAAAGTGTAATGCAGGCCGAGCATGGGATGTTAAATGGTAACAGGCACTTGTCTTCTGTGTCAGGGAGACACGGGATGGTGTGGACTGAGCGAACTGGTGCAGCCTGTTGCTTATCAGACGGCAGCCACCACCCAGCTCCATTAGTTGTCATAATAGTTTCCTGATGCTGCTGTAACAAATTGCTACAAACTTAGCAGCTTAAAGCAACACAAACTTATTACCCCACAGTTTCAGAGACCAGATGTCCAAAGGTCCCATGGTGCTAAACTCAAGGTGTTGGCAAGGCTGCCTCCTCCTAGAGACTCCAGAGGAGAGCCTGTTCCTCGCCTTGTGCGTCTTCGAGCAGCTGCCCACATTCCTCGACTCATGGCTCCCTTCCATCTTGAAAGCCAACATCACATCACTCCGACCTTTGCTCTGACCTCTCCTTCCCTGACTCTGACCCTCCTGCCTTCCTCTTCCACTTGTAAGAATCCTTGTGATTGCATTGAGGCCACCCAGAAAATCCAGAATTATCTCCACATCTCCAGATGTTTTTTTAAAAAAGATTTTAAAATGTATTTTTAGAGAGGGGAGGGAGGGAGAAAGAGAGGGAGAGAAACATCAATGTGCGAGAGATACATCAAATGGTCACCTCTCCCATGTTCCCAACTGGGGACCTGGCCCACAACCCAGACATGTGCCCTGACCGGGAAGGGAACCAGCAATGCTTCCTTCAGTTCGCAGGCTGGTTGGTGCTCAGTCCACTGAGCCACACCAGCCAGGGCTCAAGATCTTCACCTTAATTACATCTGCAAAGCCTTTGCCATGTAAAGTAACATAGTCACAGATTCTGGGGCTTCAGATGTGGGTCTCCTTAGAGGGCTATTATTCTGCCTACCACTGTGGCTAAATGGGAATGTGGGCCCAGTATGGCCAGGCATTCCAGTTTTTTTCCTTAAAAGTTAGACATCTGCGTTTTCCTATGACTGCTGCAAAGAGTCCACATAGCAGGCCTGAGATTGCTATCCTTGGAAAGGCCTGCTTACAAGGCAGACTCTTGGCTGGCACTTGGGAACTGGGCTCTTGTGATGTTCTTGATCAGCAGTTAGCTGACAACGACGGTTCATGGTTCCTAGACTGTTAATGCTAACGATATAGTTTGTGCTGAACACCTGCTCTTCTTCTAGGAGTCTGGAATTTTAGTATGTGCTAGGCAGAGGTGTCTATGTCACCAGCACTCAACAAAAACCTTGATTTCAGAGTCTCTGATGGGCTTCCTCGGGCAGAAACGCTGCAGGGAAGCGTTGTTCCATTTTCATTCTGCAGGACGAATACCCTTTGTGAGCCCTTTTGGGAGGCAGAGGGCGTAGATTCCTCCAAGCTCCCTTTGTGTCTTTCCCCCTTAAAATCCAGCTGTGTATCCTTCCTACATTGCTGCGATAAGCCTTAGTTGGGAGCACGATTTTATGCTGAGTCCTTTGAGTCCTTCTAGCTAATCTCCTAACATAGGGGTGGTCTTGGAAATGCTCCAAAGCAAAGGCAATCCCTGACTTTTTGTTCATATTCTAACTGTTACAGGAGTTAACACTGTGAGGGCCAAACAAAACATTTCTTAAAGGGAATTTGGCCTCCAGGCTGCCAATTTATAACTTCTGGCTTCTTAGATTTCTACCCTAAGTTTAGTCCCATCTCTGACATAAACCAATTAATCTGACACTGGCTCTGCAAATGCCTACCATGTGCTAAGCACCATGCTAGATGTCAGGGACACAAGAATGAATAAGACAGAATCCTTACCATCAAAAGTTTGCTATGTAGTAAGCTGGAAATGTATACAAATTAATGCAGCATGATGTGTTACACACACTAAAATAAATGAATAAGTGGTGGCTGGTGTGGCTCAGTGGATTGAGTGTTGGCCTGTGAACCAAAGGGTAGCTGGTTCAATTCCCAGTCAGGGCACATACCTGGGTTGTGGGCCAGGCCCACAGTTGGGGACCCCTGAGAGGCAACCACACACTGAGTTTCTCTCCCACTCTTTCTCCTTCCCTTTCCCTTTCTCTAAAAATAAATAAATAACATCTTTTTAAAAAGTAAAAAAAAAAAATAACATAAGAATAAAATGGTCTAAGAATCCACATAGCTAAGTATCCAGTTCTTTGCTATGTCTGTACACATTCCTAAATTCATTTGGTCCTCACAATCTGAAGTTACCCCAGTTTTACAAATGAAGATCCTGAATCTGAAAGTCAAAGAGGGTTAGGGTTTTGCCTAAGCTAAAATCTTGTTCGATATTCAGTTCTCTGGGGTGAGGGTGCGCAAGGGGAAAAGAGAGCCAGGGAAGGTGTGCAAGAGACCATGTGTTCTGTAATCACCAAGGGCTCTTGCTCTGTAGAGACCATGACCCCATTTCCCAAAGCAGCCTCACTCTATGCCCTCGTCAGTTTTCTTTTTTTATGAATGAGTCTTGTTCTCCCAAGCAGATGGCAAGTCCACTGGGAAGAGAGACCTTGTCATATTTCACTGTATTCCTTTCCATGCCTTGCCTAAGTAAGGTGTCGATTAGCTATTTTGTTGATAGAAAGTTGCCATGCTAGTTATTTTATCCTTCTGTGTTGTGTTGTCAGATAGCCACGGCCCTGGGAAACACTGTGGCGGAGAAGCAAGTGAATCCTTTCCAAGGGACTAGCCTGGGAGACAGGTTTCTTAAGGGTGTGTCGAGGGGCCCATGGGGCACTTCCTGATGAATTTCCCCAGTGAAGGGAGACGGCTAGAAAATGTAAGGGACGTAAGGTAAAACAGAAGCAGATTGAAAAGCTGATTCTTGGAAGAAATGAAAATGAAACATAGAAAGAAGTAATAGCTTCCACCTAAGGCTTCCAGCTTGGGCTGAAGGTGTTCAGACGCGGGTCGCGGGTCCTGCCCGCGGCTGAGGGGCAGAAGAGGGTGTGAAAGTCAAAATCGGCCACGATGTCAGAATCTCCGTTTCCTTTTTCCCTCTTCAGCGTCAACAAACATTTTGATAGCTCACAACAATGCTTTCAGAGTGGAATCCTCTCCTTTTCACCAATGAAGAAGCCAAGGACTGAGTGACGTTAAGTCACTTGCCCAAGATTACGTAGGGCAGTCAGGCTGCGAACCCTGGTTCTAAGGACTTCAGTCCAGAGCTCCGCTGGTTCTGACAGCAGGAGAGCGGGCAGGGGGTGGTGGCAAGGGCTCGCTAATAGTGACAGCGCTGATAACGAGGGCTCTATCCGTAGGGCAGCCGCCGATCCGCGGCAGATTCTCCAGATCGGCCGTCGCACCCAGGCTGCGGGGCTCAGCTCGGCGGGGCATTCTAGGGGGTCGGCACGCTGGGGCCCAGGCTGTGCAGCTCGCGGTCCTCGGCCGCTCACAGGCGTTGGCGAAGGCGAGCCGTCCCGGCTGGGGACCGGCAGGCGGCGTGCAGCCGCAAGGGGTTCCTCGAGGACCTGCCGGAGCCAGACAGTTTATTGGAGCCTCCAGGGAGGCGGGGCGGGGAGGGCACCGGCGAAGGCTTGCAGCGGCCACCTCGGAAGAACAGCCTCTATGGCATCCGGCCTAAACCAGCACACCTGAGCCACCGGCGCCCCCATGACGCAGGTGCAGGTTAGGCGCACTCTGGCACCGCGCCCTGCGTACCTGCAGCGGAGGTCGAGAGCCCGGAGTGTCGGCTCAAAACCGAGAACCAGGGTATAAACCCTGGGTTGCTACTCTTAACGCACGTCGGACAGGTGAGGGACCCGGTGGGGGAGGGGACCCGCTCTTGCCCCACCTCTCGGAGACTCCTACCCCTCGGGGGCGTGGCCTCCGGGCCGCTCAGCCTCTAGTGGGCGAGCGGAGCGCGCGGCCCCGCCCCCGCATATAAGAGCGGTGCGGCAGTGCAGCTAGCGCATTTCTCACTGAGACCCGTCACCCGGACTCTGCGTGAGACCCACCGCCCGGACTCACCATGGTGAGTGCGGCCCCACCGTGATCTTGCCTGTCCCTTCCTTGCCCCTCTCCTTCAGGGACACTCCCTCGCGAGATGCTCGGGGACCGCCATCTGGCGTTCCGGGTCTGGAGGAGGTGCAAGGATGTTTGCATTACCCCCACCCCCACCCCCACACCTTCCTAGTGACTTTGGCCGGGCCGTGTCGTCCGTTTTCGAAGGCTGGGGAAGGGGCGGGGGGTGGAGTGGGATTCTTCACTAGCAAAGAGGAGCCCTCCTGGAAATCCCCTCCTGCTCCACCAAGCATTTGTGCCCTAATCCGCCCGAGGGGCGTCACGCAATCCTGCGCCCAGTTTCCGCGGGAGAGGGAGACCCACTTGGCTGCCCTCGCCGCCAGCCTCCCCCACACCCAGTCCCTGGAACTGACCGAACGCATGCTTGGCACAAGAAGGTGGAAGGGGTCAGGTTACTGGGTCCAGCATCCCCTTTTCCTCCGACTGTGTGTGCATCCCTCCCACCCACAGTCTCCCTACACCGTGACTCAGCACCCCGCTTCTGAGCCAGGAATGGGGTTCGGTCTCGTGAGGCGGGCCGGCCCCTCTCCAGCCTGAGCCCGGTTGCGCGGACGGGCAGAGACAGCTGTCGCTGAGCGGGAGCTCGGGCCGAGGCCAGGTTGGGGGGAGGGGAAAGAGGTGTGTGTAGGGGGTGGTATTTATAGCCCAGGAACGGGGGCCGAAATCCAATCCCCGCTTTCCGCTGGGATGTAATTGGAAAGAATCTAGAAGACGGGCGAATACGGGGCGGGCCGGGGTGCAGGACGGCACCCATACTGCTCCGGGCAAGGCGGGTTACCTTTGGGGCCTCACCGCAGGTTCCGCTTCCTTTTCTGAGTATTTGGAAGCCGTCACCCCGCCATTTCGGTGTTGGTCAGGGGAGGCGCCGCACCACTTTGGCGTTTCAGGGGTTACTTTCAGACTGGCATGGACGAACCTAGGGCAGCGGCTGCCCTAGTGCTCACAACCCTTATTGCTCGCACGTGCCCTCTGCTCTTACCAGCATTATCGCTGTTTTCCCGAGGGGGGGTGGTGTGGGTAGAGGTGGGAAGAGGAGCCAGATGGGATTGCTCTGCAGAGCCAGATGGGCTGTAAAGGCGGGGGAGAGGGCACCCTGACTGGCACGGTGGTCAGTTGATGCCAGACTGGAAGGCCGAGACGCCTCTGTAGCCCGGAGAAAAGAAGAGGGGAGAGTTGTGTGAAAGTCTAGTGGCTCATCCTCAAAGCAAAGAGTTCATCGAGTGGGGGTCTCTAGCTATAAACTCACAGGTCTGGAATACCCGTCTTTTCTCAGGCTCTGGAGAAGCTGGTTCTGCGGGCGTAGGAATTGGGAACAGCTGAAAAGTCGCCTGTCCTTGTCTGTTACTGCAGTCTCTGCTGGTCTCATATGCACTTGCCCTCTCCATCCTCCCTGAGTGTCTGATGAATGTGGCAGGGTCGTGTGGAGCCACAGCTCTTACTTGACAAGGTCCCCATGGAGAAGTAGGCTAAGGGGCTGGCCTGCCCTGCTGGGTGCCTCCAGCTGGGGAGTCCTAAGAAGGGGGGGATGGGGCAGGCTGCCAGCCTTTTCTGACCTCTGTCCAGCCCCAAGCCTCCACTTTTGCCAACTGAGTCATTCTAGCTGGTAGGTGATAAGGTGGGGGAGAGGTGCGGACCTTATGAGGTGGGACTTATGGATGAAGGGCTGATGCCGTGTCCCCTCTCTTTATCCCGCAGCGTGAATGCATCTCAGTCCACGTAGGGCAGGCAGGTGTCCAGATGGGCAATGCCTGCTGGGAGCTCTACTGTCTGGAACATGGGATTCAGCCTGATGGGCAGATGCCCAGCGACAAGACCATTGGTGGGGGAGATGACTCCTTCACCACCTTCTTCTGTGAAACCGGAGCTGGAAAGCATGTGCCCCGGGCAGTTTTTGTGGATCTGGAGCCCACTGTGATTGGTGAGAGAAAGAAGGGGGTAGAATTGAAGGGAGTGGAGAGTGACTCTAGGCTTCTTTCTGGAGAGCTGGTGTCTAGGCCTGTCTTTCCTAGCCCTGAAAACTCCTCACCCAGTTTGAATCTAAAGAAGGCAATCTAATCGCAGGCCGGCCTGCACAGCAGGTCTGGGCTCCTCACACACTGGTATCTCAGGCTGGCAGGAGGATGAACTCTTCCACGTATCTGTCCGCAGCTACCACAACGAGGGAGGGAGGTCCCTGCTGGGCACAGCCTTGTGGTTTGGGCCCTGACGATGTGGTTTATGCCCTTGCAGATGAGATCCGAAATGGCCCGTACCGGCAGCTCTTCCACCCGGAGCAGCTCATCACTGGGAAAGAGGATGCTGCGAACAACTATGCTCGTGGTCATTATACCATTGGCAAGGAGATCATTGACCCAGTACTGGACCGGATCCGCAAGCTGGTGAGTCTGGTGTGAAAGGGCGGGAACTTTTCAGATGATGCTAATGGTCAGGGACATTTCTTTTTCCAGATCTTTTTCAAGGAGTTGTCTCTGATTGTACATGTTCCAGAGCATGCTGCTGCTATGGAGTACTCATTAACCTTTGCCCTGGCTCCGGAGATATTTAGGCTTTTGTGGAGTCAGTGATAGAGTTCCTCAGGCCCCTTCTCACATACATTGCTCTTTCTCTTTCTTGCCTTTCAGTCCGACCAGTGCACAGGGCTTCAGGGCTTCCTGGTCTTCCACAGCTTTGGTGGGGGCACCGGCTCCGGCTTCACCTCGCTCCTGATGGAGCGGCTCTCTGTCGACTATGGCAAGAAATCCAAGCTGGAGTTCTCCATCTACCCAGCGCCCCAGGTGTCCACAGCCGTGGTCGAGCCCTACAACTCCATCCTGACCACCCACACCACCCTGGAGCACTCAGACTGCGCCTTCATGGTGGACAACGAAGCCATCTATGACATCTGCCGCCGCAACCTGGACATCGAGCGCCCCACCTACACCAACCTGAACCGCCTCATCAGCCAGATCGTCTCCTCCATCACAGCTTCCCTGCGCTTTGACGGGGCCCTCAACGTGGACCTGAC
>CM052541.1:12355589-12510312 GCA_028533065.1 Trachops cirrhosus
CCATCCTGACCACCCACACCACCCTGGAGCACTCAGACTGCGCCTTCATGGTGGACAACGAAGCCATCTATGACATCTGCCGCCGCAACCTGGACATCGAGCGCCCCACCTACACCAACCTGAACCGCCTCATCAGCCAGATCGTCTCCTCCATCACAGCTTCCCTGCGCTTTGACGGGGCCCTCAACGTGGACCTGACGGAGTTCCAGACCAACCTGGTGCCCTACCCGCGCATCCACTTCCCCCTGGCCACCTACGCGCCGGTCATCTCTGCAGAGAAGGCGTACCACGAGCAGCTGTCGGTGGCAGAGATCACCAATGCCTGCTTCGAGCCGGCCAACCAGATGGTGAAGTGTGACCCCCGTCACGGCAAGTACATGGCCTGCTGCCTGCTGTACCGCGGGGACGTGGTGCCCAAGGACGTCAACGCCGCCATCGCTGCCATCAAGACCAAGCGCAGCATTCAGTTCGTGGACTGGTGTCCCACGGGCTTCAAGGTTGGCATCAACTACCAGCCGCCCACTGTGGTGCCCGGAGGTGACCTGGCCAAGGTGCAGCGTGCCGTGTGCATGCTGAGCAACACGACCGCCATTGCCGAGGCCTGGGCCCGTCTGGATCACAAGTTCGACCTGATGTATGCCAAGAGGGCGTTTGTGCACTGGTATGTGGGGGAGGGCATGGAGGAGGGTGAGTTCTCTGAGGCCAGGGAGGATATGGCCGCCCTGGAGAAGGATTACGAGGAAGTGGGCATCGACTCCTATGAGGACGAGGATGAGGGAGAAGAATAGACCAGCTGCCTGGAACCCACTTACTATGTTTATTGCAAAATCCTTTCGAAATAAACAGTTTCCTTGCACGGTTTCTGGTTCCCTCTGTGAGTACTTGAGCTTCTGCTGCCTTCCTTGTGCTGCTTGCTGCTGCTTCTGCTGCTGCCCTCGCTATATGCTGCTCATGACCCTTATCCCTTCCATGGCTGAAGGCAAGACCTGCCAAGGAGCCTCACCAGGCCTGGGAAACATGACCCCATGTCTGATACTAAGATCCTAAGGGGCACCCAGGACAGGGAGGAAATGAGGACTGAATCCTGGACCTGTCTATCCAGCCACAAACTATCAAAGGATATGAGTCTTCCTTTCCAAGTGAGAGTTTAAGTCCAGCAGTTTCTGTATTTGAGTTGAGACTAGGACGCTGTTCTTCCTGTGGCTTCTGCATTCATCAACTCTGGAAGCAAGGCGTGGCCCAGGCACCTCTGTGTTATGAGGGCTTGGGAGCGGGGCTGAGCTGCCCCAGAGTTCCTTGGCCTGGAGCCTAGTCATAAGCTTGGGGGATGGGAGGGAACAGGGCCACCTCCTGGAGTTGTTTATGTCACCGCATGAACAGCTTTGCATAGCTTACTGACTTGCTGCTGTGCTGGGGCCTAGGGCTGTGCCATTAAAAGTCAGGTCATCTCCCCTCTGTTTGTGCCTTCTTTCTGGCCTCAGCCTCCGTTTTAGCTGGTGGGAACCTCTTGCCAGGGCCCTAGGGAAATTTTCAACGTTGCTAATAGACACCACACTGACGTCAGCATGTTGGGGGTGGGCAGGGTTGAGGGAAAGAAGCTTCAATCTCAGGAGCAGGAGATGCCAACCCTGCCCTTGCTTTCCCTCCCTGTGATTCAGGGACGCAGTGCCCTTCCCCGGGGAACAGGTTGTAAGCCCAGCAAACGCAGGGCTCCTGTTTACTCAGCACAGTAGGCAGGAAGTGGCAGCTGGACACTGCCACACCACACTGGCCTCATTAATCATTAACCATGAGCGAGCTAAAACCGTCCAGGAAAGACTGTAGGCCCAAATGGCTGCCACCTCCACTCCCTTGCCCCCAGGCTGAGGCTGGGAGACCTATTATGTAGCTGTCCCAAAGCTTCCCCAGGTGTCTCCACCCAGAGAAGCCCTGGCCTGGCAAACCAGCTGGGCTGCTCTGACTAAGCTCTCCACCCCTGGGAAAGAAGGAAGGAAAGAATGAGTTGAATGGGCCTGTAGGGGACCCTGTTCTCAGTTCTTGGCGTAGAAGCCCACTCAAGCCAGAGCAGCTTTAAGTGTTTAAGTTAGACAAGCTAGAACTGTCCATTGCCAACTGGCCAGGTTTAATGTAAGAATACCTGCCTCCTGACCTGACTCTACACCAGTCCCTCTTCTTTCCAGGCTGTTCCTTGGAAATGGCAACAAGACTTTGGGCCCCTCGCATCTTTTCTCACTCTGGGAACAATGAGACTAAGATCCACAGCAAGCTGCTTTCCCTTTATTTTTTTTTAAAGATTTTATTTATTTTTTAGAGACAGGGGAAGGGAGGGAGAAAGGGAGAGAAACATCAATGTGTGGTTGTCTCGTGCGCCCCCTATTGGGGACCTGGCCCGCAACCCAGGCATGTGCCCTGACTGGGAATGGAACAGGCGACCCTTTGGTTCATAGGCCGGCACTCAATCCACTGAGCCACACCAGCCAGGGCTCCCTTTATTCTTTTAATTATACATTCTCCTGCTCCCAGACTTGGAGGCAGACCATGATGGAAGTTCAGCAGTCCTGCTCGAAGCCTTTACCATATTCTTTCAGTTTCCCTTTCCCCATACCCACCCTCATCCACCCCAACTCAGGTTCCCTGTCCAGTTGTTCTGGGGGTAAGAGAACACAGCAGAGATAGAAGACCGAGCTGACTCTCCCCAACCCCCATGCCCCCAACCATAAGAGAGCAGGCCTGGATAGAAAGAACAGAGATTCCACTGAGGGATGGCAGACTTGCTCCAAGGCACAGGGGCCACCTCAACGTGGCCACTGGTTTGGTCAGATTTGGGTAGTGTGCTGGCCTGGAGGTGGGGGTTGCAGTGCCTCCAACTGACTGAGGAGGACAGGAATGTGAGGGCGCTGCTGGGGGTCCACAGTCATCATTGAGGCCAGCAGCTGCCGCAATGCTGAAGAATGCCTGTGGAGGGAGGAGCACAGGGTGATGGAGGGGCACCCGTCCGCCATGCTGAGGCTCCAAAAATGTCAAGGAGAGTCTGAAGTGCCTGGTGCCCTTCTACTGCTCACCTGGGGCTCTGTGGGATGTTGAGTTGGTTCTGCACAGCCAAGGCCACACTGTCACCCTTCTGGAACACCATGTCATAAGGGCCTTCTCCGAACATCATAGCATATAACACACAGCCTAAAGACTGAACATAACTTGGTTACTCCATGGAAGGGGATCAATGGAGGTTATAACTCTCCTCTTAATTCTGTAGTGAAAGGAGACTACATGAGCTAAAAGGACTATGCTGACTTCAGCCACATTGCCCCACCAGGGCCCAGAGAAACTGCCAGTTAGCTGGAAGCCTCTGCACCCCTTGTTTAGCCACTGTCTGCAGCCCCAGCACTTAGCTGTACCAACCCTGTTCAAAGGGCAGGGTTATACCACTTCCTGAGCAATTAAGTACAGTGTCAGTGACAGTTGCAAGGAAGGAAGTTGAGGGGGATGGAGACATACATGTTTCCTGGGGCCCCATGCACTGGAAACCAAAGACCTCCTCCTTTACTCCATAGTAGGTACAAAGCAGCGCCCCTGCGCCCCTCCCCACCCAGATTCCCACCTGCATGCTCCTCACCCAGACATCAGTCCGCTCATCGATGACACACTGACTCTGCACAGAGAACAGCTCCGGGGCCCGGTAGGAAATGGTGCACCGCTGGGCTGCCCAGTCCTGGAACAGTGACCCCAGAGCTCAAAAGTGGGGCACAGGTTATGGTCATTTGACCAAAATGGGGAATGCACCAGAAGAGGTCAGGGATGGGGAACAGGTGGGCAGAGGAACCTGGAGACTCTTACCTGCAGAGCCAGAGCCTGGCGGGAGCCCTCCACATGGATCTGTGCTTGATTCATGGAACCCAAGTCCATTAAAACCGGCTGCCCCTCATCTCCAAGCAAGACATTGGTGGGCTTCAGGTCCCTGTCAGGTAGTGGAAATGACCCATGAGCATCCCTGGACAGGGAGGCTAGAGTCCCAGGGGGGGCAAAAAAAATCATGGGGGCTGTTCCTTGGGAGGAGAGCGGAGACATATCATTTCTCTTGACAGAGCTCTTCCTCTCTGCCCCAGAAAGCGTACAGGGCCCTCCCACTGACCTGTGGGCGTAACCCTGGGCATGAATGGCCTCAAGACCTCTGCAGATACCCAGCAGCAGCTGAAGGATTTGCTCTTCAGTCAAGAAGTTGCCTTTGTCTTTCAGCCTCTCTATCTCGTCCCACAGCGTACCTCTCTGCAACACAAGTATGCCCGCAGTTGTTTTTCAAGTCTCTGCTCCCTGAGCCTGGTCCCTTCCCCACGTCAAAAGCCCATCAACCTTCTCACCACACACACCACACACCCTACATTCCCATTTGGATTCCTCTAAACTCCAAATTTGAAGCGGTCAAACCCAGGACATAGCCTCTGCTTCCTCACATACTTGACTGCTCACATAGCTCTTGGTTGGTGGCTCTGTTGCAACCCCTCCACAGCCAGGAGACTTTCTGACCTTGAAGAAGGGTAGCAGCAGCCAGGCCTCATGTTTAGTGCCCCGCTCCCTCAGACAATAAGCCACGAGGTGAAGGATGTTTGGGTGTTGGAAGAGGCGATGCATGTCTGCTTCTCGTTGGGCCTCCTCCCGGTCCTGCTGCTCGTGACACACGATTCGCTTCAGGGCGTAGAAGTGTCCGTCATGTAACCCCTCCACTAGGTCCACATAGCTGAACCCACTGTGGGCCAAAGGGGTCAGTGAAGGGCCATGGTCATCTCCCACATTGCTTGGACCCAGAGGAATTCCCTGGGGAGAACAGGGGGTGTCTTTCCCATTTAATAGAAACCCTCCCAAGATGTGACTCTAAGAGAAGCCTGAAGATCATTGCACTTTGAGCTCCAGAGCTGGGACAAAGTAATCTTTGAGGTCCTGTGATCATAACCCAGTGCTCTGCACATAACAGATGCTCATAAACATTAACAAATAGTTAACATTTATTAAGTGCTGTGAACCAGGCACTGGTGAGATATTTTATATGCATTATCTCATTTAATCCTCACAGCCCCATCAGTGTCGCAAGATAGTAATTATCTCCATTAAGCAAATGAAGAAATCATGGCCTATCAAGGTCACAAAAGGTGGGGTAGGAGGCCAGGTTCCAGAATCTACTTTCTTGACTAGCATGTCACTAGGGCTTTGCAAGGTGAGTTAAAGGATAGGTGACAGAATAAAACCTTTTGCCACTATCAGGCGCAGATCGCTGTAATCCTGGGGACCAGTGATTTCCAAACACTCACCCCTCCCCCAGTTTCTGGATGAAGAGGTAGCGCTTATTGTCAATGATGACAGTTCCCGGAGAGCAGATACACAGCGCGTGGCCCATAATGTCTCAGTCATCCTCCTCAAGGGCGGTCTGAGGCTGCCAATGGGTTCGTCCAGATTGAGTGCGCTCTCCCAGGGGAAGCGCTAGGGTCCCGCCGGATCATGCTGAAAGGAAAAGAACTGCAGGATCGGGGTCGGGCACAATCCAGACGGGCCCTGAAGTACTAATGTGGAGAGATCAGGCCCAGGTATCGGAATCTACAGAAAACGGGCCCTGCCGATACTATCTCCAAGGAGGCTGGGATCAGGTGCCTTAAAGCCTCAGGCCACGCAGCAACTACCAGACCGCTTCCTCCGCCACCAGCCCACCTTCGGACAGCCCCGGATCCCATGCCCAACGGGCCGCGAAGGCAAGGGTATAGCGTAGCTCCCAGGGGATGGGAGGCTCGCACCTATCGTTTGGAGAGCCCACCCCGGGCCTCTGCGTGTACACCCCAGGTAAGACACCCCAGCTGCCCCACTGACCTGGCTTGGGCAGGAGGGAAGCGCCAGGGACCGGAAGCAGTGGTTGTGTCATCATTCCGCGCCTGCGTAACAGCCCGCGGTATCCTAGCAACCGCCGGGCATCGGGGCTATGTGGGGCCGCAGAGCTGACCAGCGGACTGGTTAGGCTTGCGGGAGGACGGGTTCGGGGACCCAAGTGAAGGTTCCACACCTGGCCTTCAGTAGGGGTCAGGACGCAAGCACCTACGCCAAGGGGGAGCAAAGCCGGGCCCGGCCCGAGGCCTCCAGGACCTCCATTTCCCAATGCCGGAGGTAGGAGGCGTCATACCTCTGGCGCGCTGGGTGGCCGACTACCGTCCAGCCCAAGAGTAGGTGGGGGCCACCTGGATTCCTGGAGCTCTGGCCTGTACAACCCTGGGGACTCCGGCCTGTATCCCACTACCCTCGTCTCGCTGATTAAGAGCTCAAGCTCTTGAATCAGACGAGGGTCTAAATCTGGTCGTTTAATAAAGCCTACTAGGAGTGTGACCTCGAACAAGTCATTTAACCTCACTTTTCCTATTTATAAAATAGATAGGCTAGTACCTAAGGTTAAGTGCATGAACCATGAGGCCAGATCGCCTAGTTCAAATTCCAATTCTACTAAACTAGTTATGTGACCTTGGACAGGCTATTTAGTGTTTCCGTCCCTCAATTTCCTGATCTGTAAAAAGCAAATGGTAATTATCTACCTTATGGAGTTGTTTGAAGACTAAATGATATGTGAAGTGCCTAGCAAAATACCTGATGCATAGCTCTCAGTAAGTGTCAAGCAGAATTATTGTTGTTGTTATTATTGTTATTACTTTTATTATTACCCCGGTCCTCACATCCCACACCCGGGACTGTGAAGGCAGGAGTAATGGAAATTCACAAATTCCTAAGCCTTGGCACCCAGCTGCTGCCCTTGACATCTCTCTGTCCAGGCAGGCAGGGATAAATTGGAAAGGAGTGCACATCCAGAGAAGATGGAATATCCTGGGTGGTGTTTGGAATAGGGCTCTCCAGGAAAAAAGATCGGTTTTGTGACCTACCTCCCCACTGCCTCCCTTACACATGACTGGGATGATCTTCCTACAGCTCCCCTTGGTTCTGACCCTGTCTTAGCCCCCCTGGTTCTGACAGTCATCTAGATTTAACCCGCCATGTGTGGGCCGGATGCCAGAGGCTGAGGATTCCAGACGGACAAGGCACCCCCAACCTTTAGGGAGCTCAGTCTAGTAGAGCACTGCTTCTCAATCTCGAATGTGCTTGCGATCACCTGGAATCTGGTTAAAATACAAATTCTGGTTCTATACGTCTGAGGTAGGACCTGAGACTCTGCAATTCTAACAAGCTCCCAGGTGGCGCTGATAAAACTGGTTCAAGATGTAGAGGATTTTACAAACTAGTAGAGTAGCCGGAGACTAAGCCAGGCTAGCTAACTGCTTGGCAACACGAGGTGGTCTCCGCCCCTCCTTGCTCGCCGACGTTTCCTCCCAGGAATCCGCCACGTGACAGTTGGACCGCCGTCGGAGCGCCATGGCTTCCAAAAAGCCGCTCTGTCTTCCCTCCTTGCTGCTGCTGCCCCTGACGCTATTGCTGCCCCTGACGCTACTGCTGCCCCAGGTAAGAGATGAGAGGATTGAACTAGTTTGCGGTGAGGCGTAGGAGAGAAAGTGAAATATAACAAAACACTGAGCAGAGCAGCGGCCGGCACCCCAACCCCCGCGCCGGCTCCGCCCCCCCTCTTTTTCAGACCTCTACTGTGCACGATCTCTCCCTTTGCAGGCAGACAGTCGGTCGTTTGTAGTGGATTGGGATCATGATAGATTCCTCCTGGACGGGGCTCCGTTCCGCTACGTGTCTGGCAGCATTCACTACTTTCGGGTACCTCGGGTGCTTTGGGCAGACCGGCTTTTCAAAATGAAAATGAGCGGCCTCAACGCCATACAGTTGTAAGAAGGGCTCAGGAGAGGGGTGGGATTTACTCTTCCTACCACCCCCTTAAAAAGGGGGTCGGGACAGGAACACTGGCTGGGTATGATGAAGGGGTAGAGTTCCAGGACTTCCAGGCAAAGGGTGGGGAAGGGTGGGCCAGGACCTCCTTCTGACAGCTTTTTCCTGGAGATTTCCTGCAAGGCCAGGAGCCCTTCTGCCTCCCGGGCATCTCCCCATGCCCGCCTTGGGCCCTGTTAACCTCTTTCTTTCTCAGTTATGTGCCCTGGAACTACCATGAGCCAGAGCCTGGGGTCTATAACTTTAATGGCAGCCGGGATCTCATTGCATTTCTGAATGAGGCATCTTTAGCGAACCTGTTGGTCATACTGAGACCAGGACCTTACATCTGTGCAGAGTGGGAGATGGTGAGTTAGTTGGAGAAGGGAGAGAACCAAAGTCACCCAGATGGGGTTCCTGGGCCACTCCCTTCTGCCCACCTCAAGTGCCACTTTCAGTACAGTATTTAACTTCTTCTCAGACAACAAAACCCACAAGCTTCTTTGTTGTCTTTATGTTTGTCTCAGGGGGGTCTCCCAGCCTGGTTGCTTCGTAAACCTAACATTCATCTGAGAACCTCAGATCCAGGTAAGTCGAGACAAAAAAATTTAACACATAGCCATGGCCAGTGTGGCTCACTGGACTGAGCACACGCCTGTGAGTTGAAAGGTTGCTGGTTTCATTCCCAGTCAGGGCACAAGCCTGGGTTGCAGTCAGGCGGGGTCCCCACTTGGGGGCGTGCGAGAGACAACCAATTGATGGATCTCTTGCATTGATGTTTCTCTCCCTCTCCTCCCTCCCTTCCCCTCTCTCTAGAAATAAATATTTTTTTTAAAAATTTAGCACAGAAAAAAGCAAACAACATTGACAAATGGGTCACTTGGGTGCCCCAAACAGAAGAGACCATCCCCAAACTGGAGATCATATTGCTTCCTTCATGCCTAGCAGAATGCTAGAAACTGGGGAACAAGACAGACCCAGTCCCTGTGCAGCGGGACTTCTACTGTAGCGGAAGAAATAGGTTTTAAAAAAAATCCAAACCTATAATATTGCAAGTTGTAAAAATACCACACAGGAAAATAGACAAGGAGTTGAGATAGTGAATAATAGAGAGGACCTCTTTTAGGTAGAGAGGTCAGGAGATGCTTTTCTGAAAAGATAACATTCTGTTGACCAGAGACAAGGAAAAGCTCTGGTTATATGAAGAGTGGGGAGAACGACCAGATAGAGGGGACAGGATATTCTGAGGCCCAGAGATGGGAAAGAACAGGGCATGGTTGAGGCCAGCATGGATGGAGCATAGTGGGTAAGGGAGAGAGTGGTATGGTGTGAAATTAGAGGTAGATGGTGACTGTTGCAGGATCTTGTAGGCGGTTGTAAGGGGTTTGCATTTTATTCTCAGCGCAGTGGAAAGTCATTGAAAGAGTTTAACCAGAGATGTGACGTGATTGGATTTGTTTGCAGATGACTTCAGCCTGGGTGTGGAGGGTGAATTGCGGGAGGGGGAGTAAGAGTGATGGTGAAGAAACCAACCTGGAGACTGCGCCTGTAGTTGAGGAGACAGTGGCTCCTGCACTATGGTGGTGGTGGCGGAGGAGAAAATGGGGAGAACAGAGCAGAATTGGGATATAGATTGGAGGGAACGTCACCAGGACTTCTTGATAGATTTTAATGGGAAGGGTGGGGGTGGGGATAGTGTTAGCAGGATCTGGAGAGAAAAGAATGCAGTTTCTGGCCAGTCAAGATGGCGGTGCTATTTACTGACAGGGAGGAGATAGAGAAGACAAGGAGTGGCAAAGGAACAACTTTTGGGGGGAGAAAATAGTTCGATTTTTATCATTTCTGACTCAAGTGAGGATATTAAAGTAAGTAATGGGATATGTGAGTGTGGAGCTTAGGCGGAGGTCTGAGTTAAATTTTGGAATAAGTGCCAGCTAAAGATGGCACTTAAATTTATGGGTGCTGAGACATCACCTGGGGGAAGAGTGTAGAGAAGGAAAAGATGAACTCAGGATTAAGCTCTGTGGTGCCTAATATTTCCAGAAGTTTGGATTTCGTTTCAGGTGCAGATAGGAAGTCATTAGAGCAAAGAATTAATTTTATCTTTAAAAAGATTGCTCTGGTAGCACTTTGTATCTGCTGAGGACTCTCCAGGTGCTGTTCTACTTTTCAGGGTACTGGAGAGCTCTATGCTCCTTAAGGCATTTCCCAAACTCAACTGACTATGAAGTACATTTAAAAAGATAAAGTACTGATGGAATACCAACATGCAATCTGTTTTTCTCAAGAAAACCAGTGACCTTTTCATTGTTCACTCCGTGGTGATTTCTCAGGCCCATCCTCCTTGGCCAATCAGCAGCTCTCCTTTGACATACGTTTTTCTATCAGCTTCCATGATACCACAGTTCTCTTCTTTGCCTCCCCCTCCATAATCTTTCCGGCCACTACTCAGCCTTTGCTAAATGCTTGAGTGTTTCAGGGCTCAGTGCTTGGATGCCTCTCTTTTCTATGTTCATGCCCTGGGTGATCTCATCCATTTGCATGCCTTTAAATTCCATCTTGTAGCTCATGACTCTGAAATATGTTATCTCCGGGACCTTCCTTTGGCCTCCAAATACATGTATCCAACTGCCTGCGTGACTTCTGCATTCGGAGATCTAAAACTCGCAATGATACAACTCGCAATGTACAACCAAACTCATGTTATTGCCTCTCAAACCAGCAATTCCGACAATTGCCCCGTCTCAGTTAATGGCAAATCTGTCTTCCAACTTATCGGACTAAACATTATGGTGTAATTCTTCATGCCTTTCTTTCTCTCACACCCCACATTTAATCCATGAGACAATTCCGTCAGCTTTACCCTCAAAATATATTGAATTCAACTACTTCTCACCGCTCCAGTGCCACCACCCTGGTCCAAACCACCTCTCTCAGCTGGATTATTTTAATAGCTTTCTAAATGGTTTCCTTTCTTTTAACATTTTTTTCTTACAGTTAAAAAATAAATTTACAAGAAACATTGCTTTAAGTTTGCCTGTGCTCAAACTTTCTTGCCGTGCAGATGTATAAGAGCTTAGAGTTGAGAGCTGCTTCTCACAACAGTCACTGCTTCCCACGTTGAGCTGTGGACAAGGGCGACGCAGACGTCGGCCGGAGTTCAGGCAGCCCTGGACAAAGCCGCTAGCGTCAGTGCTGGGGGTGGGCACTGTGGAGGTGGTGGTGCCCTAATGAGCAGGGCGCCGCTCCTTCCTTCAGACTTCCTTGCCGCAGTGGACTCCTGGTTCAAGGTCTTGCTGCCCAAGATATATCCGTGGCTCTACCACAATGGGGGCAACATCATTAGCATTCAGGTACGAGTGGACAGTTGACTGTGCGAGGGGAAGGAGGTGCCAGGGGTGCCGAACCCTCTCCACCTCACGCTGAGCTCCACTTTTCCTTTCTCCTGGCAGGTGGAGAATGAATACGGGAGCTATAGGGCCTGCGACTTCAGCTACATGAGGCACCTGGCTGGGCTCTTCCGTGCACTGCTGGGAGAGAAGATCTTGCTCTTCACCACAGATGGGCCTGAAGGACTCAGATGTGGCTCTCTGAAGGGACTCTATACCACTGTAGATTTTGGCCCAGGTCTCCTGAGCAAGGGTTAGGAGTGGAGTCTGGGGAAGGGGCACCTCTTCCGTGATGTCTTTTTCACCTGTGCCTCCTTTCTGCAGCTGAAAACATGACCCAAATGTTTGCCCTGCAAAGGGTGTATGAACCCCACGGGCCATTGGTGAGAAGCCAGAAGGGAGGGCAGTTAAGGCGAGAGTCGGGGTTGGGAGTGGGTTGAGTACCGTTCCCCATCGTGCTCATGGCCCCTTTTACTCCCGCTAGGTGAACTCTGAGTACTACACCGGCTGGCTGGATTACTGGGGCCAGAATCACTCCACACGGTCCGTTCAAGCTGTGACCAAAGGACTAGAGAACATGCTGAAGCTGGGAGCCAGTGTGAACATGTAACTGCAGACACTGGGTCAACGTGAATCTGGAACTGGGTGCTGGGGATGAAAGTTAAGATGCCATGGGTCAGCTTGTGCCTTTCCCTCCACCTTCCCCCGCTTCAGGTACATGTTTCATGGAGGTACCAACTTTGGATACTGGAATGGTGAGTCCAGATGGTGTGAGGGGTGGAAGCAGGGACCTAGCGAGGAATTCGAATCTGATGGCTGGGCGAATTAGGATATCTGGAAGAAAGCTGGATGTGGCCACAGCTGCCCCCTCTGATGGCAACAGGTGCTGATGAGAAGGGACGCTTCCTTCCAATTACTACCAGCTATGACTATGACGCACCAATATCTGAAGCAGGGGACGCCACACCTAAGCTTTTTGCTCTTCGAAATGTCATCAGCCAGGTGCCCTACCACTTCATTAAGGCCTAAAGGCTTTTACTAGTTTGGGGGAAGAGAGTGGCTAAATTGTAAAGGGTTCCCAGAAATCACTTGTGGTTGTCTGGGCCGCAGAGCCCTGTGAGCACCCCATAGAAGCATTTCTCACTTGCCCAAATGGGACTCCCTGGGGAGATACACACCAGTACGTGCAGAATTACAGGATTTTTATGGCCCCTGAAGCCCTTCCCTGCATCCCAGGTTAAGAGCCCTGTGCTAGGGTCTTGAAATAGGAGTTGTATGGTTCTTCTATGGCTCCTGAGAGAATTTGGGCTCAGTTTCAGGAAATTCCCTTGGGACCTTTACCTCCCCCCAGCCCTAAGATGATGCTCGGACCTTTGACCCTGTACCTGGTAAGCTCCCTATCGCTTGATGCTATCCTATTATTCTCTAAGCCGCCCTTTATCCTGTCTGCTCCCTATTCTGAAACTTCCTTTTTATTCTGATACTGCCCTCTTATTCTATTTTTTTTTTCTGCCATCCCCTTATTCTAATAGGATGGACATTTGCTGGATTTTCTGCACCTCCTGTGCCCCCAAGGGCCCATCCATTCAATTTTGCCAATGACCTTTGAGGCTGTCAAGCAGGTGAGACATAATCCCACACCTGGTAGGTAAGGGAACCTTCCTCAACAGCTGTAGCCAAAGGTTCCCCGAGGTCCACATATTCCCCAGTTTCATTTCCATCGCAGTTGATCTTAAGTGCTCATCTTCCACACCCAGGACCTTGGCTTCATGTTGTACCGGACCTATCTAAGCCACACTGTTTCTGAGCCAACACAGTTCTGGGTGCCGAACAGTGGAGTCCATGACCGTGCCTACGTGATGGTGGATGGGGTACGCACCTGATTCCGGGCTACCTGTGAGGCCCACTTTCCTTTCCTCCCAAGCACCTTTAAGCCTTAAGTTCCCGTCTACCCTTTCCCACTGCCTGCCCACATTTGCAGGGGGTCCAGGGTTAAGCTGAGACAAGACAGTGTTGACTGAGGGTGAGGTTCCAGAATGGATGGGTAACTGACAGATGGGCCGTATTCTCTTTACCCTCCAAATAAATGTCCTAACACGGCTTCCTATTTGGGGGCCGGGAGCTAGATGCCGAGCCCTTCCCTTCATGGATCCTCTTATCTGCAGGTGTTTCAGGGTGTTCTGGAACGAAACACAAAACACAAACTATTTTTGACGGGGAAGATGGGGGCCAAGCTGGATGTCTTGCTGGAGAACATGGGGAGACTCAGTTTTGGGTCTAACCACAGTGACTTCAAGGTGAGCTAGCTTTGCCCGTCCCTTCTCCGCCATATCCTTGTGACCACACTCCCTTGGAAAGAAAGGGGCCTGATGGAAGATAAAAGCAAGAGCCACGTCCTTATCAAAGTGGAGTGTCTTGTGGGGATGTGGCCATGGCTACTAGTTGCATCTCAGGACTTGATTAGGGAACCTTTTGCCTTAGAGGTTACTGAGTGCTGAATTTTCGTTTGCCTTCTTCACAGGGCCTATTAGAGGCACCAATTCTGGGGCAAACGATCCTTACCCAGTGGCTGATGTTCCCTCTGAAAATTGATAAACTTGTAAAGTGGTGGTTTCCCCTCCAATTGCCAAAAAGCTTGCCTCCTCAAACTCCCTCCGGCCCCATCTTCTACTCTGGAACATTTCCAATCTTAGACTCACATGGAGGAGACACATTTCTCTTTCTCCCTGGATGGACCAAGGTATTGCTGATGGGGGGGGTGGCGGGGAGAGTGGGGGGGGGGTAGTAAGCCAGGAAAATCATGGAAGGGGTATCAGAAATTATTCCTCTGATTATAAACCCAAAAGGGGGTGATTCTACCACCTTGAGAACTGCCCGTTTATTTCCCTCTCTCCTCCCTACCCAGGGCCAAGTCTGGATCAATGGGTTTAACTTGGGCCGGTACTGGACAAAGAGGGGGCCACAAGAGACCCTCTACGTGCCAAGACCCCTGCTGTTTCCTGGGGGAGCTCTCAACAAAATCACATTGCTGGAGCTAGAAAATGTGCCTCCCCAACCCCAAATCCAATTCCTGGATAGTCCTATCCTCAATAGCACCTTGCATAAGACATACATCTATTCCCTCTCAGATGATACACAAAGTGCCCCCGAACCAATGGAGTTAAGTGGGCACTGAAAGAAAGGTAACCTCTGGACCTGGGGCATGGAGCAGGCAGGATTCCTTGGCGCTGGCCACAGTGACTGACCACAAAGAATCAAAGGCTGTAAGAACTGAACAAGTGCAGTTGCCTTACCAAAAACTTTACTGTAATTAAAGTTCCAGAGACAGTACCAGCTCCACACACCTCTGTGGCCATCTTTGCCCTGGTTCCTGAGTGTCTCTCACCCTAATCTTCCAAATTCCCTGGTTTCTCGGGGAAGAAGAAACCTAGGACCAGTGTGAACGTGCCCTCTCAGGGTCTAGAGCTGACCCCAGGTGGAGCCATGAGAGGTCAGGAAGAGGGCTTCCCGGCCCGGCCGCGGTGATCCTGCAGGCAGCGTGTGGAGCAGAAGGAGAAGTCAAGGTAGTGAAAGGGAATGAGGCCTTGGAGGGACGTCCCACAACTCCAGCAGCGTCTGAACAGAGGAAGAAAAACGGATGGACAGGTACCCCAGGAACTTTCCAATCCAAGTTCTCCCCTCCCACTTGCCATTTCTGTTTCCACTCCAAAGGTTCAAAGAACTTCTCAAATCCCCTCAACAACCTCTCTATGTAGGCACTCATTCGACTTGCCCCAACATTATGGCCCACCCATCACTCCCGCCTCTCCACATACTGGGCATTGGCGATTGCAGAGTCAGGGATCTGGGGGGCAGGGGCTCCCAACTGCGCAGCTAGTCGGCGCTCAGCAGCCAGAGCTCTCTAAGGGGGAGAGAAGTTGTGTTAAGGACAAGCCTCCAAGGGTGGACAGCGTACCCTGCAAGTGACAGCTGCACGCTGGAAAGGGATTACACCTCCAAGGAAGTCTCGCTGTGGAAGAGAACCTGCAGCCTCACCTTCTCTCTGTCGCTCAGAGAGGCAAACCGCTGCCGCTCTTCTTGTTCCCGCTTCTCTTGCTCCCGCCGCTCCCGCTGCTGTTCCTCCCGTTGTCGCCGGGCTGCCTTCTGCTCCCTTTTCCGCATAGCCTGCCGTGCCTCCATTTCTGATGTCAGTGGCCCTGGCACCTGGAGGGTTTCCGGGAAAGTATGAGGTAAGGCCTATACAAACTACCCTTGGTAAAACAGTAAGAAAGTAGAAAAGATTCAGCCAGGATCTATGATGCCTTCCCACTCTGCCGCTTCTTCCTTTCCCAGCTGACCTGAGCCTTGCTGTAATCATAAGCATCTGGATTCTTCTCCATAAACCTTCGGAACTCATTCCGTGTTGATCTGTCAGCTGCGACGGTATATGGTGGCCGGGTCCGGGAGTCCCTAGGTGTGAAAGCCCCCAAAACGGGTTCAGCTTGCCTCGTGCATCTCCAAACACCCCATAACAAGACCAAGGAGAATACTGTCAAGTAGCCAATGCCAACATTAGCCCTCAGATCATCCTCTCTATATGAAGGGCTCAGCGTGGGGACCCATACTTACTGAACGGTGGGGTCAGCACCTGCCTCCAGCAGCAGGCGAACCACTGAACCTCTCCCAGCTGCGGCTGCTGCATGCAGGAGGGTGAAGCCACTGGAGCCCAAGGGGGCACTGAGCAGAGACAGAACTTCAGGGTCTATGGGGCTGGCAGCTAGCCAGGTCTGCAGCATCCCAACATCTCCAGCTCGGCAAGCAGCGAGAAGCATGCCCCAGAGCTCGGAACGACCAGGGACCTTGGCCTCATCCAGGGAAGGCTCCAAAGGGGCTGTGTGTGCGCTGGCTGGCTGTGAGACCTCTTCTCCAGGTTGCTGGGGGAGAGTCTCATGTGCCCCAGTCTCCAGGTCTCGGCTTTTCTCCCTCTTATTCTTTTTTCTCCTCCTTCGCTTGGGCAATATTTCACACTCACGAAGATCCAGGGTCCCAATTGTCGACTCTACTAGCTCCAACTCTACCTGGAAGCCATCTTCTCCCTCTGACCCTGAACCTAGGGAAAAACTTGACGTTACATCCATCGGAAGAAAAAGCAGAGGGTGGAAGGGTAGGGGCTGCCCCAGATGCATAAGAATGTACATAAAGGGATAATACAGGTCACTTTGAAATAAAATTATTTGTATTGTCAGCCAAGATAAAGTAGCACATCAAGAGCTAAATCCATTAGTATCACATGAAGAAATGAGGGTCTCAGCCCAAACGAGGGCAAGTCCAGAAGGAGCTAGGCAGAGACAAAAGTCCCTAGACTCGCCCATGAGCAGCCTTAGGATGGTGCACACAGAGGAGAGCATAGGAGCAGTGACAGCTATGCAGGCCAAGAGCACAGCCAGGGAAGCAGTCCTTAACATCCAATAAGGCCTACAATCCAAGGGCTAGAAAATCAACTTCATGTTAAGACTTTTCTGAGTACTAGTAATATATCAAGGAACAAAAGCAGTAACAGGAGATTTGGAAAGGTCACTAAACATGTCTCAGTAACTTCTACCCCATATCCCATACTATAATCAGACCCGTGTGAATGTTGTGTAAGGGCTCATCTGTGAGCCAGAAAGTGAGAGCAGGGGATTTGCTATTGCATTTCCAGGAGAGACACCCAGAGAGAGACTTGAGAGGTGACAGATGGTGTTCAAACCCTGTTCGGGAGAGTCCTCGTTCTGCCCTAGCGCCTCATTTTCATCACTGGGGACCTTGTTTTCTTCCTTGATAGCCTTCCTCCTCTCTCTCGTTGTCTTCCAGTGTGTCTGAGGCGAGTCCAACCTGACTGTCTCCCGGGGGTCTTCTCCTGCCATAAAACAAAAGATGTTGCTCCAGTTTAGCTGAGGAGAAGCCAGTCCAGGTCTTTCTCAATGAAGCTGCGATTGGGCTGCAGTCCGAGAGCTAGGAAATCATCTGGATGCAGAAATGAGAGCCCGAGGTTTGGGTTAGAAGGTACAAGAAGGTCTAGGGAGTCTGGGGGTCAGGACCAAAGGCTCACCGTGGATGTGCAAGGTGGTCAGCTTATGGAGCACACGCTGTAGTTCTTTGAAGGTGGGTCTGCGGGTAGCGAGGGGGATATCCCAGAGCCGGGGATCCCCCCGTTGCAGGGGTGCCCCTTGGCCTCCGAAGAACAAGGACCGGCCAGAGCGGGGGGCACGCAGCAATACGGTCCCAGCCTCCCCCAGTGCCTTAGCCCAGCCTGGCTCTGCCAGCAGGTCACGAACGTCCTAGAGAACAGAGTAACTCAGTCCTGTATCTTTTCACTTGTTACTTTTAAATCTCAAAAAAATGGCCCCCTATATAGGAAGTAAAAGGTAGAAATTAACACAGAAAGGAGGAAAGGACCAAGATTCCTGGGGATCCATCTTATTCTACCTTTGTCTACCCAGAAATAACAAAGACTGGAAGTTACAAGATTCAACCTTTTATTGTAACATTTAATGAATTGAAAATGTGCATTAGTGGACCACCAGGTCTCAGATGCCTAACTTACCTTATACAGTGTGGCTTCGTTGTAGCGCCTCAGGTTGGCTCCCGCGGAGCGACAAGCCCCACCCCGCGCATCACGAAGTCCTTGGGCTGTGCCGCGCTTGGCCCGCACTGTGTAGCGGTGAAAGGTCTTGTGTGCCACCACTTCTCTTCTGCAGACAACCAAGGCTCAGTATTGGAAACCTGGCACTCCCAGCTGAACAGGATCCATTACCCCCACTGGGTCCCCCACTGGGACCACCCCAGGGGTCCATAACCCCACCCAGCACCCCCTCACCCTTGGTAAACGGCACCGGCAAAGTGCCCAGCCGCAGCCATGAGTACCACGCAGTGTCTAGGACCTCCACTTTGCAGGTTCTGTAGTAGCAGTTCTGGCTCTTCCGGGGGCTCCTGACAACAGAGGAGGGGGACAAACATCTGTTCCATTAATTGACAGTAAGAAACCAAGTGCCAGTGGTAACTGCTTCACAAACAACATCTCATTTAATACAACCACCCTGAGGCTTGTCTCCACTTTACAAATAAGGAGGCTTGTAAAGGTAGTCAAAATTAAGTGGTGGAACCATAATCTAAACCCAGGTTGGTCTGTTTCCAAACTTGATTCCATCGCACTTGACCCTTCCAAGATCCAGGCCGCTCAATCCCAGACCGCGATGTCAAGCACGATACTCACACCCAACAGGAAGGAGGGGAAGAAGTGAGAAATGGACTGAGCTAAGCGAAAATCTAGGCTGAGTGTACCAAAGGTTGGAGTTACCCATACAACCTGTGCTGTCACTTGCCTGGCGAGGGCCTAGGACACAGCGATAGGCGTAAAGAAACTGGCCCTGGGCGTTTTGGAAAAGAACCCGATGGGAGTGGAAGCCTTGGGATCGGTTAGACTTCTCAAACTCAGGCTTCTCCTCATGTAGTATCTGCAAGTCCTCCTCACTGGCTGAGTCTGAGTCTTCTGAGCCTGAGATGCTGGAAAGATCTCCTGAAACATAAGACACCCAAGTTCGCTGCTTCAACTTTCAGCTTTCCACAAGCTCCTAAACGAGGGTCTTCTTCCACCCCCATGTCCTACTCCCACAGAGGTCTCCCACCAGCCATCACCTGCGGAGCTCTGCTTTTCAAAGTCCAGGGCAGACAGAAGAGGCTTGTCCTTGAGACGTTGCTTTAGGTTAAACCGATGCCAGTCAAGCTTATAATGTTCCCTCTGGTAGGAATCAATGAGGGAAGCAGAATGTGGAAATATGCTCCAGCCTAGCCTTTTATGCTACCCAAGACCAGTAACAGAATGCCAGGAAGTATGACCAGGTAACACCAATTGCCTTATTCAAAACATGGACCTTTAGCCCCGGCCAGGTGGCTCAGGTGGTTGGAGCATGTTCCATTGTGAGTTCGACCCCTGGTCAGGGCACCTACCTAGGCTGAGGGTTCCATACACAACTGGGGCATGTACAGGAAGCAGCCAATTGATGTCTCTCTCCCTTCCTCTCCCTCTAAAATCAATAAACCTACCCTCGGGTGAGGATCTTTTGAAAAAATGGATCTCTATTCATTAAAGATGTATCAAATATCTACCTCTCCTCACCCACCATTTTACTTTTGCTTCCACCCTTTAGTTCTATACCTGGCAGCTTTTACCTGTTCCTGGTGGTTCTGGAAGGTCTGGTCACAGGTTGAGCAAAGTAACTTCCCTGAAATATCCAGAGGACCCTGGAGTGGTTTTCTTTCGGGGCTTGCTCTCTCCTCTGAACCTAAGTAAGGGAAGGGTAATTACAGGTGGAAAGGGAGCCCAAATCCATAGTACCTGGAATTAAGTGTTAATATATAAAGCAGAAGAGGATACAAAATAAAGAGATGGCATATCCTTGCCTTCAAGGAATTTACAGCCTAGTAATCATGACATAAATGGCACAATAATCACTTTATACAATAAATATGCTTCTGAAAAGATGTGCAACATGACTATAAACCAAGCATTGTATTTAAATTAACCAGAGATTTAGATAATCTTGCAGAAAATATATTTTCATGTTATTTTTAATTGTGCAAAAATCACTTCCCCGATGACAATTTTTTAGCTTACATTTCCAATTACAGTGTGCAGTTTGTTTTAAAAAAAGGTTAAAAAAAACATAGCCAGAGACAAACTGAAATTGTACAAAATCAAATAATATGTTGTGTCATATTCAGCATGAAGGAATGATTTGATTGGAATCCAGTTAAACTTGGACTATATCTAGGAACTTTGGAAAAATACCTAGGAATTTTGAAGTGTTTTTGCAGGTAGTGGTGTTAGTAAGACAAGACATAAGCAATGGCAAGAGACTTGTTTGGAGATAATTCAGGGGCCTGTACTAGAAACAACGTAGAGATTGAGTGAATTTAAGATAAATTTTATCCCGTGGAAGGAGATGTCAACAAGAGCTCCCAAGCCAGGAATACCAAACTGAATGTATTCTCTGGAGGAGCAAAATAAGCTGCAAAGAGCCCTGTCACGTTCCTCGTGGGTCCACCCCAAATCTTCCCGGATACCTGGACAGGAAGTCCGCAGAGCCTGGGCCAGAGTCTCCCCAGGAGGGTGTCTCACCAGGCTCAGGCCCCGAAGGACCGGAGCATCCACGTTGAGATCAAACAGGGAGACCGACATAGGAGCCTGGGCTGCAGCTGGAGCCGGCGACATGGCTGGGCAAAAGAAGGAAAAAAACAGACCTCCCTCACCCGCCACGGTCTCCGCCGCGCCTCAAGGCACCTCCGCCCTCACCCAGGTATCGGGAGACACGTAACCTCAGCCCGCTTTCTCAAACCCCCAGTCTCGGACCACTCAAGAGTGGCATCATCCAGCTTTCAAATAGAGTTCAACAGAGAGAAAATCACTGAGGTTCCTAATCGACCGCTCTTCGTTAACCGTGCGACAAGCTCCAGCGATGCCTAGTCCACGTGTACTCCTCCCAGCCCTCAGAGGTTGCACCACAGGTCCCCGGCAGCTGAGCGGCACCGCAGAATGCCCAGTTCCAAGCCCGGATTTCTGCAACACCACAGCAATCTCGTCACTACGGAGCAGCGGAGAGGACAAACAGTAGCGCCAACACATGGGCCCCGCCCCACGTCGAGCTCCCTATTGGTCCTCTGACGGCTCAAGACCCGCCTTGAGCCCTTAGTCCCGCCCCCGAGACCAAGAATTGGTCGTTGTGTCTCCACCCCCCGCACTCATTGGGCAGGCTGGCTGCGGTGACAGTGAGTGGCAGACGCCGGGCCTAGCTCTCGGGATCAGGTCGAGCCCAACGGAGCCGTCGGAGCCCCTGGAATCACCTGGGTCACGATTCCTGAGGTGAAACGCGAGACCGGTTACTGGTTATCTCAGGGCTCGGGTCGACCTGACCAAGGTTGTCCACGGAGACCTAAGTGAGCTCGCGGCGGGTAACGGGGGTAGGGGCGCCGCGGGCGGGGCGCAGGCGCGCAGCCGGAATGTTTTGATAGCGGGGGCGCGCCGGCAGGGGCGCGCGCGGGCAGCGGGCCCGCGCGCAAGGTTGTCCGCTCTAGGGAACCGAGCCCTTGGCCTGGTGACGGGCGACCCAGGGGCACCCTGGGCTCCGGTAGTGGCTGCTGGGTGTGGGGGAGCAACCCAGTCCACCTGGGGGGCCGCTGTCGGACTGGCTCCTTCCTCCAACATCTGCAGGAACCCTTGAGCCCAGGCGGGGCCGGCCGGGGTTCCATGGGCCCTGGGTTCACATCGCCCTGGTGAGTGGTGAGCTCTGAGGGTTTGGTCAGCTTCTTTGGACCCGGTTTTCTCACTAACCCGGGGAATCCCACCGGGGCCAGGCTGGGCTGTGCTCCAGGGCTCCAGGGCTCCAGGGCTCCAGGACTGGGTGAGTGCCACCTAGACCATGCCTGGCTTCGCGGGCTTACGGAACACACAGTTTGCCCTGGATCTGTGTCAGGACTTCCCATCCAGAGCTGTGCCTGCCTGCTGGGCCTTCAGTGCTAGGGAAGCCGGGGAAGAGGTCGACCAGAAAGGGCTTCTTCGGAAATGACTCTCACCTCGGGTTTTGGGTTTCGGGTTTTGTGGACCCTATTGGCCTAATTTCTGAGGCTGAGGTGGAGCAATGGAGAAACAGTTCAGAGGGGCCTTCCCACCTCAGACCTGTACTGACTCAGTCTTCACAGCTTTTCAGTAAGCCTCTTCTTGAGTTGAACGAGTGGCCCTGTATAGTACTCCCAGAGGAAATGGGAAAATGCATAACCCTAGGGTGGGACGATGCCGCCTACCCCGTTTGGCCTCCTCTTAGTTGGGGAGGAGGGGTGGGTGGGTGCCTGGGAAGGTTGGGTTTTTTCTGTCCCCACTCCCTACTCTGGGGCCTGACACCTTCTCTTCTAGCAGCTGCAGAGCGAGGGCATCAAGGGCTGGAGCGGAGCAGACACTGTCCATGGAGCTGGTAAGGCCATGTGCTTATTTCAAACTTTTGTTTGCAAAGTGCTTCCAAACATCCAGTTTCTTGGAGAACAGGTTCTCCAGGAAGGCAGGCGGAGGGCTGCTTCTCTCCACTAATAGAAGATGAAACAGCCCCCACCCAAAGGGGCAGAGTCTGGCTTCAGGCCAGTAAGGCCCCAACAGACACTCAGAAAAGGCTCTGGGAAAGAATCGCTTCTCAGCGTTTCGGCTAAGATCAGGTGTAAAGGCCCTAGGAGTGGCTGGCCTCGTTGGTCAGTTAAGGTCTCCCAAGCCCCGAGCTTGCTGCTCTCCTTTCATCACTCCTCTTCCTCTGTCTTTGAGCCAAGAAGACTGGTAGTAGGGACCAGAGATTCTTTCTCACTCTTGATGTAGGAGGCAGGGAGCAGACGAGCAGCGCGGGGGCTGACCCAGGGCCTTTTCCTCCTCATTCCTGACAGGTGGATGAGGTGGGTAGGGGGCGGCGGTGATGGCGCAGTTTGACACTGAATACCAGCGCCTGGAGGCCTCCTACAGCGATTCGCCCCCAGGAGAGGAGGACCCGTTGGTGCACGTCCCTGAGGGGAGCAAGTGTGAGTTCTTGGCCGTGACGGCCGGAGCTGGGGCACGGGGGAGAGTTGGTGGAGGAGCACTGGGAGCAAGGGGCCCGTGCTCCCTCAGGGCTCTGACATCTCTGCTCTTGTGCACGCAGCCCCTTGGCACCACATCGAAAACCTTGACCTCTTCTTCTCTCGAATATCCTTTGTGTCTCTGCGTTGGAGCTCTGGGACCTTTAGCCCCTCTCTAAGCCGGGCCCCTGTTGGGAAATTTGGGTGGGCTTGGCTACAATCCCTGGAAGAAGGATGGAACTCTTGAGGCTAAAAGAAGATGAGGAAGTCATGGCCATCGAAAATAGTGATGGCCCACGTTTACCAACAGCTATGTTCCTTTCACTTTGTGGTGTTAATTTATAAGGAAACTCTCCAAGGGTGATCCTCCCATTTTGATGGGATCCTAATAACCATAATAATGTCTTTTGACCCCTTCTTTGTCACCTGTGTGAAATGCTTTACTTGCATTATCTTAGACCTAATAATCCTTTGAGGAAGGTGCTGTTATTCCCAACACCACTATATACAGAAGCTTAAAGAGATTAAGTACTTGGCCAAAGTCCTGTGGCTAGAAAGTCATAGAGCTAGGACTTAAGCTCTGGTATGTGACTCCAAAGTGTGTGCTCTTAATTGCTCTCTCTGCCAACCACTTTTTCTTAAGAATTACACGTTTATAATCTACACCAGAAGAATGGCTTCACTTGTATGCTCATCGGGGAGATCTTTGAGCTCATGTAAGTATAAAAAGGGATGGATGACTTGGTGAAGGAATACATCTCAGTCTTTCCTCTCCTTGACCTCAGCCCTGGCCCTCCCTGCCTCTCAGTCCTGGGCTCAATATTCAGCAAACCTCTGTAGTTCAGGGACTGGGAATGGCACCCAATGTACAACCTTCACCTTTTTTTATCTTCCATATGAGGAAAACTTTCCAAGTTCTGTCTCTTCCATGAAGATAACTCAGACTCGATCATTTCCTCAGAGCTCCAATGTTATGGGCATGGTTCATTCAGAGATGCCACCCACTTGAGAAAAGTGTCTCTGTTCTGCCTTGGTTGCACCTTAGGCCTGCTGCTGGGCAGAGAGCCTTCTAAGAGGAAGGAGCCCCGTGGCCTTGCCAAAGAGGAAGGGGTTGGGAAACCCTTTCTTCCCTCCCCAGTATCCACCAGATCAAAAGGAAATCAGGGACCAGGATCCAGAGATAACAATCACAAGACTCTGGAAAGAGTCCTGTAAGCTGTAGCAGAGATTACTCTGAGGTGGGGAGGCAGGCTGCTTCCGTAGGGCCTGAGGCTAAGAAGAAAAAAGTAGGAGCTTGTTTGTGGAGCTAAGCCGTAGAGGTGGCCCACTGGGAGTTCTCCAGCCCTTCCATTTCCCAGAGGCTGCTCCGTAACCGTGTTCTGCTGCTTCCAGACTTCTCTCTTTCCTGCTTTATTTCACTGGCACCCCTCTGACTCTGGGCCGTACGCCTCTTCCCAACTCCCCAGGCAGTTCCTCTTTGTGGTTGCCTTCACCACCTTTCTGGTCAGCTGTGTGGACTATGACATCCTATTTGCCAACAAGATGGTGAACCACAGTCTCCACCCTACCGAGCCCGTCAAGGTCACTCTGCCAGATGCCTTTTTGCCTGCCCAAGTCTGTAGTGCCAGGTAAGGGCTACTGTTCAGAGGGCATCAGGGCCTATAGTTCTGCTGGCAGGTGGGGAATGGAGTGGAACGTGAGGCAGTAGCACATTCCTTAGAACACAGACTCAGGCTCAGCCTCACTGAATCCTCCAGCAGAGCAGTATGTCTGCCAAGACTCCTTAAGGGCACCCCTCTTTCCCCTTTCTTTCCTCCACCAGGATTCAAGAAAATGGCTCCCTCATCACCATCCTGGTCATTGCTGGTGTCTTCTGGGTCCACCGGCTTATCAAGTTCATCTATAACATTTGCTGCTACTGGGAGATCCACTCCTTCTACCTGCATGCTCTGCGCATCCCCATGGTGAGACTGGGAAGTGAGGCAGTTAGCACCACAGCCTAGACCATCTCCTGCAGCTTGGGAAGGGTGGGGCCTATTCCCAGGCATTAGGCATCAGGCATCCTCAGCTGTCATTGGCAGGTCAGGGAGTGTCTGCTTAAGGGCTCCACTCAGCTAAGCATAGGACACCTGACCCTCACAGCTAATGCAGGGCAAGGGGTCAAGCCAACTACCCCACCTTCCACACCTCGTCTCTTCCCCACCCCACAGTCAGCCCTTCCATACTGCACGTGGCAGGAAGTGCAGGCCCGGATTGTGCAGACCCAGAAAGAGCACCAGATCTGCATCCACAAGCGTGAGCTGACAGAGTTGGACATCTACCACCGCATCCTCCGTTTCCAGAACTACATGGTGGCGCTGGTTAACAAATCCCTCCTGCCCCTGCGCTTCCGCCTGCCCGGCCTCGGGGAAGTTGTCTTCTTCACCCGTGGCCTCAAGTACAACTTTGAGCTGATCCTCTTCTGGGGACCTGGCTCTCTGTTTCTCAATGAATGGAGCCTCAAGGCTGAGTACAAACGTGGGGGGCAACGGCTAGAGCTGGCCCAGCGCCTCAGCAACCGCATCCTGTGGATTGGCATCGCCAACTTCCTGCTGTGCCCCCTCATCCTCATTTGGCAGATCCTCTACGCCTTCTTCAGCTATGCTGAGGTGCTGAAGCGGGAGCCAGGGGCCCTGGGAGCACGCTGCTGGTCACTCTATGGCCGCTGCTACCTCCGCCACTTCAACGAGCTGGAGCATGAGCTGCAGTCCCGCCTGAACCGTGGCTACAAACCTGCCTCCAAGTACATGAATTGCTTCTTGTCACCTCTGCTGACACTGCTGGCCAAGAATGGTGCCTTCTTTGCTGGTTCCATCCTGGCCGTGCTGATTGCCCTCACCATCTACGACGAAGATGTGTTAGCTGTGGAGCACGTCCTCACCACCGTTACACTCTTGGGGGTCACTGTGACCGTGTGCAGGTGGGCAGGGTAGCAGGTGGGAGCAAGCCAGCTAGCATTCTCTGGCAAGGCTGACCTCTCACCATAACCCCGATCCCATAGATCCTTTATCCCGGACCAGCACATGGTGTTCTGCCCCGAGCAGCTGCTCCGCGTGATCCTCGCTCACATCCACTACATGCCTGACCACTGGCAGGGTAATGCCCACCGCTCGCAGACCCGGGACGAGTTTGCCCAGCTCTTCCAGTACAAGGCAGTGAGTGGAGTTGGAGTTAGGGCCTGCTAGAAGCTGGCTGGGAGCTCGGTGGTGAGGGCTGGGGTCCCTCCTGCTGTCGTGACCTTGGTCCCCTCCCTTTCAGGTGTTCATCTTGGAGGAGTTGCTGAGCCCCATTGTCACACCCCTCATTCTCATCTTCTGCCTGCGTCCGAGGGCCCTGGAGATTATAGACTTCTTCCGTAATTTCACCGTGGAGGTCGTCGGTGTTGGAGATACCTGCTCCTTTGCTCAGATGGATGTTCGCCAGCATGGGCATCCCCAGGTGCTGGGAGAGGAAGGGGGCAGGTGGCCAGAGGTGGTGTTGGCAAACTGCAAAAAGGCACCCCTTCTAAGCCAACACATCACAAAAGGGCAGCCCTGTACCAGGGCACACACTGCTTGATAAACAGGAGCCTGGGCTGGATTTTAGCCCTAAACTTGAACCCTTGGCCAAGAAGCTCCCTTGAGAAAAGCACAAACCAAGCAATTAGCCCAGCATGTGGCCACTCCTGGGGTAGGCACCAGGGCCCCTGGACAAGATAGAGCAGTGTGTGGCCGTCTCTGTCCTCCAGGGGCAAAGCCTCTCCCCAGCAGGGAAAGTACAAAAGGGTTCCTGTGAGAGGACCGTCCTCACTATAGCCTCCCTTGTGCAGTGGTTATCTGCTGGTCAGACCGAGGCCTCCGTGTACCAACAAGCCGAGGATGGGAAGACAGAGCTGTCACTCATGCACTTTGCCATCACCAACCCTGGCTGGCAGCCGCCACGTGAGAGCACAGCCTTCCTGGGTTTCCTCAAGGAACAGGTTCAGCGGGACGGAGCAGCTGCGGGCCTTGCCCAAGGGGGTCTTCTTCCTGAAAATGCCCTCTTTACATCCATCCAGTCCTTACAATCTGAGTCTGAGGTGTGTTCCTGGGGACTGGCAGCGGATGGGCCGAGTGGACTCCAGCAACTGGAGTTGAGGACTAGGCATGGGGTGGAAGGGCCCACCCTATAGCTTTCCTTCTGTCTGTTCAGTCTGTGCCATTGGGTCCTGACGTGCAGAATAGTGGGGGGCCCAGAGGTCTCCCTCCTGCCCTGAGAATTCTACTCACCCCTTTCTTTCATAGCCACTGAGCCTTATTGCAAATGTGGTAGCTGGCTCATCCTGCCGGGGCCCCTCACTGCCCAGAGACCTCCAAGGTTCCAGGCACAGAGCTGAAGTCGCCTCTGCCCTGCGCTCCTTCTCCCCTCTGCAACCTGGTCAGGTTCCCACAGGCCGGGCTGCTAGCACCATGACAGGCTCTGGGTGAGTAGAGGTGGGCCAAGATGGGAGGGCGTGGCAGTACAGCACCTAGCAGCTCGTGTGGGTCTCAGAAATGTTGTTGACTGCCGTATGTCTGTGCTGGGAGGGACAGGGTAGACGCCAGGACAGCCAGCTCCGGGAGCAGCGTGTGGGAAGGACAGCTGCAGAGCCTGGTGCTGTCAGAATACGCATCCACTGAGATGAGCCTGCACGCCCTCTATATGCACCAGGTGAGTGGGCAGCAAGGGGTAGGGCCATAGAACCAAGGCGGCAGTTGGAAAATAGAACAGAGCAGCTGTCCCCATCCTTTTTGGCGCCAGGGACCAGTTTCACGGAAGACAATTTTTCCACAGATGGGGATGGGGGATGGTAGACAGGAGACAGAGCCCAGGTGGTAATGCAGGCGAAGCTTTGCTCGCTCACCTGCTGCACACCACTCAGTTCCTGCTGTGCGGCCCAGTTCCTAACAGGTTACGGACGGTACCAGTCCACGGCCTGGGGGTTGGGGACCCCTGGAATAGAAGACAAAGCTGGGTCCTTGTTATGGTGGAAAAAAAATAGAGGGTTTTAGACATGGAGAAGCAAGATGTAGATTCATATCCCTGTTCTGTCATTTACCTGCTCTGTAATCTCCATTCCAACATACACCCTCTTACTAGCCTTTTAGCCAAGCTTATTCTCATCCAGGGCCTTTACACGCTGTGGTTTCCCCTGCAAGGATCCCCTTGCCTGAGATACCATATGACTCCCTCCACATTCGGGTCTCTGCGCTTACCTTTTCCATGAAACCATCTCTGGCCACCTTGAGTAAAAGCCTCCATTATTTACCCCTCTGAATCTCCCTGCTGTATTTTCCTCCATAGTATTTAGCACCATCTGACATACTGTATTTTTTCCTTATTTGTTTATTGTCTGTCCTTTCCCCTCCCTCACTCCTTCTCGGTGTGTTGGCCCCACAAGGCCTGGGATCTTAGTCTGTTTTTCCCTGCTATATACCCAGCACCTAGAAGAGTGCACGGCACTTAGATGTGCAGTTTGTTCTTGACTCAAATGACCACGTACAATGAATGCTACTATGACCTGTGCAGCGGCTTGGTCAGAGGTCTGCTAAGTTAACCCGTGAAACATGGGCACGTTACACTACTAGCACAATAGGTACTCTGGGTCAGTGATTCTTGGTGAGGTGGTATAAGTAGCAAGTGGTTGACACCATGGTGGGAAGCAGCTGTCTCAGACAGATATCCTTCCATTCCCAAATAATGAGCACCCACTTCTCAGCTCCACAAGCAGCAGGCTCAGGCTGAACCGGAGCGGCACGTGTGGCACCGCCGGGAAAGTGATGAGAGTGGGGAGAGTGCCCCTGAAGAGGGGGCAGAGGGTGCCCGAGCCCCCCAACCTATCCCCCGCTCTGCCAGCTATCCCTGTGCTGCACCCCGGGCCGGAGCACCGGAGACCACTGCCCTGCAAGGGGGCTTACAGAAACGCTACGGGGGCATCACAGGTATCCAGTGGGCATACAGGAGGACACAACCTTCAGGGAAGGGTGGCTCTTTTGGGGCTTCTCTGGAAAGAAAGAGGTCAGAGGAATCAGGCCAAGGAGAATAACTCCTCCCTGCCATCACCCAGGGCAGCCCCAGAACCCTTGTCCTCATTCCTGTTTGTATTCATTCTAAGAGTATGTTTATTTGTCTCTAGATCCTGGCACAGTGCCCAGGGCTCCCTCTCATCTCTCCCGGCTGCCGCTTGGAGGGTGGGCTGAAGATGGACAGTCAGTGTCAAGGCACCCAGAGCCCGTGCCAGAGGAGGGCTCGGAGGATGAGCTTCCCCCTCAGGTGCACAAGGTAAGGGCTCTGGGGCCTGGTAACAAATGCTGGAAGTAGGAACTTCCACGCTGAGGTCAAAGCTCATGCAAAGAAAGGTGGACTTCTCAAGCACAGATATTGCACCCTCTCCTCCAAAGTATACTCTTCTCTTTCCTATTTGCTCTGAAATCCAGGGCTTGATTTTTCCTTCACTTACCTCCCCAAGAATCAAGGTTTCCTTTTCCTTTATGTCCATGCTTCTGTTGGGTAAACAGCTGAAGACGGTCTCTACTACCAACCCTTTTCTCTCTGCAGGTATAGACAAGGCTGACGAGGGTCCCTGTGCCCCAGGATGGAGGCCTCTGTTGCCCTGCCATCCCCTCCGCCCGCCATGGAGGGCTTCTCTGAGTGTTGCCTGGCTCCACGCGTGTGGTGTTTGTGTGTCCGTGCCTGGCCAAGGGAGGTGCCAACACTGGGCTCACCACAGCCCTATGAGAGAAATTGGGGGCCTAGGAACCAGGGCACACAGGACTCAAGCTCATCCCCAGGAACCCCCGTGGCTCAGAGTGTGGTGCTAGAAACTGGTCCCCAGCCCCAGTACTGCCACCTTTGCATCCACCCCTGCAAATCTCCAGAGGACTGCCCACCACAGAAGCTGCCAAGCAGGGAGAAGAACCTGTGCCAACTGTGGAATGGGGGGGGGGGTTGGGCCTGGACCCTCAACCCCTGTGGCTTCCCTCTCCTGGCCCCGAACAGATGAGCAGCTCAGGCTGTGGCCCTTACCTCACCCCCAGTTCTCTCCCAGTGCTGCAGCCTGCTCACCCCTCTCCTTCCTGCACATCACTGGCATGTGTGCTGCTTGCTCTGGTTCTGTTCGCTTGCTCCCCTTCTGTTCAGCTTTTGATTTGCGTTGGCGTAGAGGTCCTAGTTCCCAGCTCCTCTCATGCTATCTTTTGACACTAAGAGGGAAGTTTCCTAAATTGCAGGAGCAGGATGGAAATTTTTTGCTGCCCTGTCCAGTTTTTTGGATGGGGCCCTGGGAGATGCCTTCCTGTGCCCCATTACTGCTTATTGTACCATCCCCCTCCCCCTCCCCTGCACAAGGGACAGGGTTGGAGTGTGCCCTGGTTTGTCTACCTCCCAGCAAGAGAGCTGTGGCCTCCCTCCGGCTGTCCCCTAGAGGGGGACAAAGGGGCGACAGGATGGCCTCACCCTAGGCTTTGGGCTGCCGCATTGCATGCTGGGACTCAGCTCTTACCCTCCGCCCCACCCCTCACTGAGCTCTGGTCTGCTGCGGGTGAACGGTGAATTGCCGGTCTGGAGCTCACAGTTTCCTGAACTCACAGTGGAAAGCGGTGGGGACCGTGTACAGCTTGATAACCCTTAATAAAGAAGGGACTTTGATCAGGTTGTGGCTTTGTCGTTTTGCGCGGCTACAGTTTTGGGAACCAGAAGAATTAAGTGCGTGTGATTCCTCCAGGTCGCTTGGGACCAGGACAGGCCCTGTAGGAAAGTGGGCCCGTGCAATGGCTCGGACACTGAGCTAGCTGGCTCAGGGGAAGGCCCATTTCCGATCCTTGACTCCTTGGAGGTCAAGGTCCCCAGCCTGACTGGCGGTCAGATTTCCCGCTCCGAGCACGTGACCAAGTTGCCTCCGCTGGTCTATTTTGCCTTCCCCTGTGTACCACTTACCCCGCCCCTCTGGTGACATTTGGCCAATGGGGACCCTGGGTAGGGACTGGAGGCAGTCACGGTGGGCTGGGCTGCTGCGAATTGGGCTGGGCTGCTGCGAATTACAGCGCTTGAGTCAGACTCTGACCATTCCCGTCGCCAGGAGTTAGCCTGAGAGGGTCCTGAGCCGGGAGCAAGGCGTAGACGGGAGAAGACGGCATACGTGCCCTGCGTGAGTGCGTGTTGGCGCGTGCGCGAAGCGAGTGGGCGGTGTGGCTGCGTCCACGTGCATCCCTGACAGCGGCACCCGCGGCTCCATGACCCGAGACTCCCCATCCCTAGCGTCCGTGACCCTCCCCAGCGGCCGGTTTCGTTCTGTCGTCCCGCAGTCCCTGCAGGCTCAGCCTGCGGCCACGCACTGCCATGGTGACTGTGGGCAACTACTGCGAGGCTGAAGGGCCTGCGGGGCCAGCCTGGGTGAAGGGTGGCCTGAGTCCCTGCTTCTTCTTCACGCTCATGCCCTCGATGCTGATGGCCCTGGGGGCTCTGGCCTTGGTGCTGGCTCTTCCGTGCAAGCGTCGGGAACGGCCCGATGTTGCCGAAGTGCTGTCCTGGGGGGCCGGCCCTCATGTCGCTCCCTATGGGCTGCAGCTCCTTCTGGCCACACTTCAGGTGGCATTGCCTCTAGCCTGCCTGGTTGGTCGAATGGGCACTGCCCAGGGGGCCCCGCTGCCAGGTTACCTGCTGCTGGCTTCCATACTGGGGACTCTGGCCAGCGCCTGTGGCTTGGGGCTGCTCGTCGTGGAACGGAGCCAGGCACGGCAGAAGCTAGCAATGGGCGCTTGGATCAAATTCAGTCACAGCCCGGGTCTCCTGCTCCTCTGGACTGTGGCGTTTGCAGCCGAGAACTTGGCCCTGGTGTCTTGGAACAGCCCACAATGGTGGTGGGCAAGGGCAGACTTGGGCCAGCAGGTGAGGGACCTCATGGGGAGAGGGGAAGCGTGGGTGGCAGGGGCTGATAATACTGGCTCCACGCTTAGGGCTGACTCAAAGAAAGGAAAGACAGGAGGGGTTGGCACTGGCTGGAAGCTGATAGCCAGCCGGTGGGGTGTGTCTGTGCTGAGTCATTGTGGATTTTTTTTTTTTTTTTTTTTTGCAGCTTGTTAGATGCTGGGCCCCTGAGACAGACCTGGATGCATGCCCTACAGCAGTCCCTAGCTGTTACAAGTAGTAACAATGGCATCTGGCCCCGTCTGATACTCTCCCCACGTATGTTTCATTCTAGGTTCAGTTTAGCCTATGGGTGCTGCGGTATGTGGTCTCTGGAGGACTTTTTGTCCTGGGGCTCTGGGCCCCTGGACTTCGTCCCCAGTCATACACCTTTCAGGTCAATGAAGAGGACCAAGATGTAGAGAGGAGCCAGGTACACCTCGATATCTGAATCTTAGTGTCTGCCTTAATCTCTGCCATCATTTTCCCCACCATAATAAACTCTTTTTCCCAAATGTCACATTGTGCTGAGTCAGCCTTTCTGACTCCATCAGGGATTACATATGGGTCTAAGATGCCTAATAGTCCCCTGGGAGCCATAATCCCGCACATTTTCCCTAGGAGGTTTCTGGCTAGTGCGCTTCTTTTTGATTTCCGAGCTTCCCTCTCCTATGTGCTTCACTACCCTAGGCTGAGTGGACAGAGAGACCACCACAGTCTACCTGGCAAGACCTGGGCAGGAAGCTCCGCCTACTGAGTGGTTACCTGTGGCCCCAGGGGAGTCCAGCTCTGCAACTTGTTGTGGTCATCTGCCTGGGGCTCATGGGATTGGACCGGGGGCTGAACTTGTTGGTCCCCATCTTCTATAGGGACATAGGTGAGGGGGAGAAGGAGTGACAGCTCCATGCCCTGCTCCTTCATTGGCCTAGTGGGTAGGGGGTACCCTAATGTAGGGTGACAGAGTTGGGAGCTGGGTGGTCAGAAAGAAGCTATGGCTGGTGCCTGGGGCAGCCTCTTCTGAAGAGAGTCCTAGGGGCCATATGTGGGCTTTGACTCATTTTCTCCATAGTGAACTTGCTGACTGAGAAGGCACCTTGGAACTCCCTGGCCTGGACTGTTACCACCTACGTCTTTCTCAAGTTCCTCCAGGGGGGTGGCACTGGCAGTACAGGTATGAGGGATTCTCACCCTGGTTAGTACCGACCCTTTCCCCTCTTCCTGATGTTCGCCTCCCACAGGCATTGCTACCCTGGGCCCTTTGGTGCTTTCCAACCTTTCACATCTGGGTGCTAGGCTGTGTCACCTGGCCCTTCAGCCCTCCTGAGGCCTCCCCCTGCTCCCCCCAGGCTTCGTGAGCAACCTTCGCACGTTCCTGTGGATCAAGGTGCAGCAGTTCACGTCGCGGAGGGTGGAGCTGCGCCTCTTCTCCCACCTGCATGAGCTCTCACTGCGCTGGCACCTGGGGCGCCGCACAGGGGAAGTGCTGCGGATCGTGGACCGGGGCACATCCAGCGTCACTGGACTGCTCAGGTGCCGGGCCTGTGGAAAGGTAGTGGGGGAGGGCGGGGCTGGGAAAGCAGGGATGGAGGGGCAGTCAGAACAGACCCAGCCTGAGGAGCTGCCCCTCCTCCCTCTTTCCTTTTCTGATAAGATTAATGTACATATTCTCTCCTAATAATTTAAATTGCGAGCAAATCTCTTGAATTTCACTCACTTTTCCAGAGGTTCCCTCTCCATTTAGTACGAGTTCTGCTTCTTTGCATTTTTACATATATGTGTGCAGACTCCCAGAGCTAAAATGGCGTTGTGCGGGTTTTTCCCAAAACTAATGGTATCGTGATACAGGAATCATTCTCAGAGTTGCTTTAGTGACAGCGGCGTGGAGCCGTATCCCCAGCCAAGCGTGCAGATCTTCTTTCCCCATTAGGATTGACCCAGAGCATTCTGTGGTTTGGGCATGCTGTTTCATTTAGCCGTCCACCTCTTGAGGGGCATTGGGCTTGACTGCAGTCTGTGGCTGTTGAAAACAAAACACCGCACTGAAACTCTGGCTCGGAGCCCCTAAACCTTTCTTTGTCACTTGACTCCCCTCCCAGCTACCTGGTATTCAGCGTCATCCCCACGCTGGCTGACATCATCATCGGCATCGTCTACTTCAGCATGTTCTTCAACGCCTGGTTTGGCCTCATTGTGTTCCTGTGCATGAGTCTGTACCTCAGTGAGTGCCGATCGGCGAAACCAGCTCCCTGAACTCTTCAGGGACCCCCTTGGGCATGAGCCCTGACCCACTTGGGTGACTCAGTTTGGCATGCTGTAGATTAGAGGACTTGGAATAGGCCCCCCGCTGTTCCCCAACATGGTGGCAAGCGTGCTCCTCTGCCAAGGGAACCTTAACTCAACCTGGGTGGAGGACCAGAGCATCCTGGTCACATTAGACACCCATTGTGGTCACGGGTCAAGGAGAATCCTCCCTGTGTAACAGTTGCAGCTTGCTTTGATCTGTTCACCAAAAGCATTTTCTTTTTTTTTTTTTAAGAAGAATCTTTAAAAAAAATATTTTATTTATTTATTTTCAGAGATGGGGGAAGTGAGGGAGAAAGTGAGGCAGAGAAACATCAATGTGTGGTTGCCTCTCATGTGCCCCCAACTGGGGACCTGGCCCACAGCCCAGGCATGTGCCCTGACTGGTAATTGAACCGGTGACCCTCTGGTTCACAGGTCGGCACTCAATCCACTGAGCCTACCAAGGCCAAAATCCACTTCCCAGCCAAGGCCGAAAGCATTTTCAGACACGAGGCTTTGTGCGGGCTGCAGAGATATCTTGGACACAGCCCCTTCCCTCAGGGAGCTTAGGGTATTCTCCCTCAGAATCTGGGTCCCTGGGCTGTAGTTCAGGGTTAGCGGTAGTAGGCAGCGACATACACATGCGATCTCTGCTGTTGGGAGTGATGTCTCGGTCTCTCCTCCTTTCCTCTCCTCCTTCCACTCTCTAGTCCTGACCATCGTGGTCACCGAGTGGAGAACGAAGTTTCGACGTGCTATGAACACACAGGAGAATGCTACCCGGGCACGAGCTGTGGACTCTCTGCTAAACTTTGAGACGGTAACAGAGACCTCAGTGGCAGTGGTGTGAGGCACAGAAACGTGGAGGAGCGTGTCTGGGATCACTGGGGCTGCCGAGGAGTTGGGGGGTGTGAGGTGTGCTGCTTAAAATTAGGAAGGAGGGACTGGGGATCTGGAGGCAACGATCCAGGTGCCGAATGCTCCAGCCATGTCAAACAGTGGTGCTTTGAATTCATCAGGTGAAGTATTACAATGCGGAGGGTTACGAAGTGGATCGCTATCGAGAAGCCATCTTAAAATATCAGGTGAGGATGCTAGTTTGAGGCCTACTGAGAGCAACGACCTGGCCTCACGGAACTGCCCGGGCCAACGGGAGTAAAATCTGGGCTGTGAGGCTGAAGGTCCCTGGACCCAGTTTTGGCTTTGCACATGTGTGACCATCCTCTCTCCTGTACCATTCCCCCAGGGTTTGGAGTGGAAGTCAAGCGCTTCACTGGTTTTGCTAAATCAGACTCAGAACCTGGTGATTGGACTTGGGCTGCTCGCTGGCTCATTACTCTGCGCATACTTTGTCAGCGAGCAGAAGCTACAGGTGAGGGGATTGTGTAGGGGACAGGGAAGAGGGGCCCGGAGCCTGTGTCTGGGCCACCAGGCTCCTGGGTGGGAAGTGGAGAGATGACAGGAGGTGGGCAGGGTGACACTGAAGGCCTATTATGACTTGGTTCTCTTCCCTGGATCTCCACAGGTTGGGGACTTTGTGCTCTTTGGCACCTACATCATCCAGCTATACATGCCCCTCAACTGGTTTGGCACCTACTACAGGTAACCTGACCCCTGGCCCTCACCTGTCCAGGTGCGTTCATCGTTGTTTCCCCAGCGCTTCGGAAGAGCTCCAACCAGCACTCTTATTGCAGGATGATCCAGACCAACTTCATTGACATGGAGAACATGTTTGACCTGCTGAAGGAGGAGACAGAAGTGAGTGAAGACGGAGGGGTGGGGTTTGGGGGAGGGGGAGCCTGCCTGGTGTTTCTTGTGTCGGGAGAGTGCTAGACCTGTGACCGCGGCATGCTCTCCCAGGTGAAGGACCTTCCTGGGGCAGGGCCCCTTCGCTTTCAGAGGGGCCGGATTGAGTTTGAGAACGTGCATTTCAGCTACGCCGATGGGTGAGCCCCTCACCCCCTGCCACCCCAAGGCCCCCTTTCCCACTGTCCGCTTACACACTACCTTCCTGCCCCCTGGTCCCTGCTTTTTGGGAAGAGAGCCCAGGCAGGAGAGGGTCAGGGCCCAGAAGGAGCTCTGCTGTTGGAAGGGGGCGCTGGGAGTGCAGCAGGCATGCTGACCATGCCCACTGTCCCTTGCAGGCGGGAGACCCTGCAGGATGTGTCCTTCACTGTGATGCCTGGACAGACCTTGGCGCTGGTAAGGGGGGACCCAGCCACTTGGCACAGCCTCCTCCACCTTCTCTTATTCCAGTGTCCATGGTTGTTTGTGACCCAAGCTGGGAGTCAGAGACCCCTGTCATGATGGGTCACGGGAGTGAATGTGGACATTGGTGGTCTCTTAGAGAGAAAGCCTTAAAAGCCGGTGGGCCCAGGAATGGTTTTCCTCTGTTTCCATTGCCACAGGTGGGCCCATCTGGAGCAGGGAAGAGCACAGTTTTGCGTCTGCTGTTTCGCTTCTATGACATCACCTCTGGCTGCATCCGAATAGATGGTCAGGACATTTCACAGGTGAGGTTGTTTGGGAGAAAACTTGTCATTTAGGGCCCTGTGTGTAAAAGAATGTAAGTGCTGAGCATCCAGGAAGAGGAGATGTCACCTCTGCAAAAAGCCGGGGCAAGAGACCTCAGCCTTTCTAGCACCATCTGGCCTACACGAGGAAAGTCACAGGAGTGATCTGTACAGTGCTGTCCGGGGCACAAAGGTCCGCAGCAGTCTGGGAAGCAGGGAGAGGAAGTGGACTTTCTCCTTATCACTGGGAAACAGAGGCTGAGTGACTGGCCCACTCAGCTAGGATTTGGGGTGATGGTGGCAGAAATGTTACCCAGGGCCTTTCATCCCATTTGCTTTGCGCCGGCCCACCCTACCTCTCAGGCCTGCAGGGAATCTCACAGGCCAAGGTGTGTGGTCTCTTGGCCCCAGGTGACCCAGATCTCCCTCCGGTCTCACATCGGAGTTGTGCCCCAGGACACCGTCCTCTTCAACGACACCATTGCCAACAACATTCGCTATGGCCGCATCACAGCTGGGAATGATGAGGTGGAGGCTGCTGCCAAGGCTGCGGGCATCCATGACACCATTATGGATTTCCCTGAAGGTGAGCTTCCCTGGCCTGGTTCAGCCCTGTTCACGCTCTCTGACCTCTGTTCCACCCCTTCCTTGCCTCATCTGCTCACAGAAACCAAGTTTATCGTGTGTGACTTGGGAGGTGGGCAATATCCACAGGGTACGAGACGCAGGTGGGTGAGCGGGGACTGAAGCTGAGTGGTGGGGAGAAGCAGCGTGTCGCCATTGCCCGCACCATCCTCAAGGCCCCCGACATCATTCTGCTGGATGAGGTGAGGGCCCTGGGCAGCCTTCGCCCCTCCCTCCCGCCCTGTGCACACGCCACTCCTGCTGGGCACTGTTTTCCACCTGGGAGAGATACCACGAATCCATGTTTCACAAAACACCTCCCAGTTCTCAAGCACAAACAAGGCTCTTTGCGATTCCCGAGGCCTCACCAGCAGCTTGCATACTCCTTCCACTGGGGGTTCGGGTGGCAGGGGCAGTCATACCCAGACCCTCTGTGCAGGCAACGTCAGCGCTGGACACGTCTAATGAGAGGGCCATCCAGGCTTCTCTGGCCAAAGTCTGCACCGACCGCACCACCATCGTGGTGGCACACAGGTATGCGACCGGGGGCGCGGCAGGCAGCAGGGCCCGCCTTCGGAGGCATGCTGCGTAACTGGTCTCTGGCTTCTCAGGCTCTCAACCGTGGTCGGTGCCGACCATATCCTCGTCATCAAGGACGGCTGCATTGTGGAGAGAGGACGGTAAGGAGCATAGCAGAGTGGACAGGCCTGGGCCTCCGCACGGTGGGCCCAGGATACGGTTATGAAGTCACAGGGGTTTCTGGAGGAGCTCTTGCCAAACCCCCATCTTCTCTGTGAGCTGGTGGCTGGTGGCAAGGACTTTTTTAAAAAAATATATCTTATTGATGTTATTACAGTTGTCGCATTGGTGGCGAGGACTCTTGTAGTAAAGCTAATTTACACTTTCTCCTTGCCGCAGACACGAGGCTCTGTTGTCCCGAGGTGGGGTGTATGCTGATATGTGGCAGCTGCAGCAGGGGGGACAGGAGGAAGTCTCTGAAGACACCCAACCTGCCTAAGGCATGGTGACCGAAGTTGTGGCCACTTCTCTCCCAAAGGGCAACTCAGAGGGGAGTAAGATGTGTCTGTCCTTTTTCCCTGGCATATTTCACCCTGTTCTGGGGGTGCGGTGCTGGCTGCAGTGTGGGAAAGGGACCTCTCGGGAAAGCCCTTTCTGAGGAAATAAAGCTGTGGACTGTGCTCGGATCAGTGACTCCATGGTGTGGCATACCGAAGTGGGCCTTTACCCTTAGGTCAGGTGAGCGTCTTGACCAGACTCTACTGATACTGGTTGGAAAAGAGAAAGAAACACACCGCTTAGATGTCTTGTTAACTACCCATGTTCTTTATTCTTCCCAGGCCCCTCCCTGTCCCTACGCGTGGGGGCAGCCCCAGTGTAGGAGGGATGACACGATGCAGGGGGTGGAGCGGGGCCTGGCCAGCATCCTCTGAGGGCCCGTCCAGGGAACACTTCACAGCTGCCCCCTCGCACACAGCTGGAGGGCCAGCAGGGCCTTCTGTCGGCTCCATTCCACAGGCTGGTTTTCTTGATGCTCCCTGGAAACAGCCTCTCTGTCACTCCTCGTCTTCACTCCAGGCTGCTCCTGGCCTCCTCTCCCTGTGGACCCTAAAGGTGTGAGGGCCACAGTCCTCCTCAGGTGAGCCTCCCTCCCCAAGCCCAGGGCCCTAGCACAGGCTGCAGTTAGACGGCTTCAAGCTGCGGCTCTGGGCCTGGAGCAAGGAGAGGGGAAGACAAGGTGCCATGTCAAGGAAATGAGGGGACAGTTCTCACTTCTGAGCTCACCATAGGCTGTAGTCATACTGCAAACAAAAGGATAACCTCCATTCCAAAACTTTCAACCACTTGGGAGAACCACTCCCCCGCCCCAAACTCCCTACATCCTCCCCGTGCAGGACCCCGCCTCTATCCCATCCTCATACCTGCTGTCGCTGGTACTCTGCCTCACTGGCTGACAGTGCTTGTGCTAAAGCTAAGTCTTCTTCCTCCTGAGAACTGGGGGAGAGGGACAGCGTAAGTTGGATGACAATAATATCTAAAATGTAAACACCCGATCTGTTAGGTATCACTGTGCTGAGTACTTTTTGGTATTATCTCAATCTGTACAACCCTACAAGGTAGGTATTAGTATGGTCCCATTTTATAAAGGAAATTAAGACCCTAATGGGTGAAAGAACTTGGTCAAAGCTCATATAGCTAGTAAGCTTAATCTCGGGCCCAAGTTTTTAACTATTATCTTGTAACAGGTCTGAATGGTCCCACCAACCCTCTACCAAACAGACCCCTTGCCCATATCCCACCCTCTTTCACCAGAGAGTAGGTACCTTGGGACCTGGGGTTTGGTCTCTGCCAGGGACAATTCCAGGGCTCGCTGCAGAGCCTCATCCTCACTCTGCGGAAGGAGAAACAAAACCAACTGCTTTGGACTCGATTCTGTGTGTTTGCTTCTGTCCCTCCAACCTCTGCCCAACTCACCAAGCCATTCTGCAAAGCAATCACTGGAGGGGCAGTCCGTGATGGAGACAGGGCTGTGGCTCTAAGGCAGACATTCAAGAGGCAGAGATCAGAGGTGTGAAGGGGGAAAAGGGAGAGAAGAAAGGGGCAGGCCTACCTGCTGGGAGAAGTAGATGAAGGCAGGGTCCGACTTGGGCTGGGGATGGTGATTGTAGAAGTCAGACTCTGGGCTCTGGCGATGGCAGCAAGCCTGTAGGGAAGAGACAGTCTTGACATGTCTCCAAGAGCAGTCAGCGTGCATGCTCCTCCCAGGCCTTACCCAGGAAGTCGGTGGGGAGTCGGGGTGGGGGGGCGGGCGGGGGGCTGGGGAGTTCCTCCAAACAATCTGGAAAAATACACACTTGAAAAGAAGCTAAGACTGCCCTACTCAAAGGGGATAGGGATCAAGCTTCCCACCTTGTAGTGAAAAAGGCTGAGTCAGTTGCAGAAGGATGGGACAGTCCCAAAGGCAAGTAGAAGACTCAGCTGCAATTACCCTGCCCGGCTGGTTGGGTGCCCATCTCCAGAGCAATCATGGTCCAGTGGGTGACGATGCTTGATGCAGAAGTTTCGGCCACAGCGTTCACAGGTCAGTTTCATCATTTCCCGCTGCCGGCAGCCAGACCGTTCACACTTGTTGGTGAAGATCTGAGGTGGAGTGGGAGGGTTTGTCTCGGCTGAGGCTCTGACCCCCTTTTCCAACCCAATCAGAACAGCTGTTCCGGTTTCCAGGCATCCATAGACCCAGCTGGGTCATGGCCAACTCCTCCAACGCTTACCTTACGTTTTTGCTGTGCTGGATCCGAGCGACAGTCTCGATCAATGTGCTCCCCCACAGCTCGGTCAGGGGGCTCCCCTCTGGCCACAGGCACAGGCACATTACAAAGTGGGCATACAGGTACTTGGATATCCTATAGTTAAGGAAGAGGGCTCAATCTGTGACCCACTTCCACTTCAAATCCCTGGTCCTGAAAGAACCTCAGAAAGACCATAAAGGAGAGAAAATTGGAGGCAAAGCGATTGCGGGGATTCTGCATGCATCCTCCACCCTTCCCCATCACCCTCAGACCACCCCGTCCACCTTTTGGTAAGCAGATCCACAGTGATGCTGAGCATAGGCTACGTGATCTGCGCAGAAGATGCCAGAGCAGGCGTCGCACTTGAGCGGCAGAAAATCTGCGGGGAGTACATCAGATTGCAGGTCCAGCGGGAACTTGACATCGTTCCGGGTCCGTTAAGCCTTCCACTCGGGAAGGAAAACACGCACCTTATTTGCAACAAACCACCCCGCCCTAGTCGATTACCCTTAGCCACGCCCCCTTCAACACCGCCCCAACTTCGAGCCCCGCCCCTCTCCGGGCCCCGCCAGAGCCCACCCAGCGCCCCACCCGTAGTTCCAAGCCCTTCTCCACCCAGCCCTACCCCACCTCGCGCTCCGCCCCTCACCCAAGCGCTGACAGCTTGGCTCGGAACAGTGAGCCCCGAGGTCCGGAAACTCCATTGCCGGGCCGGGAAGGGCCTGCTGGGAAAAGAAGCGATGCTGAGCATCTCTAGGGCTCCCGCTACGGGTCCAGACCGCGACCCCGCAGTCTGGGGGGCTCCCTGCCCCTCCCCTTCCTCTCCCCCGCCCTGCCGGGGTTACCGGAGCCTCTGCTCCTCCCGGCCGGAGGATCCCACTCCTCCCACAGCGCGCACGGCGCACTGACGTCACCGCGCAAGGCGGGCACGTCTGGCGCAGTCGCGGGGCAGCTGGGGGAGCGTCCCAGCAGAACTGATAAGCCGTTTGCTTTTGCACCTCAAGGCTGGGATTTGAGTTTATCCTGTGGCGAGCTGAGCTCCATGAAGGGCGAAAGGACCGGCAAAGGCAAGGACAGAAGAAATGTTGGAGAAGGCGGGCTGGCAGGGTTTGGGGTCTTTCGTACATCGGTCCTTCGCCTTCTTCTCACTGTCCCTAGCCGTTTCGCTCATGGACACGGTTGCACTTACTCTCCACAAGCTGACGACTCCCATATTACTCTAAAGTACAGATTTCTCTCCAGAGCTTCAGATCCATCCTACAGATTTAGCTTTGGTTCCCTTTCTGTAAGACTTCCGTGACCACCTCCAGGGTGGTAATAAGCACACGGGCTATGCGATCTCCCTAGTTCTGTTCTTGCACCCATGTCATCTTACTGTAATCTGCTGTTTACACACACAAACAAACTGGGAAGTCGTGAGCCACGTCTGCCTTGTTCTGTTAGGTCCCTAGCACCCAGCGCAGTGCCTAGAACTGTGTGACTTCAGTTCGAATGGGAATTACCTACAGAACTGGTTGTAAATGCAGACACCTGGACCCTGGAGCTTCTGATTTAGTAGGAAGCATCCAAGAGAATTCTGACACGTTGTCCATGTACTGCACTTTGAAAAACACTGCCTTGAATATTCTGAGTGCTTATTCAGTATTTCTGGGATGAAGCACGGGAGTCACTGGATTGATGATGTCCTGCCTTTCCTCAGGGAGCACCAGGTTGTGACCGTCCAGCTTCCGCACATTCTGCTTCGCACATGCCTCTCGCCTCTCATGCCTGGGGATGGTCACATTCTATCTCCCGGTAAGTTTGACCATGGGGAGCAAGTAGACAGGTGGAATGACCTTAGAGTTTAGCAGTGTCCTCCAAAATGGAGGGCTAACCCAGGCCACAATGGGAATGGGGAGACACTCTCTTCTCATTATTCGCCTCTCTGTCCCGCTCCAACTTTTGGGTCTGTTTCCCTATGTGTTTGCTTCTTCCACCCTCACATCTCTAAGGCCAGTAGAAATTAAAAACATTTTTCCTGGTTCCTCAAGCAGAAGGCCTAATCTCAGCCCCGACTGTGCCCTATTGCGTTGACTTGGAACCTGCAGAGCCCTGACCTGTGGCCCTGTGGCCAGGGCATGTGGCCCAGGCCTGAGTCTCATGTTTGGAGGAAAGGAGTCAGCTCCACCTAAAGTGAAAATGAACCAGCTGGCTTGGACAATCCTTCCCAAAAATCCAAGAGAAGCCATTTAGCTCATTTCTTCCTTCAAGCAATATATCCAGTGTCCTTCCACATGCCCATTGCTGGATGATACATTCAAAGAAAAGGGCAAGGTAATGTGGCAGGACATTTCAGGTATCCCGTTCTGGGGTTGACAAGTGTTATTCAAGCCAAAACCTGAGGGGTGAGTAGAGAGGTGTTGGCTCGGTGAAATCCAAGTGAGAAAGTGATGGGGTGGAAGGAGATGATACTCCAGGCAGAGGAAACAGCAGAGAAAAACGCCCAGAGAAAAGAGAGAACGAGATTCTTTAAACAACTTTTAAAAAGCTTGGGCCATCTGAATCTTAGGGTGTATGACACAGGCTAGAAGAGAACTGAAGCCAAAGAGCTGGCAGAGGCCAAATCACCTCAGGGAGTGGAGGCCAGGTTAGTGTTGAGAATGTTAACATAAATATAATGAGAAACTATAGATAACCTTAAGCAGGGAGTGACATGGTTGGATTTGTATTTTGAGAAAGTCAGTCTGGCTTCCAGTGGAGAAGAGATTGGGGGAACTATGAGATTGGAAGAGGGGAGACTAGGTAGGAGGCTGTTGCTGTAATCCAGGCAAGAAATGATGATGGCCCGAACCAAAGTGGGGTCCATGCTTAGAGTCAGTGAGAGCTCAGCCCTGGCAGGGTGGCTCCGTTGGCTGGAGCCGGAGCCATACACCGAAGGGCTGTGAGTTTCATGCCCGGTCAGGGCGCATGCTTAGGTTTTGGGTTTGATCCGTGGTGGGGTGCATCCGGGCGCATCTGGGGTGAGGGGAACTGATCAATGTTTCTCTCTCTCTCTCCCTCCCCACTCCTTCCTCTCTCTCTCTAAAAGCGATGAAAAAATGTCCTCAGGTGATGATTAAAAATTTTTTTTACTACTTTTGAAAGACAAACATAAATAAATACATAACTAAATGTAAAATTGTAAGCTTAAAAAATATGATTGTTATCCCTGGCTGGTATAGCTCAGTGGATTGAGCATGGGCTGTGAACCAAAGGGTCACTGGTTCGGTTCCCAGTCGGGGCACATGCCTGGGTTGCAGGGCGGGTCCCCAGTGGGGATCACGTGAGATGCAAACACACATTGATGTTTCTCTCTCTCTCTCTTTCTCCCTCCCTTCCCCTCTCTCTAAAAATAAATAAATAAAAATCTTAAAAAAGAATATGATTGCTAAATATACATTAATATAAATTATTAGCATATTAAATTAATAAAATATTAAAGTAAAAACTAAATCAATAAAATTAAAGTATACTTAATTGAAAATAAAATTATTTTGTTCTTTTAAAAAATAACAATTTAAAGGAAATACATGAATGTGCCGCTGCTAAGTTGTAAGTGTATTTTTTACGCAAATTTTTCTAGCTGCTGAAAAACTGGTGTTATGCTACTCAAGAGAATGTGAGGAGATAGCTATAAACCTAACTTCAAATATAGTTCTCCGACTTTTGTTCAAATAATGTCATCTCTTATTTGATAACTTAGAGGAGCTCTTTTTTGAGCAAATATTTTTATTTAGGTGGATGTGATTTTTTTTCTTTTAATTTCTAGCAAGCTCTAGTTTTTTAAGTGGAAATTTTCTGATTTATATTCACTTTCTTTAATTTCATGAAATAGATTGAGATTCTGATGCAGAGAATCTATATTAATATTAATGTCGTCCTGTTCCTAATCCTACTTGTTTGAAGTGTCTTTAAACTAGAAAAATTATTCCTGTAATTAAAGCTTGTTTTGTTCATTGACATCTCCCCCTCTTCTTGAAGTCTGTGGAATGCAACGATGCTTTCTAAACAAATAAACCTTTGTGCATTCAAATTTGTAATGCAGCTATATCTCATTTATAAATGATTCAGAATTCAGATTTCTTTTTCTAATGTTGAAAGAACTGTTTTGCCTCAACTAGATAAGGTTGGTGTGGTGGTTAAAATCTGTCCACAAATTCTTTGCTACTTCTCGCTTCAAGGGTGTGGACTGGACTCAGTCACTTGCTTCTAACGAATGGAATATGGTGGAAGTAACAGAGTGTGACTTTGGACAATAGGTCATAAAAAACACTGTGGCTTCCGCCCCATTCTCTCAGATCACTTGCTCCATGGAAAGGAGCTGTCATGCCCTCATTTCATTCAAGCAGCTGTAGGGAGAAGTTAGTACGATGAGGACTTGAGGCCTCTTGGCAACAGCAAGAGAGGAAATGAGTCTTCTAGCTAACTGCCTTGCGAGTGCACCATGTTGGAAGCAGATCCTCCAGCCCCAGTCAAGCCTTCAGAGGACTGCAGCCAGCCCTGGCTGACATCTTCACTGCAGCCTGGTGGGAGACATTGACCACTGAGCTAAGCTGCTCCCAGAATCCTGATCCTCAGAAGTAGGTGAGATCATGGATATTTGTTGTTTTAGGATGCTAAGTTTGGAGTAATTTGTCATGCAGATATTGATAATCAGTACACTTTGGTATTGACACTTTTTTCCTTGATGTTACAACACATTCAGAAATGTGCACAGATCAATGAATTTCCACAAATTGAACACTCCCACATAACCAGCACCCAGATTAAGAAATAAAACATTATCAACCCCCAGAAGACCCCTCCAGTCACTGCTCCCCTGACTCCCAAAGTAGCAACTATCTTCATTTCTAACAATATACATAGACTTTATGTAAGTATAATCACACATCACATATTCTTTTGCATCTACTTTCTTTTACTCATTTTATTTATGAGATTCACCCATATTTCTGTGCTTAGTTGTAGGTTGTTCATTCCGTTTAGTTATCTGAATATACTACAATGTGTTTATCTATTGCACAGAAAACTTCTGTTATATTATCGTGCATATTTCTTCCCAACAGTGTCTCACATTTGCTTTATAATTCTCTCTCTCTCTCCACACACAGCATATATTCATGTACTCATTCTTATTTATTTACCTTTCCGAACCATTTGATACAATTTGCAGAGAACATTACCCTTTACCTCTAAAATATTCGGAATGTATATTTTAAAAATAAGGACATTCTCTTATATAATCAAAGCGAAATGATAAAAACCAAGAAATTTGTCCTGACTGGTGTGGCTTAGTGGGTTGAGTACTGGCCTGTGAACCAAAAGCTCATTGGTTCGATTCCCAGGGCATGTGCCTGGGTTGTGGGCCAATTCCCTGTTGGGGGTGTGTGAGAGGCAACCAATTGATGTATCTCTCCCACATTGATGCTTCTTTCCCTCTCTCCCTCTCTTCCCCTCTCCCTAAAAATAAATAAATAAAATCTTTAAAAAAATCAAGAAATTTGATCTTGATATAATCTTTGTAATCTACAATTTATATTCAAATTTTGTAAGTTGTTCTAATAGTGCTCTTCATAGTAACATTCTTCCCCCACCCAGGATCCAACACAAAATCATACCTTGCATTTATTGCCATGTCTCCTTGGTCTCCTTTTATTTATTTTTAAATTATGTTTCATTGATTGTGCTATTACAGTTGTCCCAATTTTTCTCCCTTTGCTTTCCTCCACCCAGCACCTCCCACTCCCTCAGGCAATCCCCACACCATTGTTCATGCCATGGGTCATGTGTATAGGTTCTTTGGCTACTCCAGTTCCTATACTGTAGTTTACATCCCCGTGGCTATTCTGTAACTGCCTATTTGTACTTCTTAATCCCCTCACCTCTTCACCCATTCCTCCCTACCCCCTCTCATCTGGCAACCATCAAAATTCTCTCTGTATCCATGGTTCTGTCTCTGTTCTTGTTTGCTTAGTTTGTTTTTTAGATTCAATTGTTGATAGATATGTATTTATTGCCATTTTATTGTTCATAGTTTTGATCTTCTTTCCCTTTAATTTTCCATATAATAATGATTTGGTGATGATGAACTCCTTTTGTTTTTTTTCTTGTCTGGTAAGTTCTTTATCTGCCCTTCAATTCTAAATGATATCTTTGCTGCATAGAACAGTTTTGGCTGTGGGTCCCCGCTTTTCATGACTTTGAATGTTTCTTGCCAATGCCTTCTAGTCTGCAAAGTTTCTTTTGAGAAATCAGCTGACAGCCTTATGAGAATTCCCGTGTAGGTAACTAACTGCTTTTCTCTTGCTACTTTTAAGATTCTTCCTTTTTTTAAAAATAAATTTTGTTGATTATGCTGTTACAATTGTCCCATTTTCCCCCTTTATTCCCCTCTGACCTGCGCATCCCCCACCCTCATTCCTCTCCTTTAGTTCATGTCCATGAGTCATACATATAAGTTATTTGGTTTCTCCATTTTCTATACTGTTCTTAACCTCCCCTGTCTATCTTCTACCTACCATTTATGCTACTTATTCTCTGTACCTTTTCCCCCTCTCTCCCCACCCACTCCCCTGCTGATAACCCTCCATGTGATCTCCATTTCTGTGGTTCTGTTCCTGTTCTAGTTGTTTGCTTAGTTTGTTTTTGTTTTTGTTTCAGGTTTGGTTGTTAATAACTGTGAGCTTGTTGTCATTTTACTGTTCATATTTTTTATCTTCTTTTTCTCAGGTAAGTCCTTTTAACATTTCATATACTAAAGGCTTGGTGATGACGAACTCCTTTAACTTGATCTTATCTGGGAAGCACTTTATCCGCCCTTCCATTCTAAATGATAGCTTTGCTAGATAGAGTACTCTTGGATGTAGGTCCTTGCCTTTCATGACTTGGAATACTTCTTTCCAACCCCTTCTTGCCTGCAAGATCTCTTTTAAGAAATCAGCTGACAGTCTGATGGGAACGAGGTTACTGTCTCCTTTTCTCTTGCTGCTTTTAAGATTCTCTCCTTATCTTAAATCTTGGGTAATGTAATTATGATGTGCCTTGGTGTGTTCCTTTTTGGGTCCAACTTCTTTGGGACTCTCTGAGCTTCCTGGATGTCTATTTCCTTTACCAGATTAGGGAATTTCTCCTTTATTATTTGCTCAAGTAAGTTTTCCACTTGTTGCTCTTCCTCTTCTCCTTCTGGTACCCCTATAATTCGGATGTTGGAACGTTTAAAGATGTCCTGGAGGTTCCTAAGCCTCTCCTCATTTTTTTGAATTCTTGTTTCTTCATTCTGTTCTGGTTGAATGTTTATTTCTCCCTTCTGGTCCATACCATTGATTTGAGTCCCGGTTTCCTTCCCATCACTGTTGATTCCATATACATTTTCCTTTATTTCACTTAGCATAGCCTTCATTTTTTCATCTAATTTGTGATCATATTCAACCAATTCTGTGAGCATCTGGATTACCAGTGTTTTGAACTGTGCATCTGATAGTTTGGCTATTTCTTCATTGCTCAGTTGTATTTTTTCTGGAGCTTTTGATTTATTCTTTCATTTGGGGCATTTTTTTTTTTTTGTCTCAGCCTATTCTGTAGTAAGGGGCAGAGCTTTAGGTGTTCACCAGGGCAAGGCAACCCATGTCACTGCACAGTATGTGGGGGAGAGGACTGAGAGGGAACAGTGCCACTTGCTCCCCTCTCTGCTGGTTTTCAGTCACTTCCCCAGCTACCCACAATCGAATTGGGCCCTTCTGGTGCTGATCCCCGGGTGGGTGGGCTTGTATATATTCTAGGACCCTGTGGGTCTCTCCAACAAACTCTCCTGTGAGGCTGGGAGTTTCCCCTCGCCCCTCAACCCCCACAGGCATTTTCAACCGGTGTTTTGAGGCTTTATTTCCCCTTGCTGGGACCCTGGCTTGCGCAGTCTGTCTTGCTCCCCAGGTGTTCCTCCTGGTTTATCTGCATGTGAATGTGGGACTGTCTGGTCCTCCAACCTCGGCCTTACCGGGTCCTCTAGCCACTGCCTTGCTGCTAGTCTTCTCCACCTGGCTGCCTGACTCCACCCCTCCTACTGGTCTAGATGAATGTTTCTTCTTTAACTCCTTGGTTGTCGGGCTTCCATACAGTTTGATTTTCCGTCAGTTCTGTTTTTTGTTTTTAAATTTGTTGTTGTCCTTCTTTGGGTTGTGCGAGGAGACAAAGTGTGTCTACCTACACCTCCATCTTGGCTGGAAGTAAGTTTCTTTATCTTCAACCTTTGGCACTTTAAGTATGATGTGTCTTGGAGAGGTTCTCTTTACATCCATTTTGTTTGGGACTCTCTGTGCTTCCTGGACTTGCATGTCTATTTCCTTCACCAAATTCAGGAAGTTTTCTTTCATGATTTTTTCAAACAGATTTCCAGTTTTTTGCTCTTTCTCTTCTCCTTCTGGCACCCCATATGATGTGAATGTTGGAATGCTTGAAGTTGTCCCAGAGGCTGCTTACACTATTCTCATTTTATTGGATCCTTTTTTCATCTTGTTGTTCTAATGGGTTTTTTGCTTCCTTATGTTCAGCTTCACCTACTGTATGGTTTTTTCTCTGCAAATTGTTCTTTATTTCAATTAATGTATCCTTCATTTCTGACTGGATCTTTTTTATGCTGTTGATGTCCTCACTAAGTTCCTTGAGCATCCTTTTAACCAGTGTTTTGAACTCTGCATCTGATATATTGCTTATCTCCATTTTGTTTAGTTCTTTTTCTGGAGTTTTGATCTGTTCTTTCATTTGAACCATGTTTCTTTGTCTCCTCATTTTGACAGCCTCCTGTGTTTATTTCTATGTATTAAGTAGAGCTGCTTTGACTCCATGTTTTGGTAGTGTGGCCTAATGTAGTAGGTGTCCTGTAGGGTCTAGTGGCACAGCCTCCCCTATCATCCAAGCTTGGTTTTCAAGGTGTGCCCTTTGCATGGACTGAATACACCTTCCTCTTGTAGTTGAGCCTTGATTGCTGTTGGCAGGTCAATGGGACAGATTTACCCAGGCCTGTCAACTGCAAGGACTGGCTGTGACCACTTACCACCAACTTCCACCCTTCATGGAGGATCAGCTGTGTGGGGGCAGGGTGGTGGTGCTCCAACATGGTCTGTCGCTGTTCCCTGGATACGCATGTTCTGGCGTTTCCCAGGTGGTGCCGGCCAAGGTCATCCCCAACCTGTGTTCTGCCCAGAGCCACCCTGCATGAGCTATAAAGCAATCTGAGATGGCTGCTACTTGTTCTGGGCTTGGAGATTCCTAGTTGAAGCCAAGCTGTGAATCTAGGCTGGCTGCTACTAGTATGGAGCCTGGGGCCACTTAGCAGGAGGTCCAGGGGCTGGAGGCTCACTGAAGCTGGATGTTGCTTATTTGAGAGGATTTAGGAAGTTGTGACTAGCCATTCATATGGAAAAGCAGCTTGGGTGGGAGTTGGGTGGGACAGAGCCTCTGGGGATCTCCAGGGTGGGGCAAACAGTGTTAGCCAGGTTTTTGGAGTCTCAGATATTGCAGCAGCCTGCTCGCTCTGTGGCTTGGTAGAGGGGGGTTTGGGAAAAAGGACAGTGGTCTCTACCCTCCTTTCTGTCTGGGAGAAAGCTGTCCCCCAGCTCTCACCTTGATGCCAGACACCTCAACTTCTCCCTGTATGCCACTGGTGCCTTTCAAGCTGCTACCCCAATGCTGGAGCTCAAAGGGAGTGAGCCTGAGTAAGTTCATGTGTGGTCATTTAAGAGGAACTGCTTGGGACTCCAGAAGTTTCTTCCATCAACTCAATCTCCCCTGGTTTTTGCAGCTAGAAATTATGGAGACTTGTCTTCCTGACACTGGAACTCTGAGCTCGGGGGCCTGTTTTGGAGCTAGGACTCCTCACCCCCGAGATATCTTTCCCAAGATATCCCTCCTGAATTTTTAGCCACCACTGTGGATGTAGGACAAGACAGTTTCATGTCTCCACCCCTCCTACCAGCCTGGCTGGATGTGGTTTCTTTAATTCCATAGTGTCAGACTTCCTTTCCACTCCATTTCTCACAGTTCTGAGTGATGGCTGTTCCATATTTCATTGTAATTCTGCTGTGGCTGTGCAAGGAGGTGAGCCATGCATACCTGTGCTGCCATCTTGACTGGAAGTCTGGTCTGCTTTTAAATCTTGAAGAGCTACTCAGTTTTTCATGATCTTTTGTGAAATTGATATTTTTGGAGTCAACTCACTTTTTATACTTAAATTGAAGAAAACCCTTGACTTCTTTTAACCTTATTCAATTTCTGCAGTCATATTTTTTTTCAAGCAAGCACTAATACACGTAATTGAATTTTTGATCAAAATATTTACATATTTAACTGAGACTAAATAGTTTGGTCAAAATTGTTTTGAAATAATCAAATTTAATGCAATCATAGAAGATGAAGCTGGTTGGGTAATCTTACCTTAAACTCAAAAAAGCCTTTTGCTTCAAAACTATCAAATACAAACATGCAAATCTAGATAATTTTGATTGCCTTTTACCTAGTCCAGGAACAAAGAACTCACAGTTTGTCTGTGGATTATTTTAACTTAGCTGCCATCCACTCTAGAACAGTAACAAAGAGAGGCAAAATATTTATTGTCAACAGATAGATACCAACCACCCAAATCTATTTACGTTAGCTGCTTCGATAGTTAGAACTCCAGTTCAATTTATTGAACATCTGCTGTGTGCCAGGGACTGTATTAAGTTCTGGGAATATTCAGATGATGAAGACAATCCCTGCCCTTAAGAGTAAGTAGTATAGTGGAAGCTGTACATATACACATATACCTATATACCCCGTATACCATACTTACCCAGAGACAATGAAGATTCTATGTGATATGTGGGGAAAGAGAAGTATACTGAGGGAGCATGAGGAGAGCAGGTCTGATATGATGGGCAGGTGACATGGGACATCTGGGAAGGCTTTGTGGATGAGGTACGGCCCAAAATACATCTTAAAAGGTAAGTGAACCACTTCCCAAGCAGAGGGTTCGGGTATGTGTGTGGAGCAGGGTGGCAGAAGGCAGCACAGCTGGACAGAGAGAAGGACAAGCTGTTTAGGACTGAATGCTGTGAAGAACAAGACGGGGCAGAAGATCTCAGGCACCTAAACCTTATCAGGGAGCTTGGTTGATGTCTCGTAGGAGGAGAACCTTTGATTCATAGGAAATAGCAGAAAGGTCATCAAATTAGTATTTTAAAATTATGTAGCCATTTTGTTGGGCATGAATTTATGTGGTGGACAAGAGTGCCGGTGGGGAAATTGTCATAACAGGCCAGGTGAGAGATGAAGAGGGTGTGAATCGGGGCTGTCATGGAGGTGGCAGAATTAAGAAATAACTTGGACATCCAATCAGCAGCAACTGGTGATTAAATGGGCGGGGGATGAGGAAGAAGTTGGCCTTCATAGTTGGTGGTGCTGGCAAGTAAGATGGCAAATACAGAAAAGCCTGTCTATTTAGGGGAGGTGGGGGTGGGGTGCAATACAGAGTGGAAAGAGCATGTGTCCAGTCTTGGGTATGTTGGGTAGAAGGTGCCCATGGAACACTCAAGTGGAGATGCCTGACTGGAAGTTCTGGGAAGGGAGCTGAGCTAAGATTTAGAAGTCATCAGCATATGAGTGGAAACTAAATAGGTGAGCATGTGAAATTGCCCAGGCAGAGTGCAAAGAAAAGTGTGAGGCGGTGACGGACCAATGGAAAAACCCAACATTTAAGGGAGTAGGTGGAGCAAGTCCAAGGAGACTTTAGTCAGACACTTAATTCCATGATGGAATTAACAAGTCTTAGAATCTGTACTTGATGTTTTGTACTTATACAGATCATTTAAGCAAAAACAGGAGATTTCAATCTACTGGTTTGCAATATCCCTTGACCAGAAAAACAAATTCTGCCCAGCACTATTAATCTCTTCTCAAAGATTTAATTTCTGCCCTCAGAAGTCCTATAGATAACCCTTCAAAGTCTGAAGGCAGCTAATGTGACTCAAGTCAGGTTTTTCTTGTTGGCTTAAAGCTTCTTGGTTCCTTCAACAGTTAGGTCCCCGCATGATTTTCAGCCTTCACCTCTGAAGACGCCCTCTCGGGAACACTGCAGTTTGTCAGCTCGTCCACAAGTGGAGCAAGCTGTCCTCTGGCAGTATTCTGACTTGTGCTCAGTACACCAGGGGTATTATCTCTCTTATTTTGGAGACTATACTTCCAGTGATGTAACCTAAAATTAAATTGTTTATGAGCAGCCGTATTACACAGTTCGCTGTTTCAATGTATCGTTAAGTGCTCTGACTTGCCCACTACATAAACATGTAACCAACTCTTCTTCCCCCAGCCTATACTTGTACAACTGATTTTTGTTTAGCCTGATTGTAGGTTTCACATTTTTGCTAATTTTTTCTTTCACTCGTATAAAAAGGTTTCTTCTTGTCCCTTTCATCTTGGGGTAGAAAATGGCCTGGGCACCTGATAATAAAAAAAAAAAAAATTGTAGACAAATATGTTGCAAGCATGAGAGAGACCAGAGCGAAGGTCAAGAATGGACCCTCGTGACCTCCAAAACTATGGTCCATGTTTTGATTCAACTATAGGCTTCTGGATCTGTCTCCAAATTTCAGGTTTTAACAAGAAAATGGTCTAAAGGTGGGTGGGTGGTTATATGGCAGCCTCGTGTCTTTCTTATTGGTTAATTCTATTTCTTAAAATTTCCTGTTTGTTTGGAACTGTTTTTCCATTTTCTTCTGAAATCTCTAGATGAGAAGTTTATGTTCCTTCAGTGGAAGTGAATAGGTCCTCAATCAATCCTGATTTTCTCAGGCAAATGTGAAACAAATGGAAAGAAAAAAAAAATCCTCCAAGCTTAGGAGAGATGTGGCAGAGAAGTCAACTTCAGAAAATCAGGTAGCATTGCCACCTAGCACCTCCAGCTGAAGGCTGAGGATGTGACTCCAAAAGGCCATCTGCTTAGTTCTGGGCTTTCTCTAATGTTCTTCCCCAAAGAGCAAGGAGCACCGCATCCATTCTTTGCGAAAGTTGAGGTATTAGGTCAGTTCTCTAGTTTCCAGGTCCTTGAGCACCTTTCCACTTGTGTGCTATCATGCACAGGGACGTCCTGCTTCAGTGTGATTGCTGGAGCCAGACTGCTTGAGTTTGGGTCCTGGCTCCACCACTCACGAGCCCCGTGGCCTTCCGGAGCCTTAGCCTCTTCCTAAGGTGGAGTAACAGTGTGTAGCTCAAGAGTTGCGAAGGAAAAAGATGAGTTACTAAGTAGCAATCATTTTTGGAGGCGTGCCAAGCACATAATATATGTTGTTAGTGTTGGATACTGTATCTGTAGTGTTCCTTGGCCTGAAATCAGTTTTGATATAGGTATGGGTCCTGCTGGTTCGGTTCCCCCACTACAGATTAACCAGAGCTCAGCCAGGTAATTATTAGCATGTAGATGGGTAGTGACTTTTTAAGACAGTGTTAAGGTTGTAGGAAATGCAGAAGACAACTGTTACTGTCCCAAGTTTCTATCGACTGGGGAGACGAGGCGATTTCCTCCGGTATATACTTTATTCATACATGCCAAATCTCACTGAACATACGACACCGGCAGGAAGATGGCTAGGGCTGTCGGGACAATCCTTGCTTCTGGCCTCATTTCCCACCAGGTAAATATACAGCCAGGAGCAAGACTGGGGACAAGGAGGTAAGGGGTGAGAGTGGGATAGCGCGTGACAGGCAGCTCACAGTGAGGCAGGCAGGCAGGCAGTTCTCGCCAATCAACACTTTATTTTTGCAGTCAACACCTGCACAGATGTTACCGTCCACTTCCTGACCCTAGCAGGGGCCCCACCCTCGCCCCAGAGGAGCAGGTCTCCGTATGCCTCCCTGGGATAGTAGAAAAGCCCCTCCTCACAAGACAGAGCTCCTGCCCACTAACGCAGTGCTGGTGCATGTGCCGTGGAATCCCTGCTCTGCTCCTGTATCATGAGAGGCTGGGACGAATTAGGACAAGGGTGCAGTAGAGGTTCCACGGGCGCCAGTGACCTAAGTGCTCAAATACTGGCCTGACCCGCCACCCCACGTTCAGTCTGTACCTTCCAGACAGGAGTCTCCCTAGAGTTTAGCCAGGGTGGAGGAGCTGGCGGAGAAGGGACTGAGCTGCCAAGGACAGGACACAGCAAGGAAATAGAGCAGAGGCGCACAGGACAGGAGAGGTAAATGATAAAGTGCCCAAACTAAACGACCAAGTGGGACACAGGACAGAGCAGCACAGGTCCCTGAGGAGAAAAAAGGGACAGACCACCAGAGTTTGGGGCAGAGTGGAATGAGAATAGAGAAGGCAGGGAGGCAAGTGCAGGCTGTGGGAAGGACTTCCCTAGCCCTGTTCACATCCACTTACCCAGATGTAAAATTATTTACAAACTTAAAACCAACCCCAGGCACAGCAGTGGGCCTGGGGCAGCAGGCAGGCAGAGGGTGGACTAGCTACCATGTGACAGTCAGCTTCCCCACGTCTTGTCCCCCCTAGAGTAGTAGGGAAAGGAGGAAACAGTAACACCCCTAGCCAGGTAGCCCTACTGTGCCTGCAAATCCTTCTATGGCTCATGGCTCTGCCACGGCCTGAGCCTCTTGGCCTGACTGTGGCAGAGAAAGGGTGTCGGCCCCTAGGGGTGGAGGGGGTGGAGCATCAGGGGGCTCTGGGGATTTCTCTGGCCTCAATCCCAGCTCTGCATTCAGCTGCTCCAGCTCCCCCTGATCCAGCAACTCGAAGTCCTCAGTGGTGAGTGCCTCTTCTTCCTCAGGGACAGGTGGGGGCTGGGGTGAGTCCTGGGGAAGAGGTGGGAGCATTGAGAGGGAAGGGACTGGGTCACTTTGAGCAAGGCAAAGTAGGGGTGGCAGGGTGCTCGAGGGAGTGGTGGGGTCACCACTCACTGCCTCTGGGCTCAGTGTCTCCACCGGTCCTCCAGGGGAGAGCTTCACTTCATCTGTGGGAGAGCCTGCCCCATTGAAGTGCGTGTTCACAAAGTGAAGGGGGGATGAGAGCCGAAGCAAGGTTTCCTTGGCTGCCATTTCTTCCTCCTCCTCCTCCAAGTCCAGGTCTTGCCTCGAGAGGGCCTGAGCGGGGCCCAGCAGGTCTTCGGGAGGGGCCAGCTCTGTCTCCTCTCCCTCCCCCAGCTCCCGGCTCCCAGCTTCCTCTGGCTCACTTGGCAGGCTTTGCTGGTCCAAATCTGTGCAGAAAACAAAGGATCGGGAATGGGCCTGCTGTTCTGATGGCCACGATAGGCTAATGTGTTTAAGAATGAACTCAGGACACAGAATGCCAGGCCAGGCCTTCGGTGTTAGGGACTTTCAGGAACTTCGGGAATTAGAGGATCAGTTCCCCAAAGAAAACATTTGTGGGGCAACAATCAGAGAGCGGCAGCCAGTATCTCACAACAGGGATCAGGAAGATGAGGAAGGGCAAGGGGCTTCCCATACCCTCGGAGACATCAGTTAGTTGTGGAGTTGTGGCCCGGGATACCGAGAAGCCACCACTTTCCAGGATAGATGCCTCCTCATCTGACAGCTCCGAGTCTGTAATGGCCAAAGCCAGTGCTGTTTTCTTCACATCCACCTGCAGGAGAACCAGGATGAACATGACAGGTGGGGGAATACAAGAACCAATTATCCAAGGGCACCCCCTCACCAACTCCCACCCCCTTGAAAGGTGTCTGCTGTAATGCAGAGATTCCTCCCCACCTTTTACTTGACACCCCAGCTCCCTTGAAGCTCACCACCGGGGAGAAGCCTGCCAGTTCGGCCTCGCTTTCACTCTCTGTCTCTGCCAGTGGCTCATCACTTCCGGAGGGTGCGTTCTTCCCTTGCCGCTCTAGAGAAGCAAGAGGAGCAGGGTACTCACCAAGCAGGGACAGCAGTGGGGGACGACCATGGCCAAGGGACTGGAGAGCATCCAAATTCCAGGGTGTCCCCCCCCCGGGTTACAGGAGCCCCTTACTCCTCTTGTCGTGTTTGTGATGCAGGGTGTCAGCTTCTGCCTTCATGCTGTAGTCCAGCTGCATGAGCAGAGGCTCGAGGCGAGTGTACATCCTCTGGATCAGCTCATGATAAACCACCAGGGGCCACAACAGGATGCTCAGCACTAGGGAACAGAACATCCACTCAGAGCTCCCTGTGCTTATTTCCTAAGGGCCCTTATTCAACTGGTCCCTAAACAGAAAGGGCTGAAAAAAAAAGGGGTCTTTTCCTGAGATCATACCAACCTCTTCCCTCCATATCCTCTGCCCTCCTCCCTTGGGGACCTCTAAAAATGGGGAACCCAACAGAGAGAGAGAGAGAGCAATCCTCCCTTTAGATCACTCTGCAGAAAGAAAACAAGAAGAGGGCTTTGGAAAGGGCAGGGTTAGCCCCTACTCACAGACAATGTAGGAAATCATAATCCCCGGAACATAGTGTCCCAGCACAGCCAACACAGCACAGCCGGAGCAGACTCGAGCACAGAACTGCAGAGAAGAGCACAGGGTCTAAGTCCTTGGGCTGAGGTATGCGCCCGCTCATTCGAGTTAGACATTACTGCTCGGCTGGTGAAGGCAGGGGTATGCCCTCTAGGACTGCAGTGATCGGTCTAGTCAAGAGGATGCCCAAGACCACCAGTACAGGAGTTTGCAACAGACCCCCAAACACCTATAATTCAAACTGTTCTGCCTCAGCAGGAAACAGTGTCAGAACATCAGCTCACTCCCTGAGGCGAGACTGCCTCCTGTACCAGGCTGTGAATGGTGCCTCAAGTAGGCGCCAGGTCTCCCCTTCAGTGTGCAAACACTGCCCCCCACCTCTTTTTCCCCACAGTGCAGGGAACTGTTGTATGTCATGGGGGAGGTTACCTGAGCTGGATTCTGCCTCTTGTACTGCAGCAGCTCCTGCAGGTGAATCTGGAAGGTGAGCCAGCTCTCAGCCAGGTATCTGCACAACTCGGGCACACTCAGCAGGTGCGGCCGGGCGCCTGACCCCGCACCCTCACTGGAGAGACATGACATGACCCCTGGAAGCCTCAGACACCAGCTCCCTAAGCACTCAAATCCCTCTGAGAATGCCAATGAGCTCTTCAGTCTAAGAAAATGGATAACCCTTCCTCCCAAAAGGAGGCTGTCCGGGTCCAGGGAAGCAAAACCCAACCCTGTGCCCCAAAAGGAGCAGGCACACAAACACCTACATGGGAACCTAGAACCAAACTCCTTGTCAGTCCCCTCACTATGCTGGGGCCTGTGCTTACAGAAGCTGCACTGCTGCCCTGCACCATGGTGACACGGGCGCCAAAGCAAGACAGGATTTGGACATTTGTCTTCTAGAGGTGGCCTGCACTCACCTGTCAGAGTGTGGCTCCTCTGGGGATGATGCTATAGAGAGAGGAGGGAGAAGTTACTGAGTGGTAGGGGCTTTGGGAGACACTCCCCAAGGCAGACATAGTCGCTCCTCTTCTGCAGCCCCAAAGGACTTTCTTCAGATGCCAGCTGCAGGGAGCATCATGTTGTGTTGTTTGTAAGTGTCTCCTTTTTTAGACTACCCTTTTCAAACACAGGAACTACCTCTTGTTCATGCTTACATCCCAAGCAACTTGCAAACAGCCTGGCACCTAGTTGTTTCAAAACGTCTATTAAGTAAATACACAAACAACAACAAAATGATAAGAGCTGACATTTGCATAAATCCTACCACACGTGAAGCTCTACCATAAGCATCCAACATACATTAACTCAATCTCGGCCTCCTGATGAAGCAAATTCTATCATCCCTGTTTTACAGATGAAGACACTGACACAAACAGACTGAGTCGCTTTTGCAAGATCACACACATGGTGAATGGCTGAGCAGACAATGGAACCCAGGCAATCTGGTTTCGGAGTTCACAATCTTAACTACTATCTTCACAGTACCGCCTATTTTGAGAAAGGAGCAATTCTCGATTTCCTACCTGGGGGAGTGGTGGTGACTGACAGGCAGGTGGCCACTGCCCTCCCCGTTCGACCGATCGATCGGAGCCAGCCACAAAGCAAGTGCACAATGGAGCCTGCTCCGTGAAAGAAGTTAACGCTCACCTGCGATGTCAGGGAAGAAGCGAGGCTGCCAGAGATCCAGCAGAAAATAGGCCAAAAGGGAGATGCTGAGTAGGAAGATGGGCCGGAGGGATGACGAAGACAGCAACCTTCGGGAGAGACAAGCACCTCAGCGGCGAATGGGTGAACAGTGGCTCCCGCAGCCATCGCAAAAGGCGGAAAAGTGCCCACGGATGCGGGAATGGGCCTGACTCGAGACCCGGAGACAGAGTAGTGGGGTAACTCAGGCGGAAAACAATCTTTAAAGACCGGGGTTGGGTCATCCCCCGGGGCCAGTGTCAACCCGGGAAAGGGGAAGGGTACCCCTCCCGCCCCTGCTCTCGCCGCGCAGCCCGGCCCCGCCCCCTTCCTCCGCGGCCGGCCGTTACCAGAAGAGGCCGTTGAGCGCGGCCGCGGTGATCAGGCTGTGCAGCGGCTTCTCCCACACCAGCAGCCGCTGCGCGGCTGCCAGCACCGCCTCCCAGCCGCGGAGCCGCAGCCACAGCGTCTTCGCCAGGCGTCCCACCGCCTCGGCCGTGGCCGCCTCCTCCTCCGCCTCGCTGGTGGCCTCACCCATGCCTAGGCTCAGACCCAGGCCGACGCTCAGGCCCAGCCCCGGGCCCCCACCCGCGCCGGGGTTACCCCCACCACCGCCGCTCGCCATAGCCCCGCCGCAGCCGCCGCCCGAGCCCGCGAGGAGCCAGGGCTGCGCGGCCGCCGCTGGGGGCGCGTCAGGCGGAAGGGGGCGCACGCCAGGGAGAGCGCCGCCGAGGCAGCCGTGGGCAGCACGTGACGGCCGAGCGACGGGTCAGTCACGTGACACGCCCTAACCGCCCGGATGGGGCGGTCCACGCCTGCGCACAAGTACTACTGGGGATTCTGGTTTCCACGCAGGTGTGCTTTAGCTTCTCGAGTCGTGACCGTGGCTGGAGGGCCGCGTGGAGTCTGTCTCTTCCAGATGCGAGGACTGTGTCTCAGTGTTTCCCTGCCCCAGCCCTTTTTCTTCTCCTTGTGTAGGCAGGGTGGTTAGGGAGTCTGGTGCTGGCCTGGTATCTCCGGTATGATGCGGAGCTAAGGGTCAGGAAGGGGGTTTCTAGATTCCCAGTATCTGTAGGTTCTGCTTCTGCTCCGGCAGGGCGGCGGCTGTCCCATTACTCAACTCTCAGCGTACCGGTCGTCCCAGTTTCCTCCTGTAGGCGGATAAACATACCCCAGCGCGTGACCCGACAGACTCAAAAACAGCTTCACCTACTCAGAAGTGTCCTCTTTTTGTAAACTTTCCGGCCCCCATGTATCCGAGGTCTTTCCAATGCCTTGCTCAAAGCCGGAGATTGTGGTCAGGGGGTGAATTTAAAAATAAAACCCAGTTCAAGTGCTGTTTACGCCTTGGGGGCATTCTAGTACCATTTATTGAGGTGTAAAACGTATCAGGCGTTTTATAGTCCCTTGAATCACTTAACCTCTGCAATAACCCTACACAATGCATATTTACTTAGGCTTAAAATCAAACTACACAAAAAGGTATACAGCAAGTTTCCCTGCTTCTTTGCCCATAGTTCATCCACTGTTAAGTTTCTTGCGTATCCTTTTCAATGCCTTTTAAGTACATTGCTCTGTATGTGTATCTCCCCTTTTTAAAACAATCGGGAGCAATTCGCGGACCTGCATTTTTGGTTTATTCACATTAAAATCTACATTGGTACGAAAAGTCAGCCGGGCTCGTTCACCTTCAGTGCTGCATGATTCCCTAGGGATTGTCCCCACTCTCAGATGAGGAGAGGGAATGCTCGGGCTCAGCTCTGCCTTGCTGGGACCCAGTGTTGCCAGGATTTGGAGCCCAGCTCCTTCCCGGCCTTAGGAAGCTGGCGGCTCGGACCAGCGGACGGCAGGAAATGCCGATCGCTGACTCGCCCGCGACACCCCAGCGGCTTGTAAACGCGGGGCAGACGCGGCGCAGCACTGCGCGGCTCTAGCACTGCGCGGCTCTAGCACTGCGCGGCTCTAGCACTTCACGCGCTACCTTGCAGCCAGCTCTCCTCTCTACTCCGTGAGGTGAGCACCGCCTGCCTGCCGCCTGCGCACCCAACGCCGCAAGCCCAGATCCGGGAGTCGGAGCCCCGCCCGGGGCGGAACAGGAAGAGGCGCCCTCCAGCCCGGCCCCGCCTGCTGCGGCTGGAGCGAGGGGAGGGGCTGCACTGGCAAGGGCGGTGGCTCGCGCTGAGGAGGCCGGAGGGCAGGTGGACCGGCGGGCTGGGACGGCTCCGCGGCCCCTTTACAACTCGTTTTCTTCGCATCCACCTTCGTAGGGCGGCGGCTGGTGGCGCGATGGACCTGGCCGGGCTCCTGCTGGACGAAGAAGGCACCTTCTCCCTCACCGGCTTCCAGGACTTTTCGGTGAGCGCGCTGTCCACCCCTGCCCCGGCCTCCCCGCACTTGGAGACGGGACTCCGGGCTCACCTCTCGGGGCCAAGCAGAGCCGCGAGTTCTCCTGACAGTCTGCCCCGGAGCTAGGAGGCAGACGCTCGAACTGTGCCTACTTGAGGCCGGGGCTGCTTGGGCCTCGGGTAGAGTCGTGGGTACAGGATTGGGGATAGAGGTGGCCAACCGGGGCCCCTTCTAGGAGAACCACCTCACTTGGGGAGCCCTCCACGGAGGAGGATTCCTTCCCCTGTGGACAGACTGCCATTGGTAAACAATGCAGAGAACACGGGACTGGGCGGGGCACCCAACCCACGAGCGGTGAGGCAGGCCTGCTGCCCCGCACCCTCTTGTAGCCCGGAGCCAGGATCTCCATCATACCTTCCCTGCCCTTCACCCTCCTGCCCTGTTTCAGTTCCTCCCAGGACACCAGAAGCTGAGTGCCAGGATCCGGAGAAGACTTTACTATGGCTGGGATTGGGAAGCTGACTGTAGCCTGGAGGAGCTCTCCAGCCCCGTGGCAGGTCAGACAAGGTTGTGCGACCGGGTGAGAAGCATGAAAATGGGGTTGTGGGGCAGGCGCCAGAACGACTCCAGGTGTAACCCATGAGCTGCCCTGTCTCTTCATAGCTAGCTCATTGGTAAGGTGGTGTAAGGACTGGGTTTGTATTTCACTTTTTTTTTTTAGCCCAAACGAGTAAAAAACGTTGCTATCTTACAAACCCGTAAGATATCCCTTCTGATTTGTATACCAGAAACTATTTGTTTCCAAGAGCACCCACCATGTTTCCCAAATGAACAAGGCATGTTTATTTCTGAAATGAACAAGAGTAGAAGACAAATTTAAGTAACTCCGGGTGAATGGAAAATAAGTCTCCTGCTGGAAAGAACTGAAGTTCAGATTTGGGATGGGCTTTTTGTCTCATGATGGGAGAATTTGATCTCTGTCTTGTTACTGGGGTCCTGTCTCCAAGGCCTCAGGTAGTAGGGATCTGTCTGGATCTTCTGCTGGTAGCAGTGGGGGTGCGTGGGGAGGGGCAGAGCTGTGTGCTTACTCTGCCTCCTGCCCCTGCAGACATTGCTGTGGAATTGCTCCAGAAGGCAGCCCCCAGCCCTATCCGCCGTCTCCAGAAGAAATATGTAGCCCACGTGTCCCGGTGAGCCTGGCATTGAGGGGGACAGGATGAAAGTGTTTGGATCCTAGAAAAAAGGGAAGGGTTGTCCATAAAGAGAAGATACAGAGACACGGCATGGGCATTAGAAGAGTTAACAAGGGCTGAAAGGCCCTTGGGTTTAATTACCCATCCTTTCTGCCACGCAGGGAGGCGTGCATCTCCCCGTGTGCTATGATGCTAGCTCTGGTGTACATCGAGCGGCTCCGGCACCGAAACCCGGACTACCTACAGCACGTGTCCTCCTCTGACTTGTTCCTGATCTCTATGGTAAAGCGCCCCCTTCCCTTTGTTTCCCTGGTGACCTGGGAGCCCAGGGCGAGTTCTGTTGACACCATCTCTGGTTCCTCTGCAGATGGTGGCTAGTAAGTACCTCTATGATGAAGGGGAGGAGGAGGAGGTCTTCAATGATGAATGGGGAGCTGCAGGGGGTGTGGCCGTGCCTGCTCTCAATGCCCTGGAGAGGGGCTTCCTGAGTGCCATGGTGAGTAGCTGTTCTCTCTCTTGCTCTGTTCCCCTGGCCCAGCTTTATGTTTCTGACACCCCTTGTCTTTTCCCTCTCAGCTTTCTGTTTCTTAATTTCTTTCTGCCTGCCCTTCTTGTGTCTTTCCTTATTAGTATCTTTCCTTTCTAGTCTGAACTAACTACAGCCCTTAGATGTTCCTGATGTGGTGAGCCCAGAAACGGAGCATCCACACTTCCCCATTCCTCCAGGCCCAGCAGGGCGCACTCTGAGTCAGAGCTTATCTAACCGGGTTCTGCTTATTTATTTGCTTCCAGACTTTCTCTGCTCCTAGACTCTGAGCTCCCTCTAAGCCCCCTATGGGCATGGACCGTTGCAGGATTATTCTCTTCCTATGCTCTTAATGGGGGGTGTGATGTGAATCCAGATACATGATGATTAAATGAGTTAATGTATAAAAGTTCTTAGAAGAGTACTTGGCACATAGTGCCAGCTAAGTGGTACCCGTGGTGGTGGTTGCAGTGTGTTGCGGCTCTGGTTGTTGAATAATGGTGGCTCGAGTCTGAGCCCAGTTTGGTGCCCTTCTCTTCATGCCCACAGGACTGGCGTCTCTACACTGACCCTCGGGAGATCTTTGAGGTGCTGAGCTGGTTGGAGAGCTGGTAGGTTCTAGGAGTTGGGAGGAGGGGCTTAAGGGCTGAGACCTAAGCTGGAAGAGCTAGACTGAGATGAGGGTCTGTGTAACCTGGGGGAGGTGGGGGAGACAGGAAAGAGAATCGCCCAGGGCAGTGCTCCTCAAACCTGCCCGCCCTCTTTGTCATCAGTTACCTTTGGGAAGCTTATCAGAAATACAGATCTTGGTCTCACCCTCAGTTTCTGGATCAACCCGCAGTCTAGCAATCTGTACTTTTAACAAGTTCCCCAGTGTTCCCTGGCGGGGTCCGGGGAGAATGAGGTGCATTGGGGCCGGCTGCAGGAGAGTTGCAGATGCTCTGCTTTTTCTCCCCTCCCAACAGTGTGGCGGAGCATCAGGGACGGCGACGGGGCTGGTACACCTATACAGACCTGTGTGTGCTGCTGGAGCAGCCGGCCTGGCAGCTGGCCCTGGGCTCCCTCTGCCATCAGCTGGCAAAGGTGAAGAGGGGTCAGGAAGGATAGGAGGCTTGAGCGGGCTGGTGCGTGGGTGGTATGATGTTAAGCAAATGCTGAAAGACTCAGGAGAAGGGTCTGGGAGTAGTTGGTAACAGTGAACTCTAACTTGAACTTCTAGAGATAAGGGATGGGTGTGTTTAAAACAGTCAGAAGCACGTTTTAAGGGAAGGGTATTTGGCACCGACCTTTCTTATCCTCTTTCCTGCAGCTGTCCTGCCTATTAGCAATAGCATATGTGAGCAGTGTGGCCCTGGCTGTGGCATCAGTGGCTGTAATATACCAGTCCTTGGGACTGTCCTGCAGCCCTCCACCTGGCCCCCCGGACCTTGGACTGGCCTCCAGGTGCCTCTTGGAACCCTGCATACCTTCTCCTGTGCCACAGTGCCTGCCATCTCCTGCCAATGTCTCCAGCTGCCTGGAAAGCGACATAAGGCTGCATTCAGTCTGGGACAGTCTTCTGGCCTCATTGACCCCCCCACCATTGCCTCCCCCAGACCCTCCTGCCCCTCCCACTCTTCTCCATAACTGTCCCCTTTGCCAGAAGGTCCAGAAAGACTTGCCAACCTGTCGTGCCTGCCACCATCCCAACCGTACGGTGCCCACAGGGCCCCCAAGTCCCTGGTACCACTCCTATGGCCCAGCTCCGCCCTGGGCCTGGAGCCCCATGCCCTCCTTGCTCCCGCAGCCCCAGGAGTGTTCCCTTTTTGGCATCATGGAGCTGGCCCGCCTTAAGTCTTTCATTTTCCCAGGCTAGGTCGGGTTCTGAGGAATGCCTCGTGAGGCCTTGGGAGTCCCTGAGAGCCTGGAGGAAGAATGCTTGATTTAGATCCTCTCTACCTCTCTGGGTCCTTGGCTGGTCCCCTGTTATTCTAGGTGAGGGAGCTTAAGGAGTAATGGGGCAGAAGGCCTAAAGGTCACTTGCTCTTTTAGACTTCAGCGGCTGGCTGCTTGGGTGAGCAGTGATGGTGCCACGGAAAGCCTCAGTTCAGTGACCAGGGGCGTGCTGCAGACGGACAGAGCCCTTGTCTCCTTACCCCCAGACTCTTTTTAGACTAGCTTCTTAGTTCCCTGGGATGGAAGGGTAAGGCGGGAGATGAGAAGTGGGGGAGGGAGGGAGGGAATGAATGCTGACAGGGCTCTGTGTGATGTCTCTGAAGCAAGAGAGCCAGGGACTGATAGGGCCAAGGGGAGAGCTGCTAAGCAGAGGCGGGTGAGGTGGGAACCCGACCCACACCTGCCCCATGGATGTAGTCTGAAGGAGCCAGGGACTGCGGGACCTTCAGCCTTGCCCTTTGGTCTTCCCACCTTTTCTTTTTAGTCCTCTGCTCCTGGGCTTCCATTTCTTCCAGTTCCTCTCCTGGGTGTTCTCACGGGCCTCTCTGGCCGCCGCTTTGTATCTGGGTTTTTCCACGCTTTTGTAGAACTGAGGTTTCAATAAACAGTTTCAGTTGCATGGCCTGGACTCCTTCTCTGGCAGCCCTTGGGAGAACCTTCTTCCCCACACCTGCCTTCTGAGCCTCCCTACTTCCTGACTCCGTCATCCTGCAACTCACTCTCTGCCCCGTTTCAGAAGAACCTCCCCGCATCCCCGTTCCCAGCACTCTGGGGTCACGAGCACGGCTCAACTCGGTTGCCGTGGGACGTGGGTGGTGACCGCCATGCCTGGGGTTGGCCCTATCCATCGGAAGTTCTGGGTGAGCACTGCTCTTGCAGATTCTGAAGCACATCAGGGGAGGGAGGCCAAGCCAAGCATGCAGCAGAGCCCTGCCAGTTTGAGGGCGAGCCCCGAGAACGCCTCTGAACCCTGAATCCAGCCCCGTATGGCCCATGGTGGTAGTCGTCATTGTTAAGAGCAGTCCAAGGCTGGGTTGCTGGAAGAAGGAAAACCTCTCTGAGCTGAACTGAGGGTATTTGAGATTACTTAAGATTATCCATAGCTGGGGTGTCCTACCTGCCTGTGGCGGGGGCATTTTTGAGGCAAATATTTGAAGGTATGCTACTTGCATTTATTTAGTTGACCTGGGCAGAATGCTAGACACCCTGCGTTAGGAAGTATTCCTAAGTATTCCTCAAGACCCCTTTCGTTAGGAAGTATTCCCAAGATGACTTTGGAATGGCCAGCTGCATGTCGTGCTTAGGGAAACCCTCTGTGTTTGAGCCTAGAACTACCTGACTTCTGACAAAGTCCTTTTTGTGCCTTTTGGAAAAGACTCAGTTTTCCAGGAATGCACATCCATGTAAATTAAAACTAACTTTGCTTCAGCACTTGACCATGAACTTGTTCGTTATTTTGAAGCATCAGGTCACCAATGGCAGCACTGCCTGTCGGAAAGCACCAGTTGGCGGCGGAGCGACCACATCCACGAAAATTCTACCTCTGGGGGTGGGAACTGGATCACTTTGTTGCCCTCTGGTTCAGCTGGGCCCGAGCTTTCACATAATAAAATCCCTTTTATTATCAATTTCTTGTATTTTGCCTTTATACCAGCAAGGGCATTATGTAAAGTTGTGGTCACTGTGGTCTGTGTCATCCATTACCTGTGCATTTCCTTTGGAGGCAGTCCAGGGGGTTTGACCCTGAAAGGGCAGAGAACCGCAGTGCAGTGATGGTTGCAAATTGCGGTGGTCGGGGGGATACAATCTAAAATCTTCCCAGGTTACTTTCTCGGTCTCCCCACCCCTCCTATCCTGCTTCACAGAGCCTGGAACAGGGGGGTTGTATGGAATTCTTGGGGGAGGGCTCCGGAACATGGCTCCCGGTTAATGGGTGATGGAATTTGCACAAGAACTGGGCAAAGGTGAATGGGCCGCGTCCTGCCCTGAGTCTCTCATTCCTTCACTCTGCTTCACCCACACCCCCGCTGTCTCCCCACTCTAGGGAGCTAACTTCACCCAAACTCTACTTAACTCTGGCCCGGGGCAGTCAGCACAAGATGAAAGACAGGACAGAATGAGCCGATCACAGTCCTGTCCCATCCAGCTCCGACCTGTGAGCTCCCAGGAAGCCTTGGCTCCCTTGCCGCCGCAGCCTGCTGTCCAAAATCCCTCTTCCCACTCTTGGGCTTCTCTGTGTGGGCCTCCTCCCTGGGGCCTCAGCTGTCTTCTGGCTCTGCAGGTAGGAGGCAGCTGTGCAAGAGTTGGTGCTGGCGGATGGGGGTGTTTGGGGGAGTAGACGTGGCGTGGGAAACCCTCTAAAAGCAGGTATTCCCTCCTTTGTCTGAAGACCACCCCTTCCCATACCTCTACTTGCAGCATTTCTTGGTTCTGGCTTCTGTGCTCTGTGCCTCTCACCTGCTCCTGCTTCAAAGTCTCCCCCCAGGAATACTCTCTTACTCCCCTGCCCACCTCCTGGCCTCCAGCCTCTTTTCATGTGGTGTGTCTACCACTCTGCAAACTTGGATGGGCAGCAGGTAAGGGGGACTCCCTAGCGGGAGAGAGCAGGGTCCCCGGGTGGGATAGGAGGGGCTTGGAAAGTCGTTTTGGCTGCCACCTGTTTCCAGACCTGCCAGAGCTGCTGTTCCTACAGGCTGCCTCTTATCCAGGCTCCATCCTTTGAGTTCCTTGCCCCTGCTCTCGTGCTGACTAACCAGAAGCTGCCTCTGGCCATGCAGACACCTGGAAACTGTGAGCACAGAACAAGAGCATGGGGTGAGGGTGGGTTGGGTGCTAATCTGAGAATGCAGGTGTAGGTAGGTGCAGGATTGAGAATGGGCAATGGTGGGAGTGGTAGGCACTTGGGGTCTTGGAGCTGTGCCAGGCACCAGCTAGGACTGCAAAGCAATGGGTCTCCATTCCCTTTACCTCTCTCCTCTCTGTGCCCCCAATTTTCTAGCCTCTGGCATGCCACACCTGTGTGAGAGGCCTGGCTGCCACAGCCTGGAGCTCTGGAACAACTCTCTCCGAGAGGTAAGTGCTTGGGGATTGGGGAGGCTCTGGTTTCTATTATGCAGAGACTGAGCTTCTCTGGGGGAAGAAGGTGGGGTGGACCTCGGTGAGGGACCCGCTGGACTGCCCCTGGTTTAGTTAGGAAGTCCAGGCTGAGGTCAACTCAGTCGAGCCAAATGTTTTCTCTTTGCCTTCTCCTCTACTCCGTTAGGTGTCTGGGGCAGTGGTGGTGTCTGGGCTGCTGCAGGGCACTCTGGGACTGTTGGGGGCTCCTGGCCACTTGTTCCGCCACTGTGGACCCCTGGTGTTGGCCCCCAGCCTGGTTGTGGCAGGACTGTCTGCTCACAAGGAGGTGGCCTTGTTCTGCTCCAGTCACTGGGGGCTGGCCTTGCTGTACGTAAGTCCTGAGAGGCATGGGGTGGTGCCCAGTGGGGTGTGCAGCACTGGGGAGGGCAGAGCTGCTGACTGTACCAGACTGAGCAGCTGTCTGAGCGGGCACAGTTTGGGGGGTTTGGAATCCAGGGCTTTTGTTGGATTCAGTTGGTCTCTTTGGCTTTCACATTGTTTCCTGCTGACCCCCAAGGTGCCCTCTTTCTCTGTCCATAGGGGCTTTCTTCTAGGGGACCCCCGTTATGGTACTCTGCCTCTTCTCCTTCCATTACCTGCCTCAGGATGCCCACTTCCTCTTGCTTCTCAATCTCCTTCTCTCTCCTAGGCTTATTTTGCTCATGGTGGTCTGTTCTCAGCACCTGGGCTCCTGCCAGTTACCCCCATGCCCCTGGAGGCCAGCTTCAACCTCTTCAACTTGTACTTGCATGCCTACCTTCCGGCTCTTCTCGGTATGTGGGGATCTGGGAGGGGCAGTCAAGCTTAGAAGGTCTGGCATGGAACACTTGCTCGACTCCCTATCCTATCTGTTACTCCACTAAGGCTGGCCTGAAAGAATCTGGGGGAGGGGTTCTTTTCCATCTCCTTCTTGCCCCTCAGGTGCTGGTCCCAGTGGCCTGTGTGTGGGTTATCTCTGCCCAGCTGGGTCTCGGCATCATGCCCCTGGAGCTGTCTGCCCCCAGTGAGGCACTGTGGTTTTGGCTGCCTCACCCAGGTACGTTTGCTCCTAGTCTTCCATCCCTGTACTGAAATAAAGGTGTCTGTTTCATTCAACTCAAGATTTAATGCATTTTATTTCTGAGTTAAATCCTGTGTTTTCTCAAAACACACAGGGGAGGGAACTTGCTGTTCTCAGGTGCAATGAAACACTACAGATGTTTCATTTAGTGTTAGAGAGATCTGCAAACCGTACCACTCCTGCTGATACTCCTTACCCAATGTACGCATTACATTTATGCTACCTATCCCACAGGCATTCGAGTTAGTGAGCTGCGTATAAAAAAAAAATTGCTTTTGAGTCCTGGCTGGTGTGGCTTAGTGATTGAGTGCTGGCCTGCAAATCAAAGGGGTCACCGGTTCGATTCCTAGTCAGGCCACCTGCCTGAGTTGCAGGCCAGGTCCCCAGTAGGAGGTACACACGAGTGGCAACCATACATTGATGCTTCTCTCCCTCTCTTTCTCCCTCCCTTCCTCTCTCTCTAAAAATAAATAAATAAATTCTTTAAAAATTTGCTTTCCAAGCATTATATCTGAAATTGGCTCATTCATCAATTTAATAAAGGTCTGTTGATTAAGTGCTAGGTACTTGATAGGGGACAGTGACAAACATGAAAAGCATAGCACCTGTGTTTGTGAAACTTATAATCTGTTGGGCAATACAGGTCCTAATCAAATAGGCACCCAAGTAAGTGCAAAATTGCATGTGGTAAGTGTAACAAAGGGGAGGTACATTGTGTGATGAGTGTTTATAATGGGGAGTCTGACTTTATCAGAGAGGTCAGGAAAGGTTTTTTTATTTTTTGAAGATTTTATTTATTTACTTTTAGAATAAATAAAGGGAAGGGAAAGGAGGGAAAAAGAGAGGGAGAAAAACAGCAATATGCAAGAGGAACATTGATTGGTTGTCTCTTGCGTGCCCCTAACCGGGGATGTGGCTTACAATCCAGGCATGTGCCCCGACTAGAATCGAACCAGCCTATTTTCGATCTGCTGGATGACACCCAACCAACTGAGCCACACCAGTCAGGGCAGGAATGGTTTTCTTGAGGAAGTGATCTTTGAGCTGAGATGTGAGAAGTGAGTAGGAGTTAACTGGTGAAGGAAAAGGCCTTCTAGGTGGAGAGAACGGCATATGTACAAGCCCTGTGGTGGCCAGCAGCACAGCAAACACAAGGGCCTTAAACAGGTGTATCTTGGAGTGAAGGAAGTAAGGCAGAGTGTGGGGGGAGATGTGGTTAGAGGGACCGAAGTAAGGATCAGACCAAGGGGGACCTTGTAGACCATGGTAAAGGGATGGTCTTTATCCTAAGAGTTTGATGGTTTTGTCTCAAGACATCTTCAAGGGCAATAGGGACTCTAGGATTCTTGCAGCACAGGCCTCTGGAGGCAGGGGGACGCTTCAAACGTGAGTCTCACCCCAAAGTGATTCTTCCTGTCTCTTCAGTAGAGTGGGTCTGGCCCTTGCTGACGCCCCGGGCTCTGGCTGCAGGCATCTCCATGGCCTTGGCAGCCTCCATCAGCTCCCTGGGCTGCTATGCCCTGTGTGGCCGGCTGCTGCATTTGCCTTCTCCACCTCCTCATGCCTGCAGTCGGGGGCTGAGCCTGGAGGGCCTGGGAAGTGTGCTGGCTGGGCTGTTGGGGAGCCCCATGGGTACTGCATCCAGCTTCCCCAACGTGGGCACAGTGAGTCTTATCCAGGTATGTGGACGGGACTCGGGATGGGGGTGCTGGGGGTGCAGGAGAGGGGAGGGAACTCGCACTGACTGATGGACAACTGCGGGCTATACTCTGTTAGGCAGGTCACATTCATGATCTCATTTAGGGAGGTGCCTAGAAGTAAGGGGTTAGGGGTGTACGGAAGACACCCAATCAATATTGAACTCCTTCTGTGCCTCAGGCCCTGTATCAGGGTTGGGGTTCCTGTGAAGAATGAGTCAGATAAAGTTCTGCTTTCTGGGGGACTTCAGAGAGGGAAAGGCAGACAATTAAAAAAAAACCCATAAATAAGGTAATTTCCCAGAGTGATAAAAGCACTATTAAGAAAACAAAGCAGGGTAGTTAGTGGGATAGAGGTTGAGTAAAGGAAGCCCCTTTAGGTAGAGAGCTTGGTGATGCCTGTTGGAAGGGTAATGTTTGAGTTGGGGTCCAGATGGTGAGAAGGGGCCAGCAGGCAAACACCTTGAATACTCAAGGAGATGGCTGTTTTCTAGTGTCTCTTCTTCATGTAGGCTGGATCTCAGCGAGTGGCCCATTTGGTGGGGCTGTTCTGCGTGGGGCTTGGGCTCTCCCCAAAGCTGACCCAGCTCCTCACCACCATCCCGCTGCCTGTTCTTGGTGAGTGGGTGTTCCAGCAGCATTGGCATTGACCCAGTAACCCCAGCGTGGCCCACTGGTTGCTTGTGGCTGGCACCCTTTCATTCTGAATAGCCCCCCGATACATGGATATGTATGTCAGCAGCCTTTATTTTCTCAGCCCAACAGAAGCCCTTGACGGGGCTTCTGGGCTTCTGGCAGAATTAGAAATGAGGCTTTTGGTCATCGCTCTCCATCCCAACCTGCCCCGCCCTGCAATACTCCCTGCTGTGCCAGCTCTGCCTCAACCCCTTTGATTACTTTCCCATGAGACAGGTGGGGTGTTGGGCGTGACCCAGGCCGTGGTTCTGGCTACTGGATTCTCCAGCTTCCACCTGGCTGACATCGACTCTGGGCGGAATGTTTTCATTGTTGGCTTCTCCATCTTCATGGCCCTGCTGCTGCCAAGGTGGCTTCGGGAAGCTCCAGTCCTGATGAGCACAGGTGGGAGGAGGAGGAGGGAAGAAGAGTTGTTCAGTGTCACGAAAGCAAGGGCTCGAGGCTTTGGGTTCTCTGCACTACAGGACCCACACCCTTCTCCGGGGTTTGGTGTAAGCAGTTTATCAATTTGTTTAGCCAGTATTTATTGAGCACCATGCAAGTTCCTTGGGATACGAAGGTACCTCCAGATGTTAGTCTAGTAAAAGAAAGTAGAAGTGTAGCCACATAGCAGGACAGGCTCAGATAAAGAGCCGTGCTGCTCAGTGATGAGAGAGACAGCTGGCTTGCAGTTTGAGATGATCCAGGTAAGTTTTATGTGGAAAGTAACCTTGAGCTGGTCTTGAAGGATGGTAAGATTTAAACGCATTTGGTGAAAAGGTCATTCAAATGGCTTCGTTTGTTTGCTCAGCCTAGCAAGCAACAGTGTTTCTCAACTGAGGATGATTTTGGCAATGTCTGGGGACATCTTTGGCTATTACAAACAGGGGAGAAAGGATTGTTACTGGCATGTAGTTGGTAGAGGGATGTTGCTAAATATACCACAATGCACAGGACAGCCCCCCCTCCCCCCCAAAGGATGATCTGGTGTAAATTATTATTAGTACTGAAGTTGAGAAACCCAGGCCAGAGCACAGAAGGTAAGTAGGAAATAAGGTTGGGGATTTTTAATACAAAACTTTCCAGAGACAGGGAGCCTGGAACTATCAAAGCATACTGGAGAGCATGTGGATGCTCAGAAGATAGGGTGTTGAGCAGAGATCCTGTGGGAAGGGCCTGGGTGTGGGAAATGGAGCAGAGAGACAAAGGACAAAGGGGGTAGAACGACGATTCAGAAAGATCTGCTCTTACTCCAAGACTTAAATTTAGGTCTGGAAGTATAAGACTCCTTGGCCTTGCAATAAGTAAGATCAGGGTTCCCCTCCTGAATGGTCCCAACATCCTGTAGGCTGGAGCCCTTTGGATGTGCTACTTCGCTCGCTGCTCATAGAGCCCATCTTCCTGGCGGGATTCTTGGGCTTCCTCCTAGAGAACACCATTCCTGGTAAGTTATGGACAGGCCCTCGCACACTGGGGAGTGGCTGGGAAGTCATCACTCCCTGGGTTGGGCAACGTCCTGACCAGCCTCTGTTTTGCAGGCACACGGCTTGAGCGAGGCCTAGGTCAAGGGCTGCCATCCTCTTTCGCTGCCCAAGAGGTTCAGATGCCTCAGAAGTCCAAGCAGAAGGCCGCTCAAGAGTATGAGCTTCCTGTGCCCCTCCAAAACTTGTGTCCCTGCATCCCCCAGCCCATCCGTTGCCTCTGCCCACTGCCTGAAGACCCTGGGAATGAAGAAAGAGGGCCCGCTGAGCCAGGGGAGACAGCTGACCTGTTGCCTGGTTTTGGGAAGCAGTGCCCCAGGTCTAGCAGAGAAGAACTTTGGTCTCACTAACTCCATGACTCATACTTCTGCTATGGTTAGATTAGCTCTATCTTTCAGCTTGCTGAGGAGTTGGCTCCCAGGCTTCACTTTTTGAGAGAGAGAGAGAGAGAGGAAAGAGAAAGGAGAGAAAGGAATGGGCCCGCATAAGGTTTTGTTTCCCAGTAAGTGTTCCTTTTCTTAATTAGGACTAACTGTTCCAGAACAGGAGCCGTGAATGATTAAATGAGATTTTGCTTGTGAGCTGTTTATACTTGAACTCCAGCATTCACTTAAATATTTATCAAGTGCTGGCTGGTGTGGCTCAGTGAATTGAGCACTGGCCTGTGAACCAGAGGATCGCTGGTTTGAGTCCCAGTCAGGACACATGCCTGGGTTGCAAGCCAGGTCCTTGGTTGGAGGTGTGGGAGAGGCAACCAACTGATGTTTCTCTCAAACATCGAAGTTTCTCTCCCTCTCTTTCTCCCTCCCTTCCCCTTTCTCTGAAAATAAATAAAATATTAAGAAAATAAATATTTATTGAGCCCTTCCCATGCGTAAAGGTCCTGGAACTACAGGTACAGATAAGACAGGGTCCCTGCCCTCTCGAGACACTTATAGTTTAAACAGACTCCATAATTACTAACTAAAACTCAAAGCAGAAGGCAGTCTGTAATGAAGACTAGAACAATGCTTTGGGAGCAAAGAGAAAGAAACAATTAGTTCTGACTGGGGACAGTGGGAAAGACTTTCTGGAAGAAGCAGCACTGAGGCTGGCTTTAGCAAGAGGAAGATTTTTGGTTGCGGAAAGTGCACGGGGAAAATTTTCCAGGCTCAGGTATCCGCTCAAGAATACAAAGTACAAGATGAGGGATTTCAAGCTTCTCAGGGATGATGAAGCGTAATTATGGGGATGGATGGAGGGAGAAATGAGACAAGCGAGGAGGTAAAGGATGAGAGACGGTAGGATTTATGCTTGGGAGACACGTAGCTTAAAGAGTTGGAGAGGAAGCTCAGCCCTCTCCCTTCGTATATCAAAGAGGTTGGACAGGTAGGGGATGGAGGGCAAGTGGCACTTATTGACAAGTCCAAATACAGGGATCCCCTCTCCTGCACCTCACCCTGCATTCTTCCCACTAGGCCAGTCCTGCTACCCTGCCTATCTAGCGTTAAGACCGCGGTGGGCCTGCAGCCCAGAGCGCTCCTCTAATCAGCTCAATGGGCCCAGAAGTCCTGCTCACGTCAGACCCGGGCTCCGCCCCTGTGTCCCAAAGCCCCGCCTCCCCGTTGTAGGGAGCAGAACGCTACTACTCTAGGCCTTTGGGCTTGCAAGGGCCTGCGGGCCTGCTACGATAAGGGAGGGAGCTGTCGCTCCGTTCACGGTATGTGGGGGTCGGGCTCCAATCAGGGCGGGAGCCGGGGCCGGGCGGCGAGGGGTTGCTCGGGCGCTGCATGCTGGCGCGGCCACAGGCGCTTTGTCCAGGAGAGACCCACGCGCGGCCCACGTTCAGGGACTGAACTGGGCGGGAGGGGGGAGTGGGCGGGGCCTTGGGAGCCGCGCTCGCACAGCCTGCCTCCGGCAGCGAGGCGGGGTCTGTGAGGCTACTCCGGGGTGGGCCGTGAGGTTCAACCCGGCAACGTTGTTGGCTTTCTTACCCCCTGAGGGGTCTTGAGCCGAGCCTCTGCAGCGGGTGCAGTAGAAGTGGAAAGGCGGGCGGCAAAAGCTCTTCTAGGGAGGGCGAATGGAAACGGGACGCCAGGCGGGGCCCTTGGGGTGGGGCAGTGGTAAAGGTAGGGCTCGATCCTCCCAGAAGGACGAGGCGTAGTCCACCCGGGAGGGTGGCTGGGGCCTTGTTGCCGCTCTGCTGGCTGGCGGAGGAACTGCGCGGAGAGAGCGCCTGGCGGCTGGGCCGCGAGGCTTGGTGCACAGCCGGGTTCTCAGGTGGCCCCACCTCGCTGTTGGCCCTCGGCGCACCCCAACTTCATTCAAGAATAATAAACGGCCCTGGCTGGTGTGGCTCTGCTGGCTGCACATGCCTGGGTTATGGGCCAGGTCCCCAGTAGGGGGCGCGTGAGAGGCAACCACTCATCGATGTTTCCCTCTTTCTCCCTTCCCCTCTCCAAAAAATATACAAATAAAATCTTAAAAAAAGAATTTACTAAAAAAAATAATAAATGTGGAAGTTAAAGGCAGACTTGAAGGAAAAAAGAAAAAGGTGGGATGGAGAGGCCTGAGACTCAGAACAGGACGTGCGTGGCGGGGCAGTTGACCCCAGGCCTGAAGCTGGATGTCTCAGACCTTTTTATGTGACCTGTTAACCCTACCTACACTTTAAACTCCCACCCCGCACCCAATACCGCCGCCCTCCTCCCCCAACATACACATCCATACAGTTTGATGGTCTTGAGTTAACGGGCTCTCTGAAGTGACCGGTTAGGGTGATCAACCCCATTTTGGTGACTCAGAGTGCGCGCTAGGTAGTGCCTGTAGGGAGAGAGGGGCTTGGCCACTTCACTTGCGTTAGTGACCTTTGGCAATGTGGAACGCTGGTACAGTGAGGAGTCGCCCAACCGTTCCAAGATCTCTTCCTGATAGAAAGAGCATGGTAGGAAGCGTGACTGATGTACCATTCTCCAAACATAAGGTTTTGAGTCTGCTGCAAAGTCACAATGTGTATTTACAGTTCACCTGTCTACTGACTATACGAATGAAGTCCTGTTACAAGGCCACGCTTCAAAAACGCGGTGATGGTTGGAAGACTAATTGCTTAGACTGAGACAGAAGTGACTGGAGGTGCAAACCATGTTAACTTTGTTAATGACATCCAAGGAATTTTCTTTATATTCTGAGATGACCCTCCGCTTCACTTTGTTTTTATATACTGAAATAATGAAGGAAACTGTAACACCTCCCCCCTTTTCTTAAACCCACAGGAAAAATAAAATTTCTTGTCAAGTAGCTCTAGTTACTGAACGTCTACTAGGTTAAGACCACAAATGGAGTTGTTGAAGGGGAAAAGTTAGTTTCCAGTAGTTCCAGGATGCACAGGAAGGCAGGTATCATTGACGGCGGCAGCGTCCTGGGGTGCGGATGTGCGGGCTGAGTGCAGTGGCCGTTACTTCACCGTCTCCACCTCTGTGATGTACTCTGCCTCGTGTGCACGAGTTCTTAGTCTCGCAGGTTCTTCTTGAAATTGGGCTTTCTTGTTTGCTCTGCACACAGTGTGTATGAGCTCTTTATCTGTGTGTCATTGATCCTTTGGAGAACTGTCAATAGCTGCAGATTCCTCCCCAAATGAGGATAGGCATGTGCACACAAATTTTGCATGTAATTCTGGAGGGTTCACATACGTACACTCTAGGTTAAGAATCTGTCTTAGGGCCCTGACTGGCGTGGCTCACTTGGTCGGGTATCATTCCTCAAAGCAAAAGGTTGCCACCTCAGTTCCTGGTCAGGGCACATTCCTGGGTTGTGGGAGTGCACAAGAGGCAATGTTGTTTCTCTCTCACGTTGGTGTGAATCTCCCTCTCTTTCTCCCTCCCTTCTCCTTTCTCTAAAAAAAAAAATCTGTCTTAGGGAATATATTTTACATTGTTTTACATTGATTATTAATTATTATATCTATTATCTTTATGTTATATTTGTCATTATATTATATATACTTATGGAATATATACGTGTTTAGGGAATATGCATGTATATTTGAAATTCTGAGACCTTCCAGAGTTCTGTTTTTAGATAATGATCAAATAACTTGAATTTCCTCTGATGAAACTTATGATTTATGATGTTTTATAAGACAAGAATCACTTCTCTTCTAGAAGTTCTGGGAAAGGGTAGCATTGACATATTTCTGAGGACTGTGATAAATATGCAACAAGAACGGTTTCCATATTAAGTTATATTATTAGAAAGCAGAAATACTAACACCAGTATGCTGAGGCTTAAATGCTATAGAAGAAAGAGGTATTTTATGCCCCCTAGGAACTCAATATGGGAAAAAAAATCCCTCAAAATTTTAAACAGATTTTTAGTGGCCAAGAGGTACTAAGATGGGTACTCAGTTGGGTGTATACTGGGGGTGGGGAGGTGGGGGGTCTGAGTGGGGTAGAGTGTAAATCCATGCGTACTGTCTTAGTAGGGAGGAATGTCATGAGACTTATTCAACTGTCTGATGGTCTCTTCCCCCACTCCCCAGGCCTGTCATACCCTTGGACACTTTGCTAAATTAAGACGCTCTTGCGGATGGAGGAACTGGAGCAGGGCCTGTTGATGCAGCCATGGGCGCGGCTACAGCTTGCCGAGAACTCCCTCTTGGCTAAAGCTTATATTACTAAGCAGGGCTATGCCTTGCTGGTTTCAGATCTTCAAGAGGTGTGGCATGAACAGGTGGATGCCAGTGTGGTCAGCCAGCGAGCCAAGGTATGTGCAAAGAGAAGTAATGCTGTGTTGTGGTAATGGATATAATTTCTTTCCTAATGAAGGTCAGGGGACATTAACATCAACCAGCTTGCTGGCCTGTCAGTTGCAAGGAAGGTTGAATCAGGTTGAGACAGTTCCAGTTAATGTCCTGCACTTTTACCTATAGCCCTGGGATCTTTCCACAAGTGTGTGTGTGTGTGCGTTAGTGTATGCACTGCATACAGTACAAGGCAGAATTGTGAAATAGGCCAGTTGATCTCTTTTCTCACGCCCAGTGTCTTCATGTTAACCGCGTTTTCCTTTGCTGTTACTTATGGAGGAGTCAGTTTCCTTTCAGCACCCTCAGTCTGTACAACCCCTGCTGTCTTTTCAGGAGCTGAACAAGCGCCTGACTGCCCCCCCTGAGGCTTTTCTCAGTCATTTGGATGATCTGCTTCGCCCACTGTTGAAGGACATTGATTGCCCTGGAAAAGCTACCTTCTCCTGTGATCATGTGGCGGAGGCACTGATACTACGGGTGCGGAGTGAGCTCTCTGGTCTCCCCTTCTACTGGAATTTCCACTGCATCCTAGCTAGCCCTTCCCTGGTAAGGAAAATTCAACGTTGGGGTAGGGAAGGGGGCTGCTAGCAGCTTTGATATGAAGCTCTAGGTGCTTTTATTTTTTGAAACTGCATTTGAAATTCTCTAATTAGAACACTTTCCTTGTCTAGACAGAAGGCAAAAAGGATTCTTGACTGGTACATCCTTTCCTTGCAAAGGGAGCAGAGTCTGAGTCTGCATACTCTACTGGGTATCTTTATTCATTACTCTAGTCAGCATTTATTAAGCACCTACTGTGGGCCAGTTGTTGGGTGTCCAGATCTAAGACAACGTGGCTTGTTCCTGGAGTTTGTAATCTAGTGAGGAGACAGACAGGAAACAGGGTAGAGGATGGTAAGTTCTTTGGTTGAGGTAAGCCCAGGGTGATTTAGGATCCAACAAATCGAAGACAGAGTTTCTGAGCTGAGTTTTGAAGATGAGTAGGAACTAACTGGGAGAAAATAAAGAGGTCATTCTAGGCAAGAGTGCATTTTGAGAGGCATGGAGGTGTTTTAGTGTGGAACAAGGGGCAGGGGGACTTTGTGACTGCAGGGAATTGAGATCAATACGGTAGGCAGTGGCCAGATCGTGAAGGGTTCTAGTGAGTTTGGATTTTATCCCAAGGGCAACAGGGGTTCATTGAAAAACTTTAAGCTGGGTCTTAATGTGATTCAATTTGTACTTTATCAGTATCACTCTGGCAACAGGGTAGAGTATGTACCAGGATTAGGTTTCTTTCTGAACAGTATCTCATCATTTAAATCTCACAATTGTCCTGCAAGGTCAGTATTACCTTCCCTGTTTTTCAGAGTAGAAAACTGATATTGAATGTAATTTGTCCAAAGTCATCTGGCTTATAAATGAATGAGCTGGAATTTGACTTGCAGATAGGTCTGATTTGAGAGCCCATTTTCAGGAAATAGGGGAATACTGTCCCTTGCTCACTTGTAGATTCTAGGCTCTAAGAGCTTTTTTTTAGAAATTTGTTAGTTGAGCCCTGACCGGTGTGGCTCAGTGGATTGGGTATCGTCCCACACATCGAAAGGTCACTGGTTGGATTCCTGGTCAGGGCACGTGCCTGCATTGCGGGCCAGGTCCCTGGGTGGTGGTGTGTGAGAGGCGGCCGATGGATGCTTCCTTTACCCATCCATGTTTCTGTCCCTCTCTTTCTTCCTCCCTTCCCCTCTCTGTAAAAATAAATAAATAAAAACTAAAAAAAAAAAAAGAAATTTGTTGGCTGAGAGTGGACATTAAGAATTAGTTTGTAGGCATTACTGCTGCTGGTCTCTTCTACACTCCTGTAATAACAGCTTATTTCAGTTGCATTAGAGGAGGGGGGTCTTCTATGCGAGGCCTAAGGGTTAGATTCCTCAGCAAAGGGATCTGACAAGTGGGTGTCACGTCCTATCTCCCTTCTTTAGTCTCCCAGAGGTGATGTGGTGCTCTGGCATCAATAGAGTGGATGGGACAAAGTGCCTTTTGAGAAACTGTTCTCTGGTGTTTCTTGATCTGGAACCCAGTGGAGCTAGACTTGAGTGCTTGGAGGACTACAGTTCATTTAACTCTGAATTCCTTAGGCCCATGAACAGTGCTTAGCAGATAATAGTCACTCATATTTGTTGACTTTAATTGAATTTCTTGTGAAGTTTTCCATCCTGCTTTACAGGCAGAATTTACCTATTTTGTTCAAAACCCCTGTAACTTTTCCCAAGTAACACCAGGGGGCACTGTTCCCTCAATAATGCTTGCTCTGAGACCAAAACATTTGGCTCACCTTTGGGAAGCGCAAATAAATGATGGCTAGTCTCACTTTGCATCACACAGCCCTAGAAACTTAGGAAAAAAGCAAAAAGAAACTTAGAAGTGACATTGGGGAGGCAGCTCCCCATGGAGGCTGATGAGCTCTAACAGTTTTTTCTTTCAAAAGAATAATGATATTATAATTGAAAATAATATATAAAGAAAAAACTGAGGAGCAGGGCAGGGGAGAGCAATGGGGGAAAATGTGGGACAACTGTAACTGAACAACAATAAAAAAAGAAAATTTTAAAAAAGAACAAATACAAAACATTATCCTAGACACGTTCCTGTAACTGGGGAGCCGCAGCCCAAAAAGAGGCAGCCGTGTTCAGAGTGGAGTGTCTCGGTCAGCTGTGGGAGGGAGGGAGCGCCGGACAATTGATAGTGATTATACTTTCACGTAAAATAGAATCATCATTCTTACAAGAAGAATACCATCCCAGGAAAATCCCTGGACCCGAGGAAGCTTTATAGGGAAAAAGTTTGAGCCTGTGGACGCTGGCAAGAGTGTAGGCGGGCACTATTTCAAGCTTATGCGTGTGTCTGTGAGGTCACACAGTCATAATTTGTGTGTGTTACTCATTCTCGTGATAGTTTTTATTTAATTGTTTTGAATGAGTAATTCATGCAAAAGACAAACAGTTCAGGTATTTAAGAGTATGCAGTGAAAAAATAGGTCTTTCTACTCCCTTTGCCAGTCCCTCATTTTCCTTCTCTAAAGCAACCACTGATATCAACTTCTTGTGAGTTCTTAAAGAAAGCTATATATAGGTACATGTATATGTATGTTTGTACGTGCTCACACAGTCAAATATTATCTGGGTATAGGTATGTGTTTTCACAAATGGCAGCACACTATTCGCAATGTTCATTACCTTGCTTTTTTCACTTACTTCCAGAACTTAGAAATCATTCATCCCAATACATTTAGAAGGCCTGCCTTAATATTTTCAATGACACCATAGTGTTTTATTTAATGAAGATATCAACATGTATTTGATCAATATGCTGCTAGTAGACCCCTAAGTTGTTCCCATTCTTTTGCTGTTATATATAGTGAATATCCTTGTACTTACTTTTCCATGTGTAACTGGTTAAATTACTAGAAGTGGAATAGCTGAATGAGGAATCATTGCATCTTTAATATTGCTAACGTAACGCCAGATTGTCTTCCAGAGAGGCTGCTCAGTTTAACTCCTACTGGTCACACAGGAGAGTGGGGGAGTACCTATTTCCCTACACGCTCTACAGCATAAGGTATTCGCATTCATAATTGAATAGTTCTGAAGTCTCTGTAAGATATTGTGGAATATATAAAGCTTCGGGCCTCTGCTTTCCAGCACTGGGCCCGTTTCCACTTCTGGCCAACTTCTCTTTTCTTCTTCTCCTTTCCACTGTGTATTCTGTCCAGTATCTGATGGAATCCTTTTGGTGGTTGTTTACACACTTTTTCTAATGTAATTCTTTTTATTTTTTATTTTTTTTGGTTTCCAAAGTTTATTAAAAATCAAAGAATAGGAAAACTTCACGTAAAAATATGTCAGTTTTAGCTTTTACACTGTTGTCCACACACACGACAAATCGAAACACGGGATCTTTTTGTTAAACCTGTAGGGAGTGACCCAGCGGGAGCCAGGCCAGTTCATTTGGTTCCCAAGACGAGGGTGGGGCATGGCGCCTGTGCCTGTGAATCCAGCTCTAAAATGGGCACCCACGGGACACTCGCCGCCATCCCGGTCTAATGCAATTCTTGATATTTCATGTTTTGACTTTCAAGTTTCTCGCCTATTTGGCCATTTTATAATTCCTAGGACTCACATGCAAAGGGTTTTTTTGTTTGTTTTTAAGAAAGAGCAAAGAGCACAGACTTTGGAACCAGCAGGCCTGAATTTATAGCTCAGCTTCGCCACTTTGATTATTTGTATTACTGGGGATAAGTTACTGAATTGTATGAGTCTTGATTTCTTTATCTGTAAAGCAGAAATACCAATCACAACCTTACTATGGAGTTATGAGGATTAAATGAAAGGGCATATGTAATATTTCTTACCCTTAGCATTACAGTGGACCTGTGAGAGCAAATGCTCCAACTTCATACTTTTTGTTTTTAGAAAAGATTGGGACCATGAGAATACTTGGGATTAAGCCAGTTTTACATCTAGGTACTCTCAGAGACAGAACTAGAATCTAGGTCTCTGCATTCCCAGTCTATTACCCTTTTCACTGTATCTAGACCTGATACGATTCATCCTAGGATCGATAACTGCCATTCTGCTCTCCTGCCTATGACTTGTGAACATTCCTATGAGAAATTGGGAGACATCATGGGAAATTATAAATAGCTCTTCCGTTGGAGAAGATCGCCAACTCCTGCTTCTGTATCCACCACACTTCCTGCCCTCCTTAACTCTTGAGTTCTTTGAGGGCATAGGCGTCGGAGGGTCAAAGCATGTGTTAGGCACACAGTAGGTATTGGCTGAGCTGACTTGTTGCACTACATCTCTTCACACACTGCTGTCTGTAAGTGAGGGGGGCGGGTAGGTGTGTCTGTACCCTCCAAAAACATTTCAAGACTTTCCCTTGTAGTGTCTGTGGATTTACTTTGAAATACGTTCCTTCAGCCGCAATGCCTTGTTCTAATTAACTGATCTAAGTTAGCATTCATCTAACTTTGAAGTGAGTCAGTGATTCAGAGTGATGTAACCCAATCCTACGAACTATTTTAGAAGTTAAAATATTTACTGATAAAATCTTTTTTTTTTTTTTTGCTATGGGGACCCTGGAGTCCGAGAGATAATTTCAGGTGCCTGGTGTCGCATCACTATGTTTGATTAGACATGGCATTGATTAAAGACTGTTTCCCGTCATGTTTCATGTTTGAACGTTTACGACCACTCAAAGATATTGCTGTTCAGGTGGCCTCTTAGAGAGAGGCTGGTTACTTGGCTCGAGCAGTTTCTGTTGTTTGAGGGCTGTCCCCAGACGGATGGTGATACGGCTTGGTCAGCCGGCACAATTATTTTCGTTCAACCCACCAGACGTTGACTTGCTTTCACACAAGTCCTCACCTGTTTTTCTTCCTGATGTACCTCGAACAGGGCCAGCGTTGCCACAGACAATTCCTAGGACACAGGGCTGGATCTAGAGCAGATAAGTTTTCCCAATGCAGAACTTCTGCCTCATACTGAGTAGTACTTCCTGGATGCTTAAGCTTATACTAAGAACTGAGCCGGCAGACGGTACCAGGCTGGGATGTGCTGTGTGATGAAAAGGGACTGGTGTCTAGAGCTGGGCTGGATTTCTGGCCTTCCGCTTTGTGCAGTAACCCTGCGTTTCTTGGGCCCTGGTGCTGGTACAAAAGGCACTGCCACGAACCCCTAACCTCCCCCCTGCCATTAGAGAAATGTGGAAAAAAGTCCTTTCCTCTCAGTTGGAGCCACAATACAATGGGAATTTTTTAGTAGTAAGCTGTACTAGAAAAGTAACGGAAACCAAAAACACGAGAGTCTGCAGAGTTCAGACTGCAGATCCTGACTGCGATGAGTCTGGCTTGCCCATCTTACAGGGCACTCCGGTACCACTTCCTCACTGCAAGCCTGTGGGGGCTATCTTGTCTAAAAATTCTCCGTTGTAGATCGGGGCCCGGGGTTGGTGTGCTATGGTCAGCAGGCCAACCCTGGCTTGCTGCCTATTTTTGTAAAGTTTTATTGGAACCCAGCCACCCTCATTTATTACATGTTGTCTATGGCTGCTTTCACGCTGCCAAAGCAGAGCTGAGTATTGCGACAGGGACTGTATGGGCCACAGAATCAAAAATATTGACTCTCTGTCCCTTACAGAAAAAGTTTGCTGACCTCTGGTCTAGGGCATTTCTTCTCACTGACTCCTCAGCTCATCTCCTTCAGGGAAGGGAAGGAAACTCTGGTCACATCCCTGAGCCACAAATAGATTATTGATTTTAGTTATTTTCTTTGGCTAAGGCTTTTATCTTTCCAAGGCTAATAGAAACCTTGCATGGCTGAACTAAATGATGATTTTGTATAGCTGCACATTATCATATGAGAACAGCATCCTAGCTGCGTTGCAGTATGGCTATGCTTGTGACCTTCTTACCTCTTGTTAAGGGCAAGGTGTGGGTGTGTTGGTAGTTTATTTCCTTCTAGGCTGGCCTCTCGGTGACGGGCTTGCTTCTGTCAGGGCAATGACCTTAGACTTTGCTGCACTGGTGGAAACAAATTGAAATGGCTCTTCCGTAGTATGGGGGTCAAATTTGACTTCAAAATCTCTCCACTTTCTGTGGACTTTTGTCTCCTATTATGCTGCAGCTGGCACGTTCTATTGCAGCCACACCCTACTTTCTGGAAGGTTACTTGGGTCTTCTGCTTTTGTCTGTCATTCTCTGCTGAGAGCTGAGTTAGTACTCCCCTCTTATAAGCTGATTGCATCCTTCTCTTTACAACTCTAGGTATCTATTCATGAGTATTCTTTATTCTTCTCATCTTTTTATCTGTGACACAGAGGAAATCCTTGAACTTCTTTAATAATGAACTTCTTTAATTATTACATTTGTATTTGCATTCATGTAAATGGATTGCTTGCCTATGAAACAGTAAGTTCCCATGAAAACATTTATTCCAGTATTTTTCTAGTCACTAATACAATGTTAGGGGCTGTTCTATAGATATCTGTTGGCTCATTGCTCTCTCTCCCACGAAAGGTCTCCCACCATTTGATTCGTCCTCTGATGGGCATGAGTCTGGCCCTGCAGTGCCAAGCGAGGGAGCTGGCCACGCTGCTCCGTATGAAAGATCTGGAGATCCAGGACTACCAGGAGGGCGGGGCTACGCTGAGCCGAGGTGAGAGGACATTCTCTGAGATGTTTGTTGGGTGGGGAATGGTACAGGGAATCAAAGGTGCCTCAGAAAAGGGGGAGACTTTATTTATGTTAGAGAGGTGCTTTCTTGAGGGTGGGTGCTGGGGACTGACCCAAATGGAGACCTGATGCTTCTCTCTGCCTCAAGTACCTGGCTGGTGCCCAGCTGGCCGACAGAAGCTGTGACCGAGTTCAGACATGCCCTAGGCAATGGCAAAGAAAGACTTGGAGAGGGGCCAACAGCTATACAAAATCGTACGAGGGCAACATGAACTTGGGACTTCAGGAAGCTGCATAGCTCCAACTTCAGAATAAAAATTCAGGTTGACCTTTGTCTTCGTGCTGGGAAAACCTCCAAGAGCACGTGCCACCACGGACCCTGTCGTTTGTTGCTGATCACCCTCTCCTCCTCCTGTGTGCCCACGCACTCTCAGCCCTCCTCCCAGGGGACCGGGCGCCTCTGGGAGCTGCATCTTCGTGCTCTTTCCCAAGGAGTTTGGGCTCTGTTTCTTTTCTACCCCACAGGTAAGAAGCTTGTCCCAAGACTCACATTTCTTTTCTGTATCCCTTCTTATTACAGATCGGTTGAAGACAGAGCCATTTGAAGAAACATCTTTCTTGGAACAATTTATGGTGGAGGTAGAGTATTTGTTATTTCCTTTCTCCTGTGCAACTTGGTTTTACTTCCTTTTTTTCCAGGTGCTCGAGTGGTGACTTGTGTTTGGGTGTTAGGTTGCTTTGCATGGTTGGAAAGCTCTATCTCTGAAAAAGTTGCCTATAAAAAGTCTGGTCAAGCTTGAGATGGACGTGGGAAGTTGGGGGAGAGAATGTAAAAGGCAAAGGTGGGCTGATTAAATTCATAAAACGTCTCTGTTAAAGTACCTAGGTATTGAATTTGGAATTCTCGGACCTTGGGAAGCTTGGTTGCCCGGTTGCTCCATTTTTGCTGGTTGAGGTCTGATCACAGGTCTGGATTATGGAGCGGGGTGGGGCCTAAGGGGGGGGCTAGTTATTATTACTTGTCCAGGCCCCTCAACATCCCGCAGTAGAGGAAGGGGGAAAGCACAGGGCTACCATTTGGGGACTGTCTTGTGGGCACAGTAGGCTGTGGAAAATCACAATGTTTATACAAGGGGACTGGCAAAGGAATGAATGGGGAGTAGATAATTGTGGCCTGTCAGAAGCTCCTGCCTGGGTTTCCCTTCTAAGGATTGAGCTGGGCCAAAAGAAACAACTGTTAGATGCCAAACAGGGGGAGCATTATTAATAGTGACCTTTGATAATACCAGTCAATATTGATCTTCTCCTTCTCTAACTCTTCTGGGACTTGTTGGTTGTACAGTCAGTACCTTAATATTATTGCCCTATTTCCTAATTGGACATGTTACCCAAATTGGTACTTTATTATGTAAGTAAATAATGCTATTATAATATTATGTCATATATAAGTTATTCATGTTTCGATCTTCTAGGCTAATTTGTGAACTCCTTATAGATAGGTGCTGTAACTCTTACTGCGTTTGAACCTAAAATTAGTACTTTTCACAGAGGTAGGCATAAAACAGGTGTTCTCGAGTTGGAACATTCTGTTCTGCCTTTGTGTGTTGGCTGAGCAATGACTCTAGAACGCTTAACATTAAGGGCAAAATAATGCGAGCTGAGTGCAAAGTCCATCTATTGAAGCGATTGTAACTCTGGAGAAGGAAATCGTGTATTTGTTAAGTCCTGCAGCAGAATGGGCTTCCAGTCTTCATGGGGAAAGAGAGACCACTGAACGCAGATTTCCTAGGCCCCTTTTCTGTCAGCTTCCCCTGTCTGTGGGTTTGGATACAAGGTTAACAGAGGCTGGAGATGACACACTAGTTCATGCCTCAGCCCCTTCATTAAACAATGCAAGGCTTATGCTTAGCTCCGCAGAGGGTCCCTTCCTGATCTAGGGCCTACATTCCTCTCCAGCTTGGTTTCCTGACATTTTTCTTTATGTACTTTATGCTTCGGCCAAATGGGATGACTTCTAATGACCAAAAATGCTTTTTCTGTAACCTTTATGTCTTTGCACACGTTGTTCCCTTTTTCTAGAATGCTCAGTGTTCTGGACTTATACCTGATAAACTTCTACGCTCAGCTTCTTTAGGAGACCTTTGAGGACTCTTGTAAAGATAATACTTCATCTTTGCTGCTACAGTGCCTTGGTTTGTACCTGTATTTTACCACTTAGCACTTTGTAATATTACTGTTTGTATGTCTGCAAGACTGTCTTTCTCCTCCGCTGATTTATGGATTACTTGAGGGCCAGGACAGTGTTGAATGCATTTCCATGTCCCCAGCACTGAACATAGCGCCTAGAATTGGTGGGTTTTCCAGAAGTATGTGGATGAATAGTCTGATAAATATATGCCAGGGGGATTTTATGAAAATCATGGCCTGTCGATAACAGTGGTGCTTGCTGGACCTATATTTGGGGTCTTTGATTATGCTCCTGGTTTATTTTATGGCTTTGGGTAAATCACTTCCCTCAGAGGCCCTATTTTCTCATTTATAAAATTGGAGGCTTATCTCTTCAATTCTCTGGGGGCTGGGGGAACCCCACAGAACTGAACGTGAAAGCATATAGAATCCAGTGGCTAGTCCAGGAAGGCTATTAGTGTTTTGGAACCAACTACTTCAAGAATACCGGTCCTTTAGACTTTGGGTGGATCCCATCCAAGCCACACAGACTTGTAGAATTTTATTATATCTGCAGAGGATCTGAGAGATAGGAAGTTGTATCTTTCCATTTCATAGATTAAGAAATTAGGCCTCTGAGAAGTTTGGTGACTTGCCTAAGGTCATAAAGCTATAGCTGTATGTTCGGGACCTCCTATACTTCTTGTCTAGGATTATCCCTATTTCATTTTTCTGCTTTGGCTGTCACACCAATTAGATGAGAATTCAGGGCTAGGATAATGTGAAATTCTTGTGACCTCTAGGATTACCGCACTGTCCACTGGGATCATCGAATGTCCTGCGTCGCTGTGAGAACTGAGAGGTTTCCAAGCGGGAGGGCAGAGTTTCTTACAGCCGCTGCATCTTTGCAGTTACGCTACTGGCCTGGGGTCCTACAAACAGGACACGGAAGGGTCATGGGGTCATTCAGGACGGAGCTGAAAGGATGTGCCATCAAAATAAGCAACATAGGAAGATAAACAAACCAGGGACAGAGAGCTCGGGATGAATGTGAAGGGGGGCCAGGACTGCAGTCGGAGGGCTATACAGTCAGTGCCCGGGGGCTGTTTTTTCTAGTTCTCATTGGGGTTATTGCTGGGCAAAAGGCCGTAGAGATAGGGCAGGGGGCAGTAGGACAGAGAAGTTTCTAGGATACTAAGGCCAGGAAAAATATTTAAGGATTGGACAGAGGTTGTTACTTCTCCATATTTAGCTCTTCCCCCCTACTCTCCCCTAAGAGCCTCTGATTTCTCATTTCCAGGGAGCCCAAGGGGGCCAGTTGATGGTGGCCCTAGTAGAGGGGGAATACTGGCAATGTTGATACAAGTCAGATGGGCGGGGTGGCTGCTGGCATGATCCTCACAGAGGGCAAGAGCCCCATGTCCAGCATTTCCTAGGACCAGGGGCTGAAAGTCACCTTTGGGAGTAGAAGATGAGTCAAAAAATTGGGGACTGATATTGCATGCCAGTAGGAACTGTGTTAAAGGCGAACTTTAAAATGACTGGGCTGGCACAGCCCACTCTCAGTCTAATCCACTGGAGGGAGTTCCTTCCCCTGGCCTTGTCCGTGCCTTTCTCTCTCCATCTGGTTGCCATCAGGCTGTGCGGCTGCTGGCGGGGCTCCTTATTTATTTATCCCAGTGTAATGGGGTGAGGAGGGAGCTGGCCTAGGGCTGGCATTCCGAGGCCAGGCCACTGAGCCACAGGCGGTTTGCATGGGTGTGTGAGTCACTGGGGCTGCATGCTGCTCAAACCAGACTCGGCCAGGCTCGGGGACAGGCAGCCCAAAATAGAGCCCCGCCCTCTGCAGCTGGCAGCCTCTGGCTAGGAATCAGCCCTTGACACCAAAACCTGGGCAGTTGCATGAAGTTGGCTTTCTTAGGGAGGGGAGCTTTCACAGAGGTAGAGATTTTGCAATTCTCTTCTCTATCTTCAGAGGAGAGTATTCAGCATAGCAGGCACTTCTGTTACTGCATTCTGAATGCCTTGTAAGACTTCATCTGTTGGGTATAATTCTTTAACCAATTTCTATTATACAGTTTTAGTTATATAACTACGGTTAACGCTGATTTGACTCAGCATCCTAAATGTAGCCCTGGCCTTTCTGTACTGTCTAGTTTTAGTTACTGTCTTCCTCTGCTGTCTGGTTGCAGCCTGATTCTAGGGTAGATCCATCAAGCAGTAAAGTTCTTCATTGCTGCTCTTAGGAAGCTAGAGGTTGTATCAAAGACACCGGGGAAGGTGGAGAGTCCTTTAACCTGGAACTTGTTGTCCTGTTAGGTTCATTCACAGGCAGCTGCTACTTGGCTTCCTTGGCTGTCTTTCCATTCTTTACCGGCCCCTTAAACGTTAGTGTTACCTCGAACAGTGTCCTTGACCCTCTCACCCTTCACTCTCCTTCTGTCTCATCCTGACTCCAGTGTCAGCTGTCACAGCGCGCCGCTGAGTGCCGAGTTTGTATCCGCACCATTTCAGGCCCTGATGTCTTCCTGCGTGTTTGACGTGTCCACCTGCATGTCTCGCGTGCAACACGTCCCAAATTGATAATCTACTCCCCCTAACCTATTTCTCCTCTTATATGCCTTGTCTTGGGGAATTATACCATTATGCATTCAGTTTTCTAAGCTAGAAACTCAGAAAAGGTGGGAGTTACCCACTTTTCTCTTTGTCTTTACTTCCAAAGCCTTACTGGTTGACTGTCCTTTGAATCTGCTGTTTTTCTACGTTTCAGCTTCCATTGTCTAAGATTCGCCCCACTATGCTCCATTTTGGGTTTGACCAAGCAACGGCCTCCTCACTTTTCTCCCGGTCAGTACTCACTCCCCTCCCGTTGAATTTGTGGTGATGTCAGAGTGATCTCTTTGAAACAGAAACCTGATTATGTCCCTCTCTTGCTTAAAGTCCTTTAGTGGTTCTCCATACCCTATAGGATAAAGTCCAAAATTCCTTGCACGTCACCCAAGGTCACTCATGATTCGGGCCTGCTGAGGTCTTCGGCCCGACCCTCTGTCCCTGGCCCACACACCCACAGTCTCACCATGCTGAAGTATGGACAGCTTCCTGCCCGCACACCGCTGGGCCCATCTGCTTTGTGTTCTCTTCACTCTTGTCCTCACGATAAACTCCTATTCAACTTTCCTGACTGTACTTGGGCATCATCTCTTTTTTGAGCTTTCCCATGACAATTTTTCCTTTCCTCAGCCTGCTGTCCTTCTCCCAAGCCTAGGTGTACCACCCTGCTATTCTCACAGCCCATACACCTACCTACCTCTGCCCCTCGGGTCTGAGCCATTGTTGCCTTTTCCCTGCATTCTTGCAAGAGCCGCCTACTGGTATCCCTGCTGCTACCCCTGCACATCTTTGGCCAACAAAGTGGTGTTACTAAAATATAAATCACATCATGCTACTCTACTGCTCAAAGCCCTCCACTAGCTTCACATTCTCTTACAAGGTAAGACCAGGACCTTAGGATGGCCTACAAAACCCTACATGGTCTGGACCTCGTTACCTTTCTGACCTCATCTCCTCCTGCTCCCTCCCTCACTAACTCACTGCAGCCACACTGGCCTCTCGCAGTTTTCCTAACACTCTAAGCATCACCTGCCTTTAGGCCTTTATGCTGCCTGTTCCGTCTGTCTGGAACACTCTTTCTTCAGATATTTTTATGGCCAACTGCCTCTTGCTCTATGACAAATTACTCCAAAACTGGGGGTTAGAACATTAAACACGGGCTTTGAGGGTCAGAATCTGGAAGCAGCTTGGCTGGGTGGTTCTGGTCTCTCATGAAATTGCAGTCAGGATTTGGGACGGGAATGCAGTCATCGGAATAGATTGGTGCTGGAGAATTCGAGTCCAGGCTCTCTCCCAGGGCTGTTAGTGGGAGGTGGCATCTCCTGGCCACATTGCCTCTCCACAGGGCTGCTCACAGGAACATCCCTGGTGTCCTCCAGAGCCAGTAATCTCTGAGAGACCAAGACTAAGACCTAGGGCAAGACCCAAATGGAAGCTGTAATCTTTTTATAACCTAATCTCAGAAGTGATATCCCATCTCTATCTTGCTATATTCTCTTCATTAGAAGTGAGTCACTAAGTCCAGTCCATATTCAAGGGGAGGGTAATTAAGCTCCACCTCTTAAGGCGAGGTGTGTTAAAAAATCTGTGGACAGTCCTGACCAGGATGGCTCGGTTGGTTGGGCGTTGTCCCGTAAAGCGAAAGGTCATTGCTTTGATTCCCGGTCAGGGCACATGCCTGGGTTGCAGGTTCCATCCCCAGTTGGCGTGTGTAGGAGAGGCAACTGATTGATGTTTCTCTCTCTTTTTTCCTCCCTCCCTTCCCGTTTCTCTAAAAAAAAAAAAACGATGGACATATCTACACAGAGTACAATAATGTCTTTGTTCAAATGTCACCTTCCCATGGAATTTACCTTGACTATCCTATTTAAAATTGTAAGCCACATCCCTGCCCCTCTGCACCGGGCACTCCCATTTTGCTTTACCACATTCTGCTTTCTATTTTTTCTGTAGCCCTTATTTTCTAACATATTACCGTAATATTCTCTTATTTTACTAATCTTACCATTTATGGCCTGTCTCCCCTCTGCCATGCTTCTGTTTCTCCACATGTAGAGGAAGACATAGGACTCAGAGTATGTTTCGTCAGTATCCTCAGGGGCATCGTGCGGAAGGATACGTCTGGATGCATCCGCATGGCCTCCCTACCATTGTGTGTGTCACAGAGAAACTCACAGTGAGTTCATTCTTCTGGAATTCAGAATCGTGCACGCACACTAGGCCAGGTTCTGTGAGCATATACGGTATGATACTATTGTCATCAAAGGGCTCACTGTGCGCAATGGATATTAATACGGCCACAGGAATGGAGTGATTGAAAAAAGCTTCCTGTGAAAGTGAGGTCTTGAACTGGACTGTATAATATGTTTTGGGGTGTTGGGTTTTTTTTTCAGTTTTGCTAGGGAACTATTTGGAATGTAATTTAGGTGGATAGCACATGGACAAAGGATATACATTAAGAATGAGGCCCTGGCTGGTGTAACTCAGTGGATTGAGCATGGGCCTGTGAACCAAAGGGTCGCTGGTTCGATTCACAGTCAGGGCACATGCCTGGGTTGTGGGCCAGGTCCCCAGTAGGGGGTGCATGAGAAGCAACCACACATTGATGTTTCTCTCCCTCTTTCTCCTTCCTTTCCCCTCTCTCTAAAAATAAATAAAATTTTAAAAAAAGAATGAGAGTGGGCAAGGATTAATAGGAAATAAGGCTAGCAAGATAATAACTTGAGGCCAGGCTATAGAGGGCCTTACATGCTGGTCTGGAAATCAGTGCTGTATTCTGAAGGTAAATGTTTTTCAGCTTTTTTTCTGCCTAGAATCCATTCATTTGTCCTTGTCAGTCCCATTATTAGCATTCCATGCAGTGATTCTCAAACAGAGGCGCATCTCCTAGGTAGGAGACCGGCACTTCCTCCTTCCAGTTATTAATTACCGCTGTAGATAGAGGGGAAGCGTTGGAAGTTTTGACCGGAGAACTGACACATGAAAGCAATCTTTCAGGAAGATCAGGCCGTCGGGGGTGTGCCTGTGCGATCTGAAGAATAGTGGTGCTGTTGACAGACCGGGAAAATCCTGGGCGGGGCTCGATTAAATCTAATCTTGGGCATATAAAGCAATGGTTTTCCTTATTTAAAACACAAATCCACCAGTATTTGAGCTCTGCACTGAAACTCTCCAGGGAGGAAGGGATGGCTGCACATGTTTCTCAGCTGTATTTCTTCGGAATTTTGCCTTCTCTTTGGGGTTTTCTCACTGTGGCTCCTGCCGTCGCCACTGAGCCCTGCTTCCAGGGGTCACCACTTCTTTTCTTCTGGCCCAAGCGTGTATAAAAAGGCCCCTTTCTTTATTGTCCTTTTACAACGCTTTGTAAGGGCCCATGCTTTCAAAAGAATATTTATTAAAAATCGGAGGAGAAACAAAAAGGGAATCAATGTAGAATATGCAAATGAGATAAAATGACTTGTTTCTACAAGATAGGTTTCTGATTCTGGGAATCCCAATAGCGAAGGACTTTATCAATGTTCTCAAAATCTCTGATCTGAAAACACTCAAAACCAGATGTTCTAAACTCAGATGCCTGCATGGGATGGGCATGCAACATAAATAGGTGTATCGGGCCGGAGAAAAGACGACAGAGGTTTGTGAGAGCCTGTGGGAAACTAAATTGTGCGTCCCCCTGTGTCCAGACCCAGACAGGCTAGCGCGATTTAACAGACACTGCTCCAGGAAGTTGTGTATCTTATTTAATTTAAAGGGAGTTACCAACTCTCCTAAAATAAAAACTGTCTTGTTTTGTTTAGCTTTACCAAATCTACTGTTAGTCTCTCATGTGGTTTTATTTTTTTTTAAAGATTTTATTTATTTATTTTCAGAGAGAGGAGAAGGAAGGGAGAAGGAGAGGGAGAAAGAGAAACATCAGTGTATGAGAGATACACGCCTCTCGCACACCTGCAGCTGGGGACCTGGCCCACAACCCAGGCACGTGCCCTCACAGGGAATTGAACCAGCGACCTTTTGGTTTGCAGGCCAGCGCTCCGTCCACGGAGCCACATCAGCCAGGGCCCTCATGTGTTTTCAATCTCCAGTCTGAGAGATCTACTTAGTTCTGAACTGAGTCTGAGGCAGTGTTGATTGATGCCTTATTTCTGGCAAACATCTAGCCCCTTTAGGCCTAATCTATAAGCTTCACGTAGCTCTGGAGCATTTTGCTCTGATATTATCCTTATTTGAGTCTCCCCCCTCTTTTCCCCCTTGTGGAGGAAGGTTGCCACAAAACTCCATTGATTACAGTATGCCCATTTAACAATGTCATCGCTCATACAAACGTTGATGGCTTATATGTAATCAGAGTTCATTTGAAAACATAACATGAAGATCTTTTTATCTTATTGTTTTGAAAATTTTTTAGTCCTCACTTGAGGGTATATTTATTGGCTTTAGGTAGAGAGGAAGGGAGCGAGAGAAAAATATTGATGGGAGAGAGAAACATTGATTGGTTGCCTCCTGCACGGGTCCCAACTGGTGATCAAACCTGCATCCTAGGTGTGTTCCCTGACTGGGGACTGACCCTGCAACCTTCTGGTGTAAGGACGATGCTCCAACCAACTGAGCCACCTGGCCAGGGCAAGGTCTTTTTCAATACGTTTGGATTTAAATGGATTATAGGACATACAAGTTTGAATGCTCAGGAAAGAGTTTCAAAAAATAGGGTTGAACCTTAGGTTGAAAAAAGGACCTATAGAAACAGATTTGGGAATCATACGCAGAGGAGCAATATTTGGGACTGGATGCCTGTTTCCCTGGGAAGAGCGTGGAGAAGAGAGCAAAAGTCCAATGGTGGGATTTGGGGAACAGTCGGGAAGGAGTAGTAGGAGCCAGTGAAGGGAAAGTGAGTGAGAGATGACGAGAGCCTGGACAGAGGAGTAAGTTAACCAAGAAGGGGGACTAACATTATCGAATACATACGGTATTTGTGCTAGACACAGTGCTGAGCGCCTTATCTAAATTATAACTTTAATCCTTACAACAAACCCGAGAGGTCAGTAATGTCATCCACACTTTAAAGATAAAGAAGCAGAGGCTCAAGGGCTAAGTAATTTGCTTCAAATCACTCAGCCAATTTACTCATATTTGTCTTTATCAAATGCCATGCTCTTCCTGTCCCCGAGGAGAGTGATTCCCAGAGCCACATGCAGGAGAGAGACCAGAGAGAAAAGGTGACTGCCTGACTGCCAGAGGGAACATCCTCGTGCAGTTCCTGGTCACGGGCAACACAAGCAGATTGCAGGCCGCACAAGGGAGGCTCAGTGGGTCCGACAGTGGAGGCAATGAATGCAGAGTGCTCATCAGAGACGTTTCCCAGTGAAAGGAAGTGAGAGCTAGCTGGGGAGCCAGAAGGTGCTTCAACAAAACATTTTTTTTTTTTAAGATGAGAAGACACAAATGTTTGAAAGCAGAGGAGAAACCAATGGAAAAGGAGAGTGTGAAAACAGGGACCTACAGAGCTGAGCAAAGTGAAAGGGTTACTCCTTCCCTTAGGGTTTATGGGTGGCATGAAGGCACGGGAGATATTTTGAAGATTGATGACTTGATTTCTGCCTGTTTCCATCCTCTTTCCCCAGGAGATGGAGCCTTTTCATCCCAAAATTATATAGTCCTTTCCGAGGGCATTTAATCTGCCTTACTTAAAAAGTGGATCAGCCCTGGCTGATGTGGCTCAGTGGACTGAGCGCTGGACTGTGAACCAAAGGGTCGCTGGTTCAATTCCCAGTCAGGGCACATACGTGGGTTGTGAGCCAGGTCCCATGTAGGGGCCCTCAAGAGGCAACCACACATTGGTGTTTCTCTCTCTCTCTCTCTTTCTCTCTCCTTCCCTTCCCCTCTGTCTAAAAATAAGTAAATAAAATCTTTTTTTTTTAAAAAGTGGATCAGATGGTTTCATGATTTCCGTTATGACAGAAATTGTGAAAAGGACAGAAGTAAAATATAAGCTATGTCCTTTTCTTCTTCTGAACCCTCATAGCCTTTGTATCTTCCCTGTGTCGCTTATCACTCTGGCCTTATAGTGTAAGAATTCCTATGCTTGTCTCCCCGGCTAGATCATCCACTGCTGAAGCGCAGCACTGGCCTGCCCATTCGGTTTCCCCTCCTGAACCTGCCACAGGGCCTCGTAGATATGAGGTGCCCAATGACGAGCGGGTGTAGCTTAAAGGTGTTGGCATCTGAGGAGTCTCTCACATTGGCCAATGTTTCTCTGGTTATAGAAATGAAGAGAGAGACCAAATTATCAAACGATTCATACCATTAAGCTTTACCTCATCTATTGGCTTCATAACCTTAGCCTTTTACCTAAAGTGTTCTCTTGTAGCCGTCACTTGTGGGTGATATATTTTTGGAGAGTGAGCCACGTGAAAAGTGAGAGTTCTGCAGAGACTGAGTACTGTAGGTTAGCAGCTGAGCGGGCTGATGTTTAAGATTCATGGGTATCCTTGTTATCTGCCATAGGGAATAGGCAAGGCGAACATTTTCACAGAGTCTCAGGAAGCATTCATTGTATTCATTCTGTGTGGGAGACCTTTGGTCTATTTGTTCTTCTATTTGGAGGTTTAAACACTATGTGGACAGTGCTTACTAACTACCAGTGAAAATATTAAACATCGTGATATTTAATATTTTGTGACACTAAAAACTTCCAGCATGGTTTCTGCCTTTGAAAGATGGACTTTTAAGAGCGATTAGGCCACTGGAATTCACATATATGCAACAAGTATTCTAAACACATAAAACGTATGTTACCCGAGAGGAGGGAGAAGTAGATTCATTTGGATGGGATCTAGGGTTCATACCAGGCTGGTTGGGTTAAGGTATTTCTGGAAGAGACGAATCTTGAGCTAAGAGTTCAGAGGGATTTTGTGGAATAAATGGCTGCCAGGGGGAGGACACAGTAGGTGTTTTATTCGGTTATGCAATCTGAGAGGCGCCCCTGAGGCATGCTGGTTTGAGGGAATCCTGCAAGAGCCCTTGGGCATCCGTTACTCTTGTGCTCGAAGCCTGAGCGGTTCTGAGGCTGTACATTTTCCCCTCAGAATCTTACTCCGAAGGACCCACTCCGATTTGATGTGAGTAAAGCTAGGAATTAGGGGGAGGAGCTTTGAAACAATAGTATGACAGTACTTCTTGGTTTAAAGAAGGAATAGTCGACAATCATCTCGGCATTTAGTTTTCTGCAGCCCCCAGCAGCTGGGGATGAGCAGAGTGAAAGTGCCGAACTTAGTAGGTACCTAAGGAGATGCAAGTCTCAGGCAGAGTATTTCCCCAAGTTGGGGGTAACCCCTGGCAGTGAGATAAATAAGAATCAATATACAATGGATGAGATTGGCTATCTACAGAAGTAACACACCCCACTGTCTGTAAATGTAGTATTGCTTGTGACACTAGGTTACAAATTCATCAAGGGCCTAGGCTGGTACCTTAACGGAGGAAAGCATGGCTTCTCAGGTATCTTGTACAAAGACTGGAGCAATCGACTTTTATGAGCTTTAGGGGAGTTCATCAATCTAAGAATATATCAAGCCTCTTTGTTTGAGTTATGAGGAAATTAGGGCCCACAAAGATAAAAGAATTCCGGTGTAAACAAACAGCGGTAGATTTTGGCACCAGGACTCAATTTAGCACCAGGACGCAGGGCTCTGAACTTCCAGTCCAGTATTCTTCCATCATGTCCCATCGCCCTGCCCCTTGTTACACAGCTATGCCTGGGACTTGATGTGGCCAGTAGGCAAGACTGAGGCCCCCGTGAGCAGTATAGAGACCTCACTTAATTGCGAGGTAGGACAACAGGTGCCTGCTAGACAGCTCTGCCCCGGCACTGCCTCTTTTCTCACTGCACGTTCCTCTCTTCCAACTGTTAGTGTGCACACCTCTAGGCTCTGACCTGCAATTTGAGAAAAGCTGTTAAACGATTAATTCATGAAGCCTGAGGAGATGTACTAACAGAGGGGCAGAGTTGTATAGAGCTAAAAAAAAGAAAAAAAAGAAAGAAAGAAAGAAAAAAAAAGAAAGAAAAACCGAGGAGTAACACTTTATTCATTTATCTAGTACAGTGCCAAAGCAATGCTATAGTTGAATGCAGATGAATGTCTAGCTCTTTCCACAATGTATATAAACTATCCCATAAAGTCATTTGCTAGGTTTTCTGTTTTGTTTTCTTTTGCCTTTTTCTGTGTTTAACAGGTAGCACTCTCCATGTTTATTCAGCTTCCTAGGAAAAATCAGCCGAAGATACACCAGTCCCTGGAATGGTATAGCCCCCACCTTGTACACTAATAAATTGGTGCTTTAACTTCTAAATTAGTCTCTTATGATTTTAGTTAGCATCGGTCAACCTCTAGAGTCTGATTATCCCTAAATTAACTGATGAACACCGAGTTAGAGACTCTGGACCTTTGGTGACCCCTGCAGACCCCCTATAAATTCCCCATGAGATGCTGCTTGAGCAGCCGCTCAGGGTCTCTTGGTCCAGGTATCCACTGCCCTTCCCCCAACATTTCTCATGGAAAATACAGAATGCGGGGGTGGGGGGGGCTCCTCTAACTCAATTTTAGAGCATCTAGCTAGGTTTGAAAGCACCACAGGTAAATACCAGAGAGTACTAATTGGATGCTGTGCCTTTTGTTCAGTGCAGTCCGTGAACTTGACCGTACAGCTCCTTTCATTGGACCGACCACATACAGCGAGAAATCCTCCCGTCGATTTCAGGGCTTTGCCCCGCTGGAGAGGCCCTTTGGACGGGGCGGGGCAGGTGTGGAAGTCCTAACTTGGAGGGGGTCTCTCTCCGCACTCTCTTAACTCGTAGCCTTCCTTTCTTGACTTCATCCGCCAGTGAAGGAAGTGCCCCTGTTTCTTTTCTCACGCCCATTTCAGGGAATTCAGTGTCGGAGGACTTCCCGAAGTTGTGTTGCCCTGACCTGCAGAGCCCTAGGGCCTTAGGGTCCGAAGACTGTCTTAGCTGCTCCGATGTGGTCAGAAGCGCTCGGACCAGCTAGCAGCGATATACAGGCCGATAGCTCCTCCTGAAACTGCCTCTGAGGCCCAAAAGCCCGAATCAAATAGCCATTGACTAAGCTCATATCAGGGCTTAGAATGTCAGTCTTCAGTGTGTCCTTACATATAAATATAGGTCTCTCTAGATATAAAAAGTGAGAGAGTCTGTAAGTTGCCTTTTTTTTCTATGCCCCCTTTCATGGGGCAAGCTAATGAGATGCATATCATTAAAGACTCGATGTGTTGTGGGACGGAGCCTTTTAAACTGGATGTGCCTGGCTTAGTCATGGCAAATATTTACCAAAAAAAAAAAAGGGACATACCATATAAAATTAGAGTTCTGAAAATAGTACTGAGAGAGGGAGAAAGAAAGAAAGAAAAAAAAAAAAAAAAAGCCCAGGACAGAAAATACAGGCCAGTCTGTTTGGGGAAAAGGGAAAAAGAGATAAAATGAGAGAAACCTCGGCAGTAAAAACAGCATCTTGGTAAACAGACTATAAAAAAATCGTGACCTGCTTTCTGGCAGCCCTGGCGGCTGTCGAGCGGGTGAAGGTGGCGGAGCTGGCGTCTGTGTGGACACACGGTGCCCCGGGCGCACGGCTCCCCTGGCCGCGCGGGGCGTTAAATTTAGCCACATAATGATGGGCCTGAGGACAGCCTCTTGTTGACCACACCATAATTACTGCTTCGCTTTATGAATTTTATTTTGCTTATTCTGTTTCCTCCTTCTTTGGCACGAAGGAAGCCTGGAGTGGGGGGAGTCCCGCCCCCACAGCCCTCCCTTACTGGACAAATGAGTCTTCATAGAAACTTGGGCTCTTGGGCCATCAGGGTACAGAGTAAGCTCCCTTGATTAATCAGAAAGAGGAAGATTTGCTGGTCCCAAGGCTGTTGATTTATCATAGCAAAGTCGTAAGGGGGACTTACCAACCCTACCTCTCAGAACTCTTGGAGAAAATGTCTGGAAGTCTTTGGTGTTAGAAGGCACTTTCATCTGAGTCTATAGAGGTTGATACTCTTACCCCGTTTGCACCCCCATAGCTAGTCTCCCAGGTTTACTTGATTTTTTGGTCTTTGGTCCTGAAGTCCTTAGCAAGCTACTTAGAGGTTTAGTTTTGCCAACCTCTGCATCACAAAGAGGTTCATTGTTTTATATATGCTAGTCTTGGTGATAACTGGGTTCTTGAAGCTGAGGATCTAATGTAATCAGGTGACTGTTCAGGTAACATAAAAATACTTGATCAAAGTATTTTTTGAAATTTCAAATATTGTTCTTGGGCGATTGGATGATGCAGATCTTCTTGGTTTTAGAGTTAAAAGAACATGGTTTGCTATGGCACACCATGGCGTTTGCCAGAGTGGTGCTCGGACACTTAGCTTTACCTACCGCTCTACAGAAGGAGCCCACAGCCCTTGGTCTCAGACCAAAAGTACCACATCGGAGAGAGAAAGTAGGCTGTACAAAGGTCATGGAAGAGTTGTATGGAATAGGGAATGGGTCATTGGGGGTGAAGGTCTTGAACGCTGACCGAGGCTGGCGGCCACCTATGGCCCCACCGTGGCCCTCCAACTAAGGAAGTTGTGGAAGAGGAAAAGCAAACAGGAGTTGTGGTCAGGGTACTGGCTTGTCCATCATTGGCGGGGACTGTCCTGTTTGTGTGTCAGGGGGGTTGGGCTTCTCCTGAAGCCAGGCAAGAACGTGTCAAGGAGAGGCTTCTTGCAGCTCTTGTTTTCCCAAAACAAAGGAAACTCCTTGCATTGCTGGAAGTCAAGTGCTTGGATGCTGAGTTTGTTATTGCCTGATAACCTGGCCACCAACTCCTGCCCTTCTCTTCACCCCACACAGCCAGTGGCCTATTGGGAGCAGCTTCCTGTTCCTCATCCTACACAGCAGATTCACTCTCTGTTGTACCCAGAAGGGAAAAGGAGAGGAGAGCTAGCCTCCCCATACCTATCCTCTGTGCTTCCCATGGAGCCTTCTAGAACAGTGCTTTTCAAAGTCACCTGATATGCGTCTCACTGCACATAGCTAATACGCAGCACATGCCACCTGTGACAAGTTCAATAATACTCAAACCACTGTACGCCCTGCTCATTGAGCTGAGTCCTGTGAACATGGTTTGGATGCCATGGCGATGTCAGATTGCTATAAAAGTTTTAAAACGCTTACACTCAGTTTCTGTGCTTTTGCCTTATTATGGGCTACTAACGAAGCGTTCGTGGATGGGCAGCAGTGTGCTGACCACGCCAAGTAGCATTGTTCTAGAACCTTAGGGCTTAGTGAGTTTGAGCCATTTCCTGTTGGATATAAGGTCCATCCCCAAACCTCTTTAGTGGGGGGTGAATAGAAAAAGAAGTTACTAAGGAAATTTTTGGCAGTAAGAAATAATCTGACCTCAATGACCATGCCATGCCAAAGAACTCTCATACTGAGGTGGAAGGTTGGACTAGACGGTTCAAGGCTTCTTTTCTAGTGCTAAGCTTCTGTGATCCTAAGGTTAAAGGGGGAGGCCAAAAGAAAAAGTTAATGGCCCGGAAAATTTTCCCTTAGAGCAGTGATTTTCAACCGGTGCACCTCGAGAATTTTTAACACATGCAATACCTGTCTGTTCAGTCAGGGGCACTGATCTCTTTTCCCCTAGACTGTCAAGGAAAAAAACGATAACAGCCAACACAACAATAGCCGTCTGGTGTGAATGAATCAAAAGTATACTCTCTTTTGGCCAAATGGGCAAAAATATTATATGTTTTTTGGTGTGCCGCAGAATTTTCGTTATTAGTGCATTTGTGCCGTGAGATGAAAAAGGTTGGAAGTCGCTGCCTTGTGGTGTTGTTTCTAGCCTTCAGCTGCAGCGCGAGGTGACGCAATGAGGTAAAGAGAGGAGGGGATGTTTTCCATACAGTTTATTTACTCGGGTGTCAGTACCATCTGGATCATGAGGTCTTTCTTCTAAGCATTGACCATACGTTTGGTCAGCATTATCTTAATCTTCTGTTAGGAGGCCACCAAATTGTTTCTAGAAGTTGAGAGATCTAGGATGGAGGGGGAAAGTAAATATTGGCAGAGTTGGTGAATTCAAGTAGGAGATAAGAAATGGGGCTTTGATTAGAAATGTGGATTGCTGGCGGGGTTACCTGGCAGCCCTAGCTGGGGGCGGAGGGGAGCGGGGCGGGATACTTAAGAGAGGAGGCTAATACTTCGGGTCCCTAGGACAGCTGGTTGGAAAGGACTTGCCAAGCAGTCAAAGGTTCCTCTTTGCCGGAGAGAGAAGAACAAGGGGACTGAGAGGGAAGACTGGAAAGTAAGCCAAGAATTTGAAGGACTAGAGGGTTCCACGAGGAAGGGAATGGGCACCTTCTGAGTTCCATCCTTGCTAAAGGACAGAAGGAAAAGAAACAGGCCAGGTCTCACTTCTACTTCTTTTTCTCTTTTTATCACCTCACTAACCTCAGGGATCTGCAATCAGGAAAAGAAACCAGACGGAAGTTCCTGATTAAAGTAATTCTGGCCACGTGTCCCTCTTAAACTGAGCAATGACTTGCTATTCACCTTAGGATAAAGTCCAAACTCCTTAATAAAACCATCAGGACCCTTTATGATCTGGTCACTACTTGCGTCTCCAGCTTCATCTCCCACTTTTCTGCTAGGCTACACTCACCCCCCATCAGTACTCCCTACCTCCCATCCCAAACCTACACTCAGTCACGGTGAACTGCTGTCAATTCCCAGAGCCCATTACTCTCTCTCTCTCTTATATCCAGTCCCTGGCACATGCTCTTCCCTCTGGAAGCCCCTGGGCGCCACCAGAGCCCTTCTCACCTGGATGACTCCTGTTCATTGTTGAGACTTCAGTGAAGGTGTCACTTCCTCTAGGGAATTTCCCCTAGCTCTCTGCTGTGTCACAGGCCCTGTCCTACTGCATTGTAATGACTGGTTTTCTGGCTCCCCCACTAGATGTTAAGTTCTGCAAGGGTAGGGATATTATCTGTCTCCCTTAACTTGTTTGATCCATTGTAAGAACTTAATAAATTCACCCTGGCTGGTGTGGCTCAGTGGATTGAGCGCTGGCCTTTGAACCAAAGGGTCACTGGTTTGGTTCCCAGTTAGGGTACATACCTGGGTTGCAGGCCAGGTCAGGTCCCCAGTAGGGGGTGTGTGAGAGACAGCCACACATTGATGTTTCTCTCCCTCTTTGTCTTCTTCCCTTTCCCTCTGTGTAAAGTAAGTAAATTTTAGAAAATTAAAAATATATAAAAATTTAAAAACAAAAATATATAAATTTAAAGAACTCAGGAAATTTTGTGGTGCTGTATTCTGCAGAGAATTTTTGTCCTTATTATTTAATTTGATTCTGGTGCAATGAACAGGCTTCATTGAATAAAATTTAACACAAATATACTGATTACCTACTCCAATAAAAAGAGAACTAAAAAGAAAGAACAAATTTACATACTTTTTTTTTTTACCTCATAGGGCCCTTCAGGTTGAGGAGCTATGATGGACTGGCTCAGAGAAATTAAGCGATCCTGAATCCCACAAGTAATTGCAGATGAAAGCAGAACCTCATCCTTTGACTTTCTAGTACACAGCTTTTTTCCACTATCTCACACTGTCTTAGAGGCTCTGTTCTAATGAAATATATTTGAGGAGGGAGGATGCTCAGAGACTAAAAAGTGTTCCTGTAACTCTTCTTAAATCTGCCCATTGAAACCCAGGCCTGAAATTATAGAAAAATGGCTAAGCACCAAACCGGAGTATCATCCCATAGAAGGTCAAGCAAAAAATGTTAGGACCATGAGACATGGAATGAGCTGAGACATAGTTGGAGGGGAATCCTCTATCTTGGAGAAGGATCTGAGAATTTCCACTGACATTTTCCACTGCCAAAATGTTTTCCTTGGGGCCGCCCTGAGAACATGAGAGCCAAGTGGAATGAGAAAAGAAATGCGGGGAGATACTTGCTGGCCCTCTTCTGGCTCCAGCAATTTCTTAGCCCTGGAACAAGTAAGGTAGATAAGCTAGAACCTTTAAGGCTGCCTCCTTTCATTCTTGGGAACTGGAGGGAATTGGTATCTCACCCAAATCAGCATGAACCTAGTCTGTAGCAGAACTGGCTCCAGGCCAGGTTCAAAAGTATTCCTTCGCCTTGGCCTTGGGCAGGGAGAGCGTGGCCCAGGTTCTCGCACCAGCCGGGATCGGTAAATTCTAGCCATACAGGACCCAGACACTCTTTATCCAGCAATGTTTTCCCAGTGTCTCCTGGGGAGTGATTCAGGGCCAAGGTGACAGTGGGTTTGGAGCCCAGATGAAAGGATCGCAGGGACCACAAGACAAGATCCCTTGTGTGGTGGCCGACTGGAAAGAGGAGGGAGTGAGTATGTGTGGAGGTCAGTGACGCAATTCTCCTGGCTCGCAGAGATGGAGGAGGAGAAGGCTCGCGGTGTGTCTTCTTATAAAGAGGCCCTCACCACATGAAGCAGGGGGTGAAGGTGATCCCACTGTGAGTCACCCAGGAAGGGACGCCGTGTGCCCAGAGCCCAGAAGAGAGGACTTGTGGATTTCCCACTCTTTCCTTCTATGATGTTTTGCGTAATCTGGTTGCTTTAGTCACTCAAGCCGCGCGACTTCTCTGTCTTCCAGTCTATTCTTGCACCTCACTCTGTACTATTCCTGGTGTGTATGTGTTTTCAATGTATTGATTTGTTCTTGGTTTCAATAGCTGTTTTTTTTTTAATGTAAAGCATGATATCTGTTGATTGCAAAAGACCCAAACCATACTAATTGTGTTTACCTTTGAGAAGATGGCCCAGTGGCTCTTTGCCAAGCCTGGTTGTTCTTAGACTGTGTTTGCTTTCCTTCTTATCTTCAACCAAGGCAGGTATCATATACTGGACTGGAATCCCAAGGGATTCTAGGGGCCCCCTGGATCCAATTGCCCTTCAGTTGAAAGCAGCTCTAGTCTGGCCTTTATTGAGGTCTGGGATTGCAGAGAGCTCTGGGGAGTGTCCCTGTAATCAGCCGGCCGCCAACCCCACACTGCCTTGTAATAAAGCAGCTCTATATTTGTTCTGTTTATAGTCTCCTCTGTAATAATGCCACAGCCCTCACTGTTCTCTCTCTTTGGGGAGATTTTCTGGGTAATAGAAAATTTTGAAATGTTAAAGAGGACTGTAGGCTCAGAAAATGTTTTTCATCGAGGATGTGTCTGAAGTTGGGGAGATGCCTAGGAAGCCCAGGCAGCCAGCGCCCTCGGGGAGGAGTGTGTTGTGGTGAGCTTGTGCAAGCGGGGCTCCGTGGCTGCGAGGACGGGGGCGAGGGGGCGTTGGGGAGAGCTGCGGGTGCGTGCTGTGCGGTCACAGGAGGTGTGGAGCACACTGCCCTTGTGGTGGTGGCGCGTGGGGAGTGTGAGTGGTGTGCGAAAGGGCCGGTGCAACGATGGAAAACCCTATTTTGGCAAATTTCAAAACCGTCAGGTATGTTGGATGGTAAGACCTAGAAGTTTAGCCTCAGAATGGAACCCTTTTTTTTTTCAATCCTCACCTGAGGCTATATTTATTGATTTGAGAGAAAGAGGAAGGGAGAGGGAGAGGGAGAGAGAGAGACAAACGTCAGTGTCAGAGAGAAACATCGGACCATTTTCTCCTGTACGTGTCCCGACTGGGGATCGATTCCACAACCTTTTGGTGTATGTGCTGACACGCCAGCCAACTGGGCCACCTGGCCAGGGCAGAATGGACATTTTAAAACTCACATTCCATTCATTCTCTCACCTGACAACCCCTTTACTCTGGTCCCCAGGCTTTGCAGGCCTAGCCTGCACGCACTTCCCCGTTCTACTGACATTCCTCCTTCCTCCTTCCTGCTCCTTCCAGTTTCTCCTGTCTTTTCTTTGTAACCCAGGAAGAAGTCAGAGACTGTTATGGAGAGGAGGCGAGCAGCCAGCCACCTTGATCTAGGTGAGCCAGAGCAAGACTGGCGTCCCAGGCCGATGACTTTGAAGCTTGCCGATGGGACACACACTGGGAGTCCTCATTGCCAGGGTTGTTGCGAACAATTCTGGTTCCTTCTTTCTCCCGCCCCTCTTTACCTTTGCCCACCCCCCCCCCGGATTCTATAAATACTTTATTATATGGCACTAATAAAACTTCAAGTATTTCTTTTTATTAGAGCTACATAATATGGTAATTGTGTGACAGAACACAGCTCCCGTGAGCAGCCCCCACCCTCTTCCTAGGCGTGGCCTCTTCCCACCTCAGCTGGGGCGAGGTCCACAGGCCTCTCTGTTCCTCCTGGGTGTGTGTGAAGGGGGCAGGGTCAGCTTTTCAGACGGAGCTGAGGGGTCAAGGCCTTTGCGTAGGATTAGGAGAGAGGAGTACAGAGGTACTTTTCTACTTTGAAGCACAGTCTGTCCTGGTGTGTGAGTCTAGCAGGAATCTTATTAGCATTAATTCTCACCACTGAGTAAGGCCTCTTATCCTGACTTTCCTTTTAATAGTGCTGTCCACGTGCCATTGATTAGGTTTTGAACTTAGACCCAGGTCCAGGGTGCACGGGTTTCTTTGGTTGACTCTGATTCACAGCGCTCCTCCGTTATTTGTTTACTTGTTTATAATAACAGTCATCGCTCTTTCTGGCATCTCCTGGGTCGGACTCTGTCAGTGCTGAAAGAACCTGGTGCCTTCCACCTCTTGCTGCTTTAGCCCCTGAACCTCTTCCCTCCTAAAACCCGTGTTGGTAGCCTCTGTGTCTGCTAGTTTCGGGAAAGGTACGGAGCCAGAAACTCCACAGTCTGTAGGTCTTCCGTTGCTGTCCGTGTGTGACCCGCTAACTGTGTATTTTGTGGCCTAATCGAACCGTATTATTGGATTCAGGCTTTTGTCCAGTGAAATCTGGCCTTGCACCTTCCCTACCCCTCCACTGCAGCCGCTGAACTAGGTCACCGTGTCCCTACCCGTTCTCTGAATTGAGTAGGACTTCGTCTCTGCATCCTTCCTGCTGCAAGGCTTGAGAGTTGGGGATTTCTGCCTGAGCAGCAGCTCACAGAACCCTCTGTGCCAGGGACATGGGGCACAATGTCGAGTCCCGTCTTAACTGCCCTTGTGTCCAGTGTTTGCATAGGAGCCAGCCCCCAACCTGGACTCTGCCGTGCACACCTTACTCCCCATGGAAACATGGACATATGCTCTTTCCACCTTTCGGGCCTAGCCAAGGTTAATATTAGACCTTCTCGCTGGGCTGCTGTTCCCGAAAACCACAGGGTGATGTTAATATTCATGTGACCACAGAGGCTCATCAATATTCATGAGGTATCTGCAGTCTTCCTTTAGGCCCTTAGCTTGGAGAAAACAGGAATGATTAGAGTTTCTAGGACTTCAAACTAACCCTATTTCCTGGAGTCTCTTGAGGAAGAGGCAAACCTTAAGAGTAAATGTCTGGGCCAAGAGAAAAAGGAGTTTACACGCCAATATCCTAAACTGGTCTGACAGCTTAGCGGAGTGGTGCTAGGTGGCTGCCGTTAATGTTATCATCCTTAGCCAGTGTTTATTGACTCCCACTGGGCTTAGGTTCTTGCACGAGGTTCCATGGAGCTAGGAAACTAGCCCTGTTGAATACTCAGTGAACGCTCGGCATGCAGAACAACTGGCACGATTCCTGCCCCGAGAAGCCTGTGGAGGAGAACGGGAGACAGGTGTGCACAAACCTGTAACCCAAGGTGAGAGTGCTCTGCTGCTGATGTACACAAAGCGCTGAGCAGGGACAACTGAGGACGTCATTTTCTGTGGGGAAATTAGTGAAGGATTCCCAGGGAGCTGTGGAAAGGAGGGTGGGTCTAAGTAAAGTAAAGCAGAGTCTTCTGATTCCTTTAACAACTCTCAAGAAGGCACACATCCCCTCTAAACTGCCTCTCCCGGGCTCCCCGCATAGCAGCCTTGCCTGCCGCTCCCTCTGTCCGATGCTTTAGCTATCCCAGTATCTTATTCAGTAGATTGTCTTTCCCATAAAGTACCTTCTATTTCCTAGGCGGGAAAATTTCCCTTTTTTTTTCCTGAAGAATTTAACTAGTGAGAGCTCCCAACTGTGACATAGTCTCTGGCATAGTTTGGGTACGTGAAAAGGTGAGTATCGTTCCAAACCGTATAGTTAAAATGAGGACAAGAGGTCCTGAGGCGGCCTTCCCATTGTATTTAGCACTAGTTGGGACTCTTAGGGTTTTGGTGTCATGTTTGAATGGTGCATGGGGCCCGAGTCCCATAGGATAATTAGGACAATAATGAAAGAGATGGAAACAGACTTTTTTTTTAAGTATCCAAGGAAAAGGAGATTATTTAATTCATAGAGTAGATTGAGTAGGAGCAGTAGCTCTCTCTGTTACAGGTGAAAACTTAGCATATACAGGATGATAGATAGCTTTTTTGCATTTCGTTCAAGGTAACGCAAGAAAGGACGAACCCGAATTGTAGAAATAAGCATGTAGCTGCAGTAGGGAGAGGAATTTTTTATCTGACTAGAATGTTACTAGGGCAGATCTGGAAACTCCCTTCCTGGAATTCTTTGCGATTCTCTTCCTGACAACAGGTGTAGTAGGCGTAGTGCTGCTTGGGAGCGATTGGAGGGCAAGGGTTGGGGGGGCGGGCATGTCTAGCCCTGAGGTTCTGTGATTGGCTCCATCCCCCTCAATTTCCTGGGTCATAAGAGGGCTGCTCCCTCTTCTCCCAGATGACAATGCTTTTTATGGAGCCCTACATGTTTCCTGTGGTGACATTTGGGAAAATACTTGCATATAATTTAAGCTGTCAATCCCAGGCATCTCTCCATAATTTCTACTAAGGACTTGTAAATCTTGAGGTCTGAGGAAGCTGACCTTGGAAGCTGCACGCAGTTCCTAGAGTTAGGTCCAAGAATGGGTTTTAGAGGGGGGAAAAACTTATCTCTAAGGAATATGAGGAAAGAATAATATTAACAGTTCTTTCTCTGTACACACTCACTGTCCCATTCTGTATATCCTTCCTTTTACAGCATCTTACACTTCTTTGTGCTGTCTCTTCACAAAGCCTGTTTATATTTTGGTCTTGCTCTTTGCTGCTCACACAGGTATTCTTTAAGACAGTGAGAAGTTGCTGGGCTACCGTGAATACATCAAATAAACGATGCTAGCAGGAGGGCTCCGACAGTGGGCACTTCATGTGTCTTGCTCAGCACCGTGCCTCCAGCTTGTGCCTGGTTCGTATGAGGTGCCTCAGGAATATTTGTTAAATGGGTGAACAAGTGTTTATATTTGTGAGATGAACTGCCTTCCCAAGGAGCTTATTGCTTACTGGAATGTTCTCCCTGACCGTACTGAGGGCCACAGGAATGGGAGAGCCATATAAAATATCTCCGTCATTGCTCATTGGGTGATAATGCTTTCATTCCACTGTTTGATGACAAAGGAGCGGGTCGTCTCCGTGCAAAATTAGAATTTCTACCTACAACCACGAAAACCAAAACCTGTGATATAGAAATATATATGTGGAATCCACTAAATAGAGAAAGGGCTTGTTGAGCATTAACAGTTCTCACATCAGAAAGACTCTTGGAGAAGGAACTTCACAGACGAATGGCCGTTAAGACTAGCCCTAAAATCCCGGTGAAGAGGCTCTGGTTAGTTGGCGTTCCTAAGACATCTGTCCCAGAAAACGGAAGGGTGGGTCACTGGACTTGTCCACTGAGTGCTATAGGACTATTCCCTTTGGTAGAAGTTTGGTTTCTTGTTTCTTGGATTCCATTCCTTTTGGGCTTATGATGAATTAAGGTGAATTTGAGGTCCATCCAGTTTTAGGATCTATTCTACACAGCCGTCAGAAAGGGACAGTAGGTGGCGCCAAAACATTGTCATACTTCTCGAGCTGGCTTTGGGAAAGATTCGAGGTGGAAGAGGGAAGGCTTCTCTTTTGAACTGGGGACAGAGGGGGACCCTGGCTGGTGCTCAGGTAGGAAATCCTTGTGGGCTCATTGTCTGCTGGCATGCATCACGTGGCATCGCTGGCTCCAACCATCTGCTTTGGGAAAGGATTGGTGGGGGAGGGGCAGCCTGCAAATTGAGGAGTGGAAAAAGAACCTGCTCACTTTTCATCCCTGACGTGACAGTGTCTCCTTTAGGGCCTGATTCTATCGGATGCCATGTTTCTCTTAAGGCTCTTGCCTTAATCTGGTGAACCTCTTTTTTCCTTATTTCTGTCGTTGGGCATATGCTCATCTTAGGATACTTTTCTTGTTTCAGGACACTTTTCTTATGGACAGATTTCTTTTTTTCACCTGCCTCCCATCCCAGTTTCTCTGAGGCTAGGAGTGGGGTGAAGGGCGTGGGAATGGAGACGCTGAACCCTGGGCAAATTCAAAGTGGAGGTGCTGCTCTGGAGAGCGGAGGAGGACGGGCAAAGCTGCTTCATTAGTTCTGGGTCGGCAGCAGAGCACTGTCCAGGCGGTAGGACGCCGAGGCAAAGTGTTAAAAGTCACCTCCCACCCGCCAAAGCTCAGAGTCTGGCTCTTTAGCGTCCACGTGCGGAGCAGGCACAGCCCCCAGCCCCCGGAGCCCTGACTGACTCCCGCAGCCCGGTCAGCTCTCTCCTAGCATTGTCCCTGACGCCCCTCATTTCCCCACTCCCTTCCTAAACCCGCCGGGCTGTCTCCAACCTTCATTCCTTGAGCTTGTTCCTTGGGCCTCCCCCCTTCCCTGGGGCGGGTTTAAGGGCTGGGCGGAGCTGTCCGCCCGAATCCCTTGTGGCCCCTTTGGTTCCTGGTTCTATATATATCCCTGTCCTTCTCTGAACAGGGTTTGATAGGGCTTTATGGGCATTTCCATCCGCTTCACAGGCACAGCCATCACAGAGACGTGTTTCACCCGAGAAACCTCAGCGGAGCCTGGCCTGTGGCGGACTCAGTCTGGCCCCTGAATCAAGGCTCTCTTCTCTTCCTGCCCTCTCCCAGCCCTCCCCCTCCGGCTCCCCTCTACCTACCCCCAAGTGAATAACAGAGCTCTGGGGAGCACTCAGCCTCATTGGCAGGGCACTTTGGAACTCCAGAGACTCGTGGAGAATGCTTTAGCGTCAGTTTCTCCACTGAGTTAGCTGGGGAAGGTATGAACCCTGACTTCTGGCTTAAACTCTGCCATAATAGGGCAGTCGGGCATTTCTTGAAAAGAATGGACCCCGGTGGGTGCTGGCAGGTTCTTTTGGGCATATATGAAGAGAAAGAAGAGGTCTTTAGGAACTGAGGCTGGAGGAGCCAGTGGAAACCTAGTGAGGAGGGTCAGGGCCAGAATTGGGCCCTATGAGTTCAAAGGGACCAAGGGACAAGGGTATTTAAGACAGAGGGTAGGAAAGAATACTCCCCCAAGGGACTCCCTTTTGCTCATTCTCTGACTAGGGGATAGACTGAGGGAGTCTGCTTTATTAAGGGAAAGTCTGTGTGGAATAAAGGAGAAACCTGTTAAGAAGGCTACGAATTACATGGAAAAGCAATAGGACTCCCCCCGCCCCCCCCCACACATTTGAGGCTGTCTAACATCCCAAATAATCATATTAGCTACCATTTTTTTGCACCTATTGAGGCCCTCAGGCTGTAAATCTTGTTACTCTTCACAACCTTTTTATGAGTTGGTATTTTCCCATGGTACAGAGAGTGAAACAGATTTAGAGAATAAAAGTTGACCAAAGTCACATAGCTCATAAATAAGTGATGAAGCCAGCTTGCAAAGCCAGTCGGCTGAAACCAAAGCCCACGCTCCTTCCACCACACCATACTGCCTCCCTAAGGAGCCCATAAGAAGGTGACAGAGCTGATGCCGACTTAGTTTGTGGTCTGAATAATGTTTAGTCTCTTTCCGTTATTTAAAACTTCACATTTCCACATGGTTCTCTGAACCTGACACCTGTGTTTACTCGTGAGTTTCCCCGACATTCTGGCCGATTCCTGGAGCCTGGGAATTCCCAGGGCACCAGAATGCTTGGCTGTGCCCCGTGAAGGGCTGGCCCATCTGTGTGCATCTCTTTGTCATTATCCGGCTGAACTCAGGCAAGAACGCAGTTCACTGTTGCTGCCTAAAGGCCTTCATCCCTGGCTGAGAGACATCAGTCCATTTGTGACTTTGCTGTGTCCAGAGTGGCCTGGCTAGGTATTTTCTTTTCCCTGCTATGTTTACTGTACTTTCGTGGGATTTCAGATTTCCATGATGGCGGAAGGCTTGTAAAATGCTGGGGTGGGGAAGGGTTACCGTGGCAGGAGCCCGGGCCAGGCCAGGTCGAGCCGGCATTACAGACAGCTTTTATAATGGTGTGCAAGGCTAGGAGGCTTGTAAAGGCAGTGCAGGCAGATAGGGGGATAAATCATGCAAGCAGTGGGCAGGGTGGTGAGCCGAGGTTAGGAATTAACTTTGTGTTGGATGGAGCCCAGCTTGTGGGATGGGAAGAGAGGCCTCTCCTCTTTTCCTCTCCTCTCAGCTCTGTTCTTTGCCTCTCCTTTCTGTTGGCCCTATTCACTGCAGGCTGTGACATGTTTGCCCTGGCCCTTCCTGTCCCTCCTCCAAGTTGCCTGAGCTAAATCAACAAGGGAGAGGGTACCCCAGAGCAAGGGAAGAAAGTGCTTCATGCCTCTACCAGTCAAATTGCTTTGTTTTACTGCAAATATGGAATGGAACTTCCTTCCTACAGCCGTAGATAAAGGTGTCCATTCCCAGTTCCTTTCTGCTTGTTCTCATGTATTATGGCCTTTACCTAGGAAATAGACCCGAATCCTTCAGGATCACAAAGAAAGCAGAAAACGTCCTCAGCTGTTCCGAGGTTCCCCATCCTGATGCAGAGTCTCAGCCTGCCTGAGCCAGGGCGCCGACTTTGGCTTCTCTTAAGGGCTGAGGCACATCCTGATAGCTTCATTCAGTAATTATATTTGATGTTGGTGCCTTTTTCGGTGGCGGGGGGGCGGGCAGGGGTGCCTCTGTGTGTCATGTATGGAAATGAGGAGGGAGCTGGGAGAAACGTGGAGAGGCCACATGAGCGGGCAGAGTGGACTTTGTGTATAAAAAGAAGTCGAGGTTAAATTTTCTCTGAAGACTTGTGCATGCGCATTCAGTGGCTGAGCGTTACGAGGTGGGTACTTATTGCCAGGACAGTGTGTATAAGCCTCCTCAGGTCTGAGTGACGTCTGTTATAATCTTTATTTCTCCTGACAGCCCTTTGTGTAATGCTTTGAAAATAGTGGGTAATATATAAGTGTTTTTGGCCATCTTTTGGGGGGGTTTTGATCGAAACGATCAGCGAGCCGCTGGGCCCTCTGCTCCCACTCCTGCTTTCCCCCAGCATCGCTCACCATGCGCTGCCCCTCTAATCATCACAGCTTTCAAGTGGAGGGCTCAGCCCAGACTCAAGCCGTTGACTGCATTTCTTCCTCCCCAGATCTGTAATAATAGCGCTGCCACTTTTCTTTCTAATTAGGCCCTAATTGAAAACTGGTTGCATTTGGACTTTTCTTCTGTTCTGCTTTTTAGTTCCAGTGGTGGAAAAACATTCAGCTGAGGTTTGGGTTTTTCCTTTCTTTCCCCCACCCCTTTTTCTCCTCCTCCTCCTCCTCCTTTTTTTTAATATGGTGGGATTCTTTTGGGAAAGCTGTCCCCAGCCTGCTGGAGCCCCACTCACAAACCCCAGCCTTCTCCTAGAAGACCGGGTCTTTTCAAGTGGTTTGCGTTGAACACGTCGGAGGCCCCCAATGCCTGTGACAGTTTCTGTTAATTATAGAGGCTCTTTCCCCCTCTCACATTAGTCAAAGGAGTTTTGTGTGTTTTAACAGCGTTTTCCCTTGGCTTGAATAAGACTCTGTTCAGACATTTCCTAGCGCTGGTGAGTCGGCAGCACACACTGGTACCCGGTAGCAATGTTTCCTTATTTGCTTCTCCAGGGGCTTCGGAGATTGCAGTGGAGGGATGCTTCCTAGTGTGCCTGAAAGTTAGCTGTTTCTGGGTTACAGATAGAGTTCTTACACCATCAAAAGCTTCCACAGTGCCCAGGCTCAGATATGAAGGAGTTGAGCCCTTGTGTGTGGAGGTGTTCTCCAGGCCCCTGGGTCTCTTCTTTGTGCTATCAGTCCGCCCCCAGCCTTGGCCAGTCCCAGGTGAGAGTCCCCTTCTAGCCCTTGCTGTCTTGGTTGTTGGGTTACATCAGAGCATTTCCAGGACCCTGGCAATTTCCATTTTCTATTTCTTAGGCCTTATTAGCATTGCCTCTTACAGGCCTTTGGAAAACCTATGCTGCCGTTGTTTTTCATTGGAAAGTGCCCTGCCCTTCTGTCTTAAAACCCCCAAGAATGACATTTTGCTTGTTAGGCCAAAGCATTCTAAGCAGGAATCAGCCCTGGCACATGATCTGCTTAGGGACATCTCCGAGAGGTCAGTCTACCAGTTTGAGTCGGAGAGAGCAGATCACTGAAACATACAACATTCAACTGGAAATCCTATGTGGGGCTGCATTGTGTGAATTTTGTTGGAAGTAGACAGCCTGAATTTAGTCTGGGAGGGGATCAGCACGCAGGGTCTCACAGAGGCAGCCGTGGGTGAGGCTCAGGAGACCCCTCATGGTCACGGCGTCCTTGGACACACCACTTCTAATTGTTGGATGATAATTGCTTCTCCTATTGTGGGCTTTATTGTTTTTTCTTTTTTCTTTCTCCAGAGATTTACTGAGCCGTGAATTTCTCCTTAAGAACATTTTGCTTTTGAAGATGCTCGTTTTCGGCCCCCGCGCCAACCATTTTCCTAGCTACACCCCCCCCCCGCCCCCGCCTGAGGCATTGATCTTATTTGGATGGGGACATTGTGGACGAGGATCGTGAAGAGTGATAGATGGACGAGTTCTGTTCAGGGCGTCTCCCATGGGCTTCGGTGCTTAGAGTGAGAAGGAGGAACTTTCCAGGGTATGAAACAGGTGACAGTCTTAACTATGCTAACTCTCATTTCCCTTTTTCTACAAGTGTGGTGTATTTGAAACGAATATCAGTTCTGGCTATAGCTTAGTAGGTTTGGCAGGGGATCTCAGGACATCCAGGGAAGGTTGCTGGTTCGGCTTCTCCACGGTTTATAGATGATGGAACTAAGACTTGTGGAAGCCATTGCTTGTGGAAAAGATGGACATGGAGTGAGGAGAGGACTCTTTTCTTTCTTTTCTGTTTAATCCTCACCCAAGAACATGTTTTCACTGCTTTTAGAGAGAGAGAAAGGGGGAGAGAGAGAAACATTGGTCGGTTGCCTTCTCATATGTGACCCGACGTGAGGACGAACCTGCAACCCAGGCATGTGCCCTGACTGGGAATCGAACATGCAACCTTTCGGCCTATGACACAACGCTCCAACCAACTGAGCCACACTGGCCAGGGCAAGAGGACTCTTTCCTACATTAGAAAACCAAAAGCTTTAGAGGCCATGAGGTGCTGAACCTGGAGGCATATCACTTCTCTGGACACCCTGAAGAAGGACAAAGCCGTAGGAAGAGGGTTATGAAAATTCATAATGATCACATTTTTTAAAAAAGTTCTTGGATCCGCATTCAAGGAAAGTGATTCCCCACATGGAGTATAATTTCCCGGTTCTCTTCCCCTTTTCTTCTCCGCCTGTCTCCCGCTCCCCATTGTCTTGGAGTCCGTGCTTCAGCACGTATTTGGTGCACCGAATGCAAAACATCTTCCTGCCCTGTGACCACAGAGACTGCAGCGTTGGAAATTCTCCCTGAACTGCTGACATGGTTGTGCTGTACATTGTTTACATTCTGTGACACACGTTTAACAATATAAACTGTAATATATTAAGGTAAAACATTGAACAAGGAAAGCAGAGTCAAAAGATACTAGTGATGTTTTCGGTTAGCCCCGAGGAGGTCGAGGACTTTAACTTCATCACTGCATTTTTCATGTGCCACGAAGTGACGGACTCGTGTCTGCCCCGTGCTTTGAAGGTGCAGAGTGCAAACAGTGTACCACATAAAGGCACGGGAGCTTTCTGTAAAACTGGGCAACTGATTTCAGCAAAATCTTTTCATGCATTTTGCGAAGTATATTTATTTGAAATACTTTTAGGCTGTGATTCTTGGTGGCACAAGTGTTGAGGGGAGGGTGCTGTCATGCCCTACTATGTGGTGATTGGATTAGACTCGTCTGCTTATTATTGATCATGAACGTCATGAGAGTAAGGAAAATATAACAGGGGGTGAAGGCAGCAGAGGTTCGGCACAGAAGTAGCCCAGCAGCTGTGATGTTTGTTCCTGTAAAACCGTGGGTTGCCAGAGATCAGCTTTCAGGGAAATAGTGTTTATGAGTCCTTTCTCCCCCTTCAAACAGGGACCTCTGCAACTGGGGATATGGCTTTTGGGGCATATTTCAGCAAGCTTGCCTTCCTGTTATCCTGTATCAAGGGAAGGATTTAGGTGTACGCCTTTAGGAGGCTTCTTACAAGTTCAGGGTAAGCTCAAGTTCTCCCTTCTGACCTCTGGCTTTGCTTTTAGAGAGATTGTAGTTAGCTGGCCAGTTTGGAGTATAAACGTGCACGGTTAGCTGGGACAGAATTAATAAAGTAATGATTTATATCTGCGTGGTGTTTACAGTTGGCAGAGTGCTTTCGCTTACCCTGCCTTCTTTTGGTTCTGTCTTTGTGAATTAGGATGAAGTTTTTGTATTATTACCCCTATTGTATAGATGGGGAAACTGGGGTCCTTCGGTTCCCAAGGTTACTTAGCACGTAAGCAGCTGAGCCAGGACTCAAACCAGTTTAGTTAGATGGTTCCACTAGGTGAAGTTGGTCACCTGGTCTTCTCCCTCCTGACTCTTGGTTTGACCAAGGGCCAGGGTTCAAAAGGCTAAGCTCCCCAGTGTTCTCTCCATTCAGCTTCAGTCTCTGTTATATTTTTCACTATGTTTAGCAAATTATTTTCTTTCTGACACTTTCTTTTTCCTCTCTATTCCTACTTTTCTGACCCCCACTTTCAGAGACTGCCTTATTTGCTTTCCTAGAAATTCCTCTTTTAAGGCTTTTGGGAACTTTGACCTACCAGTAGTAACGACGTTTAAGAGAGTGTTTAAAATCTCTCCTGCCCCTCTCATTCATCCCCCACCCCCAAAGCCCGGCCTCGCCCCATCCTGCCATCGTGCTGGCCAAGCGCGTGGGGCAGCTGTGGTCAGTCCCATTTATAAAACTGGTAAATATGGGACCGGTTTCTGTCCCCTCCAAAGGTCAATATTTGTGCAGAGTTTAATTTTAACTTAACAAGCAGTTGTTTTCTGCAGCTGCCCTAGTGTGTTGTGTTGTGTGTGCTTTCCTTTCCCCTCCTTCCCACTGACTCTGTGCGTCTGTGTGTGTGTATCTGTGCTCACACTGTAGACTTAGTTCTGGTCTTCAGATCCTGCAGCCCATGGGCTTGGCTGGCTTGTATCACCAGGACGTTCGGGCTGGAGGGAGCTAGATAAAGAACAGTGGGCCTAGCATGTGGGGAATAACAGCCTTTTTTCTAGGGGTCAGGGGACAGAGAACACTATTTAGTCTTTGGTAACCCTAAGGTCATCACCATATCTTCCTTTGCAGGAGAGATCCTAGAATGCAGGATTTGAGAGAAATGGTCCCCCTCTCAAAATTGGCACTGTCCCCCTGCATTGCTTTCTAAGGAGTGTGGTTAGCCCCTTATCCGAGAGCCCTGGGTTCTAAATGTCAGCGGCTGCTTCTTGAGTAAAATGAGAGGAATGTATAAGAGCATCTCTTAAGGCCTCTTCCAGCTTTGAAAATTCTAAGATTTTATGAATATTAGGGCATTGGACTGGGTATCAAGGGTAAATTCTATTCCAGTTCCTAGCTTTAACCTCGTTTTCAAAATGACTTTTCCCTCTGGTCCTGGTTAAGGGGATATGACCTTTGTTCCTTACAAGGATTTTGTTTGAATATATGAGATTTTATTTAAAAGAACTCCGAGCTGTTTAAATAAAGAGAAATACTTTCATACTAAGCTCACCTTACCTACCTGAGTCCCCTTTCACCAAGCTACTTAAGTTTTTCCTGCTTGTGGGCATGTCCCCGGTGTAGACAGTTTAGCCTGACAGGTGATCAGCCCAACCCCCCAGAGCCATAGGGTGTAGCCCGGAGGAGGCGCTGTCGCAAACGATGGTATGTGGGCTCCGGGCACAGGGGCCACCTTATTACTCTTCCTTTAACATACTGGACGTGTGCCCTACCTCAGGACCTTTTCACCTGCTGGCCCCTCCGCTAAGAATGCTCTTTCCCCCGGCATCTGCATGGCTCCCTTCTTCTCTTCCTTTGGGTCTTTTTTCATGCGCCACCTTCTAGTTGAGGTCTTCCTGGTCGCCCTATCTGAAATCCCCACCCCCGCCAGCACTTTATGCTCCCTTTTCCTGCTCTGTTTTTCTCTTAGCGCTTACTACCCAACGTACTGCAGATTTTTATTACTGCTTTTCTCCCCTGCAAAGGCGTGGATTCTCTGCGAGGGCAGGGGTTTTTGTCCGTGTGTTCAGTGCTACCTCCCCAATGTCCCCAGAACAATACCTGTCATGTAGGAGCTCTTACAATGTGTTTGTCTAATACATGGAAGGAAGGAAGGGAGGGAGGAAGGAAGGAAAGGAAAGTTCTCTCTAAGGCTCCCCAAACTGATGATTCTTCATGGCGGGTACGTAACCCATAGGGAAGGTGGTCAGAATAATTTGGAGGCCTTTTCAAACTATTCATACCCTTGCCGAAAATTCTAACATATGCCCCCTCTACCCCAGCATGGTGAGGGATCATTGCACATGACTTATAGTTACTGATGAAAATAGATGGTATGCCTCATGTGTGTTGGGTGGAGAAAAGCAGGGAACCACTGTCCCAGGCAGTCTAGCAGGCCTGTCCCCTCCTGGCCTGTGAACTGCAGGCAGCCATCATGGCTCGGAGGAGATTTGTTGTTTTTCTCCCCTTTCCCAGCTTCCCCTACCTCCTATATGCCCCCAACCCATGCCTCCTTACCCCTCCCCTTTCCTTTATTCTCAGCCAGACACCCGCCCGCCTCCAGCACACAGAGGCTGCCTACATTGTGAATGGTTGTAGTTGGGACACAGAGAGCCCTTGATGGCAGCAAGCGCTTCTTGTGACATCAGCTCTGTGGCTTTAGGGGGAAGGCTGTGGCTCTGGGTCCCCAAGGGAGGGGGCTGTTTTTCTCTTCTTGATCGTTCACGTTGGTGCCGTCTGACTTATAAACTTTAATGGCCAGTTTTAAAGGTTACTGCCATGGGGCACCTTTGTTGCCAGTTTTAGTTTTTTAATTTGGAAACTTTTTTTCCCCTTGTGGTCTTGGGAGGAAAGATTTGGGGCCATTTGGGGCTGGGAATTGGCATTTGTGGGTGATGATGAGATAGCACAGCAGCATTCTGGTTCTGGCTCCAATAACCAGAATCTCTGGCATGTCATCCAATGGTCCAAATGAACCCCCAAATGAGAAGGGGAAGACTGACATTGAGATGTATAGTCTTGGGCAGTATGGTCAAGGATATAGAGGGTTGGGAACTTGTTGGGCTGTATGAGAAGAATGGTAACCATAACACTGGGGTACTGGGAAAGGAAGCAGACTTCTCATTCTTATTCCAAGACTTTAACTCTTCCTTCACCTGCGCCCCAGTCCTTTGCTCGGAATATGAACACCATTGACAATGGTCAGGTTTAACAGGTATGGACACAAGGCTTCAGACATAGAATTCATAGTCGGGAATGTGGCCCGTTGGTTATTGCCCAGAGGAGCCCGCATACAGAACAGAGGAAGCTTCTTTTTGCCAAGAGGAACCTGCTACAGAAGAAAGGGATGGCTCAGATCTCTAAGATATGCCGTACAAGGGCAGGCCCCTCTGGACATCATACAGGGTCTTGGATTCAGATCTCGCTCCTGGCTGTACTTTCCTGGGCTGGACAGAGCTGGATTTGCTTCTTGTTCCCTGTGATGCAGGGCGGGGGAGGAGGTGTGGGGGTTGGCTCGGGGCTGGGCCACAATTAGTGACCTGGAAGCCGGGCTGGGCACCCAGAGGCTATAAATAGCAGACATGGAGCAGTCGCTGAGCAGACTCGAAGCCCAGCCAGACTAGCCGCATTTCAAGTGGTCTGGGTGGGATTTTTTTTCTCTGTTAACCATTTGTACATCTGGTTTCCTCAGTGTTGGTGGGGGCAAAGGAGGAGGGTGGGGTTGAGAGCAGCAGAACCAGAGGTTCATCTGCAGAGTAACTCCTTGATTAATTATGTTATGTGTGTATCTTGGAGCTTCTAGGGTCCTTACCAGGCATCTGGGAGTAAGAATGGTGGCTGCCAGATCAGGTCCCAGAGCAGGCCGCGTGGTGCGGGAAATGCAGAAGTCCTGCAGGGCCCTTGGCACTAAGGTACGGTGGGCGTTCCTAAAGAGGGAGAGAAGCGGAGTCTCAGAGGGAGCCACTGGGATCATTTGGGAGCAGACCTGGCGTCTTATTTCTTAGCGCCCTGTGGAACTCGGTACCACAGACCCTCTGTCACGGCCGAGCCCATCGGCTCACTCTTCCTTGCAGGCCGTGCTCATCCTCGCCTCTCTGCATTTGTCCCTGTCAAATGCCCTGGGTTCGAAGCCGGATACTTTGGTTTGAATTCCAGTCCTTCCACTTATTTGTCGCTTGGGCATGTTATTTAAGCTCCCTGGGCTTCTGTTTAGTTCATCTGTCAATGAGCGATTTTCATAAAATACATCCTAAGATCCCTTCTAGCTTTTATAAGCCCATAAAATGATTCCAGTCAGCCCATTGCTATTTCTCTTCCTCAAGAAGAAAATTCGCCTCTGCCAGGAAGCCTTCCCTGAGTTACCAGTTTAATTCTTCCCAGACCATTAGCAGTTACATAAATAGTTTATCCTATTTTCTCTTGCATTTATCATCTCTTTCTTTGCAGTTATTTTCTTGCTATTTTCACATATTTATGTTTTGTCTCTTCAAGTAGATTACGAGTCCTTTGAAGCAGGCAACCATATCTTCTCTGGCTCTACCTACCACTCACAGCACTTAACGTTGTAGGCGCCACTGAAGCCCACTAACACTGCCCGAGAGTCAGGCAGCGGGCCGACTTGAGTGGAATGGGAAATGGGAAGAAATGAATATGGTTTCAGCAAACTCCACTTTGAGAGGTATCTTTGTTGGAATAAAATGGAAAATGGAAACACAGATGGGAGATTCCGTGACTTTTACCCAACCATGGGATTCCAGTCCCACTGCTTTGCCAATTCTTCTTCTTGCTCCTTTTTTCTTCTCTCGTCGGCAGGTGCTTTTATTTATGAGAGCAGTCCGAACCAGTGGGTTTTTTGGACACTGCTTTAATAACACTGAGTGTGGGGTTGTATCTTGCATAATGGCAAAAGGACTTTCTGTTCCAAGCGTAGGCTCTTTGTATTAGGTTTCAGTTCTCCTAGTTTCAATAATCCACCTGTTTGCAGACTTCCTTTATGCCTGGAGATAAGGATAATAACACTCGTTGATAGCTGTGAAAATGTATGTGACATTGTTTCCTCTGAGTCCAGGGAGAACAGCGTCTCTCCTGGTTGGCCTTTCTGTCACAGGGCTTTGATCTTCCACCCACTGTTTCATTTTTTCTCCTACTTTCAGCTCTTTGGACCAGGCTAAACAATCCCTCCCCTCTTGAGTGTTTACACTCTCCCGGTGCTAGCAGAAGGTTATCGTGTCTAGTCTCAGACGTCGCTTAGGCCATCTGCCTCTTCCGAGCCCCTAATCGCTGCTTTTTCATTCTTCCCTCCCCTGCCCCAGGTCAGCTATGTGACTCCTCCTGGGATTCCCTCAAACTGATCTCCACAGTTTTGGTGCCAGAGTGCCCAGTAGTGGGCACGTGAACCAGGCAAGGTCTCCTTAAAGCAAGGAAAAGACAGCATTTCTCTATCTTCAAGGAGTGATACCTTTCAGCCCCGGGTTTTGAAGCAAAGAACTTGGTTTTGTTGGTATTACCTTTCTTTCAGTTTGGCCACATCATAAACATTGATTGAGCACCTATAATATGCTGGCTTCTTATTAGATACCAAGCATATAACTCTATTGTATTAAACTTAGCAGGCATTTAAGTAATGACTATTTGCAAGATATTATGTTAGAAGATGGGGATTCAAAAATAACTGAATCCAGAATTTGCCCTCGAGGAGCTTATAACCCAGGAGAAGTACCTGTCAGACATGTCAATAGGGAACTACAGTGCAGTGCAGAACAAAATGAGAACAACTATAGGCTTGAGTAATGTGCTTTGTGAGAAAAGAAAAAAGTAAGGTTTAGCCCTGGCTGCTGTGGCTCAGTGGATTGAGCACTGGCCTGTGAACCAAAAGGTCGCTGGTTTGATTCCCAGTCAGGGCACATGCCTGGGTTGCGGGCCAGGTCCCCAGTGGGGTTGTGCGAGAGGCGGCCAATGTATCTCTCACACATGGATGTTTCTCTCCCTCCCTTCCCCTCTCTCCAAAAAAAGTAAATACAATGTTTTTTAAAAAAGATAATAAAGAAGGTTTAACTTTGGCTTTTTGAAGGAGGGCAGTTTGTGAGCTGCAGGAGGTGACCAGGGAAGACTTTAAGAGAAGAGATGTGAGCTGGAGCTTGAAGGATAAGAATTTCTCTAAGTAAAGAATGTGAAAAAGGATATTAAAGTAAACAGCATTCATTCTTTCTAGACATAATTTTTGAGAGAATGGGAAAAGGGCAAATTCAAAGAATGGCCCTATTTCTTAAGTATTTTTAGTGCCTCCTCTGCACCGGTCACTGTTCTAGATGCAGAGATAGAGCAAGAACCAAAACGAGTGTTTACCATCTTAGAGCTTACCGTCTCGTGCGCTGTCAAAACAAATGTGGCATTGCTCTTCTGTCCCATTACTGTCATCATTCACCATACTTCTTGCTGTAGTAAGTCCTTTGAACTGAAAAGAAATAATGTCTCGTGACTCTCTGGGCATTGTCATCTCCTTATTTGGTGCCATCTACATATTTCTTGATTGTTTCTTTTTAGCCAGGTTTCTGACAGGTCAGTAACTGAGACCAGAATCTGTCACTTCCTCAGACAGCCGTGATGATTGGTGTTTTTGGTAAATATCCCACGTCATCGGAAGATTATGAGGCGTCTTATATCTTATGTCTTATACTTACAACACACTTCCAGATTTTCGGGAAATTGATCATCTGTGTGAGTAACAACGGGTAAATATTAAACTAGAAAATGTGATTAACTAGAATTCCTCAAGCAAGCAAGCGGTCGGCACTCACTGGCGCTGTGTTTGCCTTGGCCGAATCTTCTCCGCTTCTCTCAGTTACTGTGCTGATTCTCAGGGCCCATCTTTTGCTCAGCTGATGTGTGTTTCTGTTTTACCCATGGTCTCTCTATGGCTTTGGGCCATTTTCATTTGGTCAAGTTAAGCCTTTCTTCCCAAGTCTGCAATTGCCTTTGCCTCAATTCTAAGAGAGGCTGACAGTAGGAATGAATCCAAAATTCCATTCATTTTATATTCACCACATCTGGGTTTCTTTTAGCATCATTTTTCCCCTTGAGAACATTTTCAAGGTTCTCCTAATTTTCTAGTGGTTTTTTTTTTTTTGGGTAGTGGAGGGGTGCCTTTTGGAAGATTACTAAGACATTTCCAGGACTGACTATCTAGTCTTGAGTCTATTTATGCACACCCCCCCGCCTTCTCTACCACCTTCTCTCCTATAGTAAAATTGTTTCCTTTCCTCTCTTCATTTACTGTGTAGGCATCTTATTCTTAAGACCCGGGCTGTTGGCGATACTTACCCTCTGTTCCCCTTTGTTTCCTGGGGAACCATCGGTTCTCCAAAGAGGAGTCTTGATATATCTTGCATTCTCTTATAAGGGAACACTCTAGGTAGAGAGTTTCCCTTCAGCCAACTACCCTAGCCTGTCAGTTCCAGAGCTCTGTAGCGGGACCTATGCAGCTGTCGGCACTGTTCTCAACCACGAGGGGACACTCTGTTGGCCCCACTGTGGGGCGACACCTCCCTTTCCTGTTAGTCAGTCTGCGTCTGGTCCTGGGGCCACCACACTCAGCCTCCCTGTAGGTGTGTGCTCCACGGCTCCCGGGAGTTCCATTCACATGAGTGTGATGCCCCCGGAGTCTTGCAGTTTAGCTTAACCTGCCTTTAGCTCAACCAAGGCAATGTCAGTATTTTGTTTTTCAAACCTTAGGCAAAACAGAACCAAAAATACCAAAACAAGAACCCTCCCACTCCTCCCCCAAACAAACCTTTAGATAGGTATAAATTCTTCCTCATGCTATCATGATGTAATGCATAAATAATGCAAGTTCTATTAAAAAAACAAACAAACAAACAAACACTTTACATATGTGTGCTCTGGAGTTAGGCAGACCTGGGTTTGAATCCCGACTGTAACATTTACTGGCTATGTGACTCTGTGAGCAAGTTACTTAACTAGTCTAAGTGAGGAACCTAGAGTCAGGTAGTCTGGGTTCAAAACCTGGTTCTACCGGTTATTAGCTGTGTGACTTTGAGAAAGTTACCTGACCTATCTGGCTTAGTTTCTTTTTGTATAAAATGGGCATATTAATGCCCTCTATAGCATGGTGAGAGCTCAAGAAGACAATATAACATAGTTAGGTATTCTTCATAGTGCCTGGCACATAATAAGTATTCAAAAGTATTGGTCATGTATATGATTATTATTCTCCTGTTGTTTTACCGGTAGCAATCACTATATTTAATGAAGACAGTATCCTCTTGGTTCAATGTTTATGTATACAAACAAATTCGAAGACCGTTTTTTTATTCTTAAACTGATATATCCTCCCCCACCAGAACAAATAAAAAGGTATTCACATTAAAAGATGAATGAGATTCTCTCTTTCCATCAGCCAGCAAAAATACCCTGTGACAAGAGCACGGGGTATTGGGCATTTTGTATGCAATTTTGGTGAGAAGTTAAACTGATACATTATTTGGGGAGTGCAATTTTTTGGCAGTGTCAGATATATCCTTTCATTCAGGAGGTAGGAATGTAATCTGTAGAATTATTAACATGCGAAGACATGTGCACAAGTATTTTCAAAGCCACACTGTTTATAATAGAGAAAACTGGAAACACTTAAAATGCCCATTGTTATGTAAATCTGAAAAATTATGGCTTATCCATACACTGTAGTACAGTGAAACCATTGAAAAGAATGAGGTCAATTTGGATATACCTTGAAAAGATGTCCATGATATACTATTAAGTGAAAGAAACAAAATGCATAAGAATATATGTAATGTGATCCCATTTAAGGGGGGAAATCCTGTGTATGGGAGTTTACATAACAATAGGAAAAATCTGGGAGGACACACACCAAGTCCTGCACAATGGTTGCCTCTGAGGAGTGGGTTGGAAGTGAAGAGAGGGGGTCTTTTGCATATATTCTTCTGTAGTGTTTAAACTTAATGTAAAGCGTAAACTTAAGTGTTAAGTCAGTATTTTTTGTAACTTTTTAATATTTATTTATTTATATTCTCACCTGAATACAGGGTTATTAATTTTAGAGAGAGGGGAAGAGAGAGAGAAAGGGAGGGAGAGAAACATCAGTTAGGTTGCCTTTGATACGCATCTGATGGGGACCAACCGTGCAACCTAGGCATGCGACCTGACTGGGATTCGAACCTACGACCTTTCCATCTACGGGATGACACCCAGCCAACTGAGCCACACCAGCCAAGGTTTTTGTAACTTCTTTTAAAGGAAGAAAATAAATGGATGAGTTTACACAGTATGACTCCTTATCCTGGTTTCTTAGCTCCACTGGTTTAGCTTCCTGGCCTCACTTGTCCAGGCTCCTTGCCTCAACCCTGTCTGGGCTGGGAGGGAATTCTCAGTCCCTCTGGGAATTTGCATTCTAATTCTCTTCCAGAGTGTAAGCACTAGATGAGGTCCTCTGGATTCTTGCCCATATTTCACTGCCTCTTTGCCACTCTGCCCTTTGTAGAACACCCTAATTTCTAATCTAACAAGGAAGCTACTTCCCTAACTGGCCCCAGGAATTCTGCTTAGGACTTTAGGCATACCTGTACTAACTTTTCACAATCTTTTCCTTTCTTGAAACTTTCCTTAGCTCCTGGATCCTTGAAAACCTTGTTCTCAACTCTTGATAGAGGTGTGTCTATTTGTTTGACTTCCTGATATTAAAGCTGGTGCTGTTCTTTGGTGATGCTTAGAAAATTATCCTTTTGTTCTAGACTAGTTCTAGACTAGTTCTAGAGTAGACTGATAAATACAGTGTGACTTCTACTGGCATTGCCACATTCCTGGCTGATTCTTACCTACGTCCACCTTCCTGCAAAAATAACAGAAGGCTTCCTTCTCACCACCACTCCCTTTAGTGGAGTCCACCTTTCAGTTTGAGGAACGTCTTGTACTTCCTCATTCTGTCCTCTTTTCCTACCCATCCCCAGTTCCTGGACCCTTCCACTGTGCCTTCTGGAATTAATAGTGCATCTTCAGCAAAATCTTATCTCCAGTCTCTGAGCGTTTCTTTCTCCTTCTTGCTCAGAAACCTGGCTTTGCCCTGAGGACACTTCTCTCTCTTCTGACCTCTACATGGTGGCTATTTTTTCTCCCATAGTCCTCTAACCACTGAGTATTGGGGTGGGATATGTGTCCTCCTTGCTTCTAATTGCTGCTTTCTCACCCTTCTTCTTCCTCTTCCCTAAAAACCCCTGTTTTGAATCTCCTATCATCAGATTTTATATCATCCAGGGCTCTTCACTGTGGCAATGCACGGACACTGAGTCATTCCCACTCTCATTTCTTGAGCACTTCAGCTCCTGACTCACTGCCACTTTCTCCAGTTTTCTCTAATTGTCATGACTTCTGCTCTGTCTCATTCACCGATCTCTGTGGGCATGCTCTAGAGCAGCAGTTTTCAGCAAGGGGAGATTTTGCCCTCGGGGACCATGGACGATGTCTGGAGACAGTTTCGGTAGTTGCAACTCCAGAGATACTACAGGCACGTAGTGCAGTGGGTAGCGTGCGGGGTGTTGCTCAACATCCTATAGTGCACAGTATGGCCCCCCGTGACAAAAGATTGTCCAGCCCGTGATAGTAGCGTTACTGTTTAGAAACTTAGTTCTAGAGTCTACTCTAGATTGTCATCACCAGTAACTGCAGCACCCCCCCACCCCACCCCACCCCCGCCAAGATCAATTTTATACATTCTACTTTCCAACCACTTCCTCCTCTTATTGTTCCTGCTCTCTTTCTCTACCTCTACTCAACAGTGCTTTAATCCCACGGAGACCTCCAGTTCATTGATCCTGCCCTCATTTCCTTGTCCTGACTCCTTTGATGTCCTGCTTCCCTTCCTTACCCAGCTTCTGTGGTCAGTCAGTCATTGTAACCACTGTGCTGCCCGCACTCTGGATTCTGTTGCCCATCTCTTGTGTTGTGTACAGTTAAATCCTGATTTTTTTTAACTCTTCCATAGCTGCATACATGGGCAAAGGTAGTCAGGAAAAGAAGCATAGCAACCATGCTCATCAGTTTCAGTTGAAATTCTTTTTTTAATTTATTTTATTTATTTATTTCTAGAGAGAGGGGAAGGGAAGGATAAAGAGAGGAAGAGAAACATCATGTGTGGTTGCCTCTCACGTGGTCCCCACTAGGGACCTGGCCTGCAACCCAGGCATGTGCCCTGACTGGGAATCAAACCGGCGACCCTTTGGTTCACAGCCCACACTCAATCCACTGAGCCACACCAGCCAGGGCTCAGTTGAAATTCTTGAACATGAACCTCAAATGCGCCCTTAATACTGCCAGGCAATCATATTATATTTCCCTCTTCCATCATTCTAGACAACTTTCATACCTTCTCCTCTTTCCTCAAGTCTCTATCACCTTAACCTGGCTTCCAGTTTTGCTGGGGGGAAAAGAAAAGTCAGCCAGAAGTGAACTTTATCAGACTTACACCACCACTAATATTTACTGCTAACACCTTCATACACTGCCTTTCTACCTGTCTGCAGAGATAAATTAGCTGTCTGCTTGTCTAGAGGCAGTCCCTCCATTTATGCATTAGATTTCAAGTCACCTATCAATTTGTCCGGTAATTCTTCTGTTTCCTTTCTATAGATTTATCATATCAATATACAAATGTGCTATTATTTTTCCCATTTTAAAAATGCTCTTCTTGCCATGACAGTTGTGGCTCAGTTAGCTAGGCATCATCCCCCAGAGCCAAGGTTTGCCGGTTGGATTCCCAGGCCGGGCACATGCCTAGGTGGCAGTTTGGTCCCCTGTTGGGGCATGTGTTGGGAGGCAAGTAATCACTGTTTCTCTTGCATTGATGTCTCTTTCTTCTCCCCCTCTCTAAAAATTAAATAAATATTTAGAAAATTTAAAAAATAAATAAAAATTTTCCTCTTGATATCCTAATTGCCCACCAGTAACTACACAACTTTTTTCCTCCTTTTGCTGTAAAACTTCCTACAAGAGTTGTCTGTTCTGTGTATGTATTCCCCTCTTCCAGCTCTTTCTTAAAATCATGGTGGGGTTGTGACTGCCATCACTCCCCTGAAGTTGTTTTTGAAAAGGTCACCCATGACTTTCTCTTTGTTGCAAAATCCAAATGGTTAGTTCTTGGTTCTCATCTTATTTGGTCTATAAGCAACCTTTGATATAGTGGTCACCCAGTTCTTCTGTGTGTGTGTGTGTGTATGTGTGTGTGTGTGTGTGTGTCTTCTAAACTGTATTTGAAACTGAGAAAACATTTGGAACTGAAAAAAAAAAATCTTCCTAGAGACAAGGCCCTGAGCACAGAGTCTGTCCTCAACCATAAAGTTTTACATCAACTGTACAGAACAAAATTAGCAACAAGTGATCTTTGGCACTAGAATGGGTCATTCCTTAGCTAGTCATACAATATTCAAACTCATACCACATGACATTAGATTGCTGGTTAACAGTTGGATTTTACACTTAAATTACCTTCAAAAGTTGGAAGTCCTAGCTTAGTTTTTCAGTATCAATATACCAACTGTAGCTAACAGTGCCTGCAGTAGAGACTTCTATAAGAGATCTGTTAAAGAAAATGCAACTGAGTGTACAGTGAGGAAAAAGATTTCCAATCAGGGAAGCATATAGCCAGTTGTCTTTGCTGGTTCCACCAGCCGACCCTGAAATGCAGAATTCTTACTTCTTTAATTTCTGTAGCTACTTCGCACAGGAGTAGAACTTTCTTCTGTTCAGACTACTGGGTTTTGGAATACTGTGAGTAGCGGTGCTGAGTGGGGCCGTGCTCATTCCGTGTTAATGTTCACCCAGTCCGTCCTGACACACCTTCTTCCCTTGGCTTTCAGAGCTGTGCTCACTTTCCTGGTTTTATTTTCCACCTCTCGGTTCCTTCTTCACAATCGCCTTTGCTGATTGCTTCTTTTCCGCACTGCCTCTAGGGCTCAGGCCTGTTCCTCTGCTGTTCTCTGCATACATTCCCTCTGCTGGTGATTGCATTCAATCTCATAGCTTTAAATACCATCCTCCCCAACCCCAGACTCATTTCCAACTGCTTGTTCAACATTTCCACTTGAAAGTCTAAGAGATATATCAAACTCAAACATTCAACTTGAACTCCCGATGTTTCTGCCCCTCTCCACACCACACATGTGCCAAGCATGCTTCCCTTATAATCTTCTCCTCCCCAGTTGATGGCAACTCCATCCTTCTACTTGCCTGGGTTAAAAATTTTGGAGTCATATTTGACTCTGTCTTTCTCTCATACTCCACTTTTTCTAGCCCATCAGGAAATTCTGTGGGCTCTTCTTTAAAAATAAATACAGACTGCTGCTGCTTTTCCAACCTTGATTGGAGCCACCATCATTTCTTGCTCAGACAACTGCAGTGGCCTCCAAACTTGTCCCTGGGCTTCCTCCTTTTCTCTCCTTAAGTCTTTCCTTAACTTGGAAGCTGAAGTGATCCTTTCACGTTCTTACAAAAGCCAACTTGGAAGCTAGACTCAATGGAACTAAGAAAGGAAGAAAGCTGATTGGGCCAAGTGTTTCCTTAGCCTTCCTCTGGTATCCACCACCCACCTTCCCTTTCTCGGAAGGGACTGAAAAGTCTTTCACATCCCTGGTCAGCCCTTCTTTAGATCCTCCCTTAGGTACCCTTCTACTTCCTCCCTTAGGTGCCCTTCTACTCCGACTAGTGGCCTTTGAGGCCGGGGCGGGGCAGTATTATTCCCTGGGATGGGAATCAGAAGGAATAAAATTCCTCTCCCACTCTCCTTCTCTGGTAGGTTGGAGGGCCGAAGCCTAGACAGATAATGTTTTATTATCAACAGGTGTTCAAGATGCCCTGTAAGCAGAGCCTAGATTTGGTCCTTCCTTCATCCTCTCTCCTGGAGATGAACCCTGGAGTGGCGGCTCTGTTCCCCGGGGTCAGCCTGGTGTCATGGCTGCCTGTTCTTGCCTCCTAAGTGAGCGTGAGGATAGGGGGGTTAGCAACTCAGTGGGAATCCTCAACCCACCGAATTGTGGCTTCCTGTGTCAGCTAGGAAATGCTAAGTTAGGTTAATTGAGGCATTCTCACCTCCACAGTGAAATGTAGGTCCAAAAGAGTGTGTGATGTGCTATACCTACAGATGATCTGGATATTTTAGGGCACCAGGGCTATAGCCAGGAGAGAGGACAAGGAATGCTGTGAGTCCTGGACTGAGGGACCAGAAGTCTCAGGAAGCAGCTTTTAGTCTCAAGCCCACTCACATCCGCACGGGAGAATTCCTTCCAATCAGGTCCGTCTTGACTCCTCCGCAGATTCACACTTCTCTCCTTCTCCAGCCCCCGTGTCCCGTCAGCCACCCTCACTGCCCCCACAGTGCCACCACACTCCTGTTCCGAGTTAAGGTCTGACTTGAAGTACATCTTTTAAACCTCCACTTTTTCTCCCCGTGTTCCATCTTTTTTCTGGTATCTCTTTAATGCCTGGTTGGGCCTGCTAGTGTCCCCTAGGCACTGCACTCTAGAGTCAGCGTTGGACAAGATTAGGTCACATCCCTCTGTTGCTACCTCAGCCGTGGGTTGGGCAGGTGCCCTGTTGTGAATGAGCGTTTTGAGTAAAACGCTGGCAGATAACTAGCAGTTGACCTTCTAGCACTTCAGCTTCCTAAACCTACAACCTGCTACTCTTCTTGACTAATCTTCTTGCGATCCAGAATGGTTTTTCCCCTAGAACCTCGACTCCTTGGGATCCTTGTGCTTCTTTAAACTCGGAGTCCCTGGGGCCAGGCACGGGTACCGGTCTGGAGAGCGTGTCCCTCACAGGACTCGAGGGGCTTGGGCTTCAGGAGTCACTGCAGATGTTGTGTTAAATAACTTCCCCTTTTTCACTGGGGTGTCTGATTTGGATTTCACTGTTTTTAAAAATATTTTCACTCTAAAGTATTTAATACATACAAAAATATATGACATATTTAAGGTATAAAAGATAATTAAATAAGAACTGTGTCCCACCATTCACTGCGCTTTCAAACACTTCATTAACAGCAATATTCAACCCCTTGTCCGCTGACTTCTCTCCTGCCTGCCCTCAGCGGGATTGCAAACAGTGGGAGGAGCGGCTGGGGAAGACTTGAGGGTCATTCTACTCCCTCTCCAAAGAAGTGTCCCGGCCTACCTCTGTCTGTGCAGCGGGAGGGGGCGGGGTTAGGCATCGACGGGAAAGCTGTTCGGGACAGTCTGTCTTCCTCAGTTTCTCCCCCTCAATGACACAGCGTATCTATTTACGACGCATTTTCCGAGAGGACCTCTGACAGTTCTGGCTTCATTTTCTGGATATTTATGTCTCCCTTTTGCCCTTCCCTCCATAAATCTAAAGATCTACAGTGATCCAGGTAGTGCTGAGACTTCTTCATTGATTTTTCATCCTGCTGCATTTTGTCTGGCTCAACATCCAGCGGCAAACCGCTCAGACTCGCCAGCCAGGGGTAGCCACGAAGCAGAGGAAAGGCAGCTTTTCCTGTTCCCCTGAGACATTTGATATTATTAGTATCTGCTACAGCAGACTCACGGCAATCAGCAGATATGGGCTTTACAGGGTCCAGAGTGTACAGACTCTGAGATGTTAGGAATTTACTATCTAGTAGAACATTAGTACATACAAATAACATAATCATCAACATATTTCAATAAGCTCATTTGTTTAAGGCATTATCTCAGTAATTAACTGTAAGGAAGAAGATCCCCTCAATGAGCTTAAGTAAAATGGCCAAAAGGAAATTGAAAAGGCACATGAGATCTGTCAGTACCAAACTGAGGACAGTTAGCTGTGCCTCACAGCGGCCGGAATGGCAGCTTCTTCCTCTGGGATCTAGGGAGCGCTCATCTCTGCCCCTCGCAGCCGACCCACCGACCGGCTGGGTTCTGCTCCTACAAAGTATTGACCGACCTGTGGCTTTGGCTTGTCTTGTTGAGAATCCATGCTCGGAATTCAACGTTTCACGATTTGGAGAAGGGAACAAATCGCATCCTTAATTTCATTAACCTGTAACTGAAACTTAGCATTTTCCAAATGTAAGCAAAAAGCACTGTGGCACTAACAGTATCTGCAATTTTTGTCTCCAGTAGTCTTCATCGGTGCTTTCCTGTCTTTTCATCGGTGCACCAGGTGCCATGAAATGTAGTTTATTCTCATCACTACTTGAAATTATGGCAGTTATTAGCCCTGGCTGGTGTAGCTTAGTGGATTAAGTGCGGGCCTGTGAACCAAGAGATCACGGTTCGATTCCCAGTCAGGGCACATGCCTGGGTTGCAGGCCAGTTCCCAGTAGGGAATGCACAGGAAGCAACCATACATTGATATTTCTCTCCCTCTCTCCTTCCCTTTCCCTCTAAGGATAAATAAATAAAATCTTTTAAAAAAATTATGGTAGTTACTAGACCCACCACTAGATCTTGTAACTTAGTGTGTCAGTAAAGAAGCACATGTTATCATACTGCAAATGTTTAAAATATTGGGATAATGGCATTTTGATGAATTGGTTTATTTCATAATTCTATTTTATTTTATGCATCTAAAAAAAAGGCTCCACAGCCTTTGCCAGAGCCTCCACAGATTGCCGGAGGAGTCCACAGCATTAAAAAAACCCCAAAACAAAACTAAGAATCCATGCCCTATGACTTTTGGGTCACGGAACTAATGGCAAGACTGGTCCAGGGATTGAGTTCTCTTAGGTCAAGTGCCCACCCTTCATCTGATTAGCTGGGGCCAGGGGACTAGGGTCACATAGTACAGATCTGACCCCCTCCCTCATCTTGCCCTTTCAAGGAGAGCTGTGGGTGAGTAGGACATGCTTCCAAAGAAGGGAGCTTGATTGAGCCGGCTACCTTAGTTTACTCTGTAGTCATTTATATTTGATATAGAGAACAGTTTTCTTCCACAGTCATACTGTACCATCCACCTAGAAAGTATGTGCTATTGATCCCAAAGGAATGAGGAAGTAGAGTGTAGATATATTGATATGAATTCAGAAAGAGCCATACTGATGGCCCTAAGTAGCATTTTAGTATGGTAAAAAAAAAATAATAATAACACAACATAGCGATTGGAATAATAGCAAGGATTTGACGTTGAATGAAAAACATGTATTCCACCCCCTCACTCAGGATCATGGATCCTGGGAAAGCCACTCTTCCACCCTTGTTTTCTCCAAATTATAATTTTCCCCATGTTGGTTATGGAAGGGTCCAGTGTATTCATGTAAGATTTGCAAAGTCCTTACACTAGGAGAACAACAGGATCACCGCCCCCACACCCCGTTCAAAGACAGGCAAGGGAGGTTTGTGCTGAGGACATGCATTCTTCTCACCTTGGGCCAAGTTAGGAGTCTGAGCAGATTTTCAGAGAATCTCATTTTCCTGGGACACTCTCACACAGATTTAATTGCAAAACATCATTTCCCACGTAAGACTGTTTCCCCTTGCCAGCCTTCCTACTGTCCCGTCATTAATTTGGCTAGACCTGGCAGCAGTGATTTGGGCTGGGGCTGTTAGTCGGCTGGTTCCTGTGGATTTGCCTCCTGTTTGCAGCTCAACATGCTGTTCTGATTTAATGGACATACCTTCACCCCAGTCCCACCCTCCAGATCTACCCTATGGTCTTGCTTCTGTTTGCCTCTAGAGCAGGTTAAAAGCAGGGAGTTTGGGGGTGGGGCTAGGAAATCCCTGACAAGGATGAAAAATCCTGCCTGCTTTCTGCTATTCTCTCAGAGTAGACTGTGCACAGGCCAATGTCACAGAACTGGACCTGTTTTACCAAATGCACAACCATTCATGTATTTCTTTGGACCTAGAACAATCTGGCTCAGAGAAGATGTCTAGTAAGTGATTCTTCAATGAATACATTTATTTGTTTTTGTAGCTTGAGACTTTCTCCCTGATTCTGCTTTCAGGACATAATCTCCTGCTAGTAAGCAAGGACTTATTGTGTGTGTGTGTGACACAGAGAGACACATATATACACACTTTCATTCATTTAATACAGACTTTGAAGCAGCTTTTTTCAATAATCCTTTGAATGTTATATTCTCCCAGTCCTGGAAAATAGTGTCCCTATGGCTTATCCCGAGATTTTGCGGTAGAATATTCTTATGGGAGACTAATCCAGCATCCCTGGACCTCTGGCTGGCGTCAGCAGGAAGCACCCTCTGGGACAAAGTCAGGTTCAATGGCAGAGAAGCTCAGACTATGGGGAGCAGCTGTCTGAGGATCTCAGGGCACTACTGTGAAAGGGGATGAGAGCTCAGTACTACCAGGTCCAGTTATTCCTTCTCTGTGGGTCTTAGGGAGACTCGCCTCCCTGCCCCCTCCTCCTATCCCGCCCCCACCGAAGCCAGTGCATCCCTTGCCTGATACCGACAGTTCTTGCTCTTAGAATGCTGATGTGGAGAGCTTCCTAAGGAAAGAACTTACAAAAGTGACTCTGAGGTTGTGCTGCTGGCTCTAGCTTAAACTTACCGGGCTGTGAGCATGGGAGTGTAGGCCTGCCAAGGGAAGAGCTGAGAAGTCCCCAGAGTTTTAGTTTTTTGTTTTTTGGACTCAGTGAGAGATGGCAACCAAGGGCTCGTATCCACCCAGGCTAGTCAGAACAGGGACCTAGCCAGGATTGGAGGGAACTTCCATCCCAAAGCTCTGCCGCAAATATATACTATAACCTCTGTGAGAGCAGTGGCCGTGTCTGTACCCCCAAATGGAACCCCCAGCACCTACTGCAGGACCGGCACGTAGTACGTAAATACTGGCTGAACAAACTGAGCTTTAGGGGCTCACAGCCTTGTGGGGGAGATAGGAAACAAGTACACAATAAATAATCGAAAATGATTACAATCATTTTGAGGTCAAAGAATAGAGTGCTATAAGAGCAAATACTTAAGATGGCATGGTCAGCGGGCCAGAGGAAGTGACATTTGAACTGAGATCTGAAAGATGAGAAAGAACCAAGCACTTGAAAAGCAGGGAAGATAGAATCATAGGAGATGCCCTTGAGCCCCGGGCCAGTTCATGGTAATGCTGAGGAGGCAGTCTGCATGCCTATTTATCTAGATTCTTGTAGGCTATTTATAGAAAAAAAGAAGGGTCTACTGTTGATTCATGGTTAGTCTGTTCACCGCTGCCCCCACCCCACACCGTTCCTTACATATCCAGCTTTGTTTTATAATGCCTCAGACCTAGTGTTATTGACTGGGAATCAAAGGCTCCAGTGTGTGCCTGGCCGTGAAGAACAATTATTTGTTTATGTGTCTGACTCCCCAGCCCAGACTATGAGCTCCTTGAAGGCAGTGAACTCCATCTTATCCTTAGGACACAGCATGCTATCTGGCATGCTCAACGATTTTGTTTAATGATTGAATTCATAATAACAGTTAATATTTATTGAGTGCTTCCTATGTGCCAGGCAGTGTAGTGAACACTTTGCATGCATTATCTCACTTAATCCTCATTACAGCTCTGTAATGCAGATAGTGTTATTCCCATCATGCAATGGGAGAAACTAAGGCTTAGAAAGGTGAAGTAATGGACTTGGGACTTGAGCCGTTCAGCTCCAGAGCCTACAGTTTTGCCGAAGTGAAGTGTGTTTTCTGGTTGCTTTCACGTTGCTAAGATTGCTTGGAACTGTCAAGGGAAAGGAATTAATATGTTACATATATTATCTCATTCAACAATCTTCTCAACAACCCTTACTGATAGAAGTCATTTTACTCATTTACAGAGAAAATTGAGGCTCAGAGAGATTAAGTTACTTGGCCAAGATCATAAAGACAAATATGTAAGTGGTGAACTTTTTTTTTCAGAACTAGGCCTGTGTGACTGGAGATCCCGTGCTCTGTCCCCATTCTATGCTGGCTCCGGTCACTCAGTCACTAGGCAGCAATCTGCTCCACGGACTGTTAAAGTCAGGGAAGGTTGTCCTGGCCTTCGGGGAGCCTGAGAGTCTATTCCTGAAAAAGGGAACAGAGTAGAGAAAGGCAGAGGAGAGGGGAAGAGTAGAGACTTTATCTTTTTAAAGTCCTCTTAAAAAAATGAGATATAATTCTCATACCATAACACTTACCAAAACACGTACAGCAGAAGTACACACTTCGGCGGCTTTACAGTATTCACGAGGTCGTGCACCCCCAGCTGCTCTCTGTTCCCGGAGCCGTTTCTCCACCCCAGACAGGAACTCTGTGCCCACGCGTGCAGCCGTTCTCCACCCGCTTCCCCTGGCGGTTGGGAGCCACTAATCCGCTCTCTGTCTCTGCGTGGATTTGCCTATTCTGAATATCTCATGCACATGCAGTCGTATAATATATGGTTTTCTGTGTCTGAATTCTTCTACCTAGCATTCTGTCTTCAAGGTTCGTCCATTAAAGCAGTACCTGGTTCTGTTTTAGGACAGAATGATATGCCATTAGATGGCTACATCACACTTTTTTAATTCACTTGACAGCTGATGGACAGTTGTGGTGTTTTCGCCTTGGGGTTATTGTGAATAATGCTGCTATGCACATTTGTGTGTGGGTTTTTGTATGAGCATATGTTTTCAATTCTTTGGGGTATATGCTTATGAGTGCAATTGCTGGGTCATATAGTAACTCCACATACAACTCTTTGAGGACCTGCCAAATTGTTTTTTATCATGGTTTATCTTTTCTTAATAGATTTAAGAAATTGAAATATAAGGTGTATACTGAAAGGTGCCCATATCACAAGGACACAGCTGGAGAGTTGCTCCAAAATGAACAAAGCCATGTGAGCAGCATTCAAATCAAGAACTAGAAAATTGCCAGCGCTCAGCACCTGCCACCCCCAAATGGTATACACTCTCCTGAAACTCCAATGTGATAGATTAATTTGCCTGTCCAAACTTCATATAAATAGTATCGTATGGTACACACCCTTTTGTGTCTGATTCTGTCACACAACAAAATGTGCATGAAATTCACCCATGTGGTGTGTAGCAGTACTTTGTTAATTTTCATTCCTGTGTAATATTCCAGTGTAAGACTGTACCGCTATTCTTCCATTTGTGTTGGACATCAGAGCAGGACACAAGTAGGTTTACAGTTGTGAGTACACAAAACTGTTTATTCTTATATTATTATTTATTAATTATTGTATTATTTTCCACACAAACAACTGTAAACCTACTTTTGCCCCACCCTGTGTACATAAAAGTGGAACGGTTGCTCCATAGTTGTGCATATGCTTGGGTTTAGTACAATAGGTTCTGCCAAACAGTTTTCCAAAGTGACTATATCAATTTATACTCACACAGGCAGTATTATGAGGGCTCTGGTTGTACCACATCCTTGTCAGCACTTGTGTTATCTGCCTTTTTCCTTTTAGCCATTATAGCAAATAGATAGGGACATTCTATTGTGGATTTGAGTTCCCTAATGACTAATGAGGGCCTGTACATTTTCATGTAAATATTGGTCATTTAGATATGACCAAGCCCTTTGCCAGTCTCTCTTGGGTTGTGTTTTTCTTGTTGATTTTCAGGCGTTCTTCATATGCTCTGGAAACAAGTCCTTTGTTGTTGGTTATATGTATTGCAAATACTTTCTCCCACTCTACTCTTTTACTTTTTTTGCTCTTTTAATTGTGTCTTTTGATGAACAGTTTCCTAATTTTATTTTTTCTACCTTTTTTTAATTAGGTGTTCTCTTTTTCTTATTTTTCAATTATAGTTTATGTTCAATATTATTTTGTATTAGTTTCAGGTGTACAGCATAGTGGTTAGACAATCGTACACTTTACAAAGCGTCCCCCTGATATTACCAGTACTTACCTGGCACCACACAAAGTTATTACAATATTATTGACCGTATTTCCTATGCTATACTTTATATCCCTGTAACTATTTTGTACTAATTTGTACTTCCTTTTTAAATTTTTGTCCTCATTCACAGACATTTTTTTCATTGCTTTTAGAGAGAGAGAAAGGGAGAGAGAGAAATATCAATGCGAGAGAGAAGCATCAATTGCTTGCTTTCCATACACGCCTGGACTGGGGATCGTATATGCCTGGGCCAGGGATCGAACCTGCAACCTAGGCATGTACCCCTACTGGGAATCAAACCTGCAACCTTTTGGTTACAGGACGACGCTCCAACTAACTGAGTCACATCACCCAGGGCCTGATTTGTACTTCTTAATCCCTTCACCTTTTTCACCCACTCTCTCAGTTCCCCACCTCTGGCCATATCAGTCTGTTCTCTGTATCTTTGAGTCTGTTTCAATTTTGTGTGTGCATTTATTTTGTTCTTTAGATTCCACATGTAAATGAAATCAAATGGTATTTCTCTGACTTATTTCACTTAGCATAATACCCTCTAGATCCATCCATGCTGTTATAAATGATAAATTTTCATTTTTTATGGCCAAGTAATATTCCATCGTATTTACATACCACAGCTTTTTTATCCATGCATGTATTGATGGGCACTTGGGCTACTTCCATACCTTGGCTATTGTAATTAACACTGCAATGAGTAGAGGGGTGCATGAATTCTTTCAAATTAGTGTTTGGGGTTTCTTCCGATATATGCCCAGAAGTGGAATCTCTGGGTCATAAGTCAGTTTCATTTTTAATTTTTTGAGGATCCTCCATATTAATTTTCATCGTGGCTGCACCAGTCTGCAATCCCACCATCAGTGCATGAGGGTTCCCTTTCCCCACATCCTTACCAACACTAGTTGTTTGTTGATTTATTGATGATAACCGTTCTGACGGGTGCGAGGTGATATCTCATTGTGGTTTTAATTTGCATTTCTCTGATGATTAGTGACATTGAGCATCTTTTCATATGTCTACTGGCCATCTGTATGTCTTCTTGGAGACATGTCTATTCAGGTAGAGGTTCCTAATTTTAATATAGTCCAATTTATCAATTTTTTCCTATATGATCTGTGTTCTCTTGAGAACTCTATTCCTACCTACTGTCATAGAGATCAGGCCTTGTTCATGAGTGAGTGTGTGTGATGTAGTGCATCACCCTGTAGACTGAGAGTTTGCTGGGTGGAGAGGACACTGTGCCCCCTGCAGGGAGGGAGCCAGCAGGGTGGGGGCAGGGAGCCCAGGAGACCACAGCCACAGTGGGCTGTGTTCCCAGCTGTCAAGCATGTAATCTGGGGTGAAAGAGAATCCCTGTGGTGGTAGCTGTCCTACAAGGGACACTACCGGGTCCTCTGAATCACCTCTGTGCCCTGCAGACCCAGCTGACTGTCCTCTCTTCTCCCCTAAAACAGAAAAAAAGAATGAAACATGCACTCACGTGCTGTGCTCGTGGCACAGGGCAGGGGTCCGAGCTTTTGGGGCCAGGTGCCTGCCTCGCAGCTGTGATTTTCTTTTTGTTCCTAAACCTGAGTCTTTTGTTTTCTCATTTGCACCACATTGTTTCATTTCTATTTGGGAAAAGGATGGTGGGCTGGCTGAATCTGAGAGAGGTCCTGAGCTATCATTCGGACTTTTCCCGTGATAGGCTGGCTGGAGCCCCCCGCCCTGAGCCAGATCTGACAGGAACTGCTTGTTCTTCTTGGAGCAGGAGTGGGAGTAGAGAAAAGAGAAATGAGAAATTGCTACTGCACTTTCTGAGAGCCTCTGAGGATTCGTCCACCCCAGGAAACCCCTTTTGTCCACCCAGCCCCTTCGCTTTTGTCAGTTGCTCTCCAGACTAGAAAGCCATGGTCTGTGCTGTGTCTGGGTGGGGCTTCAGGGACACTGTAGGCTCTGGCCCTCCGAAGGGGAGGCGGTGGTTAAGGAGTGGGCAAAGGTCACAGCTTAGGCTGTACCATTTGCTTGTCACCTTGAGAAGTTCCACCTTGTCTAGCAAAACCTCCTTTCAGAGGCAGCCACCACAAAGGGCTCTTATGAGAGCGGCGGCCCCTGCCCCCACCTTCACTTCCACTCCCTTCGCCATTATTTTTCTTTTGGGGCAGAGCGGAGGGGCCTTCCTGCTAGGACTTTGAGGGGCTGTACTTATTTTAAAAGGCAGTTTAGAGTCTAGAGCCTCCCCATACCAGAGATTCATTTTTCTGATTTTCTGGTACCACTGGAGCGTACTCAGGGGTTAAGTCAGGGTCTCCTCCTCTGGAGGGCATTTTGTCTTCTCCCTCTGTCAGCCTCCTGAGCTACTTGGAGATTTAAGAAAAGAGGCGAGAGCTAGCATCTAATACAACTGCACACCAGCACAGGGACCGGCCGCCTCCGGGGGTGGGTGGGGGGAGACATGGCTGTCTCACGGCGTGACCCTGAAAGGCCTGAGAGTGCAGTGGTTCAGCGCCTGTTCTGGAGCTCGGCTTCCCGGGTCTTCGGCCTCCCCATTCTGCTGCTTTCTCGCCGTGGTCTCGGCCACCATGTTATTTCACCTCTCTGCGCCTGTGTCTGCTCACATACAAAACGAGAATGATTTTCATGTCTAGCCGATAGGGTTGCTGTGAAGACTGAGATAACACATTAATACTTAGCGTAGTACCTGGTGCTCCGAATACATTCCAGAATGTTAATCTTAACCAGTGTTACTCAAGCTTTCTGTTTGGGCCTCTCTGTATTGTTTTTCTTCCTCCCTCCCGCCCTTCTCTTCTGACCCGTGAGGCTCGGGGAGCTAGGTAGGCCTCAGGCAGAACTACAAAAATATGCGTAATGTAAGACTGGACTTTATCTCACACTGTTTCGAACTCTGTACCTCTCTTATCTCCATTGTATTTCCACCACCGTGAGAGTGAGCGAGGGAGCAAAATTATCCCACTTTCTTAGGCAGCCACAAAGAAAGGGAATTAAGGCTTTGATTAGATTTCACACGTGCCTGCTCGAATGTATGTGTATATGCGTGCCTCCGTTCCCCGACCTTGCTTTGAAAGGGTGGAAGGGCGAAGTGGACTGGAATTAATTTGTGAGACCCAGACACAAGATTAAGTTCGGGCCTGTCTGTTTTTTTCCCTGCGCTGAGTGGGTGGGTGCGCAGGAGTCCGGGCCACGGGAGAGAGAACAGGGAGCGGGCGACAACCGCAGGGCGGAGTGGTCAGGTAGCCTTGTGCCCACACACCCAAACAAAGCCGAGCCAGACCAAACACCGGAGCCGCATCGGCCTGCGCGGAGACTTCGCATGCGGTCCTCAAGGGCACGGGCCTTGTGTACTTAGGGTGCTGTGTTCTCTCCCAGATCACCCAGGCTGGGGCTCAGTGAACTGAGAACAGAGGGGTATTCTGTGAGGGATAAAACACAGGGACCCCTCGGGCCAGATCTTCCCTAGGCTGCGAAACAGCTCATCCCAGGGAGACGTGGAAAAACCTGAAGTGAGGGGAAGGGAGAGTGAGACGGCTGTCTCCTAAAAATCCGGACATCACCACCATCTCTCCCTCTCTCTCTCTCCTTCTCCCCTTTTGTCCTGTTATTTTTTTTCCCTCAGGCCCTGGAGAACTGTGGGATTTACCCCATCAGAAGCCATCTGGCTGTTCACTATTTGGGTGTTATATCTGCGGTCATGTTTTTCTGCTTTCCAAATAGTCCTTACTTAACATAGAAACGCCACAGCAGAGCCTCTGGCACCAGCACGTCAGGGAGCAGGGAATGGTGGTGGGAAGGGTTCCTGGTTGAAGCATTGTTGACCACGTGGAGTGCTTTTGCTAAAACCTGCTGACAAGTAAGCTGTCTGCACTTTGTGGGCTTCTGGAGAGGGTAACTTTGCTTTCCTCTGTTATACCCCACTCCCTGCAAAAAGAGGATAAGGAGAATGAAGGTGAAACTTGGGTCTCTTAGGTAGGGCCTGAATATGGGGAGGCTCAAGGAAGTCTTTGAGAAGCAACAAGGGCAGTTTGGGGAGGTAAGGAGGCATACTGTGCATATACTGAGTGGGCAACCTTTGCAGATAGTAACAGAATAATCCTTCTGCCAGTCTCATAAATGTGGATAGGGTCTCCTCATTTTTCTGGTGAGGGGACAGAAGCTAAAAGAGGTTAGTAACATAACTACTAACTGGAAAAACCAGGATTTCAAACCAGGACCTTCTGATACAAAAGCCTTCTGGCCTTGGTCCTTGCCAGAGACTGAGGAGTGGGCTAGCGTGGCGATGGTGGATAGTGAACTACCCCCAGGTTATCTCCCTGGTCTGGGCTTTGACTAGTCACTGAATTATCAGGAGGTCACGTGCTTTGGGGTACAGCGGGGAAGGGTTAATGACTGGGTCAGACCCTGGCTTCTCCGCACACTATAGCATTAGAGTATTTCTTGAGTCTCCTTGGCACTGGACTGGGGCCAGGCAAGGAAGGTCTCTATGAGCCTCGCAAAGGGAAGGGACACATTTCCTGAGTACTTACTCTGCTCTCATTTATTCATTGCACAAACTCTATGATGTCAGTGTTGTTAGTCTCACCCCCATCATATCTGTCTCTGCCTTCCCTCCTGTCCCTCCCCTTCCCCCTCCCCTCCTCCCTCCCCTCCCCTGTCTCTCCCTCTCCCTTCTTCTCTCCCTTCCTCTTTCTCTCCTCTCTCCTCTCTCTCTTTCCCTCTCTGCCTCTCTCTCCCAATCAGATGTTGATTGAGTATAATAATTTACCCAAAATGTCACAGCCAGCAAACAGAAGACCAAAAACCTTAGGTACAAACCCAAGTCTTTGAGACTCTAAAGACAGACAGAACTCAAAGCTCGCTTTCACTTCTCTCTTTTTTTTTCCTCTAAGAATTTTTCCCTCTGATTCCTGGATATTCTTGCTTCTTTTCTCTTTGAGTGAGAAGCCACTTTCAGCTTTCTCTTTTTAAACCTTTATACTTCCCTTGGCCTTGGGTTCACCTTTCCTTCTGACTCACTCTTTTACTACCAAAACTGGATCTGTGTTGTGGACTCAGGAGTTAACGTCAGGGGTTATTATCTTTGACTTAAGGATTTTGCTCTAGGTTTCCAGATTACCCCTCTGTAACATCTCCCTTATTCCCTGGGATGATGTTATCCTCGACTCCTCTCCTGTCCGACACCCTGTTTATCAGCAAATCCTGTTGGCCGTACCTCCCAATATATCCAGCGTCTGTCACTTCCCACCACCTCCACTGCTTCCACCTTGACTCCAGCCACCATCATCCCTCACCTGGTGATTGCAGTGGCCTCGTAGCACACCTGCCCACTTCTCTTGTCCTGCTACGCTCAAAGTGATCCTTTTAAAATGTCAGCCAGATCATTCATTCTTACAGGGGAAAAAGCTAATATACTGCATTATCTCACAACTTCAAACAAACGCAGATCCATGTGGACACCTGTATCTGAGATAGAGTGACCAACTAATTTATTGTCCGAAGCGGGACACTTAGCAGAGAGAAGGGGAGCTCTGCGAGCAAACGACAAGCGTGAACCGGGCCTGGACCCAGGCCCTCTGGGAGTCTGGTCGCTTGACCCTGGTGCGTGGCTCATCCTCTCACTTCCGTTTAGGTCTTTTAAAAATGTCACCTGTACACCTGAAACTAATACGAAATAAGGTTGAATGCAAACTGTTATTGAAAAACAACCTTTAAAAAAGGCCACCTTCCCAGCGAGGCTTCTCTGACCCCTGTTTACGGTGCTCACACCGGAATGCCGCGCTGGTTTATGCTCCTCCACGGCTCCATCGCCACCTTGATCTCCCCTCTCTAGAACGTAAGCTCCAGGAGGGCAGGGGACTTTGTCTCTTCTGTTCAGTGTACTATATCCCCAGCATCTAAATCATCCTGAGCACTGTAGGTGGTCGGTAAATATTTGGTGAATGGATGGATTGGGGTGCGGGGGGAGCAAGAGTTCTATTTCTTGAACAGGCTTTCTCTTTAGAGTTTCCTTCCTAAACCATTTTTCTTGTTCCCTTCTGTTTATCCTGGTAACCCTTTGGTAATCTGAGACCTTAGAAGAGTTTTCCAGTGTGCTCTTAACCCTAACGGGAGCTGATGATTTCCGAAGACTGGGGCCCCCTAGGACTGAAGCTGGTACCCAGTACCAGCACAGTTTAGCAGGCTGCAAGAGGTAGGAGAGGAGTTATTTCCCTTCGGAAGTCACCGTCGGGGGCCCTGACCTGTGGTTGTGACATTGCGACAGTCTGTCAGAGCCTTGGGGGCTGTGCCAGCCTCCGGGGCAGGGACCAGCACCAAGACCAGCTTAAGGCTGATGCTGGGGAGCTCCAGTTTGCTCATTTCCCACTTTTCTTCTTTTAAATCTGCGTCCTCAGCCCATGGGCCCATATTGAGTAGGGTGAGCAGTGTATCAGGGTCCAGCCTTTCCTTCCCCAAGATCCTAAAGGTTTCTTTTCTGAAACAGCCCTAGAGGAAAGGAGAGATGAGATGGGGGTGGGGGTGGGATCAGACCCCTTATTTCTCATTGAAAATGGCAATTGGAATCTCTGAAACGGACCCTGTGGGGGTTAGAGCAGGAGGGAGTCTTAGGAGTCCTGGACCACGGGGAGCGAATTTCAGACCTGACGGAGATGGCGGTTACTGCCAAGAGGGGACTATGGACCCTCGAACCAAGACGGGCTGCGATAGGGACAAGAGGGGAACTAGAATGCCCTGAGAGATTTCCGTAGCTTTGGTTTTCTTAAAGCTCCTTATGTGGCCGTATAGCAGGAGCTAAAGTCCTAGCAGACTGGAGATGGGAGAGTGAAATAGCTCTTGGAGACAGGAGAGGACTGTAGCTCCCATGACTATTGAAACGCGACAGTACTAGCGGTAAGTAGTGAAGAAGTTTACGCAGATGTAGCAGAAAGACAAAGACTAAAAAGGGAAGCCTGGAGGAAGTTTCTGATCCTCATCGTTTTATCAACATTAGTTTGGAGCCAAGGAAGCCTTGGCAAACAGTGGCAGTGTAGAGAAAGCCACTTTGTGAAACAAAAGGAAATTCCCACAGGCATATCCTTAATTCGGAATACGAAGTCCTTCGCAATCTGGCGGATGTGAATTTAGCCTTCCAGCCTCATTTCCCATGAGACACGTCTGTATGTCCTCTCTTTTCATACCTGCGCACCTCAGAAACTTCCAACGCATTCAACTCTAACCTTGCAAGGTTTCACTTGACGTCACCACCTCCAAAGCTTTATGAGGACTCTCAGTCAAAATTCGTCCCTTTCTTCTTCTCTAAGTTCCTGTCACCCTTTGTTTGTAATTCTGTTGTACAATAGCATAACGCTTGAAAATGTGTGTATTTATATATATCGTCCTATCTCCCTTTGAGGCAGGGACTCTGACTTACTCCTCTTCTGGGGAGGGAAGGGCTGCCGCATCCATCTTCCCGCCCCCAAGCCTGTAGGGCTTGGCACATGGGAGAATCTCAGCCACTTTGCTGAGTAGAATTGGTTCTGGGTTAATCAGATGAACACATTATACAGGAGAACACATTACACAGTATTCTTCCCCTCCCCACTCTGGGCAGTGACCCGCTTTGTGGCTGGTACACCTTGCTCCTGGCTCAAACGTACTTGTAGCAGGGGGCCCTGCTATTTGCTTTTCTTAGTCCTGACTCCAGCATTCTCCCTTTGATCTCCGCCACCCGCCCCGGCTGGCCCCTACCCTTGTCCTGGGCAGGGAGCTGAAAGTCTCTCCTTCCCAGGCTCAGGCCTCTCCATCCCTCCTCCCCAGCATTCCTGCAGACGATGCCCAGGGAAGCAGCAACGATGGGGAACAGCGAGAATAAGATGAAGGGTATGGCCTTTCAGCCCCTGAGGCTTCCAGGAAGGGCCAGCTGCCTCTTTTTTATCTGTTCGCTTCTTTCTTGTCACCCAAGGGAGCTTGTTCCTGGGCTGGATGGGAACGTACGCAGACGATCTGTGACGTGAGGGACCGAGGTTTGAGATCCTGGGAAAGGTATTGCCCTTCTGACTAAAATCCTGCTGTTCAGAGAAGTAAATAGGGCAGTCATAATATTTGTGGGCCCTGAAGCCAGACTGTTTGGATTCTAATCCTGTTTCACCACTTACTAGCTGTGACTTCCTCAGGGAAATGGGGTCATACTATTGCCACCGTGTTCATTCATTCACAAACAGTTACTGCTCCCCTACTGTGGGCCAGATTGTTCTAGGTGCCAAGGAAATACCAGTGAATAAGACAGAAATAGATCAATAAGTAAATACTTAGAACAGTGTCTAGCACATGGTAAACATCAGCAGATGGACCGATATTCTTTTCCTAGTACTTTTCTGAGAATATATACTCAGGTAGAAAAGCTTCGGCAGCAACTGTGCGACCAGCTCTCTCTGAGAAGGGGAAAGACAGAGGCAGGGCTGACACGTAGGCTCTAGTTTCGGACTCAGGTCCCAGGTGGCACTGGCTTTAGTGTCCTTTCCGTCCTGGCACTTCATTTTGAGACTACCTATGTGACCCGGCTAGGGATCACCCTGGAAAACAGATGACTTCGTTCCGTTCTCTAGGAAGGGCAGGAGGTGAGCACCCGGCCTGCCTTGATTCTGCCTGGCCCGTTTGTGCGCACAGCGCAGTGCCGGCCGAGATGTGTGTGGGTGATGCAAGGGGAGGCCACATCTCTTGAGCAAAATGAAGAGACTTGAGATAGAAGGAAGGGGAACAGCTGTTGGCCTCCCCACTGCCAGGGCTCCCCAGGTGTGGAGTAGAGGACTTTCTAGGGGAGCAGGTGGCTTGGGAATCGGAGAGCCGAGTCTGGAAGGGAAGTGAGGTCAGGTGGAGGTGCGGGGCCTCATAGCTGACCTTCCCGGTCTCGGTGTCTTCCTCAGGCGATGCTGCCAAAAAGAGCTGTTTCACTCCTGGTGTGATTCGTGGCTAGAAGTAAAGTTTGTGCTCAGGGCTTCTGATTCATTGTCCGTGGTTTCCAGTGGAAGTCCAAGAGTGGTGTGGTCTTTATGGTGGGAATCAGGCTAGAGTAGAAATGGCAGTCGCACGTCCTGGGATCAGCAAGCTTTTCAGCCACCACCAGGCTCAGGGAAAGGTAAACTGTGCGATCTTGACTGGGGTTCGGCAGCTGCTTCACTGCTTCTCCCGCTCTCCCTCTTCCATCCCTCTCCCTCACTGGGTTTTCAGAAGTGAATGCCCTCGTAGCCCAGAGGCAGCGCCCTTGACGAGAGATACGGACCGATGCAGGATTCTTGGGTTGGTTCCCGCACGAGCTGCTGGTACGACTTCCTTGGAGACCTGCTAGCTTGGCTGGGAACCATACGACTTGCATGCACAGGGACAGATGAAGTAGTTCTGGGCCCCGTCCAAGATTCGGAAGTGCAGCCAAGTTTGGGAACACAGGATATCGTACTCTTTCATCTCATTTTTATTGCCATTTCTTCGGTTTTCATCATTATTTCACCTCAGTTCAGCTGATACAGGAAAATGGAACTAGGCAAAGCATTTTGCTGTGAATAAAAATCCACACAGTTCATTCTGTATTGAGGAAAACATAATGTGATTATAACAGTGCTTCTCAACTTTTTTTTTATTATCACGTCCCTAAGGAGCCTTTTAAGACATTTTTTTCCTAATCCCCCCTTAGGAAATTTTAATATCAAAAATATACCAAAATTCTGATGTGTATGTGTGTGTGTGTATATATATATTTCTGTGCTTTATACTTTAAAAGAGTAAGTGTTTTTTCACCCATCAAGAACCCATTTTCACTCCCCTGAGGGGAGATATTTTCTGTTGTGAGTTTGTGGATTATAGTAAAGCACAGGGGGATTGCAGTAGGACTGTAAGATGTCAGGTAAGCCCCGTGAGCTCTGTAAGCTTTATTTCTCCCACCTCCTCTGACTGAACATCGCAACCCCATAATTTTTTCTTGTCCTCAGTCTGTCGTTCCCATATTGCACTCACTCCCTTATCCTGGACCTCGTCATTCATCATTTTTTTTCTCTCTAATACGGAGATTTAGGAGTGAATTCAATTAAAATAATAATCTCTACAGCTCAGGGCTGATGATTTCCTGATATCATCCCTTTAGAAGAAAGAGCCCAGAGAACTATGGCGTATTTATGGGAAAACATAAGAGACCTAAGTATTGGGAAAAATAAAGATACACATTTGGAAATTGCCTTGCAGAGGAGATTTACCAAGTGGTCTTCGTATTGGTCCCAACAAGCATGGGTATGGGTGCCCTCTGCGGGATCTGACTTCTTTATATAAGTTCATCTGGGGTTGACGCCAGTTCTGCCAGTGGAATATCAAGTCCCCTTTCTCTGGCAGTACAGTGTAACCAACGACAGCATCTCCTCTCCCCCATAGAAACTACCAGAGGCATGCAGTGTTGGTGACGGAAGACCCTTTGTCACGAATCTACAAAATCTGTACACGGCAGTCACCAGACAAGAGGCCCAAGTGAGACAGAAGCTCGAAGACGCTGGTGAGGAGCCCCAGGGGACTTGGTCTCCCTGGGGTCCGAGTTAGGGTCTAGCTTTGTGGTAGCTCTAGCTCCTTGTGACTGGTTATGTTTAAATTAATAAGAATTAAATAAAATGAAAAATTTATTTCCTCACTTGCTGTAGCCACAGTTCAAGTGCTCCACAGCCGCTAGAGTCTACAGAGATGGACAGAGGAGATACAGAACATTCTCATCACTGCAGGAAGTTCTATTAAACTAACCTAGGCGCTTAGGAGAACCAGGGGAAAGATGGCTGTCCTACCCGAGACATGTCAGGAAATGTGGAGAAGAACAGGGGGCTTTTTTGAGTCAGGGAAGCTCTTTTCCTGCTTGGTCAAAGTGGCCCTGGGCAATCTTCATTGTAGAAACAGGGCTTTTCAAAAGTCAGCTGGAAGTTGGATTGGTGGCTACTCCTGTCTGTTCACATATTAGTGCCTGCCCCGGCCTGTGTGTCAGAATGCTTGGCAAGTTCTGATGTCTTCCTGGTAAGAAGAAGGCATTTATCACTATCTTCCCTTGATCTTTCTGATTCCAGGAGATCCTCAGGCCTCAGATAGTGCCTCCCCCCATGGAACCGATAGCCAACTTCTGAACCAGCCTGAAGAGCCTGTTTCCTCGGCACCATCCCACCCAGAGCCTGAGAAAGAGCCCACAGTGAGTCAGGAGCAGCTTCCTGGATCGAGTCCTCAGCGTCGGAGGAGTCCACGCCTATAGCCCCCAAGTCTGTGGTCCCTGGAATGGCTACCTGGTTGATGCTGTCTTAATAATATTGGTGGATATTTGTCACCAGGCTTCCAAACTGTGGCTTTCTAGATGGAGAGTCATAGTTTTTACAGCTCCTCTCTGCAGTTCTTATACTGATTGGTGGACCTCGGCTTCGTTTCTACCTTATCCCACTTCCATGGTCTGTGGGGTTGTTCCCGGGGGAGAAGGGATATATTCGCCTGCTGCATAGGGTCTTACATCACATTCACTGCCTGGCATAGACTCCAAAACACTGTGCTGGCCACGTCAAGGAGGCCTCACCCAAACCAGGGCCACGGGAAGAAGAAAGTTCCTTTCCTAAATGAAGTGGACATGTTCAAAACCCCTATTAATTTGGGTTTCTTTTTTTCCTAGGGTACTTCAGGCCCTGTGCAGAGACCTCAGCTGTCCAAGGCCAAGAGGAAGAAGCTAAAGGGGCTCTTCAGTTAAACTGCCTACTCTCTCAGCCTCTGAGGATGGACTTGGAGATGGTTTCCTAGAGCCGCCTTGAAAGGAGCTCCTGCAGCAGCAGTGTCTCTGACACGGTGTTACCGTCAGAGGCAGGATCACTGAAGTTCATCCAGGTCCCTGGAGGCCGCCTGAGCCGGTACTGTTCAGTGAGCGAATCTTGGCTCCAACCCCTCGGGCACTGGCCTTCCCTATCCAAGTGGAAGCCAGTCTAGGAACCCCATACTCTCCTCTCACTTGGTGGAGCTTCCCTAGACCCAGGACCCTACCGTGGACTTTAGGTATACAGGACACGTCAGCAAAAAGGCACAACACGCTTGGGAAGCCTTGTCTACATTTCTCAAGTGTCCCCCTAGCCAGTCCCAGGTGCTCCTCAGAGACCCACTTCTCTCTTTAGCATGGAATAAAAACCCTCACGCTCTGCTGCTTACTTATTCTGTGGAACCCATTACCCGCTTCACTTTACCGGATCCCACGCCGCTGTTGTCTCGGGTTCAAGTCTACGCCCTCAGTCCAATCCTTCAGGTTCTTCTTATGCTTCTCTGCTGCGGATGTGCTAAGCCCTACATGGGAACTTTAATCTTGAGAACTCTCTCCATGGTGGGCACCAGGCAGAGCAGATGGCTTGCACTCTCCTTTGCCCACCTGATGTGGGTTTTTTCATGGTGGGGCGGGGGGTCTGATTCCAAGGCATAGACAACAGGTTAAACCACAACATGGGGTTAATATTACAAAGAGCTCTGAATAGTAGGGCCAGGGTAGTTGCCCACTGGAGTGAAAGAAAAGGGAGTTTCACCTTCCCATCCTTCACTCCACCTCAAATAGCATAGTAACTAGAAGAACTAGGAAAGATAGGATGACAGGGAACAGGAAGTGGCCACAGGAGTTCTCTGGAACAACGGAACTGACCTATAGAATGAATAGTGCATAGCAAGAAAAAAATGTAAAGGTTCTACAAGATAGGTAGAATCTTAGACATGTAGGAAGTCAGCTCTTTGAGCAGATCTGGCAAGATTTAGCAGACCAGGATTCGCAAAGTGCCTTGCCTTCACCGCTAGATGTTAACTGGGAGCTGTTAGGTAGAAGGAGGGTTCAGGGGCAGAACCCACAGGGGCCTTTTCCAGGTTATTTACAGAGGATCACCAAATGCCTCCTCACCCTCATATTCTCTCCAGCTGGAACCAGTATTTCCGTCCATATGCCAAATCATGGGAGAGCGGACAGTCCAAGCAATAATAAAATAATAATGATTATAAAGAGAGCAACAATAATAATGCTTATTGAGCTGTTAATGTATACCAGGTTAATAACACCTGGCATTGAATCCTCACAGCATCACATGAGGAAGATACTGTTGACCCACTAGGAAACGGAGTCCTGGTGAGATGAAGTGGCCTATCAAAGGTCACACAGCTAATGAGTGCAGCCGGCATTTGAACCCAGACAGCTGAGTTCGTCATTCTGTACGTTGCTGAAAACATTTTCCAGGAGGGTTGTGAGGTCCTCTTTTCCTGTCTTGTGCTGTAACATCCTTCTCCAAGGTCCCTGCCTACTTTCAATAGGTTGTTCTACTCATTGCTCTTCAAGGCAGGAGACTTTAAGGACTCCGGGGCTTACCCCCTCAACTTTCCCCCCAGGCAGAGTCTGAGAGCTCCACCAGGGCTGGCTTCCCCTCCAGTCCCCAGTGTCCCAGAGTGCATGCCCCCCACAGCCGTGACTGTCACTGAAGTGAATTGGGAACCAGAAAAGACAGTCTATAGGTGGCTCATTTTGTTGTTTAGTTTCTTTTTGGCATAATTTAGATAGCCAGATTTCAGGATCTACAAGATATGAGACCGCATGGAAAATGGAATGACTTCCCCAGCAAGCTGGGAGAAAATATGGGTTCTTTACCTGGGTAATCTCTCTACCTTTAGAGCACAGTCTCCAGAGCAGGCATTTGTAATCACAGGGGGACTAGGGGGTTGTGAATCCCCCCAAAATTATGAGTAAAATCATAAGAACGTACTTTTTTTATGTTCCCAGAAGAATGTGTACTTTTTAAAAAGGTTAAATAAGAATGTGCCTAATGACCGCTCCGTCCATTGCCCACTCTGTCCCCAAAGTTGCTGTCTCCGCAGGGATACGGCCCAAACACAGCCTTCTGTAAACATTGCTTCCAGAGGCCCTGCCTCGGGCCTTCTTGCCCTGAAGCTCTTACCCCCCAAACCTAGGGGTGGTGGTTGAGAATCTTGCTTCCTGGGGCAACTCCAGGGAAATCCCTGCCTTGACAAATTGGCCTAACCAGGCTGTATTCCAGCCCTGCCCCCTGGCTTGGGCCCCTCCCCGAGGCCCCCAGCCTGACCCAACCCCCACTCCGCATGCACATAAAAGGGTCGAATTCTCGTGGCTGCTCCATAAATTTTATTCCGTAAATATTAGTTTTCCCTGTGTTTAATAAAGCAGTGGCCCACCTCCCCGCCTACCCGCCCGCTCCCCGGGGCCGGGGTTGGGGCCAGGGCTGGCTGGTGGGAGAAGGGACTCTTTCAATTGCTTTGGAGTATTTTTAGAAAAAAAAATAATATAAGGTGGTTTACACGAGCAAGCCAGCAAACCAGGAGCAGGACTAGAGACCTCGAGGAAGTTCCTGCAGGAACTTGACCTAAAAAGTAGAGAAATAGCGCCACCTAGGCTGCAAGGCCTACTTGGCCTGGCTGGCTGGCTCTCCCCTCCCCCACGGCCAGCTAGGACGGCCAGCTAGGACGGCCAGCTCTTGCTGGAAGGGAAATCTGCATCCCTTAGCACTCCAGCTGGGCAGCACCTCCTCTCCTCCGGCCTCACCAAGGGCTTTCCCAGCAGTCCTTGAGGGCAGAGCTCAGGCTGGGCCCTGGAAAATCCCACTAGGGTCATTCTCTTTTCTCCTGTCACTGTCAGCCAGCCTCCCAGATCAAGGAGTGTTTCCAAAGGATAGTCAAGTTATTGAGAAAGGAGGAAGGAGCTTCTAGTCTCTGTCCTCACGCTGAATCCTGAGGAGCTCGTCCTGGAATTCCGAGGGCGTCAGGTGGCAAAGAGTGAAGTTGGTGCTCTTTTGCTCTGGACTTGGGGAGACTCTGTCCCTGTCAGATCTGAAGCCCTTCTCCGTCTGATGCAAGTCCCCTGCAGTGGGGACTCAAGTCTGCTGCATACTCAGGTGTCCTGCTTCCTAATTTTACCTTGCGGTGCATCCGAACTCCCATATTGTTGCCTTCCTTTTCATTTAAACCGCCCGATTTCCGAAGCCCTTCCCTCCTGCACGCTGGTCCTCTGGAGATGAGCAAGGGCCTGTGTGTTATCCTCAGTACAAAGATGGCAGACGGAGCGAGGATGGAAAAGGTGCCTCTTCCCCGATCCTGATTTCACCTCAGCCTTGACATTGCCACCAGGGCATCTTCTTCTCTCCAGGGATGATGTCCCTCACTCTCTCCTGTTGATGGAACTAGGAAGATTCGCTTCGAGGAGTGTAGAGGAAACCTAATATCCACTTCCTAACCTCTGCTCCTGATGTGGGAAGCTCCCTTCACCTGGTCTGCTCACCCGTCGCCCTCTGTGCTATTAATGTAATCTGTGTTTATACACACGTTTTTGTGTGCTTTTTGTTTTTATTCTTCCATTAGATTATACTACTTGGGAACAGGGTCAGTGTCTGACCCTAACTCAGAAACTATCCCCGCAGAGGTATTACACTACCAAAGGGTGCAACTTATGTTAACTGGATTTTCATACAATCAGGAGCTTTACTAAGCTGCTCTGATGTTTTTCTATCTTCCAATTTTCCTGAAGAAGAAACTGTTCAAAAGGAGTAAGTGACATATGACAAGGAAGCCACCACACTCAGATCTCAAGGCCCGTGTTTCCTCATCCCTGTTATTGACATCAGTAAACCTGTGGGCTCACAAGATTGATTATGCCAGGCACTTAGATACAGAGATTAATGCTGGAGGAGAATGGAGCCCACGCTTGGAAGGGAGGGTTTCTTTGAGATGCTATGACCTCCTGGAAGCTCCTGCTGGGGGTTCCTGTTGAAGGTTCCTATTGCTCTGGTTTCCTTTCCTGTTCTCTTGGACAGGGCCTCTGGAGATGGGGCCTCCGGAGATGCCACCCAAGTGCGGGGTTGGTATACAGGGTGCCTGTGTGTGAAGGAGAGGGACCCGAGGGAATCCCCCTCTGCTTGAGGAACTACAAGCCCATCTGTCCTCCATCTTTCATCCCAGACTCTTCAAGGAGTACTTTCTCATCTCCTAAGACTTTGCTTTGGGGCTCTTCCCCTCAATGCTGGGGTCTCACGTCTCTACCCTGGCACATGGGAAGTCACTTGGTAGCACCAAGGCATTCTGGCAAAGGCTCAATTGTTCTTACCAGCTGTTAGGTCCTCCCTGTGCTCAGCTCCTCTATCCTGGAGCCCAACAGGTGTTGCTCTGCTTTCCACACTCCTGGACCCTTTCAATGAGGGCTCGCCTCTCCTCACCTAACCCTCCTGGGCTCCTGAGGATCTGGGCCAGCCTTGGGGAACCCGGAAGAGACACTGGAAGAACTCCAGGGTGTGGGGAGCACACAGCCATTGACTCACCTGGGAAGACTGTGCCCGGAATGACTCGTCCTGCTGGGCCCAGGGCCAGGAGTTAAAGGAGCGTGCAGTACCACACTCTTCCTCCCCCCAGTCTGGGGTCAAAAACATTAGCAGGGTTAGAATTGGGGACTAGGACTCTGGGGCTGCTTGAAGTCCCTTCTGAAATCTGGGTGTTGTATTTACTTTTTCATATTGGCAGCTGGAAGGGGAAGCCCATCCCAGCTCGGCATTGTTGTCTAACATGGTTAATCAGATCCTATAATCCTGCTGTGGAAATATTGGGCCTCACTCAAAACAATAGAGACCAAGAATATTGTGGTTAAATTTCAACCAAGTGCCTCCCTGGCTTGTTTGCCTAACCCCTACCCCCCTCTCCCGGGCCAGAGTCCTCCTCGCTTTATGGACCCCTGATAGGATCGACAGCGGTCAGAAATCGGTGACGGGAGAAGGGAGAATGGGGCAGGGGAAGGGTAATCCTCCTGACTGGCACTCTGTGCTGCCTTTCCCCTCCCACCCTGGGCCTTGAAGGATGAACGGGGGGGGGGGGGGGGGGGGGGGGGG
>CM052541.1:12510812-12540446 GCA_028533065.1 Trachops cirrhosus
GGGCGGTGAAAGGAGCTGGAGTTGGTGGGGAAGGCCCTTGGTGCCTGAATCTGTGTTCAGGGGTCAAGAGCAGTACTTCTGGGAATCCTGGGTGGTAAAGAGATCCCTCATTCAAGACAGAAAGAGCCTGCTGCCAGATCAGAAGGAGAGACTCCCAGTGCTATGTATTATGGCCGCCTGGCACCTCCAGGGCACAAAGCAATGCCAGTTTTTGTCCTATGTCACACCTGAGAGACACAGTATGACACCGGTTGGGGAAGGGGAATTGGCAAAAAAATTTCTGTTTGATTAGTAATCTGGTATAACAGCAGTATAAATAGTACTAATACTCCGATGACGTGTGAAGGTAACACTGACACCCTCACTGGAGGGGCTTTCTGGTAGGGGCAGTGACCACGGTGTTGCTCCTGGCAGTGAGTCCGAATTAAATGTGGTGGGATAGTCCACATGATTAGAACAGTGGCACAGAGGGAATAGATATGCTGTACAATGACATTGTGAATCAAAAAAAGGTGCAGTGTCTGGATGCTAAAGGGGGAAATTAACGTGGTGATATATTCGGCAAAAGGCAGAGGCTCTCCCTCTTGCAGATGGTCGGCCATCCGGCTTATGAAGTGGCCGACTTCAGGTTTGTACCGGGCAGTCATGCATCCCAGGTGCCCAGGGCACAGGCTGCAGCCACACTGTGTCACCAGTCAATGAGGTGAAGTACAGTGAGGCCCCAGTCTGGCAGCGTGGACGATTGAATGGTCAAAGTGTGTGCGCACTTCTAGGATCTGAACAATGAACTAGCAGGACTGTGCCAAATGAAACTGCATCACTCAGTCTGTTCATACAGCGTGGAGATGGGGGAACAATGAAGAGCACTCGGTGTTTCTCACCTAGGGTGCTACGTGATCACTCAGGGCCTGACGCGGTTCCCATGGGTCGTTCATCAAAGCTGTTTTAAAGCTGGGACTGTTTGGTGGGAGCTGAGCTTCCCACCGGAAAGGCATCTGGAATACAGGTCCTGGAATTGAGATCCTAAGGGGTGTATGTGTGCTTCTGGGTAGGAATCTCAAAACCAAATTAACGGCAGTCATCGAATGGAATCATAGCAAGTATGAAACTGACATCAAAATGACCTAAAGGTGATGGAAAACATTTCAACAGTTAAGCAACTTGAATAACTAGTGGGAGGATTCCATGAGAACAATGATCGCCAGTACATGCTTCGGAGAATGGGCCACACTCCTGACCGAACGGGTAGATGAAGAGGCTGAACTGGTTGGTTAAACCTTGTGCTGTCCATAGACTGGGACGGCAAATGGGCAAGTTCAACGGGAAAATCCCTGGTCATTGAAAGGAATTCAGAGGAACGGCCCGGGTTTATAGGAAATATGTTGAGAATGAGATTGAAACACCCATTTTCAGGAAGAAATAGTACACGTTCATTTACTCAAGTCATTAAACGTATAAAATGCCTTTTTATCCTGCCTATAAAATCCCGCCGATAGGTGTTCTGCTGCGTGCATCTGTTCATGCAGACAGTATGTGTGGCCGCAGAGACAAGGCTCTTGCTTTCAAGAAACCTACAGTCCAGCGATGATATTAAAAAAGGTTTTTTCCTAAAAAATGTTCAAGTGTGTGAAGTACAAAGTGCGAGCCGTGACTATGTATCTCTTTTAAAGCTTAAAGAATCGTGTATAAATGCTATTTTGTTATCTGCTTTTACTCCTGTTGAACTGCGTTGTGTCCGTATTTACACGTCAGTACATAAATTTCTTCAAAGGGGGCATTATCTTCATTCTGAGCTTTACAGAGAGTTTGAAAAATACCCTCATCATCGGAAAGTAGGAAGGCAAGCGTGCGCACGCTATTCCGCCGCCCCCACAGCTTCATCCTCCACGTCCTTGCCATTTCTCTAATCGGCAAGCACTTCAGGGCCTTTGCTCCATGCAGGTCTCCCTGCTAGAAAGCGCCCCCCTGGTTCTCTACTTAGCTAAAGCCCTCGCCTCTTCAGGTCTTTGCTTAAGTTGCACCTTCTCACGGAGGCCTCCACTGACCACCCCGTGTAGCATAACCGCTTGCCTCCTGACCTTGCGCCCTCTTCCCACAAGCTGGCTGCACGCCCAGTCCTTTCATCCCATTTTATGTTTTGTGTTCCAAGTCCTTATTCCCTTCTGACACGTTATATATTTTACTTCTTTTTATATTTATGCTTAACTGTCTGTCTCCCCAATACCTCCTCACTACAATAAGGCTCCACGAGAGCAGGACCCTCAGGTCTTGTTGCGTTTGCTGTTCTCTCACATCCCAAGCACCTAACACAGTGCCTGGCACTTAGGTGTTGACTGAATAAATGAAGAGAGATTATCTCTCTCACACACACATGAGTACACACACCTGCTCACACCAGCAATATCTTGAAGTTGGTTTAGAAATTTGTGGATGTAAATGAATGTAATCCGTGTTGTCTGCAGCAACCAGTTGTAAGGTGAGAGTGGGGCCTAAGTATCACTTTGTTAGCTATAACCACACGAGAAGGAGTTTATCATTTTGCCAAAACTAACAAGAGAACTTGTTAAAGAGCAAGTGACTATATACCTTCTTTATTTGGCTACAGATCCCCAGCACCCTTAGGGGACTGTCTCTACCAAGAGAGACTGGTGAGACAGTGCGGGCGACCAGTGCAAACGCAGTCACAGAACACCGACGGGCATGTCGGGAGCATCACTTGAGTGTTAAAAGAGCAGTACTCCTGTCCCCCTTTACTGAGCATTCACTGGGCTGGTATTGTCCAAGATTCTCCTTAAGGAACAATTTCTTCCCAAATGGAGACACTGGGGTGGAAATGAAGCCCATTACTTAGTAGGCATGTTATTATCCACATACAGACATACATTTATATGGATATCTTCCTGTCTATAAGAGTTTCCCACAATCTTTAGTCTCTGCTATGAGGAGGAAACACATATCCTCTTTGTCACTAATTCAGCTGCCTTTTCCTCCCCTTTCAAAGTCATCAAAGCAAGGTCTTCAATGCTTGGATCTCTCTGAAGTGCCTTGTAATGAGCTTACTGTTTGGGCAAAGGTAACTTGACATTCCCATTTCCAATCAATAGCTAACTTTCAAAGCATTGTTAGTTTTGAGTGGCTCTAATTGGTTGTCCAAACGCATTCCAGACTGCGCTGAGGCTTGAGAGGCAGACATGATCCCATTTCTGCATATGGGAGGTTTGGTGGAGTTGCTAACCTCTTTTAAAAATCCACAGCAGAAGTTAGAGTGCTCCCAACTAGTTGGGGAAGTGGTCAGGCAAACAGAGTTTGAGGTCTTAAAAGCCCACGATCAAGATAACAGAAGAGTCCCCTCGATTTAGAGAGAAAATGAGTGAGTTGAACAAAGGTCAACAACCCAGCATGCTTGTCCTCACCGAGAATCACTCACCAAGAACCTGGATTACTAAGGAGTCGAAGAAGCTGGATTCCAGCTCCAGCTTCCCCACCTTCAAGCTCTGAGCATCAGTTTCTCATTCATGGGGTGAAGATAATGGCATCAACTTTGTGAGCTTTTTATGAAGCTTATACCGGCTGATGTTAGGCATCCTCGCCTTTGCCAGATCATTCAGCTGGGCTCTTCATTGTTATAAGTGCCATGATCTCTGCTGGGACCGCTGCCCTTTTCTGAGGATCTTCTTCATTCTGGTCATCATTCCTGTCCCTCCTTCAAAACTGATTTTTTTCCAAGAGATCTCACCCCGGACTCATTGTTTCTTTTTTTTTTTAATTAAAATTGTTTCAGTTACAGTTGACATTCAATATTATATTAGTTTCAGGTGTACATGATTGTTTCTTAGCTCCGTATTCTTCTAGACCAAGTTCATCTTATCTATTAACTGGTTTATAATACATTACTCTGTGATCATTCATGAGCGGCATTCACAGCTTTGTAACTGCCTTTTATTTTCATGATGTGTCTTTAGGTTTAAATAGTAAATTCCCAGAGGACAATAACCGTGTCTTCTACTTTTCTGTTTGCATTGTCTATCCTTATGTACCTACTGTACTGGTGTACACAAGGCAGATGCTCCCTAGTAGAAAGAACTAGGGCCTCCGAATCCCCACTGCTGTCTTGGGGCACACATATATGGCATCCTGACTATCCGCCCTACATGGGCAATAGGAATCAGAGAACTGAGACTACTGCTAGTGGGCCCAGCAGAGAATAACAATGAATTTTACATAAGATTTGTACTTACAGCTTGTATTCTAACCCTCTCATCAACCCTATGGGGTAGGTGGTATTTTCACTTTATAGACGAGAAAACGAAAATGTAGAGAAGTCCAGTGACTTGCCCAAGGCCATGCAGGTTGAAGGCATCACAGACAGTGTTCAGGCACAGATCTGCCAAGTCCGGGCCGCGTGCTTTCTCTACTAGCCACAGCTGCCGTGCACTGAGCTACTGGAGGGTATGTGACTAACTGCACTCCCGACACACGTTTGCTTGTGGCTCCGCACCATGGCTTTAGAGCAGGGCTGGTCTGGTCAAGTGGCAAGATGAGGAGAAAAAGACTAGCTCAATACAGAAGTACAGACCTACACAGAGTGTGTGTGTGTGTGTGTGTGTGTGTGTGTGTATACATTCACACACACGTAAACATATCACTATACATTATATTTGTACTATAATGTTACATTCAAGATCGGCTGCAAACTCTAACACAGTAGTCTACTAAACAGATATTAAATTATCAGGTTCTGGGTGTGTTTCCCTCCCCCTCCCCCTTACCCTCCAGCCTATTTTTCCAACTTTCACCCTTGTGAGCAAAAAAAAAAAAAAGATAATAATATTCATCAGGTTATCCAGAGAAATAGCTTTTACTTGTTCTCTTCAAAGTAGAGATGACTGCGGGGTGCCCAGCTCTAAAAGTGAGAGAAGAAAAGTGATTTGACCCACTGGCCCGGGACTCAGATGTGAGGTGCCCCGATCAGGTTCTGTCACTGCTGCTCAGACCCCAGGCCTTTGGTGGCTCCACTGTGGACACTTCAGTTCTCCAGTTTCCCTGCTGGCAAGACCCTGGCAGTGACCAGAAAAAGAGCCAGCCTTTTTCTGATAGATCTAATGGATTTGCCCAACTCAAAAGCTGCCCTTCATCTACTGAGCAGCTAAGAACATAGGCAGCCAAGAAATGATCAGGGTCCTTAGGCCCCAGTCGGATAAAAAGTGCTCCAAGGTCGCTACTGTAGAAATCGTGATGCTCCTAATTTCTCCCCTCCTCTCCCCCTTCCTCTGCCGAAGGAGATTGGACTGATGCTGACCTAAATTTGAGCTTCAGCTCTTGAACCACCACTGTGTCCTGAGAAAAGACTATATATAGCTTTGGAGTAAAAAATCTCCAGGTTCAAATCTTAGCTATGGGATTACAAGCAAGTTACTTTATTTCTAAAGCTCTAGAGTTGTAGATCTGTGAAATGAGGATAATGATGACTGTGTGCAAGGGCGATTGTGAAGATTTACTCGGTGTTTAAAGCACCTGTCATAGAGAAAATATTTGGTTAATGTCAGCCCCATCTGCTTCTCCCAGTACACACCCTAGAAGAAAGGCAATGTTAATAAGTCATTGTAGATTAGAACCTCTGAGAGGATCTCAAAGAAGTAGTCTTTCACTTGGAGAAAAGGACTTTGAAAGTGAATCTAACCACTTTTCAAGAACAGGCATACGAGATAATAAGGACAATGGCCCTAGTCGCTAAGGCCAGAAAAAGAGGAAAAGAGGTGAATTTTCATCAGAGAGGTAGGAAGGAAGGAAGGAAGGAAGGAAGGAAGATTAAACTTGAGGCAAAACTTGTATAGATAATGATGATAAAAGGCTGGGGCAGGTGGCCATAGAACCCTATAGGATTTTCTCCTTTGGAACTCCATAAAAATGGAGCTCCCATCATCTGGATTGGGAGAGGCATTGGCCTGACTGCGTGGTCTGCCCCAGAAATCTGAGCGGGGGTGGGGAGGGGGGCAGGGATAGTGCAGGGATAATTCTCAAACCTGGAAAACACAAGTTAACATGCTCTGAAAGCTTTCCAGGAAAAGAAGCAACATCAGAGTGATTGGCAAGGCAACTCAGAGACCTAGAATGTTAACGCGAGGATGAATGAGGACTGGGGAGGAAGTGTGAGCCAAGGGGGAGAAAAGGAAACAATGCATTTTGTTTCCAGGTGACACACGTGCCACTCCACTGGTGGCAGAGCCATCCTGAATTCCCCCGCTGTGGGCCTCAGTTTCTTGTAACACGAAGTGCTTGGGTTAAGCACTCTCCTGAGTCCCTCCCAATTCTGAGCTTCTGTTCACAAAACTGCTCCAGAGAAAATGGGCTGCATCTGTGCAAAGCCCCCCAGCCCCGAGCCCAGGCTGTGCTGGGTGAGGGGTGCTGTGCAGAGAGGGCCAATGCACCAGCCCTGGGGGCAGAGCCCCTGGGGGGTCAAGCCTTCCCTGCTCCTCAGGAGCCAGTTGCTTACCCTCTCTGAAATTCTACTCTCCACTTGTAACATGGGGATAATGCAGCTCATGTGAGGTTGTGAGTTTGTTTGCTTATTGGGGGCGGTGTCGTGAGTTTATAGTAAATAATGCAAGTAGAATACTTGCTATAATAATATATAATATAGTTTCCATGTTCTGGGCACCTAAGTAGCAATAAAACTGTACCTATTCTATTAATATTCTTGTAATGAGAATTTTTAAGCCTTCTGATTTCTCAGCTTTTATTTCTATTGTTAATTACTTTGTAGAATACATCTCAACCAAGTCAAAGGTGCAGTTTGTGGCTTTGTTTTTAACACACTTGCGTATTAAGATACGGACACAACCCACGTTCGCTTCTCAGGCTGCCTCTCCATAGCCTATGCCCTTGCTAATTTGTAAAGCAGATCTAAAAGAGCAATTATTTAGCAACTCCTGGTTGCCACTGGCTTTGCATCTTTTTTTTTTCTTTCATTCTTAGCAAGCCCCGCCACCGAGAACTGTGTTGCCCCTCTTGAAGGTGGCCGGCCACGGGGCCCGCATCCTGTTGTACTTCTGACTGCACTTCTCTGCACCTTGGCCTGTCCCTTTGCAATTTCATCTTGCTCCTTTTAACAGTGTTTCCAGCCCCCAAACCCCTACTGATTCTTCCAAGGACGGACGCCCCACTCCCAGCTTCACGCCCGGAGGGCCGTGGGATGTGCACTGAGTTGATACAGAGCTCAGCTCCACCAAGCTGAGAGGGAGCGTCTCCTGGGCCAGGGTGGGGCACCAGGTTACTACTGGCCTCCTGCCTTTTGGGTTTACTTCCCCGCAGGGGACACCGTAGGCGGCTGTGCGGTCCGGCCACAGCCCCCCGCCCCTCGCGTCCGGCCGCGCCGTGGGTTGCGGTCGCCGTGGGGGTGGCAGCTCCTGTCCGGGAGGTTTGCGCCTGGCGGGGCACCCCGGAGCCGCGGGGAGCCCAGAGGCGAGGCCAAGGCGGGTGGGGCGCGTCCGGGCAGGGAGGGCAAACTCAGGCAGCGCAGGGGGCGCCGAGGGCAGCGGGCGGGCGGACTCGCGGCGGAGAGCGAGCGGGACGAGGGCTGGCTAGTGCCGGGGGCCGCCCGCCCGAGGGGGAGGAGGCTGTGCTGCCCTTGCCGCAGGTTCGCTGTCGAGCACACAGGAGGCAGGGACATGGGTAGGGTGCGGTCTGCGCGGGGCCCGAGCCCGGATCTCTTCCATTTCCCCTCTCACTCGGCCCCGGGCTGCGCCGCAGACGGCAGCAGCTCCCGCTCCGCCCGAGCCGCCTGACCGCCGGGCCGGGGTGCTAACCGCGGGGCCCGCCAACCCGCCGGCCCGGCCAGCCCAGCCCAGCCCGGCGGCCCGCAGCCCCGCCGTCCGCCGCCCCCCGCCGCCGCCGCGTTGCCAAAACAAACGGGCCGGCCTATTTATTGGCGGCGGGCGAGCCGGGCAGCTCAGAGTCGAGGCGCCGAGGGGGACAGCTCGCCGCCACCAGCCAGGGCCCCGGGCCCCCGCCCCGCACCTGAGTCCTGCCGGCCCTGCGCCACGCCGCGCAGCCCATGGCGCCCCCACCTGGAGCCCCCCGGAGCCACCCCGAAGCCTGAGCCCCCGCAGGGCCCGGGTCGACTCGCCCACCCATCAGCCCACCAGGCGCCCTCGCCCGCCGCGCTCCCGGGCTCCCGGCCATGTCTCCCGCCCGGCTCCGGCCCCGACTGCGGGTCTGCCTGCTCCTGCTGCTGCTGCTGGTGCCGGCGGCGCGGGGCTGCGGGCCGGGCCGGGTGGTGGGCAGCCGGCGGCGGCCGCCGCGCAAGCTCGTGCCACTCGCCTATAAGCAATTCAGCCCCAACGTGCCCGAGAAGACCCTGGGCGCCAGTGGGCGCTATGAAGGCAAGATCGCGCGCAGCTCGGAGCGCTTCAAGGAGCTCACCCCCAATTACAATCCCGACATCATCTTCAAGGACGAGGAGAACACGGGCGCCGACCGCCTCATGACCCAGGTGAGCGCGACCCGCCCTCCCAGCTCCCAGGGCTCCGCCGCCGAAGCACCGCCACCTGCCCGGCCCTACCCGCCCCTCTGGCACCTTTTCTCGACTGGCTGGCACGCCCTCTGGCACCTGCCCCTCTCGCCAAGCCCAACCGCCTCATGCCCAAGATGGGGCAGCCAGGGGTCCCGGCGGGAGTGTCAGCATCCCCGAGCTCGCCGGTGGCTGAGAGAAGAGCCCCCTGCTGCTGAGCGCCACGGCCCAGCCAGCTGGCCGCGGCCCCACGGCGCCGGGGCGCTGGCAGCTCCGGTCAGACACGGCACCCGGAGGCACCTCGACCCGGCTGCCTCCTGTGTGCCCTGGGACCCACACGGTCCTTCCAGGCCTAACCCCCGCACGGCTGGCTCTCTGTCAATTAGAAGCCTTTCGGCACCCCGAGATGAAGAAGCTCCGGGCACAGGGGCCCCACGGCCTTTCCTCCACACGCGCTCTTGGTTTGATGCGCTGCCCCCTCCTGGAGCAGCGTCCGGGTGGGGTCTGGCTTAAGGAACAGCGAGGAAGATGGGGGTGGGAGAGAACTTGCCAGGAGAGCGCACGTGTCTGTCTAGAGAGCGGAGCGGCACAGCTGCGGTTGAAGGGTGGAGGGCAGGGGCGTTCGGGCGCCGGGATCGATCTTGGGGGATCCCTGGGCTTGGTGGTTGTGGCGGGTTGGATTGGAAGGGAGGGACCCAGGTGCCGGGTGCCGGAGAGGCAGGGAGCAGAGCTAAAGCCAGTCTCTGCGTGCTCCGATCCGCGCTCAGTACAAGCGCTGGGGTTTGTGGGGTGGGGAGTGAGGGGCGGGGGTTTGGTAAGGAAGCGCAAACTTTCTTCCCTGCAACCGGGTCCGCAAGGGGAAAGACCTACGTCCCCTCCCTCAGCAGCGTCCCGGGGCTTCCCTCACAGCCAGGCAGCCCACGTTCTGTGCTTTACGAAAAGCAGCTAGACCACGGCCCTCAGCATGCGCCCTGGCGCCGAGGCTGGACGGCCAGAGTCGGGGCGAAGGTTGGCTGGTGGCCGGGCCGGGCTGGGCGCAGAGGAATGCAGATAAGGATCCGGGCCACGGGCTGGGCAATCATTGACAGCGCGCGCCCCGGCTCTGGACCCGAGGAGGGGGTGGCGGGGGAGAAAGGGGCGGGGAGCAGGGGAGCGCCAGTGAACGTAGGTGGGGAGCTAGGATCCCGGAGGCAAGAGCACGCGGAGCTCTTTTCCGAGGCAGTGAGCGTCCCAGCTAGTCTGCTCGCCGGGTGGACGGCCGGGCCTTGGGTCCTAACCGCTGTTGGCTCCTGGGAGACCGAGTCCAAGGGTCTGTGGGCCTGGGCTCTGCGGGTGGGGGTAGGCTGAGACACGGGCTGCCCAAGCCTGGCGGCACCTCGAACTTCAGAGTCAAGGACCGTGGAAGGGACCCCTCTCCTGTCGGCCCCTCCCACAGTCAACCGCCGGGTCCTTTGGGCTGCGGGCACGCGGGGAGTCAACACAGACGGGTGATCTCTGTCGTCCTTACCAGGGGCGCGGTTCTACTCCCATCCCAAGTGAGGTGGAGGGTGGAGCCGGCTCCCTGAAATTAAAGGCTGGGTTTCTCAGGTCTCTTCCCAGATGCGGGCAGCGCAGCGGCGTTGAGGGTTCTGGGCTCAGGGGACATTGCAGGTTTATAAGCCCCGGGGAGTCCCTTGCAGCGGGAGACGCTCGGCGTCGCCCTCCATCGGGCCAAACCGGGCACTAGTCTTTCCACCAACTTCTGGTTCTAGGGCTGTGGTATTTCGGGCACGGGTTCGGGCAGGTTTTGGACATAAGCGGGTCCCAGAAGGAATGCTTTTTGGCGCCCGAGGGATCCAGGTAGTACCGGGATTCCCTCCAACACACCCCCACGCTGCGGGGACTCCGCACCTGCCGTGCCTCCAGGGCTGGTGTCTCCGTAGCCTCAGCCCTGAGGCTACGGTGACACCTACTGGGCGTCCCCGGCCTTGCACGCCTCGCAGGCCAGCCCCGGGCAGTTGGCCCCGCTCGCATCCCTCTAGGTAGCAGGCCATCCCTGGTCTCCGGCGCCTCGGTGAGACGGAGGGACTGGGAGCTGGAAAGGTATACTCGGGTCTGTGGAGGAACCGGTAAACCGAGAGGGGCAGAAAGAGTACAGAAGGGAGGGGCTACTTCTCAGATAAAGGAGCCCCAAGGGTGCGCGGCTTGCCGCGACCTCCAGATCGGAGGCGTCGCGGTGCGGTCCATGGCCTTGGAGCAGCCAGAAGTTATAGCGGAAGGAAGCGAGTTAGGGCTCTGTGTTCCTACGAGAGAGCGAGAGAGCACCCTGCCCGCTTTCCCAGCCCCGGCGGGCGCTGTGCAAGAGCGAGGCAGATCCTCCACCTGCGCGCGGACCAGCGCCTCCCCCAACTCGGTGCTTTCCTCTCGCAGCGCTGCAAGGACCGCCTGAACTCCCTGGCCATCTCGGTGATGAACCAGTGGCCCGGCGTGAAGCTGCGGGTGACGGAGGGCTGGGACGAGGACGGCCACCACTCGGAGGAGTCGCTGCACTACGAGGGCCGCGCAGTGGACATCACCACGTCGGACCGCGACCGCAATAAGTACGGACTGCTGGCGCGCTTGGCAGTGGAGGCCGGCTTCGACTGGGTGTATTACGAGTCGAAGGCCCACGTGCATTGCTCCGTCAAGTCCGGTGAGCCGCTGCCTGGGGACTGGGCCCGGGGCCGGGGCCGCAGGGCGTGGGCAGGCGGCGCAGGGCCGGCTGGCGCCCAGAAGGTGAAGAGACCCGTCCGGGGTTGGAGGCGGGAACCCCGGGAAAGAGGACGTCGGCGGCGCTCCCCACTTCTGCTTGTGACCGCCTGTTCCTCCCGTGCCCGGTAGTGTCAATGGCGAGAGCCTGGGGAGACAGGGCCCTGTCCCGGCGCTGCTGGGTGCCAACCTTGAGGTCCACAGTGCAGAGCCCACTGCAGGAGGTTCAAGACAGAGCAAGCTGAACAGATGTGGAAGCCAGGCTGTGACAGAGACAGCATTCCCCACCAAGCGTGGTGCAGAAGGCAGGAGGGTGGGGGGTCAGGGGCCAGGGAGGGCCCAGAGGTTCAGAACCCACAACCAGGCCTGCAGGCCAGGCCCTTTAGGGCACTGTGTCTGCTCCTCCCAGGGGGCGCAGGCGTCCCCAACCTCTCCCTCAGGGCCCCAAAGCTGGACATTTTGGGGCAAAGCCAGCCATGAGGGCCAGAATAAACAGAACGGACTCAATAAAGTGGATTTTCCCAGATTTGCCGCCTTGTTGATCGGAATGGGCAGGCATTGGGGCCCTGCCCCTCTCAGATCTTGTCAGTGTCCCTGTTCCCCACACTGAACCCGGTCACGCCTGCCTTGGATGATTCCTGTGTGACTGCCGGCGGCCCCACCGGGCTGCCGGTGCAGCCCTCCATGCAGGCTCCAGGCAGCAGCCGCACTTGCAGACCCTGCACACTGAAACCAGGCCCCGCTTTTTTACTATTCCTGATTCCCCCTGGGCCCACAGTGGGGGCCCCACCCCTGCCCCCTCAGCACTTTCCTGCCAACAGTATCTACTTCAAGTCACAGCCTCTTTCACCTGCAAACACTGGCCCGTGCCAGCTCCCAAAGTGGCCACTTCCATTCATTGTCCCTGACCCCCGAGCACTGTTCTCCATCCCACCCACCGATGCCACCGTGTTCTCTCCCTGCACAAGGACACAGCACACAAACTGAAGACAATGATTTTACCCTGGCCACTGAGCCAGGCTTCCCCAGAGCCTGTATTCACCCTTAGCTGGTCCTCCTTTCACTTCCGTATAGACTCCCGGGGCCAGCTCTAGCACAAAACTTGGGCTGTCAGTCTCAGAGGGCAATTTTGGGGGAGTGTCTGGCTAAGGGGTGAGAAATAATGGGACATTCAGACCCCAGAGGAGAGGCTGCAGCTTTCTGGGTGTCCAGTCACAGAGGTCCACTGCCTGGCTCAGCTGACCTCTGACCTCTCTGACCACTTCACAACATTGTCAGGATTGAGATCAAATGGGTGGCTCCATCTGGGCTTCTAAATGGCTGTTTTCTTCTCACTCAGTGGAGCCACAGTGTGCTCCTCTCATTGGCCAAGGGTTAGACTGGGGAGGGGGGCAGGGATCACACTGTGGGTTGGACTGGGTTCAAATCTGCAAGAAAAGTGGGGAGAGGGGCCAAGACGTGGTGATGGGGGCTCTCGGGAGCAAAGAGAGGTCTGGCTGGGCTCAGGATGGGTGCTGTCACTGGGAATCCGTGCTTCGCAGCAGTAACACCTTCATGTCCCTTCTTCCCACAGAACACTCAGCGGCAGCCAAGACAGGCGGCTGCTTCCCTGCTGGAGCCCAGGTGCGCCTGGAGAGTGGGGCGCGTGTGGCTTTGTCGGCCGTGAGGCCAGGAGACCGGGTGCTGGCCATGGGGGAGGATGGGAACCCCACCTTCAGCGAAGTGCTCATTTTCCTGGATCGGGAGCCAGATAGGCTGAGGGTCTTCCAGGTCATCGAGACCCAGGACCCTCCAAGACGCCTGGCACTCACACCCGCCCACTTGCTCTTCACCGCCAACAATCACACAGAACCAGCAGCCCACTTCCGGGCCACATTTGCCAGTCAAGTGCAGCCTGGCCAGTATGTGCTGGTGGCTGGGGCGCCAGGCCTGCAGCCTGCCCGAGTGGCAGCTGTCTCCACACACATCGCCCTTGGGGCCTATGCCCCACTGACGAGGCACGGGACGCTGGTGGTAGAGGATGTGGTGGCCTCCTGCTTCGCAGCCGTGGCTGACCACCGCCTGGCGCACTTGGCCTTCTGGCCCCTGAGACTGTTTCACAGCTTGACATGGGGCAGCTGGACCCCGGGGGAGGGTGTGCACTGGTACCCCCAGCTCCTCTACCGCCTGGGACGGCTCTTGTTGGAAGAGAGCAGCTTCCACTCGCTGGGCATGGCCGGGCCAGGCAGCTGAGAAGACCCCTCCACTGTCCTCCCGGAGCTGTCCAACTGGATCCAAAGGCCTCCCCACCATGAGAGCCCTGGCCCTGGAAGGAACCTGAGCATGGGGCACTGGATCCCACCATCTCCTCCACCACAGAGATATACCATTGAGACTTGACTGGGCGATGCCAGTGTGTCCCACGCCCCCCTCCCCCCACCATCTTGACGTGGTGATAGAGATGCAGGCTGAGCTGGCAAGGGGAGTGGTCTGTCCTTCTAACCTATAGACCTCCAGGCTGGCATGATGGGTCCCAACCCAACCGGCTCTCACTACGACTTTTTATACCTGCCTCCCCCAATGGGGAGAACCCATTCCATCTGTCTTAGGCCCCCCTTCGGTGGGCTTGCACCTCAGTTGATGCTGCTAGATTCCCTGGGAGCCAGCAGGGAGCTGGCTGGACTCAGTGCTGCCCAGAACGGAGAAGGCGGCAGAGTGGGGCAGCCATCCTGGCCATCCTGAGTCATGTCCTTCCTCCCTGGCCACACTCCTTGGGACAGATCCAGAGACTGTCGCTGTCAGTGGGTGGAGTTCTGTGTTCCAGCCAATGTGATCATAGTGCCCGGGCCCAGGGGAGTGAGCTCAATGTTCTTGCCATCCCTGCCCAGGCTCAGCCCCCTCCTCTGCTGAACCATGACCCCCACCCTTCCTCTGGTCAGTCTCCCCCACCTTATTTATTGGCGCCAAGGGGGAAGCCTATGGGAGAATTTGGGGGATGTTTTGGTCTTTTCTTCCTTTTGTAATAAAAATTATTTAAGTTGTTAGAGCCAGAGAGTCCGGATGCTGAGTGGGTGCAGTACATGGGGGGTCTGGAGCCAGGGTGGGCCTGTCCTCGGGCGTGCTCACCTTCCTCTCGGGGCAAACCCTCCACTGCTCCATCCCCTCCACAGGACCGGTCTCACCAGCAGCTCTGTGAGGTCCCAACACAGAGCTGTGCTCTATGCCAGGCCAAGCCTTACCATGCCGCTCCTGAGGTTGGAGTGGAGAGAGAGGTGAGGTAACTAGTCTGCGGTTGCTTCACGCATCTAGAACCACCGGCTGTGTTCTAGTGAAGGTGTCGTCCCTGCTTATTCCAGTCTTTCTTGGGGCCTGCGTTTCTGACTCTTCATTGCAATAATGGGCCGTGGCAGGACGCGATTCCGGAGAGTGTGCCTCTGCCCTGCCGCCCCTTCTGACTTCTCACCTGAGTCAGGGCTCCTTAGCCTAGCAGCACTCGGACTTCAGAATCACCTGGGTGGCTTGTTTAAAAATTATCCTTGGCCCAACTTCCAAGATGGTGCTTTAATAGATCCAGAGCAAGGCCCATAAACTTACTTTTCCAAACACCCCAAACATGGCGGGTGGTCCACACACCACATTCTGAGAAACATTGCTTAGTCTAGAGAAGGCCCAGTGTGTGGCCAAAACGGGATGACACCCCTACTTCATTTTCTCTTGGTCTCTTCGTCCCAAGGCAGGTTTTTCTGTGCTCACTCCAGGTTAGCCGATTCCCAGGCTCAGTGGTTCAGTTGTTAAGTTTTCAGGAATTTTGTGAACCGGTTGGTAGAGGCTGTGGTGGGACAATTTCCACCATGGAAATCGGTGTACGCTGCAGATCAGAACTCCCCGAGCCGTGCAGGGCCAGACATCAGAGCACACCAGGGCCTGGGTCTGTCCTCCTACAGAGAGTACTGAGCTGGGGGGGACGGCTCAGATTCCTACCTTACCCCTGCCCCGCCCCCATGGGGGAAAAGTCCAGAGAAAACTTCATTCCCTGGGGACTGTGTCGTGGGGGTGGGGGGGAATAAGCCCCCATGGGCTGTAATGAATAAAAACTGCTACCACTTAATAATGAAGATTCCCCATTGCCAGGCATTGTTCTAAGTGCTTCACATGTAGAACCCATTTAATTTTCATAACGACCCCTGGTTATATACTATAATTATACCATTTTCCAAGTGAGAATGCAGAAGCACAGGAAGGTTCATAACTTGCCCAAGATTATGCAACAAGTGACAGAAGTAGGATTTGAACCTATGCCTCTGGCTCCTGGGCCCACTGTTTTGTGTTCATTTTAATTGAGGTAACATTGGTTAATAACATTATATAACTTTCATAGCATTATAATTCAATGTCTGTACACATTATAGTGTACTCACCACCAGAAGTCTAGTTTCCATCAGTCACCATACATTGGACTCCCCATTACCCATTGCTCCCTCCTCCCACCACCGTAAGACCCACTTTTTATCCCACAGGCTTTCCCTTGGTGAACGTAGAAGGTCTACTTGGCTCAGCAGGCCTGGAATCTGCTTTGTTAGAAGATCTAGGATGGACTCGTCCCTCTGTGGCAGACTCTCTTGGACCAGGCTCACAGGAACTAGATGTCCATGAATTCATTTATGGTGACAAACATAAGAGGTCAAGGTCAAGATACTCTCGTTCACTCATTTGCACATTCTCTCCCCTGTAGGCATTTCTAAGTGAGAGAGATTCTTTCCTATAGAGTTGGTTGGCAGGGGGATGATGGTGGTTACCCCCTCTTTAACTCTGCACTGTGGACACAAAACCATTTGGTGTCTCCAGACCTTTCTGTTCTAGATGGGCCTCCACAGAGAAAAAAAAAAAAAATCCATTCTCTGACAGAGAAGACTGAAAAGGTTCAGAAAAATCTTTGTCTGAATTCAGCCCCTCTAAAGACCAACCTTGGGGTGAAGGTGGGGCCCTGCAGCTTTTCTGGGAATCCAGGACTCAGGTCTGAGAGACGGGGTGAGCAGGGAGACAAGGAGAAACAGCCTGAAAAGTCATCCTCCGCCTATGCACTGTGATGGCCCTAATCCCTCCCTCCAGAGCCCAGCTTGCCCCACCGTCTGCACGATGTCATGACCCAGAGGAAGGTCAACCATAGAGCCTAGGCCCAGGCAGCTGCTGACCCAATGCCTGGCTCTCCCCTTGGGCGCATGCTCAGCCCCCAACACTGCTGCATCCACAGCTGCAATCTTCATTCACTCATTCAGTCACTGTCTAGTAGACACCCTGTGTCAGGCTCTGTGCCAGAGTGGGGGAAAGGGCAGTCCCTGCCCTCAGTGAACTGGATGGTAGGGAGCAGCGCGGGGAGGTGGGTGTCCACACCATGTGGTGTGTGCCATGCCTCACACCCGTGTGCCTGAGCGCCAGGGGAGGCTGGGGACTAGGAAAACCTCCTGGAGATGAGGACGATGCAGGGAGGGCAAGGAGGTGTTCGAATGGCAGGTGTTCGAAGGGAGAGCAAGGAGGTGTCGAGGCCGAGGACACAGTAAATGCAAAGGCGTGGAGACCTGAGTGAGGCTGGGGGCTTGAAGGAGCCACCATTAGGGCAGCACCGCAAAGCTGTCCAGTACACACCGGTTTGGCCAAGCTGAGGTGGCCCAGTGGGCAGGAGTTCGACTAAACGGAGCCTTGTGCTCCATGCACTTGGACTTGATGCATGTATCCTGAAGGCTTGGTGAATGCCTGGAGGGTTTGGGGCGGGGGAAGCTTGCAACTATATTGTTTCACAAAGCTCACCGGGCTGCAGTGTGGCGGGCAGACCAGAGAAGGCAGCTATGGAAGCAGGGAGTCCTTTTACTGGGTAAAGAAGTTCACCGACATCTGGACTGAAAGGTGGCTGTGGGGGTCAGAAATAAGGTAGCAGACTGTAGACATTTTGGCAGGAAAATGACCGGGACTTGAGGCGTTTTGGATGAGCAGTGAGGGTGAGGAAAGGGCCCAAGTCAACTTCAGGTTTTTAAGCCTGAGATCCAGCTCGGCGACGCCCAGCACCCTTGACCATGGCTATGAGGCCTCTGGAGCAGCCTGGGCGGACTGCCCTCAACACAAGGGCCATGGCACCCGGACCCTGGCTCGTCCGTGCGGAGGCCTCCCTTCAGGTACCCGTCCCCAGGTTGTCCTCATGGCAGCCTCCTCTCTAGTGTTCAGACAGACCCAACCACGCTGGGCGTGGCTCTTCTGAAGCCACGTGACCTGCACTCGCCCGTATCGCGCCAGCGCCCCTCCACCCCTGGCCCCAACCCCGCACAGCCTAAAGGTGCTGCCTGCCTGCAAAGGGCTTCTGACAGCGAGTGGTGCTGTGCTGGGAGGGCTGAGCCAGGTGCAACAGTCCTCTGGGAGACCAGGCCTGCTCTAGCACCCGCAGCCCCAGGGAGGAAACCGGAAATAGGTGCCTCTCCATGTAAAAACAGCAAAACGCCCCCTGAGGAGGTCCAACTAGAAAAAGCTACTCTTCTGTCCTGTTCTGGAGAGACCCTCGTGCATGGGGCAGGCTGGGGTAAGCAGCACCCCTGGATTTCCTGGCAAGGGCTGGGGGTGACAGCTCCCCGCACCCCATGCTCTCTGCCCCTGGGTGGAACGCCCTTCCCGGGGCTCCGCCCCACCTCCCACACCCCAGCCTGGTTCTCAAAGCCTATTTGTTCTACTCGGACAAGTTCTGGTCAGCCCAGACCTGATAAGGCTGAGTCGGCTGATAGCAGCCCCACCCCTCATGCCCCAAACCACACCCAGGCTGCCTTGCACGCACAGGGAATCCCCCTTAGATGGGCATGGATGTGGGGTGCTTCCCGCCCAGGTTGGGGTCCAAGAGCCTTAACTTCTGGGCTAACCCTCCCTCAGTGCATTTAAAACCTCCTCTCATCTGGACGTGGAAGCAGGATAAGGGAATTATCACATTTTTAGAGACAAGTGAACCAGGTCTCCAAGAGAAAAAAGGACTTGCCTACATTTATTTATTCCACAACCAGGATCATCGATTATGCTAGGTCTGCTATTTATAGTATCTTTTAAAATCTTAACAGCCTGAGAAATGAGGGTGTTCCTAATTCCTACTTTGCAGAAAGATGAAGTCCAAAGGCCCAGAGAAGTGAAGTCAATTTCCCATGGTCACACAGTAGCAGAGTCCAGATCAGAACCCAAGTGCCCTGCAGCAGCAACTGACGGAGGTGGGACTGAGGACTCACTATCCCAGAAGAACGGGAGGAAGTCACTCTCAGCTTCAGCCTAAAAGATCTGACGGGGCTGGGACAGCCAAGACCCTGTTGGGGAAAGTGGTCTTGGAGGAATAATGCTCCAGATGCTGTGAGAGGATCCCATTTTGATGGGAGTGGCAATGGTAAAACTATGTCCACAATTATGTGACACTCCTCTCCCCTTGAATCTTGCCCGAGGCTAGAAAAGGCCGTGTAGCTCCTTCCTGGTTCTACCCTGAGATTGCCAAGCTAGAGTGACTACAGTTCGGTGTTCTCATCCACAGCCCAGCGAGTGCCCAGCTGAGAGCTGGCACACACTGTCATCCAGGTGAGGGCGCCATCTGGGACACCCAGCCAGTGCAGCCTCCGGACGGCCAAGGCCCCGGCTGACTTCTGAATGCACCTGCACGAGGCACAGCTGCCCGGCCAAGCCCTTTCTGAATTCGTGGCCCACAAATGCATAAGCAAAGTAAAACGATTGTTTGGAAACTTGAAGTATGGGATGATTTCTTACACAACAATAGTGAACAGAACAAAGGGCAAAGAGAATGGGAACCGATGAAGGCATCTTCTGAGGGTTTCCAGGGGCCTTTACACAAAAAGCTTTTTAAAACGGAGCCTGCATGCGGTTGGAGGAGGTGGGAGGCCTCTTCATCATCTAAAGGGGCAGCGTGAGAAGACACACTGACTTGGGATGAACTTGGGGCAGGCAGAGATGGAGACAAAGGGCAGGGCTGGATAAGCCAATCTCTTCACACTGAACTGATTGAAAAAATGTGTAAATGCTCTGCTGGCAGCATCTCCGATGACAGCAAACTCTTGGCGGAATGAAGAGCCTTTCTAGAAGGAAGGAAGCTTACATATCTGTGCTAGTGGCTAGCAAGAAATTATGCACAGCCACATGAAAGAAAATGCTATTAGAAATCCTTAAAAATCCAATGTTACATGTTGGAGAAAATAGCTGGACATTCCTGTGGACACTTGCTAGCCACATTTTCCCAGAGTGCCCATGCAGGAAGAAACTTGTAGGGCCTTCACCAAAGTCCACAAAAATGAACTAAAACTCTCTGTTGCCCTAATAAACTCCAGGTGTGTTTACATCTGGCTTCTGCTCACGCCTCCAAATGCTCAACTTAAGAAAACCCCGAGGAAAGTGACCAGGCAGATAACAGGAAGTGGGTGTGGCTCTGGGGAGCGGTTGGGAGTGCAGGGGTCGGATGGCTAGCTCGAGGACAGGTTTCTTGGTTTTGAACTCATAATCCTAAAGAAGCACAAAATGGGCACGATCACTCCAGTGAAGAGGAGGAAATAGCACGTTCACAGTGGAGAACCCTGGCAGACACGCTGTCGCCAAGTGATCGAAGTTAACATCACCAGTAAAACGTGCCGGTGCCCTGATACGATGCACCGAGAAGGGCTAGTCGCCCCTCTGCTCTGCCTCTCAATAATGCACACCTTGCTCTGTTAGGAGAGACGAACCCGGACTGAGGGGAAATTTACAAAGTAATCGACAGCGGTCTTCAAAAGAGTCGAGGTCGTGAAAGACAAGGGAGTCTCAGGAAACATCCCAGGGGGGATCCTCGACTGGATACTGACCCACGAAAAGGACATTAGTGGACAGACCTGTCAAATCTAACTAAATTCTATACTTTCATTACTATTGTTTGTTGTATGAAGGTTAATTTCTTTGTTTTGATCCATCATCTGTGGTCATGTCAGATGTTCACCTGAGGGGAGAAAGCTGGGTGAAGGGCTTGTGAGACTCCCTACACTATTTCTGTGACCTCTGTATATCTAGAATTAACTCGCAATTTGAAATGATCTGAAAGACAGAATCTCACAGACCAGTCGAAGGTGGTCTCTCTCCTTTACCATGCACGAAGTTCAAGCCAACTTCCGCACTCAAGGATCCGGCTGCGCTGAGCTGGGGGCCATGACCTGACTCCTTTACTCGAGAGAGGATCCCGGTCAGAAATGAATGGGAAAGAACTTGAGGTATTAGACAGAATGGAAAGTCACAGAATAATGGTGTTCTTCATTTATGCAGAGCATATAATAAGCCAGGCACTGTGCCAAGTTTTTAAAATATTTTATCTCATTTAAGCCTCACAACTTTTGAGCTGTTAAACTTCTCCCTGTTTACAGAAGAGGAGAATTTTTTTAATACAGAGATTTTTTTAAATTGATTTTTAGAGAGAGAGGAAGGGGGAAAAAGAGAAAGAAAAATCGATCTGTCGTTCTGCTTATTTATGTATTCCTTGGTTGAGTGCCCAGAGCAGGGATTGAACCTGCAACCCTGTGCATTGGGAAGATGCTCTAACCAACTGAGCTACCTGGCCAGGGATGAGGAGAATGGGTCTTATAAAAGTGAAGGAACAAGATCATACAGCTAAAAGCTGGTGTGGTTGGGATTCAAATCCAGGCTGCTTTACTCCAGAGCCTGTTCTTAATCACTCCACTGCACTGTTTTCTCAGGGATGTCCCTCATTCAGTTCACACCTCAGGGTTTCTGGGTGGGGAAAGAAGAGATAGAAGGCTGGGGAAGTGGATGGCCTAGGATGGGCGCGTCCTCAGGAGCTGTCCATGGTGCTGGCAAGAGAAGCTTGGAGCTAGAGGGTCAGCAGGAGATGGGGTAGGGAAGACAGCTGGGAGAGCTTACACAGAGGAGCACTGCTCGGAATAGAAGGAAAGAGCCCTAGATGTGGTAATAGGTTCTCCACCAATATGGAGGAGATAGAGGGAGAAAGACTTCAAGTTTGGGCTTGGAATACATAACCAAGTCTACAGCAGCCGGAGAGGCAGATTTGTCCTTAGGTGTGGCTCACAACTAATACTGTTCAGTATTGCTATACTGATTATTGGAGTCTTGAGATGCCTTGGTACCAGTTGGTAAATAGTCACTGACTGAGTCCTCCACTGCTGTGGCTGCTCTCCCAGCCCCCTCCCTGCACTCCCAGGCTCCCCCATGACCCAACAACTAAAGGGTTAAGGCCTGGTACAACGTGGGCTTCCAGAACCCTGTTCTGATTCTAATTCCTATTCTCATAGGTCATGACTATACCTTACCAATTGTTAAGTATTTTGAATATTAGCCCTGTTTGTCCCCATTTTACAGATGAGGAAAACGAGGTTCTGGAATGTTTAACAATTTGCTTGAAATTGCTCAGCTACTAAATGCTAGAATCAGGACCTGAACTCAGGTCTTCTGGGATCAAACCTCACGTCTTTTTCCTTTTCTCTCCCTACTGTTGGCCTGTGTGCCTTCGTGGGGACTATGAATAGAGGGAGAAAGTTATCGGGGGTGGGGGGTTGACACAGTAGAGTCAGAAAACCCTATAGGGGTCCCCGGCAGAATGCATCTCTCCTCTTTGAATTATCTTGCCATATGGCAGTCTACCCCCAAATCCCTGCTAGTTTCGGGCCATGGCAGCTGTTTCAGGCTGGAGGTGCCATCAATCTCTTCATGCACCCCCCGTCCACCCCGCTGCTCCGGGGGAACATGACACTGTAATGCAGAGAGGGCTCCATGCCTGCTCCTTGGTCCAGCTCTGCACCACCCAGTGGCTCTCTTGGCTGCAGCCGTCTCTCACTCTCCACACCTCAGGCTGGTTTTGAAAAACTTGTTCCACTAATTTCAGAGATCAGGAGCTTCTGTGGGAGGATGCCCCTCCTCATCTCATTCCTATAAATTAGTTACACCTTGGACACAGACCTGTTTCAGAACCAGCACTCCAAATGGAGTCAGAGTAGCAGAGGAAGGAAGGTAGCAGCTGGGTTGACTTGCCATCTGGACTACAGGTTACTCTGGCATCTCCTTTTATCTTTCTCCACCCTGCAGCAGCAAGGCAGCCTCCTTCTTGGAGAAACTAGAGGAGGATGTAGAGAGGAGAGAAACTCCTCACCTCTCCAGTGTGCAAAAGAGAGGCTGGGAGGCGGTAGGAAGGGAGAGTACACAGGATGAGTGGTTTATTTATAGGGACCTCCCATTTAGTGAGTGACCTTTGTGAGAGTGTGTGTGTCTGACTTTGTTGCCTACAAGGTGTCAAGTACTTTGCACATGCCTCATTACTTGGTTCCTACACCAGCCTTCCAATAATTATCCCCAGGTAACAGGTGAGGAAAGTGAGGTTCAGAGAGGTCCTGTGACTTGTCCAAGGTCACACAGCCAGTAAGAGGCAGAGTCCAGATTAATCTCAGGTCTGCCTGATTTCCCAGCCACAGTCTTCTCTATTCTGTGGTGGTGGCAGGCGGGGGTAGGGAGTGATAAGTGGTGTGGGTGTGTGGAGGGAAAACTTACACAAGATACTTCTGTGTGTGCTGAAGTCCAAATCACTGAGTGTGCTTTATCTTTATTACCCCATGCCCAGTTTCCAACCACAAGAATTGGAGTCCATCTCCTCCTTCCATCCTCCTTCTTCCCTTTCTCCTGCATCCTGGTCCTCATCAAGTTCCTGCATCATCACTCGCCCTGTTCATAGCCTTGAACCAAACAGCACCACTCCCCATTGTCTTTCTTGGGTCCATGAAGAACGTAGTCACTAGGACTCAGCACCCATATTCTCCCATGAGTTCTGGGCTTCTGAAAAGGGGGACTTCTGAAGCAAACCCGGTTTCCTCTCCCTTCCTTGGGCTCAACCCCTTGCCCCACTCCTTTCCACACTGTTCACCTCTTGAGGCAAAGTCCAGTTCAGGCCTCTTTTTGCATCTAAGATATACCTTTGAAATATCAGAATAATCTTTTCCAGGCCCTGCAGGCACAACCTCCACATCAGAGTATAAGACCACAGAGCCCCTCATTGCTATCTTGTTCCCTACATGCCAACTCTATGTGCTGTGAATGCTAATTATTTACTATCCTGTACCCACCAATGTAGAAGAAGTATGTGACTCTCTAGTTTATTTTGTATCCAGTCCAAGAGATTCCTCTACTTTGCTTTCTCCCTCCCCTTTCATGTAATGAAAGATTTCATGTACTCTCCTTACACCTCCTCCTTTTATTCTAATGTATAAAATAAGCTGCAAAACTGCCATTCTCCAGGGCATTTTCTCAGTCCATTGATGTTTTGCTTCCTGGCAATTTGGCTCAGATAAACTCACAGAAATTCCCCACAGGTTTGGATGTTTCTTATTTGGCACTGCTAAGAATTTCACTGTCCCAAGTCCAGAATCTCCCAAGGTTGGGCAGCTCTCTGGAGAGACACAAGGTCGCATGACTTCTCACATGAACTTTTCCTCCTCCGTGTGGTTTTGTCACCAGGATTCCTGAGGCCACCACCAAGCCTTGCCCCAGAGTCACTGCTCCCTATTTCTTTTTGACCTAAAAATGGAGCAACAGATTGTATAGGTCCAGCTGAATCAGGCCGATCATTTCAAAAGAGCTGAGGGGAAAACAAAAAGGAAATCACTGTAGAAACTACACACAGCATAGAAGTCACTATGTCTAAATGTCAGGTCTCAGCTTCTGAGAATAACATTAAAACCAGCACAAAGCTCACTGAGTTCCACATTCCTTGACCCCAAGAAAACTCCAAAACTGACTGTGTTACGATAAGTTAGTGGGGCCCCTGGCCTGCCCCTTCCCTCCAGTCCAGCCAGCCTCTGGCCGTGTGATCTCCAGGGCATCGCAGGCCACATTGTCATCAAAGTCTATATTTTACCTTTCACAGGTAAACCCCATCGTTCCCAAAATGAGACTTTATTTTCTGGGTTTACCCCTAGACTCACTAAATTTTCTCTCCTTAACATCCACCCCATCACTGTCCGGTGCAGTGAAATACTTTTAGTCTCTGTAAATGAGCTTTGAGATTTTTGCCTTTACCCACGAAAGGAGTCTTCACCAAATGAGACCCTCCATCCAGATTAATAAGCAAAGGGCTTCCCAAAACCCAGAGTATGTACAGCAATGCCTTCTTTATGCATTAACCTTCAGATCCCTTCAAAAGAGTTCGGTTTGTGCTCACCAGGAAGGAAATAAGGACACATTCTCTCCAACAACAAAAGGAAACCATTTACAAAGCAATGTGCAAATAAGACATGCCAAGGGCTTTAAAATTGTATTAACAATTGCAATCACAGAATGAAGGTCCGCTTGAGATTCTGACCCTCTGTCATCAACGGGTGTCGGGAAAGAACAGGAACGTTTCCCACGCAGGTGACGAGTCCATGGAATAGCCTCCTAGGAATTTGGTCAACTAAAGTCACGATTGCGGGGACGTCACAACTAAGGGGCTATACATACCACATGTTGCAACTGGTAGAAGCCCAGTTACTATTTGCAGGAAAAGTGAGAAAATTTTTAAAATGTGGGGAGGGATTCAAGTTGGGCGGCTTTTTCTCCTTCTACGAAACATGACCCATTCGGGCTGCCGTCGTTGTCCCGGGATACCAGGAGACGCCAGTGTCTTGTGCGTCTCGTATCTATGGAAACGACAATATGGCGGTGGTGTGAGTTTTGAGCGTTGATCCCAGGGACCCAGGGATGCAGTGAGCGGCGCCAGTGGCCAGAAAAGGTATCTGCCCCCGGAGACCACCTCCTCCCGGAAGTGGCCAGGGGTCCCCTCCGTGTCCTTCAGAGAATCTCGTGGGACTGAGACTCGGGTGAGATCAGACTGGGGATCCCGAAGAGAAAGGAGGAACAACTCTAAGTAAATCTTGTCCCTTCATTTTACCTATTTCTTTCTCCCTTGACTCTACACGACCACCTGCCACTTTTTCCACTAGTCATGTCAGGCATTTTTAGATTGGAAATTAGAAAATTTGGAAGCTGATAATATATTTTTTAAAGTCCTGGAGATTCGAAGTGTGGGTTAAAAAACACCCCCTCCTTGCCCAGTGTGTTGACAAGGATCGTACATGTGTCTTTTTGGAAGAGTAGTGCAGGCTGGTGTGGAGGTTGTGGATGTTAATGATAGTAACATGAGTTTAGCGACAGCTTTTTCAAATCCCTAATTTCATTTGAGATTCACATCGACTTTGTGAGATACCATAACCCTCACTTTGCAGGTGAGCAGACTGAGGCTCGGGGATTTGGAGAAACTTGCCCACCCTAACTGAATCTGAGCAGATGCTGGAACCCAGCTCCCTTTGCTCCATGACCAGGGCTGGCTCCCCTAAGCCCTAAGCCCTGGCCTGGGCCAGCTTCCTACCCCATCCTCTCTCCTCTCTTGCTTGCACGTGCTGGGATGTTTCACCTGTCGTCTAGAGACTTTCAGAGCCCTGAGTCAGGGCTGTCTCTAGAACCCCTGAAGTCACGGGCAGTAAAGATCAGGTCAGAATTACAAAGCTGTCCAGTAGCAGAGAAGTAATGGGACCCTCTTCCCTGTCTCCCCAGCTTGCATTTCTTTGATTCCATTTGAATGTTCGCTTCCTAATGGCAGGTAGGGGCCTTGTTTGCCTCTCCTGCCCAGGCTTGTTCCTCACACCTGTTGCCGGAGCCAGGAGGCAGGCAATCCTCCGTGAGAACGAGTCTGCTCCATCGGCCTCTCTTGTTCATGTCCGTCCTGTCTCTCCTCTGGCAGGAACTCCTGGCTTAGGCAGAGTGCTCCCCATAGACTCCTGTTCTGGGCACCCCACGGTTCATCCAGGCAGCCAGCCCCAAGCCCCTTCACCAGGACGAGGGACAGCAGGAACTAAGCCATGACCTCTGGGTCATGCCTGAGTGCTAGCACAATGGCTGTCCCCACCATGACTGGTAGCAGTGCGACCATGAGTGCCTACAACTGCAGCAGCGCCAGCGCCCGCGTGAGTGCACGTCCAGGGCAGGTGGGACAGGGTGCAGCAGGGCCAGGGCCGGGGGAGGAGCGGCAGTGCGGGGTGGGGAGGAATATGAAAGGGCTTGACTCTCCTGTCTGAACCCCAGCACTAGAGCCTGCACAGATGGGCACCAAGCTGGCTGGAGCGGTGGTAGCAGTGAGTGACCGGGGTGGGGGGTGCCCTCTAGGGGGATGTGAGTGGGAGGCTGGTAGAGTGGCCAGGAGTTCTCTTTGCCCTCAGAAGGCTCTTCTTGTCACGACCCCTAGGACTCTGGGTTTGACCAATGCATGGATGCCAATTACCCTTTTGCAGCTCTTAGGGTTCTTTCCATGTGATGGCTCAGGAGTGGGGTAGGGGGCGGTGGTCTAAAGCTGTGATTGTGGGGTGGGGCTTTGTACTGGGTGCCTCGTGTGTCTGTCTTTGGATTCTTGCATCTCCTGAGATGTGATGGTGGTTGCACTTGCCTCCTTGTGAATTGGGGGTCATCTCACCCCTCCCCCTGTGCCATTCCAGGCCTGCTCGCCCTGAGATTCACTCACTGTCCTTCCCCACTCTGCTGTGCGCTGGCAGGAGATGGAAGGTGGAAGGAGGGGGGAAGCCAGGGTATTTCCCTTCCTCTCTGATTTTGACAGTGTCCCCAGTAGGAGTTGCATCTTCCTGTGACTCCACTCCCCACCAGACAGGCCTCTGGGCTCTGAGAACCCCACCCCCTCCTTTAACGTAGGTGTGGTTGCAGGTTCTTGATGTTGCTAACTTCAGGGTTACCGTATTTTTCAGACTATAAGAAACACCTAGGTTTTAGAGGAGAAGATAGGGGAAAAAAATTGAAGCAAAGCTTGTGGTAAAATAATAACATAAATAACATAATATTTCACAAATGTAAATGTAAACAGGAGTCAACAGCAGCATTAACGACCATTATTCCTCCCAAATTTGGGGGGGGGGCGGGGCAGGGGAAGTGCATCTTATAGTCTGAAAAATACGGTACTTCACCATCCCCTGGTTGTGCATTAAATTCCTTGTTTTAAATACCCAGAGTGGCTTCTGTTCCTGGTTGGACTTGACCGATGCACCAGCTGGTATTTATAATAAATTGCCATGTTACCTTTTCTCCATGGGCGAAGTGGGAAAGAAAACGCTATACTGGCATCTGACACTCTGTAAATATTGACGCCGAGTGTAACCTCCAGGAGAGGACGGATTTGTCAGTCTCGCTCTCTATTGTAGTCCTGCCACCTCACCCTGTGTCTGGCTCATAATAGGTAGTCAACAAATATTTGTTGAACAGATGAATATATTCTTATGCTCTGTAACAATATAAAAGTAATCTTTGGTCAAAGATAAAATAAAATAGCAATGGGTTGAGCCTTCATATCACTGACCGCGGCAGGAAGAGGCACCTGGTTGATCCTCCTTCGACCTCGCATCCCTGGGGGATTTCCATTCCCTTCCCCCCTCAAACAGGTAGAAGTTAGGGATCAGCCCATGAAGGGATTTTCCATTAAGATGGGAAGTGTTGGCACATGGCTCCTGTAGCATTACTGGGACTACTGCTTGGAGTGGCCCCAAAGTCAGGGCATGGGGTGGGGGTTGGTTGCAGGTAAATTGACTCCTTCCTCTGCTCCATCAGCCACATGAAGGAGGAGAGGGAATGGTGGAGTATTCTCCTGGTCTGGAAAAGTGCCTGGGATAGACCGCTCCAGCTCAGAGAGGCTTCTGTAGGGAAGGGTAGGATGGGGAGGGAGAGGAGAAGGCGGCATCTGAGAGGAGTGGATCTAAGCGGGCACTGAGACAGACTAGGCCAGCAAAGACTGCTAGGTGTGCCAGACTGAACGGCCAGACGGGGTGGCCCAGGGAAGGCTTTAGGGGCAGGGTCGCCAGGAATCTAGTTGAAAAACCATTTCAGTGGCCTCGGAGGAGGCAGTATCTGATTCCAGGGCCTGCTGCCCCTCACCTTCTCTCACCAGACCGTCCCCCAGGGCTGAGGTGTAATGCATTGCTCTCTGGGGGTGGAGAGATCTTTGCCTGTACTCTGGGTCTTTGAATCCTACTCCGAACATCCGTCCTTCTTTCTCTCTGCCAACTGAACAGCCAACCAGCTCCGTGAACCCTCAGATGTGCTCCTCAAAGAAGCAGGACAAAATGAAGAAGAGGGTCATCTGGGGCATTGAGGTGGCTGAGGAGCTGCTGTGGAAAGGCTGGGAGCTGGGGAAGGAGGTCACCAAGAACCTGGCTCTGAAAAATCTGTCCTTCAAAATCCAGAAGATGAAGTACAGGTATGAGTATGAGGGCTCAGAGACCCAGCCCCTGAGCTCTCAAGCAGACACTAAAAAAACTTTAAAATGTCATAAATTCAGAAGAGTGTATAAAACATGTGTGGTTTGAAGAATTACCAAAAGTGGAACCCCTGTGACCAGATCAAATAACGGAATAACAGTGTCCAGAGCTCTTCTCCCGTTACGTGTCTCTTCCCTATTGAAACACCTTCCCTACCCATGAAGGTAACCATTATCCTGATTTTCGTGATAATGATTTCCTTGCTTTTCTCAAATGGATTGCCACCTATGTTTGCATCTCCAAGTGATACAGTTTAATTTTACCTTTTTATGAACTTGATACAAATGGAATAACATGGTTTACTTTTTTTAAAAGATTTTATTTATTTATTTTTAGAAAGGGGAAGAGAGGGAGAGAAACATCAATGTGTGATTGTCTCTCCAGCACCCCCTACTGGGGACCTGGGCAGCAACCCAGGCATGTACCTGACTGGGAATCGAACCAGCAACCTTTAGTTTGCAGGCTGGCACTCAGTCCATTGAGCCACACCAGCCAGGGCTAACATAGTATACTTTTTTAACACTTTCGGTTATGTTCGTAAGACTCATCCATGTGCAGCTGTAATTCATCCTTTTCAGTGCAGTATAATATTCCAGTGCATGTTTGTACAGTATTACAATGTATTCGTCCATTCTTCTGTTGAGGAACATTTGGATTTCCAGTTTGAGACTGTTATCATCATTCATGTATACAATTCTGGTTGCACAAGTACAGAGTTTCTCTAGGGTAGGTAGATAAGAATTGCTGTGACTTAGAACATGTACATTTGCTTTTTGTACACAAAGCCAAAGTATTTTCCAAAGTACTTGTATCGTTTATATTCCCACCAGCCACCTATGAGAGTTCTCATTCTTGTACATTCATTTTATTTTTTAATATATTTTATTGATTATGCTATTACAGTTATCCTATTATCCCCCCTTCATTCCCCTCCACCCTGCACACCCTCTCCCACCCACATTCCTCCCTTTTAGTTCATGTCCATGTGTCATAGGTTCTTTGGCTTCTACATTTCCCATACTATTTTTGCCCTCCCCGTCTATTTTCTACCTACCATCTATGCTACTTATT
>CM052541.1:12540946-12610709 GCA_028533065.1 Trachops cirrhosus
GCCTGAGATGCTTAAGGAGTGTTTGGAAACTGGGATTGCTGGGGTTTTCACTTTCTGAGAGTGGTTCCCCTCAGCCACTTGGGGGAGAATCATCTAGAAGGAGCTGCTTACCCCAGAACTTCTGGACCAGGATTTCTGAAAGCGAGTTGTCCAAAAGATGGTTTGAGGACACCCTGAAATGGAAGAGTGCCTCCTTAACCTAGAGCAGGGCTCGTGGGGGCCTGGGTTTCCTGGGGCCAGCTCCTGTGAATGCTGGAGTTCTCTGGAGGACAGAAGCATTTTTCACTGCCAAGCTGTGGCCTTTCCTTGTTCCCTGCTCCCAGTGCGTTGCCCGGGATGCGTGGAGGCGTCTTGGATCTCCGTGGAGACAGCCCCACCCAAGCCCACACAGACTTCCCCGAGTATGTGGGCCAGGCGTGGGAGGGCACGCGGATCTGAGCCTGGGTCCCCCGTCTCTCGCATCCCAGCTCTTTCCCGCAGTGTCTCCCGGTGAGCCCTCCTACCGCAGCCTGCTGCTGACCAACAAGGGCTCCTTGCTGCTGACCTTCAACGTGGCCCCGAGCAGCAGCTCAGACGTCTCCCTGCTGCCCAGCTCGGGCCTCGTGGCCCCTGGGGCCCACCAGATCTTCCTCATCTGCACCTACCCCAAGGGCACCTCCTGGAAGCAGCACACTTTTTACTTGCAGTTCAATTTTTGCCCCCAATATCTCAAGGTAGGGGCTGGGGCCAAGGGCTGGGGCCTTGGGAGTGGGCCATTGTCTGGGACGGCCCTTTTCAAAGCCACGCTCTGGGGTTGGCCCCTAGGGCTCACCTAAAGGAGCGAAGGGGCTGCTAGTCCTCCAGCAAGGGGCAGGGCAGGGAGAGGACCTCCTTGCCACATCTGTGAACGGCTCTCTCACCGCTCAGGGCCCTGCCTGGTCACCTCATGGGGTCTGAGGCAAGAAAAGGAGTTCAGTGGTCCCACAGGAAGGAGGGGGGCAGCACAAGACTCGTATCTGCAGGTGGTAGAAAGGGGTGTGCAGCAAGGCCAGGGAGAGGGTCCGGGGTGGTGGACCCATAAATGGTCCATGAAATGGTCCCTACGTCTTCTCTCAGTCCCTGAGTTCTTTTCAAGAACCATCTCCTGGGTCAGCCCTGACCCACTCTGCCTTCGACAGGAACTACCTCTGCCCAGGCTGGCAGAGGGCCTTCTGCTGCCCTCTCCAAGCGGGGAGAGCTGCCCACCCATGGCTTCCTGGACAGTTAGGAGATCCTGGGCTGTGGGGTGAGGTACCTTTCCTCCTCTGGCCCCAGGAGGTGAGCATGCAGAGCCGGGAGGAGCCACTGCAGCTGAAGATGGACACCTACAAAAGCATCTTCTTCAAGCCCACGCGGGTGGGCTGCTCCTCTACCAGCCCCTTCACCTTCCACAACCCCTCGCGGCTGCCCCTGGAGTTTGACTGGCGGGTCTCCCAGCAGTACCGAAAGACGCTGGCCGTCCAGCCCGCCAGGGGGCTTATCCAACCTAATGAGAACCTCGTGAGTTCCCTGGCCCCCTGCTGAAGGCCAGAGGGAAGGGTACCCACCATCCGCACCCCCACCATCTTCTCTTACACACACACCTGTCAGGGGCCAGGCTTGGATGTGGCAGTCAGCTCCCACTCGACCCGTAGTTACCTCCCCCAGTCTGTGACCAGGTGTGCTTATTACCATTTTCACGCTTGGGGAGCGCAGGCTGGGACGCAAACCAGCAGACCCCCATCCCAGTCTAGCACCTTACAGACTAGTCAGGAGGCCAAATGGGCTGCAAATGAGCACCAGCCTGTGGGAGGGGCAGCAGTCGGGCAGGCGAGGCCCGGAGGCCACACGGACTCTGGAGTCAGCCTTGAGAGGTCCCACCAAGCTCCCAAGTGCCCTCACCAGCTACATGACCCTGGGCCAGTTACCCCAACTCTCTGAGACTCCAGTTTCTCATCAGAAAACGTGGCTTTAAAATAACACGTCCTCCCTGGCAGGGATAAAGGACTGCGAGGCTTAGGGAAACAAGCATACAGTGGGTGTGAGGTCAACACGAGGTGCACAGGGTGAACTCCCAGAAAGGGCTGCCACGGCCCGATAGGCTGCAGTGGGACCTCAGACAGCAGGAGCCTGGGAGGGGGGAGGGGGGGTTCCCACGGACCCCCACCCAGGCAGCATCTCTGTGACCCCAGATGCTGACGTGGACCTTCAGCCCTCTGGAGGAGATCAAGTACCTGTTCCGAGTAGGGGTGTGGGTCTGGGAAGCTGGCCGGCCCCCAAAAGCCAAGCCTCCCCCCACCACCCACTACATGATCCGGCTGGTGGGCATGGGCATCACCAGCACCCTCTCTGTGAGTGGGAGAATCCGGGCGGGTTGGGATGGGGTGCTGGGGGCCAGAGTAGAAGCCAGGGCACCCCAGGGGCCCCGACTCCCAGAGGGCAGGGATGGGAGCCCTCTGGTCCCCAGCCTGCACCCCTGGACCTGCCCTTCTCTGGGGATTCTCTATAATACCAAGGGTGAGAAAGCCAGGGCCGCGGGCTGCGGGGAGCCCCTCACCCCGGCTGGCTGACTCCGGCCCTCAGGTGAAGGAGAAGGAGCTGGACTTCGGGAATGTGGTGGTGAACGGAGAACAGTCCAGGATGCTGGCACTCCTGAACGAAGGCAACTGCACTCTCTACTACCGCCTGTTCCTGGAGCAGTGCAGCCCTGAGGGCTCCAGCGACAAAGCCCTCGGTACTGGGCCGGGCCGGGGCGGGGCACCCGTTCAGGCCAGTTAATCAGACCGTGGTTTGTGGGCGGCAGAGAAGAGATTCAACCTTGGTGCTTTTGCTTGCTGGATGTGTGGCACTGGGCATCGCTGAGCCTCAGCTTCCTCATCTGAACGTGGGGCTATTGGCGACACCTACCTCATGGGCCAGTAGGTGGAGCAAAGTGTTCAGCTGCTGCCATGACACAAAGACAGGTCGCCTCTGTCTTGGTCTGGGAGGAGGGACTCTGCTCCCCGTTTTCTGGCTCAGAGCCTACTGTGGGGGCAGCGCAGGGAGGATATCTGGAAAGAGGCAGGAGGAGGGCAGGAGGAGAGGCACGGCCTTGATGGCTGGCACTGATGGCCGCTCTGCCCTTGGCCCCGCCCGGGCCTTCCCTGAGCAGCTCTTCGGCTGGACCACACAGAGGGGAGCATGCCACCCCGGTCTCAGGGCACCATCTGCCTGACCACCTGTCCCAACCGCCGGGCCCAGTACTCCTGGACCATCAGCTACTCTCTCCTCTCCCACAGAGGTACCTGGGCCATGGGACGTGGGACAGTGCCTGGAGGAGGGGGGAAGGGCTGTGTGCACAGGCCTGGGGTGGGGGGATGAGGAGGGTCCAGACAGAGCCAGCAGAATGAGGGCGAAAGTGCCAGGCACGCCTTTGGGTGGCTGGTGTGTGCGCCTCATACCACCCATCTCTATCTGCGTGGGTGTCTGCCTTGCAATGTCTGAGCTGTGGAGGACCCAAGGTGCGAGTTTAGAGCTGTGCTGATTTACTGTGGGCGGTCAGACAAGTCCTCGGCTGCCCCGGGGCCTCGGCCTCCTCCTCGGGAGAACGGAGCTCCCCCAGCCTGCCCGGCCAGCGCAGAAGAGTAGCTCAGAGAGTGGACCCGAGCCAGACCGCCTGGGACGGACCCCTGGCCCCTGCGCTCATTAGCCACGTAATCTTAGCATGTTATTTAACCTTCCCACACCTCAGTTTCCACAGCTGTAAAACGGGGATAATAACTGTGCAGGCAAGAAAAAGGAAAAAGGTACTAACAGGTTAGAACACACAGGAGAACCTTGAAAACATTATTATGTCCAGTGAAAGAATCCAATCGCAGAAAGCGGCACAGTGTGTGATTCCATTTCTGTGGAGCATCCCGAATAGCCGATCTGAAGAAACAGAAAGTAGATTAGGGGTTACAGGGGTGAAGGGAGGGGAGAGTGGGGCGTGACAGCTACTTGGTACTGAGTTTCTTTCGGGGGGTGATGACAATATTGTAAAATTAGAAAGCAGTGATGGTCGCACAGCTCTGAACGTCCGGGAAAACACTGCATTGTATGCGTTAAAGGGTCAATTTTATGGTATATAAATTGTGACTCAATAAAGCTGTTGGTTAGAAATCATTTGCATACAGATATGGTGCCCGTTAAATACAGCGGTGTGTGTGAGACGCTTAGGGCCGTGCCCAGCGGAGCTGGCAGGGAGCCCACTCCCCTCACCCACCCCCCCTTCCCCCAGACAACAAGGTTGGGGAGAAGCAGGAGCTGTGTCACGTCTTCCTCACGGCCGTGTACCCCACACTCTGCATCCGGGACGCCTGCTCCATGGGCAGCGCTGAGGGCATCGCCCGGAGGCACCTGTGGCGTCTCTTCTCCCTGGATGTGCTCAACGGCTACTTGGAGCGGGACCCCTCCCCCTATGAGCTCACCTACAAGGTGCCCACCTCGCACAGGTGAACTGAGCCTGGGAGAGGGTCCGGGGATGTTCTTGGAACTTTCTGTCCACACCCTCAGCACCAGGCCCTGTGCAAGAAGTAGTTCCCTCTCTCCCCCCAAATTCTTGCCCATCCTGGAGGGGCCTGGAGAAGGCAGGGGTTGGCTGGGCGTCTGGCATGCTTGGCCACCCTGCCTGAGTCCCAGAGTCTCTCATTCCCAGCTGTAGGGAGATGAGTGGCAACCCAGCCTCCCCGGGCGGCCGCTCCCTGTTCCTACCCCTGTCTCTGAGCCCTTTCTCTGCCCCACACAGCACAAGTCAGATCCCCCCTGTCTACACCCCTCTGAAGCTCGACTTCAATTTTGGGGCAGCGCCGATCAACGCCCCACCCTCTGTGGTGCTCCTGGCCCTGAGGAACAGCGGACTGGTGCCCCTGGACTGGTATGGCTGGCTTGGGGGCGTGACTGCGGGCCTGGGAGGCAGGCGCTGGAGGTCTTCCTTGCTGAAGGCAGGCCCGCTGCCTGGTGTCTGCAAAAGCAAAAGCAGACACCCCACGGATGGGGTGCGGAGGCCAGGGTGGGACGGGGCCACCCAGCAGCACGCAGCACCTGTCACTGGCTGAGACGCATCAGTAGGCTCAGAGTGATGGAGTCACCCTGCTGGAGACGGGCACCGTGGTCTCAACACTTAATGAATGAGAGGTGCCCACTGAGCATCTGCGACACGCCAGGCACTGTGCTTTACAAGACTTTCCCCTCCAAGACTGCCACCCACCGTGGGAAAAACTCCTCCTCTGCCGACTCTTTCACAGACGGGAGGCTCAGGACTCAGCAGAGCCAGGCGTAAACCCAGATTAGGCCAACCGCGGCACCCCCAGCCTTATGGGTTACTCAGCAGGGCCTGGAACTGCTCTTTCCCAGCTGGCACTGTGCCGGGGCACCCCGACAGAGCCCCAGACCAGTGGGGGCGGGGCCTGCGTGGGGGGGCGAGCAGAGGGTCTCACGGTGGGGTGGGGGGGCGGGGAGAAGGACAGGGATCTGCTGCCACAGTGGGGTCAGGGAGGAGGGTAGGACAAGTGAAGCCACAGGGGCCCAGGCCTGCAGACCTGAGCCTGCTGAGCTTGGCCCTTCCCGTGCTTGGCTTCCCTCCCACTGGGGCCCGAACTTGTGCCCAGTCAACATCCTGTTTCCACGCCAGGGCTTTTTCTTGTTCTTCCTCCCTGTCTCTGCCACGTGCCTGGATTTCCTAGTAAACTGCCCTTTGATGACTTCCAACTTTCTTTGGCTACGCGGAGGTGAGAGAGAAGCGGCCCATCCGGGTCAGGAGTAGGGGAGAGAGCCAGGAGTCCAGCCTGCACGTGGCAGTGGGCGGGTGGGATGGAAAATATGCAGGCAGGACACCTGGGATCTCAGAAAACTTCCTGCCTGGGCAGAGTCTGGGGGGCGGGGGCTGTGTCGTCAGAGCTGCCCCTTACTCTCTGGCTCAGCGTGCCCCTCCCTGTGGCGAGGGAGCTGGGGAGGCTGGCTCATTAGGTGGCTGCTGTCTGAGAAGGGCTGGGACTATGAGTAACTGAGGGCTCCGGCCCTGAATGACTGAGGACGCTTGGCAGGCAGGGCTGCAGGCCTGATGGGGAAGGCCCAGGGCCTGCTTTGAGCTCCGGATCTGCCGTTCACGTGGCTCTTCGAGTGGCCGGGAGCCAGGTCCTACCGGGGCTCCGGGGTGGGGGCAGGAAAAGCGGCGCTGGCCTGTGTCCTGGCATGGAGCAGGGTGTTTCGGTGGATCGTGTGTGCGTGTGTGTTTGTGTAGGAGCAGGCCAGCTCACACTCTCCGTGGAGAGGGTCCAGGTGGCTGGAAACCGAGGCGAGAGGAAACCCAGGCTGGGTGCCTGCCGAGCCCGGCCCATCCATCAGGAGATCATTTGAGGTTCAGGAAAGCAGTCTGTGCCTCTTCCAGGATGCCAAGCACCGGGAACCTTCCTCGGCGGGCCTGACTCGCCTAAGCTTTTTGTGTTGTTTCCTTTCCCTTCCTTAGAAGGCTATTTTTGAAAATTCTAGCTGGTCTCTGCTGAACCTATAAAGAACGAACTGAAGGTTTTATTCCTGCCAAGAGCAGCCAGAGACAGGGAGTGTGGACTTGGCCTGGAGGCGGCTGCAGGCAGGACGATGGAGTGAGGACCCCCGGGGATGAGGAGAGCATGGGGGAAGCACCGCTGCCCACCCTCTTCAAGCCTTCTCCTCTGATGCCTCTGCCCTTGGCCCAGCCAGAAGTGGGGCCTGGTATTTAGGGGAGATTCCTTACAGGGACCCGTCAACCTCATTTGCCCGCGCATGCGCACATTAAGTCATTGGCTAAGTCTCTACTGGGGCCTCCTGGGCGCTGGGTCCAGGCCGGTCCTCAGAGTAGAAACGCAGCTGTGCCCAGGCCCTGCCCTCCGGCGCAGCCGGGCTCTCTGGGCCGGGGAGCCTTTGGCGCAGGACGAGGTGTGCTGTGACAGATGCGTGTGCAGCGCTGGGGGCCGCTTCTCTCCGTTTTGGACGTGGGGGAGGCACATCAGAAAGGCTCCCTGGGGAAAGCTGCACCCGAGCTAGGCCAGCGGCCTCGGGAGGAGAGGCAGAGAGGCTGAGAAGAACCTTCCAACAGAGCACCTGGTGTACACGAGGGTCAGAGGAAGGGCCCAGCGGGGCTGGAGGGTCGATAAGGAGGGAGGGAAAGACCTCGAACGCGGCTGGGGAAGCTGGCAGGTCTAGGCTCTAGAATCCTCCTTCTGAGAGCTCGGACTTCTTCCCAAGAGCATTGATGGGGTGTAAGCCAGGGTGAAGGGCGAAGACGTGATCTATGTTCAAGACCTGTCACTCTGGCTTGTGTGGCAGAGCAGCTTGAGGCAGGGTCAGGTGGGGAGGCTGCTGCAGTTCCCGGATGGGGGCTGGTGCTCACACTACAGGGGTGGCAGGGAAAAGGGGCTCCAGATTATTTGGAGGGAGGCAGGGCGAGGGCAGTGAGGAAAGCGGAAGTGTTGACACTATCCAGATGACCCCAAAATAGCAAGATCTCCACGGACCAACATCCCCCAGATAAAATGACAGGAGCAGTTTACGCACCTGCAGCAAGTCAGCCAATAGAAAGGGCGATGGGAGAAAAGTGAGAAATCCCAAATCCCAGCTCCCCCTCCAAGTCCACCCTGAGGGGTGACCAGAGCTTCCTCTCTCAGCACTTGCACACCAGGCAGACGGGGACAGGTGCAGGGCTATTCTGTCTCTCTCTCGTTACTTTTTACAGTGACGGCACGATACTGTACGTATCACTTTCTCCTTGGCATTCTATCAGTAATGTTCCCTTTAGGTAAACACAGATCAATAGCTGGCCATCACTCATTCTTTTCGATAGTTGCATAATACCCCATTGTCCGAATGGCCTTGAATGGCCTTAAATTGTTAAACCACTCCTTTATTGGATGACATTAGTTGTTCTCAATGCTTTTTTTTTTGGCTATACAAAGGTTGTGATAAACACCCTGTTCGCGCACACACACGTGCACTCGCACGCATGCATTTATTCCTGCAGTCGCTTCCCCGAAATAGAACTCCTGGGTCAAAGGGCACATACATCTTTCATTCCAGATTCCTACCGGAAAAGGTGGTAGCAGTCTCTGCACTTCCTACCTATTTTTGTGGGTGTGTCTTCTTGGTATAAACTTAGCAGCACTGGGTGTAACTCTTTTTCGCATTTCCGATGTGAAAATATTTAAGACTGACTGAAGGGAGTTTTGATTAGCTCTTTCCAAATCCCACTGAGCCTTTTCGGATGTGTTGGCACTGTCCTCTTCCCCTCTGACTGCTCCCTGTTCACAGCCTCTGCCACTTTGGAGCCATCTCTCTGGTTGTGACCTTGGGACCCCTTTGTCACTTGTTTTGTTGGCTATTTTGAGTGCAGTGTCTACTTTCCTACAGCAACAGACATTTTGGGGGCATTAATCTGTGCCCAGCTTTGCTTCACATTTCAGAGCGCCAGTCCTGCTGGGACCTCTGTTCTCTGGCCTGTGCCCAGGCTGGGCTGGACAGGGTCCCTCTCAGGGGCCTTGGTGGGTACTGCTGACATTCCCAGGTGCCCGAAATGGACCTTCCTAGGAGTTTAGTCATAGAATCCCCTCTAGGGTTAATGGCCAGCTGTAAGTGACCCACATCAGTAGGTGACCTCCTCGACCCTGACACCCCCAGTGGGCACGCCAGCCTTCACTTCCTGTTTAGTCATTATGCAGTGAGAATCCACAACAGCCACGTTTGAGCAGCCACGCACGGGACAGCTTGCCAGATGGCGCGATGAAGTGGGGAGACACGGAGGAGGCCTCCACCAGCCTTCCTGGGCCTCAGAGCCCCCGCCTCTCTATTCTGACTAAGAGGCTTCACTCCCCCTGCTTTGCACCCCTCTCTAGGGCCTTCCTCTTTCCACGTGACCAGCAGATGGACCTGGAGCTGTGGGCAGAGCAAGCAGACTTCAACAACACGGAGCTGCATCAAATGCGCGCGCAGGACAATTGCATATTCTCCGTCAGCCCCAAGGCTGGGAGCCTGAGTCCTGGGCAGGAGCAGGTGGTGGAGTTCAAATACAGGTGCCTCCCCCACTGCCCACCCTTCACTTCCAGTCCCGAAGACCCTCCTGTCCCCTGGCTCCTGGAGGATCCTGTCCTTGCGCTGTGTGACCCCAGCGTATCCTGAGTAGCCGCCACCTCGGAGGGATCCCACCATCCCATCTGCAGGGGAGGTTTAATTCCCCTCTCGCCCCTTCCCAACTCAGGGGTTTCCACATGCTCCCAGGGACCAGCCTGCTCAAAGCCCCGTGTGCGCTGTGATCATTTGTGCTCCCACTGGTACCAGGGCTCCCAAATTCACCCCGGACTTGTCTCCCCCCTTCCAGCCACCTGTTCATTGGCACTGATCGCCTCCCAGTGCTCTTCAAAGTGTCCCATGGCCGGGAGATCCTGGTGAGGCCCCAGCCCTGATCCTGTCCTTGGACAATCAAGAGAGGAGCTGAGAACCACACCCCTAGGGAGCGGGGCCCTGGGTCCCTCTGCTGGGTGCCTCACTCCCTCCCAGAGGAGGGGACTACTCATGAGCCCTCCCTTTCCAGCTCCATTTCATAGGCGTGACAGTGCAGCTGGATCAGAAGTACGTGCATTTCACCTCCACCAGCCACCAGTTCATCCCAGTCTCGATCGGCGACGCGCGGCCCCCACAGCAGGTCAGTGGTCCACGTGGTCCTGGTCACCAGGAGGCCTCCGTGTTGGCTTCTGTGTCACTGCACAAGTTCTCAACAGGGTGACAAAGGCACTGTCTTCCAGAAGCCGTCCCTCTAAGAGGTGGGGCTGCAGGTTGGACCCCGAGACTGGGCGACTGGAGAGACCCAAGGCGAGGGGCTTTGGTTCCCTGGTGCTTAGCCCTCTCCTGGGCCTCGTTCCTGTGCAGAGGAAGGGGTTTCCCTGCTCTAGCACCGGGTTCTTCAACCGTCTTTGACCGTGAACCACACTGATACGTTTTGATAAAAACCCAGTACCTACACACACATACGACCAATCACAAATCAGTACGTACACTACTACGTGCAAAGTACTTGATTTTTTAAAAAAATTATAGTCTGTTCCATTTTCTGTAATGTGGACGTGACCCACTAAACGGTTTCATGACCTGCTCACTGATAGGTCTCAGCCACAGTGTGAAAGTCACTGCTCCAAGAAGGACATCTTTCTGGAATGTGAAAAACTAGCATGTGAAGTCTCATGAAACTGTAGGATTTCCTTTGTTAGTTGGAGGGAATGGGATTCCTTTATTGTGTTAATGTGCACTGGAATTTTCCACGAGGGGGACAAGGTGTTTTCACAACTCTGAGATTATAACCGGTCAGAAGCCCTTGTGTTTCTGGGCTGGGGCCCCAGCCATTCAGCCTCGAGGCAGAGGAATGGGCCTCCCGGCCCCGGGAGGGTGTCCCCGGCCCCAAGCTCTGGTCACTTCTCTACACCACCCCCTACCCCACTGGCTTCCCAGAGGCCCCACCTGGGGCCAGGCGTGCCCAAGCCTGCAGAGGCCCCGACACTCAAAAAGGAGGGCACGCGCCCCCAGGAGGGCCTCCCAGAGTGACCGGACCATGAACACGGACAATGCAGGATGCCCTCAGGTCTGGAGCCAGCAGACGCAGCTGTGCCGCCAACCAAACTCCACAGCTGTGGGCAAGCTTTCTGTTTTGTTCATGAGAGGATGACAGACGAGGACCTGGACCTGCAAGTGGGCAGTGGAAAGAGAGAGAAGCGAACAGACTTGATTTACGTTTTGGAGGCAGACTCACTGGGTCCTGCTGGGGACTGGATCTGGGAAGGAAGAGAAATGGAGGGATTGAGGACACGTTGGACTCCTGGCTCGAGCTACTGGGAATGTGTAGTGCCATTTGCTGGAAGGAGGCCCATGTGGGGAGGGAGAGGTTTTAGAGCGAAGGGTTTGCTTTTGGCCAAATTTGAGATGCCTGTGGAGACAACCAAGAGGGGCTGTTGTCACGTCGAAGCTGGTACCCGGGGTGAGGTTCAAAGGGCAGCCCAGGCTAGAGAAGTCAAGTCAGCATATTCAGGAGCGGATGCTGAAAAGAGGGGGAGCCTGGTCTCAATCCACATAGCTCTTTATTCTCTCTGGCTTCTGTTTCCTCCTCTCTGAAATGAAGGATTGGGCCAGAAGATCTCTGGTTTCTTCCAGGACATCCTGTGATTCCCAAACTTGGGAGTTAACCTTGGGGGACCCCATACCTCCCTCCCACCGCCTTGTCTGCCTTGAAGCAGCGCTGCCTCTAACAGCTGCCGCGGCGTGGGTGGGGGGGTGGGGGGGGCGGCCTCCCAGCTCGTTAGGGTCAGAGCCTAGAAAACGATGACGATCACGATGGCGCTTGCTTGGACATTTCCCTACACCCCGGCACTAAGGACACACACACTAGTGTCCCCTTACACTTTGACCAAGGTAAGGTGAGCGCAAATAAAATAAGGATTAAAGGTTATCTCAAAATATCACAGGCTGAAGACAGAGTTGCATACTGACGGTGAAGCCACGGGGACGCCAGGAACCGGGGGAGCTCTGGGGCTGTCGGTGTGACGCGGAGTCCCAGGCTCTCTGCGCTGCAGCCCCGAGCCGGTCTGGAGGTCTCCCTCTCCCCGCCCCTGCAGATTTATGAGCTGTACAACGGTGGCTCGGTGCCCGTGACCTATGAGATCCAGACCAACATCCTGTCGCAGGTTCAGGAAAAGAATTTTGATCACCCCATCTTCTGCTGCCTCAACCCCCAAGGGGAGATCCAGCCAGGCACAACGGCTCGGGTCCTGTGGATCTTCTCCCCCCTCGAGGCCAGGAGCTACACGGTGAGCAGCGGCAGCCCGGGCTAACGGGGCAGGGGTTGGAGGGGGCCGCCTCAGCAGGCCTGGCCCTGACCAGTCCCTTCCCCCGCCCCCCTACTTCTCAGGTGGACGTACCCGTACACATCCTGGGATGGAACTCGGCTGTGGTCCAATTCCAGGGAGTGGGCTATGACCCGCACGCCATGGGGGACACAGCCCCTTTCTACAAAATCTCCTCGTGGGACAACAGCTCCATCCACTCAAAGATGATGGTTCCTGGACAGGTCAGGGGAAGGGAGCTGGGAAGGCCTGAGGCCTGGGAGGGGCCCGAGGGCCCAGAGTGGCCAGTGCAGAGGCCCGGGGAGGCTGGGAGGGAGAAGGTGATGTTGAGGACAGAGGGTGGCAGAGGTGAAGCCTGCAACCAGCCCTCCTTCAGATTCAGGAGGCGGCACCGGCTCCACAAGAGGCTTACCCTGCCACCTAGTGACCACAGGTGTTCAAGCCACTGCACCCTCTTCTCTGGGCATGTGGATGGGGTTATTAGAAGGGGGAGAAAGAAGCTCTTCCATTCCAGGGCTGTAAGGCGTTATCTTCAAGCAGAACAGCCTGCCCCTGGACCAGGTGGATTTATGCTGAAAGATATCTAGGGTCACTAACACTGCCTTGAGTTCACATGCTCCTCACTTTTGCAAAGTCTGACCCATTTATCCATCCACCCATCTATCCATCTGCCCACGGACCCACATGCCTGCTTACTCATCCGTGTATCCATCTGCCCACCCAGTTTTCCATCCATCCTTCAATGCACCTGTCCAGTCACTGCCCACGCCCACATCTGCCCGTGTCCACCCTTCCCCTCCTTCCCGTTTTGGACTCTTACTGAGCACTGCAGAGGCCTGGGAACTCTGAGAAGACACAGAGTCCCAGTCCTGGAGGCACTCATTCTGGACAGGGAAGGTGCCCTTCCCTGTGGCCCCAGCCCTTCCAGACACCCCCACAACACAGCTCCTGCTGTGCCCAGTGCCCATAGCAACAGCTGGTGGCCCCTTCATTAGTAACCACCCTGCGGGCACTCACATGGCGTGGCTTCAGTTCTCTCATCTCTCAGCAAGTTCTGATTTCTCAGCCTTTCCAAATCCATTTTTTAAAAAGATTTTATTTATTTATTTTTCGAGAGAGGGGAAGAGCTAGAGAAAGAGAGGGAGAGAAACATCGATGTGTGGTTGCCTCTCGCACGCCCCTCCACTGGGGGACCTGACCTGCAACCCAGACATGTGCCCCGACTGGGAATCGAACCGATGACCCTTTGGTTAGACCTGCGCTCAATCCATGGAGCCACACCAGCCAGGGCCCAAGTCCATTTTTTTTTTTACATGTAGGCAGCCAAAGGAAGGCAAAGGAAATTGCACATGACCTTCTGCCCTGAAAAGCTGAGGCATGCCAGATTTTATTCCAAGTTGCTACTTTCCTGAAGAGGGGCACTATTAGGCCCCCTGGAGAGGGAATCAGCTTGGTTCCAAGTCCATTTTTAATGGTCAAAATCATAGGGTTCAGAGTGGGACTGTCTGGGTTTATCTCAGCTGCACCTGTGAGAGGCCTTTGGAGAAAACGTGTGCGCTCCCCGAGCCTTAGCAGCACGTCTGTGAAACGGGGACAGCAGTAGTGCCTGTGTGCTAGGGCTACGGGGAGGTTCAAGTGCACGCACGCTGCCCGCCGTGGCACCTGGCCTGTTGAACGCACTCAGTAACTGGCGGTGGTTGCTGTGGTGGTGGTTTCGTCACCTCCCACAGTTGCCGCTGTGTTGTCTCCACCGACAGAACGTCTCCCTGTCCGAGTCCCACATCTCCCTGGGAAACATCCCGGTGCAGAGCAAGTGCAGCCGCCTGCTGTTCCTCAACAACACGTCCGAGAAGAAGACGATTGTCTTCGTCTGGCAGCTGAAGCCTCTAGACTTCGGGGAGGTGCGCGTCCCTCGTGTCCACAGAATCCGAACCTCCGGCAGGGCTCCCGACCCACCCTATCTTGTCCCATCCTGCCCCATCGCACCGCACCCCGTACAACTCCGCCCCATTCCATTTCATCTTGCCCCATCCCACCCCTATGAAGCTCCTTCTCCGAATCGACAGGTGTCCGTGAGTCCCATGAAAGGGAAGGCGGCCCCGGGAGAGGGGGTCCCATTTGTGGTGACTCTGAAGGCCTCAGTGCATGCCAGTTTCTACAGCATGGACCTTGTATGCAAGGTAGGGCCAGCCCCAGAGAGAAGCTGGGAGCAGGGTACAGCTCCCAGCCCTGGAGGGTGGGGTGGGCTATGAGATCCCCAGACGCCCAGACAGAGCCAGCCCCTGGAAGGGTGGGGGGGCCCCCAGCACAGGCCCAGGGCAAGGCCTGGCTCTGAGCCCACCAGACCTTGGTCTTCTCCCTCCTTGTCCTGGGCCACAGGTGTACCATCAGGACCTCCTAAGGAAGTACTATAAGGAACTGCAGGAGTGGAAGGAAGAGAAGGTGCGGCAGGAGGTGGAGTTCACTATCACAGACAGGAAAGTGAAGGTGAGGAGGGCGGAGTGGGCCTTCAACAACACACATCCTTCTGACCGGCTGAGACCCAGGGGACGGAGGTGGTGCTCTGAGGGGGTCCTACATGCAAAACTGGCCAGCCTGCCCTGAGCGATTAGATTTCTCTCATTAGACTGAGCACAGCATCTCCCCAGGAGACTCTTGGATACAGACGCCTGGCTGACCATTCCCTGCGTGCTGTAGCTAGTGTTTACCATGTGCCTTTGAGGTGCTGGGCAGTGGGGACCAGGGGTGGGGGGGGGGACAAGACAGAGCTCACCTTCTGATGGAGGACAGTGCGGCACGGTGGTTTCGGGGCCAGGCTCTGGGAACAGATCGCCCGGTTTCGATCCCTGGCTTTGCCAACTTCTAGCTCTGGGATCTTAGTCAAGTATTTCACCTCCCAGGACCCTCCATTGTCAAATGGGGGTAATATGACCTCTGGGATTGGCCTCCAGATAATTCAGAGGCAGAGCGTAGATGAGACCAGAGTGACTGCAAGTTGCTGATCGTTGAAGCTGGGTGGCGGATAATGGGAGAGTCTTCGTAGCATTGTCTGCAATTTCATATACAGCTGAAGTTTCCCAAATTAGGAAGGTTAAAAATAAAAGTTTTGAAAATATTTTTAAGTACGAGTAAAACGCGACCTGCCTTGTGGCAATGTTGGGGGGCGGGGTAAATGAGTTAATACGAGCCAAGCGCCTCAGCAGTGCCTGGCTCCCAGGAAGAACTCACTGAACGTGCCGTTAGCGTTTGTCGGGGGAGACGGATACTAGACGTGAGACAAAGCATGTCTTGGTCCCTCTCCCGATCTCAGAGCCTCCCCATGCTTGTATTCCTGCTTCTCGATCACCTCTGTGTCCACCACACTGAGCTCCCAGGGAGGGGCTGCCCCCCTTTGAAGCTCTGGCCCAACTGCGAGTGCAAATCCTATCTTGAGGCCATGGGAGAAGGGATCTCTGAACTGGCGTTATAAGGGAAGCTGCTTCTGTATTGTACGAAACCACAGAGCTCCATGCCCTGGCTGGTGTGGCTCAGTGGGTTGAGTGCCAGCCTGCGAATCAGAGGGTTGTGGGTTCACATGCCTGGGTTACAGGCCAGGTCCCCAGGTGGGGGCATGTGAGAGGCAACCGGTCGATGTATCTCTCACACACTGATATTTCTCTCTCTCTCTTTCTCCCTCCCTTCCTCTCTGTCTCTAAAAATAAAAATGAAAATAACAATAGAAACCACAATGCTGCAAGGCACAGGGACAGCTCTTTGGGGGCAGTCTACACATATATGGTAGCGTCCCCTCTTTCCTTCAGTTGGATAACCAGGTCTTTCTTGTCTGTAGGTAGCACTTCCCTAGGGAAGGCTCTGGAAGAGGGTGTGGCTAGGACTTGGTCAAAACCAAGAGGGCAGCAGGTCCTGGCATTGGCTTCAGGCTTTGGTGGGTCAGCAGGAAGTGTAGGAAGAGAGGAGTCCCTCTAGGCCTCCTGTATCCTGAGCAGGGTTCTCTCTGCTTCCACAGAGCCGAGCATGTTGTACAGCCTGTGAGCCTATGAGGAGGTACAAGGTAAGGCCGTAAACCCCAGACCCACCTCCTGGGATAACTTTTGAGGGTCCTTGCTCGCTCTCAGAGGTACCCCCAACCCCTGGTCCGGCCTCGTAGAAGGGAGGGACAAAAGGGTCAATGGGTGGAGGCATACCCCTGCGTTGCCCAAAAGCCCTGGTTGGGAGGCTAGGGACCCTTCAAGGATGGGAGTGCAGTTCCCAGACCCCTGCCATCATGCCTCTCCCTTCCCAAAGACGCTGCCCCCTATCAAGAAACATCAGGCTCTCAACCAGCCCACCAGCTGGAATCTTAAGATCCCAAAGGAGGAGACATCGTGGCCATGCCCCCAGCTGCCCACGCCAGGCATGCTGTACTTGGGCCTCACCGCACGCGCCCATGCCATTGACTACTTCCTGGCCAACTTCTTCTCCGACTTTCCCCGATACTTCTTGCACGGGTGAACTCTCAGGGAGGGAGGGGTCTCCTTCCTCTGCTCTCTGTCCCCTCTCCCCCTCCAGAATAGGGGTTGCCCAGACTTAATGCTTCCTGAGGGCTTGGAGCAGGTGCAGTAGCTGGGCGGGGAGAGGCTAACAGGGCATAGCTAGGCTCAAGATGCCCCCATTACTGCTTAGGTCCTTATAAGGAGGGGCAAAGAGCCAGAGCCCCCTGGGGAACCCCCTCGGCCTCCCCATCCCTCCTATCTTCCTTCCTTCCTTTCCAACTTGGAACCTCCCCACATGCTGTGTCGACTCTGAGGGTCGGTCTCAGTTCCCCAAATGCAGTGAGTAGCACCACGTTTGGGTTAAGGCTGGGTCTGCCCCAGACTCATCTAAGTCCTCACGACTGTGAGGCCACCACCGCTGCTCATGCCCCCAGCCCCTGCATGGTGGCTTGCCCCGGCCACTCAGTGTCATGGCCTGCCCCAGGGAGCTGCCAAAGAGGAAGAACATCAGGGAAGAGCCAGACACCCCTGAGAAAGAGCCCCCTGACAGTTGGGCCCCTGTCTCGCAGCAGAAGAAGCAGCTTCTGGTTGACTGTCTCACAGCCATCATCAGGTGATTGTCCACACCCTGCACCCCTGCCCCGCATCTTTCCAGCCCATGCAGTATACTCTGGGTCCACCCGCAGCCCCTGAAGTCCTAGCCCTACCTTTCCTGAAAACTAATACTTCCTCACAAGACCCTGCCATTGGTGGCCCCACCCTCCAGGATGGTGCTTCTGGAGGGAGCATCAAGGCTGGGTCCTGAGTCCTGCCTTTTCCACAGCCAGCAGTTGAGGTTAGAGCTGGTTCACATTCTCCCCAGGGTTCCTGTCCCTCATCTGTGTAACTCTGACCCCCCGGCTCTGTCTCCACATAAAATGTTCACCTCTAAGACTCCATGGGGTCCAGAGATACCTTCCTCTGAAGAAGGATGGGAGAAGCCATGGACCAAGGGCTCCCTCCCCGACCTAGCCACTGTTTGTGGACACAGGAGGCAAGAACCACCACTTGAGGAACCCTGAAACCAAAGCCTCAGAGGGGGGTTCCAAGTCCTCTCAGCAAGAATCTTCTTTTCCTCCCTGCTACCCAGGGGCCTGCTGGAAGACAAGACCTTCCATGAGGCCGTGGGCCAGAGCCTGGTGGAGCAGATTCCTTACTTTTGCCAGTTCTGGAACGAGCAGTCAGCCAGGTTCAAGGCCTTGGACAGCAGCCTGCACGTAGCCCCAGACCTGTTTCTGTACTCCGACAGCTGGGATGACAAGGAAGACAAGGCGCAGCAGGAGGACAGACGGAGGCTGGGGAGGCAAGAAAGGGAGGAAGAGACAGAGAGGGATGAAGAGGAAGAGGAGGAGGTAGAAGAGGAAGAGGAGGAGGAAGAGGAGGTGAAAGAGGAGGAGGAGACAGTTGAGGAGGAGGAGGAAGAGGATACGAAAGAGGCGGAGGAGGCAAGGAAGGAGAAGCCAGAAGAGAAGGAAGAGGAGGAAGAGATGGAAGAGAGGAAGGAGAAGTTGGTCTGGACACGGATTGAGCCCATGCCGCAGCCTATGCCCCAGGAGTCCCTGAACTGGCGGTGGCAGCAGCAGCTGAAGGTCATAATGAAGGAGGAGCAAGAGAAGGACGAGAAGGAGGCCATTAGCCGGTGAGCGGCCAGACCCAGGTGAGGCCGTGAAGGGAGGGCTGTGTGCAGAAGGATCCCTCGAGGCAATGGCACACTGGGGCAGCCTCCACTGTGTGCGTCTCTTCCGACTCAGTGTTCACGGACATCATGTTAGAGGTGTAAGGCCTGCGTGGGAGCACTCACAGAACGGTGATCTGAGCTTTATTTTTTCCCAAGACCTGGCTACTAACATTCAACACCACACCACTTCAGGGAGGGTAGTTAGGGTCTTCAAGTTCTCTTAAATGGGTTTCTAGAACCAGGAGAGAAATACGTTTCTTGTACCACCTTTCCCTGGGACTGCTCTGTGGTTGCCTTCTGTTGGGGCTGGGGTTCCCTAGGCCACACCTAGTCTCCTGCACGCTGCCATTGCTGGATGCCTTTCCCCCTGAGTTGGGGATCACGATTGCCTGGGTTCCAATTCCACCACTGTACCAGCTGTGTGATATCTGGCAACTCCCGGGCCCTAAGTGTCTCCTAGTGTTGGGCGGGTAGGGAGTTAAATGAGAATCCACGTAGAGCACAGGGGACACGGTTCAGCACACAGGAGAGGAGGCCAGCGGAAAGTGGGCGGTGCCCGGGTGTCAGCGCTGACACCGGGGCCCTGGTCCCCTGCAGGCTCCCGGCTTTCGCCAGCCTGCAGGAGGCGCTGCTGGAGAACATGATTCAGAACATCCTGGTGGAGGCAAGCCGAGGGGAGGTGGTGCTAACCTCACGGCCGCGCATCATCACCCTGCCGCCGCTCAGCGGTCCCAGGTGAGGGCACCTGAGCCAGCAGCCGCGTGGACAGCGCCGGAGGGACATGAGGGGTGGCAGGGGCGGGCAGTGTTGTCCTGAAGCCTCGCCCCACCCCTACCTGGGGCTTTATATCTTCCAGGACTCTGACCCCAGACCTGCTGCCCACGCCTCCCCTTACGGCCAAAGCAAGCAGTGGTGCTGCGGCTGGTGGGACCGCCCCCTACCAACTCTACCAGGACGCCAGGGCCCAGCCCCTCTGACTTGCTTCCCCAGGTTCTGCCCGGTCTCCTCTCCACTGTCCCACCAGTAAAGCATCTAACTTTTGTAATATATCTGCCTTGACTTTATTTCCCCGACGCGGGAGCACCTTGCAACGTGTCCTCTGAGGGGGCCAGATGGTGGAAGCGGCGGGCGAGGACCACAGCGACTCACTGGAAACTCAGGGGCTGGGCGATGGTGCTTCTCCACTCCACACCGCAGCTAGGCGAGGGTTCTCGCGGCTGGGCACTGGGCGCTTGACCTGGTCAGGCCAGGGGAGGGCGCTTCGGGCGGACCCTGGCTGGCCTTGTCCCGAGTGAGCCTAGTGGACAGGAACTGAACGCCAGGTCTGGCCACTGCAGCAGGTGGAGGCAGGATAAGTGGCCACCTTTTCCATGTCCCCCTTCTGCCACACCTGCTCCGAGGCTTGGCCGCTCCACCCTCAGCCTTTTCCAGCAGCTGCAGGGCTCCTGGGACTCTGCTAAGAGATTGGAAAGAAAGGGGAAGCGAGGCATGTCACGGAGGGCCAAGACCTAGACACCGGGACAAGGGTCAGGTCACCGAAGGACAGTCCCATCTTGACTCTGAATCCCCAGACTAGGGGGTGTCCCGCCTTCCCCAGGACACCCACCTCCGGCTCCCCCTCACCTCTGCCAGGCAGCCTGAGTCCTCTGCTCTTCGGCTCCTCCCATCCCCCTCCCACCCCCGCCAGAGGCAGGTGGGTGGAAAAGTGACATCTGGTGTTGTTCCAGAGGCGCCCAGGCCCCCCCCAACACACCCCGGCGGCCAAGGCCTCGGAAGAGTTCTGGCCCCAGAGCCCCCGGTAGGGGCGGGGAGGGGGTTGGGGGCGCTCCGCCTCCTCTGAGTCAATATTTGCCCCGAGCAAACGGGCACCCGGACAGGTGTGTGCGTGTGTGTCTGTGTGCCTAGGGGCGGGGACTGAACGGGCCGTATAAGAGCGCGCTGAGCCCGGGCTTTGGCACAAGCTCCGAGGCGTGCGCTGGTGACCGAGCCAATGGCCGGATCGGGCGGAGGGTGGCCAGGAAGGGCGGGGCAGGCCAGGTGCGCACCTGCGGTGGCCGCCCCGGCCGCCGACGTGTCAGCCGCTGATGCGCTCGGGCGAGACGGCGGCCGGTGGAGCGCTGTGCGGCACTGAGCTCGCACAGGACCCGGACCAAGAGATCACCAAGGGCCACAGCCAGGCCCCGGGCTCTCCGCTCCCGCCCCGCGACGAGCCCCTCGCACAAACCGGACCTGAGCGTTTTGTTCGTTCGGCTCGCGTGAGGCAGGGGCGGCTTCTCAGCGCCCGCCCGGGGGCCCAGCCCGATCGCCACGCAAGCACCTGCCGCCGCCATAAGGGTCGGAGAGGTGGTGCGCTGCTCCCAGGGGAGATCCGGCTCCCATCCGGCCCCGCCCGCGTTGCCGTGTCCTGCCCTGGCCCGCAGGCAACTCCTGGGCTGCGGGACTCCACCAGGATAATGCGGGCCGCAGAGCAGGCTCCGCCGGTTGGCACAGGGGGCTATGGCACGGAACAGGAGCCTTCCCGAGGCGGAAACCAGTTTCTGGTCCAACTGTCCGTTTGCACAATGAGGAGGTTGGTCTGGCCTCCAGTGAGGGCCTCTCCAGTCTCGCTATCCTGGTTTCTGGGCTTCTGGAAGTGTATTTGAGCCGGGCAGCTGGAGGCCCTCAAAGGGGTGGAAGCAATAGCGGTGAGGTGTGGAAAACCTGGGTGAGGTGGGCAACCAGCGAGACGGGTGGAGATGCAGTCCCTCCTCCGGGTATGTACGGAGCTGTCACCCTGAGGGCGCCATCTCCCTGGCCCCTCTTGGCCTTCCCACGTCTGAGACAGACTGACTGGAAAGGACAAACGCAGGATCCCCTAGCCTTGCCTGAGGGAGTCTCCAGACACAGCAGCTTCCTACCTTTCCCAGACTTCAAACTCCCAAGGCCTCTTATCTCGGAGTGGGGTGGGATCTGTGGAGCCCTCCGCTTCCCTGGGAGTCCACAGGTCATTAGCTACAACCCAAACCTGGGACAGACCTTCCGCCCTTTCCAGGGACTCAAAGTGCTCAGGTCTGACGTGGAGGAGGGGACGGAGATGGCTCAGACCCCTACCTCCTGCCTGGAGAGCCTAGAACCAAGGGTTCCACGTAAGGCCTGGGGTCAGTCTGAGCCCCTGGCTGAGTCAGCCCCTGACTCCAGGTGTGCTCCATTCTCCCTCCCAGAACTGATGGCGATGCCTAGTTGGAGGGGCTGGCTGTAGGTCGGGGGTGGAATTAAGGCTCCTTTAATCGCAATCAGTTCCTCCCTTAGAGTGAAAAACCATCGTGGGTAGGGTCTATACCCCCACACACCCAGGTGCAGGCAGCCCCCAGGGACACGAGAATAAGGGTCAGGAGTCACTTCCAGCTCCAGTCTGATGTTGCTGGGGGTGCTAGCTTGTCCCCTCCACCATCCCCCACCCAACCCACTGCCACCCCTGACCTGACCGCCCTCAGGCCCCATGGGATCTGCTGAGTCCCAGTGGCAGCAAAAGGAAGGGGGTGGGGACGAGGTGGCTCTGACAGACCAGGGCAGGTCTGGGGAGAGGGAGCACCGCAGGTGGAGTCTGTGGGGAGGAGCCGTGGGCAGGGAGCCTGGGCCCCGGGGGTGTGTGCGTGCAATCCCCCGTCCTGGCCTCCCTGGCCAGGCTTCTGTCCTGGGCCCAGCCCTCTAATCCTTGCCTGGCACTGAATGAGGTGCCTGTCAGGGGCCCGGCCCGACTGGCACGCTCTCCCTGTGTCTTGGAAGGCTTCCTCTCCAGTCCCTCAATCATAGAAGGGGTCTGGATCTCCCCCCACCCCCACCCCATGACTTGGATTAGAGATCCTGGAGCCACACACCAAAGGTCTCCCCCTGGAATGACCCCCCAACACACACACACATGCAGCAGTCCTTTGGGGGGTTGTTGAGAAAATGAGGCCACCAGTGGTATGGAGTCTGCCCTTGTGACAGAGCACTACTGCCTCTTGCTCGCCAGAGCCTAGTTTCCCTGGATCTCTTCCTCCGCCCCACACAACCCCCAAGACCTATATTTCCTGGCCCTGGACAGGGATCTGGCCTCCCGTCCAGGTCCCTCCTCCCCTGCCTAGTGGGGGGGTGGGGCGGAGTCTCTAGGCGCCAGGCAGGCCTGCAGGTGCAGGGCTGGGTGAGGGGGTGCTCAGCAGCTGGTGTTCAAGTGGGCCCCCTCCCCCCTCGCCTGTCCAGCTCCCAGCCAGAGCCTGCTTCCTGTCATCCCTGTCAGCACCCTGGGCAGGGGAGGGAGCGGGGAGTGGAGGACGCAGAAAAGGAGCCGAGCTCGGAGAATGGTGGGACTGGGAAGCAGCTGAATGGAAGTGGAACTGGGGAGAAGGATGAGAAGGACGGACAGAGGATGCAGCCCAGAGGCCTGTGAGAACCACAGGGAAATGTCAAGGCCCGGGAGGCTGCAGAACACCTCCCCCCCACCCCACCCCACCCACACACAGAGAAAGCAAGAGCTAGAGAGGGACCTGAGGCGGAGGCAGAGACCTCCTGAGAGAAACCGTTGAAGAGGGACAGAGACAGTGTGACATGACCAAAGATGTGCACTTCAGAAAGATGGACTGAAAGGTGGAGGGCCAGGGGTCAGGTAACCAGAGGCGGAAGAAACAGTGCATATAGAAGAAGGCGGAAGTGTGGTGGAAACAGCCTCCACCCCACCCCACATTCATAAGAGGGAATTGCCCCCAACAGGGGAGAAACAGGTGGCTTCTATGTGGGCTGCACATGGGACAGCCAGGGCTGGAGGTGGAGTGACTCCCCCATCTTGGGGGACCAACCTCTCCCCTTCTCGCCATTAAGAAGCAGAAGGCGAAGAGGGGCGAGGCTCAGGCCATGGGCGGAAACGGGCATAGCCTGGCTCCACCTCTCCCCCTTTCTCTCTCTCAGCCACAGCTGCCCTGCCTCCACTATCCACCTGCTGATTCTGGCCCTGCCTTGGAGCTTCTGCTTGTGGAGGCTGCCCCGGGTCCATATGAGAGTCAGGGAACTTGGGCATGAAGGCATGGGGGCGGGGGCTCATACCCAGGTGCTAATCCCCATCCAGCCAAGGCACAACCTCACTGACCTTCTTTGAGATTAGTCCCCATGGTGACAGCAGGCAACTCTGCCCCCTCACTCTGGCTAGACCTTGGGGTGGGGGGAGCGCTGGGTGGAGAGGGGAGGGAAACTTCCTGAGGCATCACAGGGTCACAGAAGTCAGGGCTGGGAGGCCCCTTCAGGATCAGCAGTTAGCTTTGTTCACTGGCAGAAAACTGAGGCCCCAAAAGGGGGAGTGACCCGCCCAAAACCGAATATACAACCAGGAAAAGTGCAGGGACTAGAAGTCAGACCTCACTTGCACTCCCAAGCCCTCTTCCCAGGAGAACAGCGGCCTGAAGAAGAACAAAGGGTCGAGACACTCGCTCTGACCCTCCCAAACTGAGATCCAGAGCAGAGTGGCTGGAATGGGGTGCGGTGGGAAGGCTCCCCGTGCTGAGTGCTAGGCTGACTTCCACCAGCAAGTGTAGGAAGGAGCTTCAGGTTCCAGAGTTCAGCTTGCTGCCCCGACTCCTCCCCCCACCCCAGCCCTGCCCTGCCCCACACGGTGGGCAGGACCCTGCAGCAAACCCGGTTCCAACCACAACCACAAGAGTAGCAGCTAACATTTATTGGGTGCATACAACAGGCTATATTTCATGTGCATTAAAATCTTCACACCAGCTTTTAAGACCATTATTCCCATGTTACAGGGGGGAAAACAGAAACAGAGTGCAAGCAGTGGAGGTTGGATTTGAACCCGTGCAGCAGTGTGACCCCAGAGCCTACTCTTCAGTGTCTGTATGATGTGGGTGGGTGACCGAGACGATCTTCTTTAGGTGACTGTGAAGTGGGGTGCATGCACGTGAAAGTGCATGCTCACGTGATTCCAACACCCAGCACACTGCCTGGCACGTAGTCAGTGCCTCGTATTAAATATCTGAGAAATGAGTGAACGAGCGTCTGCCCATCAATGAGTGCGACTCTGAGGTGTCTGCTAAATCCTAGGAGGCTGTTCACATGTGATGCATGTGGGACTCTGTGCCTGTGCAGTGTGAACGTGTGTGTGCGTGTGCCTTCTCCCTGTGGCTTTGTGTCTGGGGGAGTGGGTGGCAGTGAACGCTGCTGCCCAGCTCTCTGGATGGTGGCCAGCTCTCCACCCCTACCAAGGGGCTGTGTTTATATCGGGGACAAGACAATGGGTCTGCGTGGGTGGGGCTCCCCAGATCCACCTCTTTGGGGCCGTTGTTGGACCCTGACTGAGCGGAGCTGGTCTCTCACTCATTATCTCTGTCTCCCAGGAGACCAGACCTCGGAGCCCCAGGGAAAGTGCTCATCTGCCTGTCCCTGGCTCCAGACCTGCGGTGGGGGCAGGGAGTAGAGGAGCAGGGCTGGGAAGGAGGGGCTGGTGATGGTACCAGGGTGCAGGAGGGCACTGTTCACAGAATTTGCATCTTCAGTCACCAGATCCCTGGCTGATTTCCCAGTGAAATGAGGGGTAAGGGGTGGGAGCAGGCTGACTTGAGAGGACACGGGCCAGCAGGTACTCTCAGCTGCCTGCCCAGTAGTACTGAGAAGTAGGGCCTTTACCTGGGATGGGGACCTGGGCAAGAGCCCAGGATTGTGTTTGAGGGCTTCTTTGTTGGATCTACATGTGCCCATGTGGGATGGGGGTATGAGCCGGGTCTATGGGAAACAAAACTGGGTCTGAGGGTTTCTCCGTGGGATCTGAGATGAGATGGGGGTTTGGGTAGAACTGTGGGAAGGAGAGTGGCCCTGAGGATTTCTCTGTGGAACCCAATGTCCCTGTAGGAGACGAAGAACTGGACAGGGTGCGGCGGGGCTCTCTGAGGGTGAGGGATCCCTATGAGAGCTTGATGTCTCTTGGAGGTGTAGATCTGGGAACACTGTTTTTGTTTGTTTGTTTGTCTGTCTACTGGACTCCCCCCCATGCCTCAAGGCCAAGGCTGTGGGTGTGGAGGTGGTAGCGGTGAGGGTGCTGAGCTTGCAAACAAAGCCACCTGTGCATCCACCCTTCAGGAAGCTCTGAGCACAGCCGATCTGGGAAAACAAACAGGGCCAGCTGCTGGGGGTGGGAGGGACTAGGAGCGTGTTGGGTGGAGGGAGGCCGGAAGACTGGAGCGGACCAGCCTAGTGGAGAAAGGGGCAGAAGCCGAGTCCCACTCTGACACACCAGGCAGGGCCCCCCACAGCCCCTTCCTTGCCCCTTCCTCTCAGCGGTTCATTCTTTCCTTTCTCCTGTGACTTTGAGGCCCAGAGCCAGGGGGCGTCCAGGGGGATGGGGAGACCCTAGAAGAAATCTAAAGGTCTTCAGGGCACCTGGCTACTACACCTGGGTGTGCAGACAGCGAGAACAAATAGCCATAGATGGAAGGACTGGGGCAGCGGTACCTACACCATTTTCCTGGTAAGGGGGCTGGGGTAGAGGGCAGTGGCTGGCTCACACACAGGGTCTCCACCAAATCCCAGCTGGACTCTTAATTCTAACTTGGATCTCCACTGTACTACTCCCACCACGTGCCCCAAGCCTTTGAAAACACACACACACACACACACACACACAGAGCCCTGCGGAAAACAGTCTTCCGACCGACCGACCAACTCCTGGACTGGGAACAGCCCTCCCAAATGGAGCCCCAACCTCAGGAGCATGCCCTGAGCTCAGGAGCTGAGACTAGGCCCCAGCTCCAGTAAACACAGCGTCCAGCCTGACAGACTCCCCGCAGCCTGGGATCTGACACCCGGCGCCCGCGTCACGGACCAGCGCAGACGCACAGCCTGACGCAATCGCCACCCGCGCTCGCCACCGCTCCCGACCTCGGCCCACCACCAGCTGCCTCTTCCAGCGGCCCCGGCGGCCTCAGCTTTCCACCCAGAGCGGCCCGCCCGCGCCTCCTGGTGGCCGACTCCAGACTCGTCCGATCGAGACGGGGAGGAAAGCAGAAGGGAGGGAAGGAGAAATTGGGCTCCTCATCTCCCAGCGCTGCCATAGTCCCAGCTTGGAAACCCAAAACAGAGAGTCCAGGATTGGCGCTCGCCTCCCTCCATAGTTTGTATTTCCCCTTTATGGTTTTGGGGAAATTGTGGCCTATTTATGTCTCTCCAAGCCTCTTCTAGGGTAAGAAGTCAGGGGCTGGGCATGGTTTTGATCCATCTGCAATCAAACCTGGCTGTGGTTAACTCCTCCTAACTTGGACTTCACTCCCCGTGGTCTAGGGCAATTTTCCACCAGTGAAAAGAGAGACCCGAGGGAGAGACTCTGGCTGCCCAGAACTCCAGGGTGGAGACATTACTATGGTGGGCGGATCTTCACACCTGCACTCATTGTAGAATTTCCCCACACCCGTTCCCCCACGGACCTTTGACCCACCTTGTTCGCCCACTCATTCAAGTTTTATGGAGGGCCTACTATGTGGCCAGCACCATGCCATGATTTGAAGATAACACAACTGACACAGCCTGCTTAAACGGAACTTCCATCTAGTATAAAAGCAAATATTCTGCACACCCACAAACCAAAGATGAAAAAGGCAAGTTTGCAGAGTGTAAACGCTATAAAGGAAACAGAGTGACGCGATGGACACTAACTGTCAGGAACAGGGCCGCCCAGCAGGCAGCAGAGGGGCCAGCCTCGCCAAGATCTGGTCACTGAGACACTCCGGGCCCCGGGGACAGCACACGCAAAGGCTCTGAGGTGGGGACGGACGTGGCCGTGGGAGAAGGGACAGGCCAGCGAGGCCACACTCAGGGAGCAGGGTAGGGCGCAGCCGCATCTGGCCCGTGAGCCCCTGTCGTCGCAGGAGGCTGGGTGACCAGCAGTGGCTGTGCAGTCAAAAGGTCCGAATTCTCATCTTGCTCTGACACTGACCAGCTCCTTCAGTGTGGGCAAGCCCTTCGCCTCCTTGGGCCTCAGTTTCCGCCTCTGTCTACCCAAACCTATCTCCCTGAGCTGTTGTAGAGCCTGTGAGGACAGCAGGTGGCTCATGGGAGCAAAAAATTACTAGTTCCCTGGTCCCCGGCCCCTCCGCTTCTGCTGGAATGCCTCCTCCATTAAGGAAAACTCACAATTTTGCCAGACACGTTTGTGTCTCTTTGACAGCTGTGTGGTTAGAGGTGGGAAATTCTGCTGCGAGATGTGAGGAAACGTCTCCCCTGGAGCCTCCGTTGGGGCCCCAAGCCTCTCCCCTCCCTTTCTTCCGCCGCTCTCCCCTCTCTTCCCCCGTGACACGTGGCAGGGATACTGGGGGCAAGGGCCTAGAACCTACAGTCAAAACAGAAACCCAGGTTCTCATCTCAGCTGGGCCACCCCCCAGCGGGTCCACCTCCTCCACCACGTTCCTCGGGACCTGTCTGAGCCGCCGCTTCTTCCGCGAAACGCAGGGCAATAACAGCGCCTACCTCGTGGGTTCCACCCGAGAATGAGCTGAGCTCACCCACACGAAAGCGCCGAGCAGAGCCCCTGGCCTGAACTAGGCGCCGAGTAATCAGCTGCTAGCTTTCAGGTGGACTTGGGGCGTGGGCCCCCAGTCCCTGAGCTCTGCCTGGCGGCTGGCAGCCTCGCGGTTAGGGTTGAAACGTTCTCCCCAACAACTAGAGAGCCACCTCCTTGGCCACTGTTATCCCAGGTGCTTTGTAATCCGCGCCCTCCCTTGGGAGGTTGAACTCGCCAGCGCTCTGCGCCGCCCTGCGCCCCCCTCCATCCCCCACCTCCAGGAAACTCCGGGACGCAGCGCCGAGTCTGGGAACTCAAGGGCGGGAGGAAAGGGGCTGCGTTGGGCCTGTCCTCCAGGGAAGAGAGGACTGAGGAGTGTGGGGAAGGTCGCTCGTGGGGTGCTCCAGCGACCTCGGAGTGAAGAGGTAGGGTTTGGACACTGGGAAGAACTGCCCGCCCAGAGTCCCGAAGGCGCGGCTTTAGCGGGGACCACGGGGTAGAGGCTCTGGGCCAGGGAGGCCGCGTTCTGCCCCGAGGGCGGGTGGCCTTGCCTGGCTCTGGCAGGCAGAAAAGAAAGAGCGGAGTCAGCCTTGGCTGCAGGGGGCGCGGGACGCGCGCCTCAGCACTTTCCATTGTGGTCTCCGAGAGTAGGGGCCGGGCGGGCGGCTGCGGGGGTGGGGGAAAGGCCCGGCTGCCCCGGGGACACACGAGAGCTGACCGCAGCCCGCCCGCTGACTCAGCTCTCCCCACCCCAGCGGGCGAGGGTGCGGGGAGGGAGGCGAGGCCGGGTATAAAGCCCCGCACGTCCGGCCTGCGCGCAGCCTCTGCGTTTTTGTCAGTACGGCGCTCAACTGCCCGGAGAACACTAGGTGCGGGGCGGGGTCTTTTCAGGGCGGGGGAGGACGAGATGAGGGAGAGCCACGGGCAACCCGCGCCCAGCCCAACCCAGGTCCGGCCCCGGGTCCTGCACCCACAGCCCGGGCTGGGCGGGCCTGGGCCTGGGCGCGGGGAGGTGCTCGCTGGACGCTGAGCACTTGGTCCTGTCCCCGTCTTAGCGGCATGAGCAGCGCCCCCGCGCCGGGACCGGCGCCCGCCTGCCTCACCCTCTGGGACGAGGAGGACTTCCAGGGCCGCCGCTGCCGGCTGCTGAGCGACTGCGCCAACATCTGCGAGCGCGGAGGCCTGCGCAGGGTGCGCTCCGTCAAGGTGGAACACGGCGCGTAAGGATCGCCCCGGCGAGGCTGGGCCGGGTTGAGGGGGTTCTGGGCTCCCCTCGCTCCAGACCTGGGCCCTCGTCTCTCAGCCCTCCGTTTCCTGGTCTCAGCCCTTCCTGATAGAAACCTACCAACAGGAAACCCTTTGGCCTCCCCAAAATACCCGCCAACGTTACACAAATCGTGAGAAAGAGTATATCCTTGTGTGGCTACAAGGATACAGGTGAAGAGCGACCCTTTGTGCGAGGGGACAGGAGAGCTGTGGGACCAGCTTGAATCCTGAAGGGGTTCCCTGTGTAATGTCCTCTCCAAAGTTTTTCTCTGTAAAAGTTCGATGGCTCTGCACTTCGTTTAACCAAAAAAAAAAAAAAAAAAAAAAAAAAAGAAGAAGAAGAAAAGAAAGAAAGAAAGAACAACAAAAAAAGCCAAATCTGTTTCGCTGGCCCCACCCTGGTCTCCTAGAGCCCTGGGCCCTCCGGAGAACTGTTATCACAGGTTGCTACCACAGTTTGGCACGAGGACAGGGGCGTTCCTGCACCTACTTTTGCAGGCACCTAAATTCTTGGTATAGAAGGGCTTGGTTGGGTGATCTTCGTGGGACTGGAAATTCTGTCCAACCTGAGCTGGAAGCCTGGACGCTTCAACCCCTGGATAGCAGCCTGTGTAAGGTCTTGAGCCTCTAGAGGGACTGGTTTGCCATGCAGTGGGTGTGTCAGGAAAGGACCTGGGGTTAGAGGAAAAGATTGGCTTCGAAATATTTTCAATCACAGCAAGCAAGGGGGAGGAGGGGGAAGCAGGGCCGCTGGGGCAGATGCCTCCCAGCATCCCTTATCTTTCCCCAGTTGGGTGGCCTATGAGTACCCTGATTTCCAGGGACAGCAATTCATTCTGGAGAAGGGCGACTATCCTCGCTGGAGTGCCTGGAGCGGCAGTGGCGGCCACCACAGCGACCAGCTTCTCTCCTTCCGGCCAGTGCTCTGTGCGGTGAGCACAGCCCTCCCCCTCCTCTTCTGCCCCTCCCCTCCCACCTCCAGCCCTGCTCCCACCACGGCTGCTCTGAGAGGCCATCCACTCACTGTATGGGGGTGTGTAAGCACAACTCCTCGATGGGCTGTAGTGGCATCACTTCCCAGAACCAGAGGGCTCTCCATAAATTTGGATTGTAGGCCTAAGCCAGGCACTGGAGATCAGCACCACGGACAGCACCGAGGCCGTGTCTGTCCAGAGCGCGTGGGGTTCCTCACATCTAGTTGTGGGCACGAGTGAGACAGCTAAAGACTGTAGGTGCCTCTGTCAACACACAGCTCTGTGAGGTCTGGGTGGCTGCTCTTAGCCTCATAACGCGTGTGAAAATGAGGCTCAGAGGGGCAAAGTGACTTGGTGCAGGTCCCTAGGGTTAGCATGAAGATGAGACTAGAACTCAGGCCAGGGATCAAGGCTTAGTAGGGCTGGTCTGTACACGTGTGCGTGTGTTCGTGTGTGTGTGTGTGTGTGTGTGTGTGTGTGTGTGTGTTACGGGGCAAGGGTTGGTATCAAATCAAATATACTAAAGGAGGGATCGCACTTCCTATTTGTTCCCACTGAGGAACTGTACTGGTGGGGCCTGGGGCTGGGATGCGGCAGGAAGAGAGCAGGTACCGACTCAGCCAAGCTTCTCCATTCCAGGAGGCCAAGGGCCCTTCAGAGGGAGGGACCTAGACTATGGAAGCCCAGGCCCAACCAACACTGATGCCTTGGCCTACCTGTTCTGACCCTGCGATCCAACACCTCTTAGCTGTGAAGGCTGCCCAGGGTTCTGGGCAGGGGATTGGTAGTTCGTGAGGTCCTTAGGGAAAGTGTCTTGGCTAATAGACCAAATTTCTCTTCTCTGATTTCCCTCATGAAAAACAGGTCACTGTCACAAGATGCTTTCTAGCCCCAACCTGGAAGGGTCTTTGATTTCCCACCCCTCCAGACTCACCACCTCCACTCAAAGCCACAGAAGGGACCTCAGAGACTGGGGATCTCTGAGCATCCCAGCTTCCCAGTTGCTAGGAAGCTAATGGAGCAAATGCTAGGAGGGTCTGTGGAGCCTAAGTGTCTGCACAACTTGTGATGGGCAGTGGAATGGGCAGTGGGGGCTGAGAATGTGTCCTTTAACACCTCTTTGGAGGGCTTGACCCCTACATTTCTGTGCCTCAGAATCACAGTGACAGCCGTGTGATACTGTTTGAGGGGGAAAATTTCCAGGGCTGCAAGTTTGAACTCAGTGATGACTACCCATCCCTGCCCTCCATGGGTTGGGCCAGCAAGGATGTGGGCTCCCTCAAAGTCAGCTCTGGAGCGTGAGTCCTGGGACTGGAACGGGGGAGATGAGAAGAACAGAGGGGTGATGGGACCAGGGAGGAGGGTGAGAAAAGGTGATGGGCGTGCTAAAAGACATAGTCAGAGAGATGTTGGAGCCTGGAGGACAGAGGGAAGTGAGGTGGTGAGGTGGTGGGAGACTTGGAGGCAAGGGGAAGGAAGTAAGATGGTGGAGACAGTCTGGAGGGAGGGTAGGGGAACCATATGGGGACATTGGAAGGGATTGAAAACTTAGATGAGGGGGCAATGGAGGGCGGGAGGAGGAGACAAGGTGAGGAAGGTGATAGGGAGATGTGGAGCTCTGAGAAGGGCAGGGAGAGATTTATGTAGGAAAAACAAGCAATGGTTTTGGAGCTGGGGGTTGGCAACTGTGAAAGGAGAACTACTAATGGGGGGCATCGGTGGGCATGGGGGCAGAGCCTACTTATCAGCCTTTTGCCCTCTCTGGTCTAGGTGGGTGGCCTACCAGTACCCAGGCTACCGGGGCTACCAGTATGTGTTAGAGCGGGACCGGCACGGCGGGGAGTTCCGCACCTACAGCGAGTTCGGCACACAGGCCCACACTGGGCAGCTGCAGTCCATTCGACGAGTCCAGCAATAATCCCCATGGCCCCCTACCTTCCCTAAGGACCCTCAATAAAGCCCCCTGAAGCTGCCTGCCCCTCTTGCCTCTTTTTTGGTGTCTTGCCTTGTGATTCTTATTCTCATCTTTCTGAGGTCCTTGCCTGCCAACCTGACCCTCTGTTCAGGCTCCAGAACCCTTGATTATGGAGCACAGGCTGACTTAGGATGTGTGGGGCTAGACTGTGATGGGGCTGAGAGGAAGCTGCTGCTAAGAATGGCGGGCATCCTGTTAACTACACCTAGTCCCACACTGCTCCTTGGTAAATGCCCATTGGCTCGGGCCAGGGTGCTGCGGCCAAATGCCACCTTTGCCGCCCTCTGGCTGGGGTGCACACAGCCCCACAGCAGGGCTCAAAGCTGAATTTCAACCTGTACCTCCCCCCGCCCCCGCCGGGACAGGTACTGTCATGAAGGGCAGGACCTCCTTAACTCTGTGCAGGATGTCTCTTGGGTTCCTCTCTAACAGTCTTCCTTGTCCCCACAGCTCCCTCTTCAGCTGGGGAAGCCTGCATCCCTTCCCAGCTTTATAGAATCTCTGCCTTATAGAAGAGCAAGAGTGTGAGAGGAGAAATTAGTGGGCAGTTCCACTGTCTACCAGGACCTTCTAAGGGGGAGGCTTCCTCTCTCTGAGCAGAGCCTCCAGACCCTTTGTCTGAGTAATAATGATCTTGATCTCTCACATGGTTTGAGCGCTAGCATTTACAGAGCATTTTCATACCCGTCCTCTCTACTGTTCCCAACAACCCACTCTTTATCCTCTTTCTCCCTACTCTTTGGAGAACTGGTGTATCGGGGAGGCAACGCCTTAGCCACTGAACACTGTGAGCCTGGGTCCTGGGGCAGGTGGCAGAAGCCCACAGACACAATGGGACTGAGTGTGGCAGCAGCCAACAGAGCCCCTGCCACCAGTGTGGTTTCTTCCCAGCTTCCTCTTTCGTCCAGTCAATAATACTCTCAGTCCCACATTGGCAGGGCCTCTGAGGCCCTGGGGACTCTTCTCATCCTGTCCCTTAGGGGGCTTTGGGTTTTCAAGGCCCTAGTGGACCTATCAACAGGGAGGGGCGGCCCAGGTCATTGCCCCAGCCCAGGGGAGACAAGGCAATGCTGGAGAACAGTCAGGCCTGAACCTGGCAGTGCCCTCGGGCCTACCTGTGCAAAGTCAGGCATCAGCTTCCCTCAGAAAGAGCCCTGAATCAGAAGCAGGAACACCAGAAGTCAGACCCCATCACATAGCACCCCGGAGCCTCAGCTCCCTCTCCCGTAAACTGGGGCTACAGATGCTCGCCTTGTCTGTGTCACAGGGGTGTTGTGAAGATTCAATGAGAACCCCTGAAAATGCTTGTGGTGTTATGGGACAGCCCTGGGACAGTCAACCAGGGCCCTCCTTTCCCAGCTCCCCACCAAGGGGTAGGTCTGGAAACCAAGGGACAGAGCTCTGGGTGGGGTCTAGAGTCCGTGGGCCCTATCGCAGTGCATTGTCCTAGCACAGTCCACGCTGCGTCCATTTCACCAAGGAAGAGACTGGAGCCCCTCTGAGGGGGAGAAGCCTCCGTGAGGCCAGCCACTTAATCAGTGACCTGAACAAGGGCTCCTGATCCCAGATCCGGGCTCAGTGGGGGCCGACCTGAGCTGTGCCTAACAGCCTCAGGCCTCAGCAAAGCTCCAAACCTCTGGGGTCCCCAAAGGTGCCTGGGGTTCCTGACAGGTCATGGGCCCCTGTCTCCTTGGGGGATGGCAATAATAACAATAGCTAAATGTACAGAGTCTTGTCTGAGCAGTCAGCATGTTATATAAGCCCTAAAATTCTGCATGGTAGCTACTATAATCCCCATTTTACAAGCGAAGAGATTAAGGTAGAGAAGTTATGTGACTCTCCCAAAAGTCACAAAGCCGGAAATGGGGGACCCAGAGTTGAACCCAGACAGACTGGCCTCAGAGCCCAGCAGCTCATCTCCCCACTCCCTGTTTTGGGGGGCAGACAATGGGCAAAGGGAAATCTGGCTGAGCTACTGCCCTCCTCCCCAGGAGGGTCTGTGGTGGCTGGGAAGAGTCAGCAAGGCTCCAGGCATTGGCAGTGTGACCCTGAACAGGGCACCACGTGTCTCTGGGTAACAGGGCCCTCAACTGTACGACCAGGGAGTTGAGGGGGCTGGTATTTGTGACCACCTTCGTTGTGCCAGGCCAGGGGTCTGACTCTGCTCCCCACACTGGCAACTAAGGCGTGGGGGGTGGGGCTGGCCGAGGGCGGGCTGGGCCTGAGTGTTTTCGCCTTCCCATTCCCGACAGGCTGATGGTTTGCCGAACCCTGCGGGACCCCGCAGAACCCCTGCCTGGGACTTGCACTCTGGCTGCACTCAGCCAAAGACCAAAGGGGATGGAGAAGGGCAAGTTCTTACTGGTGCAGCCAAGACCCAGTGCGGTGGGAGGACCGCTCTCATCCGCCACCCCACCCATTCACGCTGGTGCATAAACTCTTCCTGGAGCCTGCCCACCCTTTTGATGCCTGAGTCCTCAGTGAGGCCAGGGCTCAGAGCCTGAGATGTTGATCCTTCAGTTCAGAGCCCGGATGCCTGGATAGACCCCTCACTCTGAGAGCCTCTCCTTCCTGCCTCAGCCTTCAGCTGAGCGCCTTGAGTGGCTGAACTTTGGTGCCGCCCCTCTCTCCCAGGTCTGACCTCCTACTCCTTGTTTTCTACCTTGGGAAGTGACAAGAAGGCATGAAGAAGAGGCATTGGAACCTCAGTCCCACCCTCAAGGCCCTCCCCTCTTGTGAAGCTGTGAGCTTGGTCTCAAAGGAGCATCCCAATCTCTCATCTTTGCCTCCACCAGCTCCCACATGCACGTACTGAAGCCCCCATCCTTGTCCCTTTAGGATCTTCTGGGGCCTTGGGATTCCTCTTTCCCCTCTATTTTCCACTTCCCAGGCTCCACCGCGGCTCCTTTGGACCTCTGCACCCTCCACCACAAAGACAAACACTCCAGCAGTCACAGCAAGAGCCCAAGGAGCTAGACTTTCCAGCCACTCTCAATCAGGCACCCCAGGACCAGGGATTATGCAGAAAACCTGCCCACTCCACTCCATGTGCCCCGGAGTCCCAGGCCTCCTCACCTCCTGGGCTCAGGCCGTGGGAGAAGAAGATCAAGAGCAGCAGCAGCCACGGGGAGCCTGGCCCTGAGCTTTGTCTTGAGCTAGCATCCCTCCTTAGCAGCCTCTCCAAAGTCAGGAAGCCCCATAGGTACTCAGAAACTCCAAGCCACCTGGGAACCACACAGGTTTCGCTGATACACAATCAGCATCTTTGTCCATTTTTCGGAGTGGGTTTCAGCCCCCACTCCCCCTAAGGTGAGGCCCTTGTACAGTACACAACCCTGTTTCAGCCCCTCTACTCCCGTAAGAGCAAGGTGCTGATCCCCACCTGATTCAGGGATAACCTGGCGGCAGTAGTTGTGCGGGCGGATGGTAGGCTGGGAAGACAGGGAGCCCGAGGGCTGGGAGAGCAGTCCTTGTGGGGGAAGTGGAAGGGGGGTCCTGAGCTCACTTTATGCCACAAATTGGTGGGGAGGGGCGCGTGATGAATGAGGAAAGGAGAAGGCAAGCGAGAAAGAGGACGGAGGAGGAGAGAGGGGGCAGAAGGGGAGCTGCGAGTAGGAGAGACTAAGTCGGAAGAGGCGAGACCTAGAAAGGGGGAGGCGGGGCAACCCACACGAAGTTGTGGGGGAGACGCCCCAGCGCTGGCCCGGAGGCCTGGGGACCCTGGAAAGGCTGGAATCAGGTGAAAGCAAGAGGCAGACAGGGAAGGAGATCGGGTCTCTAGGGAAGAGCAGAGAGTGGGAGAAGAGGAGGAGGGAGAAGGCCCCGGGAGGGGGGTTGCGGAGATAAAGGGAGCCACCGCCGCCCGGCCCGGAGCGCAGCGACAGGAGAGAGGGAGGGAAGCGGAAATTTAAAAGTGAAGATGCAGATAACGCAGCCTGGAGACGGGAACCCGGGTGGGGGTGGGGGAAAGGAAGGGGGAGGAGAGTGGAGCGGTGAGGTGGGTGGGAACGGTCGGGAAGAAGGCTTTGGGAGTCCGAGGTGGGGCCGGGTACTCCGCCCCATCGATGTTTGCTAAGAGTCAGGGAGGCGGAAAAGAAAAGCGCTCCTGACCCCTGTCAGAGCGCGAGGCCCAGGCCCATCCCCCGCGCGTCTCCCGGCTGCGGGGCGCGGGGGGCTGCCGGGTGCGCTTGGCTGCTGCGCGGCGTGTTGGAGACTTTATTGCGATGGGGCGATAAGAGGGGCGGGGGCGGGGTCCCGGGGGCCGAGGCGACAGCGCTTTAATTAAAACGGAAATTGCGGCCCCTGCCCGCGCGGGGGGCCGGAGGGTTCCAAGCTGCCTGGTGGCTCGGAGCGTCGTTCCAGGACCCCCGCCACACCCGGCCAGCCCCCTCCCGCCAGGCCCTGCTGGACCTGGCGCTGTCTTCATCTCCCATTACCCACGGTCGCCTCGGGCGGGGATCGGAACCCCGGAGCGCAAAGCCTGACGCGTCCCCACTCTCGCATCCCCCACCCCCACCTCCCACCGCCCAGCCTCTGGCGGCGATGAGACAGAGCGGCACCTCCCAGCCCCTGCTGATCAACATGTACCTGCCAGGTACCAGGGACCAGCCGGGGGCCGGAGGCACCGGGACCCGGGGCTGGAAGTCTGGTCTGGGGCATGGGAAAGGGATTGCTGGGGTCCAAGGGAAGGGGCGCGGTCCAGAGCCTCGGACTGCTGGAAGGATGGAGCAATCTAGGGCGTTGGAGGACGTTAAAAAGCAGATGGAGAGCTTTGGGGCTTTCGTGTGAGAACGAGAAGCCTCGAAGTGAGCAGATCGGGAGACTAGCAGGCCGAGGGCGCCAGCTCAGGGGCTGAAAGAGCCTAGAGGGGAAACGGGGGTCCTCGGTGTGGCGGGGGACGGAGTGCGCCTGCAGTGTGGGGAGGCTGTGGTCGGCCGGGCGTCGCCCCTGCACCCTCGTGGCTCCTCACCTCGGTGGTCCGAGCGTCCCCACAGGCCCAGCCTTCCAGGCGCCCTCCTCTCCTCTCCCACGGTCTCCGCGCGCTTCGGCTCAGCTGGCGCAGTCCCGGCTCGGCTTTATAAGGCTCACGCCGGCCCGTTCGGAAAGCGGATTTCCTTTTTCCTGGACGCGTTTCCTGACTTGGGCGTTATGGAGGGGCTCTGTGCGGCGCGCGCCGGGGCCAGGCTCCGGGAGGAGGAGCCGGGCAGCTCGGGCCCCCAGCCTCACTCCGGGAACCAAGGCACCCCTTCTCGAGCCTTGGCCCCGAGGCCCTTTGGGTCAGGCCCACAACCTCCGCCTGCGTCCGCCTGACTGTGATCTTCTGCTGCCACAGATCCCGTCGGAGACGGTCTCTTCAAAGAAGGGAAGAGCCCGGGGTGGGGGCCACTGAGCCCAGCGGTACAAAAAGGTGAGCTGGCTGGAATACTGGGTGGGTGGGGGCAGGAGAGTGGACAGGAGCCAGGGCATCCACCCAAGAAGGACAGGCGCTACCACTCCCAGGACAGAGGCTGGAAGTGATGCGCATGTACTGCAAGGCTCTAGGAAGGGGAGGGTCCGGGCATAGCTGTGGGGAGGATTGGGGGGCATTCACTTGGCCTTGAGCTTCTGCATCTTCCGAGTTTCAGCGCTGGACTTGCAGGCCAGGGCAAAGGGAGAGAGTCCTGGCCTTCACTCACTCTTTTGGGAATAGGGCTGAGGCGCTGGCGTCCTTTGCCTGCTAGCAACAGGAGCGCAAGCAAACCCTTATCACACCCCGCCCCCTCCCCGCCGGTCAATGGGACCCGAAGATTTACTCCCTGGCCACGAGCACCATAGCAGGGATGGGAGGGGGCAGCCAGCACCTACCTGTCTCACAGAGCAGCAGCCGCCAGGTTTCCCACCCTTCCCCCCACCCCAGCCCGCCAAGTTCTCTGGGTCATTGCAGCTGATTCCTAGGTTCGAAGCCAGCTCTCTGCAGGTAGCTAAATTACTCTCTGTGTTGCCTTGTTGATGGCGGGGACTTACTGGTCTTCCGAGCAAAGCCCTCCCTACAGCCCCCCACCCAGTCCGTACCCTGTATCTCACAGTTACAGTATGCATAAAAACGAGGTTGGCAACAGCTCTATTCAAAAGGGAACACGACTCCCGAGAGGTATGCCTTTCCAAGCCTCTGATGTCGCTCTGCATCTGTACCAGCTGCACATTTTTACCCAAACTGCCCTTTGTTGCTGGTCCTAAAACTCAGCGCCCCCTACCTGGAGCCAGAAGCCTCCCCACTGGGCTCCTGAGAGGGATTGGGGTTGAAATTGTGGTGGGCAGCATCTGGGTTCTGAGCAAGTCATTGAAAAAGGAAGAGAGGTCCCCCCCCAGGCTCGATTTGAAGCAATAATCAGACAACATTGAGGAAAAATGTATTTTATTCTAAAAGGGGGTGGTGGTGATTGTATCAAGATTTTTCTCGGCCTGTCTGATTGAGACTCCAAGACAAGGCAGTGGGAGTTGTGGAGCATCTCCCTCTCTCATCCCACGATTATCTGGGGAAAACCTCCCTGCCGCTTCCAGCAACCACAGACTCGGGAGAGGGCAGGAGACGGACAGAAGGTGGGAGCAGGCGGGGAGCTGAGCACACAGGCCTCACGGTGGTCTCAGTCCCTCTCCTCAGAGCTGCGCACCCCCCCAGGGAAGCATGACAACTGTGCAGAACCAGGAATCCCGCCTCTTCCGAAAAAAGAAACCGAACCCACTTAGTGCCAGCGCAGCATTCTGCGCACTCGACTGTGGCGAAGGTGGAGAGCCTCCCGAGGCTGCCCCTCCTCTTGTGCACAGGGGTCCACTGTCCCCACGCCTGTCTGATGCGGAGCGTGTGGAAGCCAGCCATCGCCTCTCCTGCACCTCTGGTGGGCCCTGCAACCGTTTGCCTTTAGGGGCTGGGCCTTGTCCAGTGGCCTGGGTGGTCCTGCTGCACGCTGGCCTCTTCTCTCTGGATCTCTGGATGCGGTCCAGCTGGGATTTGGCAGTCTAAACACCGGCTCCGCTACTGCTGGGGCTGTGCAGGCTCTGGCCTGAGTTAGGGCTCCAGGCCCAGGTGGCCACAGGGGCTGACTTCCTGTCCTTGCTCACCTCAGGGCGCTCAGTGTCTTGCTGCGCCGCTGCCTCCATGCAGAGGAAGTAGTGCTTCGCCCTCTGCTCCCAGTTCTCACAAAGCCACGCGCCCGCGGGGCTGTGTCCTCCTAAGTGGGAGGCGTGTTTTCATTGAGAAAAAGCGCGGTAATGGCTAGGATAGCTTTGCTGTTCAGCAACCCCCCCCCCCGCCGGCCAGCCCCTTCGGCTGCACCCAGCTGCAAGCTAAACGTGTCCTTTTCCTCAAGGACACCGGTTTCCTCGGGTTGGGCCGGTCTCCCACTTCACCCCTTTCCCCACCTTCAGCCTACCCCGCCCGTCTGTGGCTGACGGCTCCCCCTTCCCCACAGGCAGTGGGCAGATCCAGCTGTGGCAGTTTCTGCTGGAGCTGCTGGCGGACCGCGCCAACGCCGGCTGCATCGCGTGGGAAGGTGGCCACGGCGAGTTCAAGCTCACGGACCCAGACGAGGTGGCGCGGCGCTGGGGCGAGCGCAAGAGCAAGCCCAACATGAACTACGACAAGCTGAGCCGCGCGCTGCGCTACTACTACGACAAGAACATCATGAGCAAGGTGCACGGCAAACGCTACGCCTACCGCTTCGACTTCCAGGGCCTGGCGCAGGCCTGCCAGCCGCCGCCGACGCACGCCCAGGCCGCCGCCGCCGCGGCCGCCGCGGCCGCCGCAGCCCAGGACGGCGCGCTCTACAAGCTGCCGGCCGGCCTCGCCCCGCTGCCCTTCCCCGGCCTCTCCAAACTCAACCTCATGGCCGCCTCCGCCGGCGTCGCGCCCGCCGGCTTCTCTTACTGGCCGGGCCCGGGCCCTGCCGCCACCGCCGCCGCCACCGCCGCGCTCTACCCTAGCCCGGGCTTGCAGCCCCCGCCCGGGCCCTTCGGCGCGGTAGCCGCCGCCTCGCACTTGGGGGGCCATTACCACTAGACGGGCGGCCGGGTGCGCGCGGCCTCTGCCAGCCGCCCAGAGCCTCGCTCGGCCCCGTCCACGTCCTGGGGAGGAGTCCCCGGCGCCTCCCCGACGTTCCTCTGACCGCGGATTCGACTCCGTCCTGCGCCGCGCCCAGCCCCGGGGGAAGGGACCCGAAGCCCTCGCAGCTTTCCTTTACCACCGGACTTCCCCGGCTCCCTCCCAGCCTCTAGGGGAGGGTGCCCGTGGCCCTTCACTTCGTCTCGCCTCCGTCTTCTTCCAGACTCCCGATCACAGCAGGGAGGCTCCCCGACCTGTACTCGGGCCTAGCTCCTGGAAGCCCCCCCCCCCGTCCATTACGACCCCTCTCTCGAATCCCAAGTCTTTTCTCGCTTTTTCTCTTCCCCACGGGGCTGCCCCGATCCCCGTAGGGTGGACGCCTCTCACAGGCCACTCTCTCCTCCTGGGCACCTGAGCGGGCTTGGGAAGGGCCACCGAGGGGCCTTCCGGGCCCTCTGCCTCCCGCCCCGCCTCTCTCGCAGACGCCCGGTGTGTTCCCCTTCCCTTCCAGACCCATTAAAGCTCCCGAGTTGCCCGCTGCCTCCTCTCTCAGTTCTTTGCTGCACAAGGACCTTGCTTTTTTTCAGGGAGGAGAGAAGTGAGATAGATGCCCAGCTCAGGCCTGAGCGGAAAGGCCTGACAGGGAACAGCTGGAGGGAAAGAGGGCAAAGCAGGCGGGGCGCTGGCTGCGGGAGGCGAGCAGGAGCCCGTGGGGGGCGGGCCCAGCCACGAGGGAGACGCCCGCGGTGTTGCAGCCCACCCCCCACCAAACACGCACGCGCACCCTGCAGTGGGCTCCAGTCTGCCTCACCCAGCCTTCCACCCACCCCTTCGCCCCACTGTATCCCAATTCCGTCCCAACACGTATGGGCACCCCACCTTTTCCCGTCCCACCCAACCTCATCCAAACCTACCGCCCGTTTCCCATTTTCATCTTGTCTCATCTTCACACAATCCCAGCCTTTCCTCGCCACTCCCATTTCAACCTCTTCTAACCCTCACTGACACTGTCTCTCTCACCCGCACTCACAAACCGCCCCCTGCCCACATATTTCCATCGCTGTCTCTGGATCTACCTGCTCTGTTTCAGAAGGAGGGACACCCACCCCGTCCCCGCCAAGCCTGCCCTGCCACTTCCCAGCCATGCTGCACCTGGCACCCGCCTTCTCATGGGTGGGGCGCGCCCTCTGCTGGTCAGAGGAGGGGAAGCCCAGGTCAGGTTTTGCAGCTAAGCCCAGGAAGGTTTTGCAGCTAAGCCCAGGAAGGCTTTGCACCCGGCGTGTTAGAACCTCAGGTGTCTCCCCTAATGGAGGGCCAGAGGACCGCTAAGTTTCCAGACTCACTTTGGCCTTCAGAGAGGAAAGAGAAAAGAGGAAACCCCAGCCCCGTATCCCAGATCCCGCCTTAGGAAATCCGGGAAGCGGACCAAATGGGTCATTTTTGTGGCTGGACCCTTTCCCTCACCACCTAGAGACCCTTTCGATGTTGCACCCAAGGGGGCCACGGGTCTTAGGCTCTCTCTGCACCTTTTGCAACCTATTGACAGGAAAACTGCCCTAAACGCGTTCCCACAGGTGGAAACAACACCGGGGAAGGTACCCAGAGTGACAGCTGGGATCTCCAGCTACACAACTCGGCAACCTTTTGCTCGCCTTCCCCTTGGCCCTGGAGTTTCTTTCCCAGGGGCACGTCTCTTCCTGGACCGAAGGCCCCCGCTGGTTGGTGGGAGGATGCCTGGGCTCCCCCAGGGCGGCCGAGGAGGTTGTCCTGTGCCCTGTGGGAAAGATGGGCAAATGCAGGCGGAAGGCTGGCCAGTCAGTGCCGGGAGAGCCTGAATGTCGCTTCCCAAAGAGTGCTGATGAGCTCACCATCCGGTCCTCCTCGGGAAACAGTCTTGATTTCTTTTCATTTCATTTTCACTTTACTTTTCTGGTTTCCCAAAGAACACATACACACTCAGCATAGAAAATTTGGGAAACACACACACAAGGCCTCCATTAAATATTAGTCGGATGAAGAGTGTAATGAAGCATGGGGAAAGTTGCCCACAGTCCCCTTACACAGAGGCTACTGTTCATAATAACACTTTGTCATCACCTCTTGCTTTTTCTCTATGCCTTTTAGAGTTTAATGGTATCCTGCTCTAGTCACCTAACATCTGGCGTCATCACATTCTGTGTCATTGTGCCCTTAGACCTCATGGTGTGGGAGGGTGGGCTCACGTGTCCCAGGGAGTAGATGAGCCAGGGGAGCAGTCCTTGGTGACTTGGAGGGAGAGGCAAAGGGCCTCTTCGCAGAGGGCTGAAAACTGGGAGGAAGAAGGAATGCGCTAAGGATACAGAACCATGCTCCAGCAAGAATTCTGCTAAGAATTATGGGTTGAGTGTAACAAGGTGGACTTTCCCAGTGAGGAGTGTGAGGCCCCGCCCTTAGGTCTCTAAAAGAAGTCACAGGAGGCTAGTGTGTGAGGCGTGGCGAGGCCCGGGCTTGGTGGAGCCCATGTGTAGATTTGCAGTGTCTCAGCACATTGAACGGGAGCCTGCAGGGTGAAAAATCGCTGTGATCTGAGGATGCACTGATGGAGCGATGGCATCCAGGATAAAGGAAATATGCCCTCGCTCTAAGGATGGTGTCCCCAGCATATTTTACATGATATCAGATAACACTTCCAGGAGAAGACCAAATGCAGAACACACAGAGTAGAGGGAGTGGGAAGTGAAGAGGAAAAATGCCAGGGAAGCAACAACAGGAGCTGTAGTCTGGAAAATCGAAGTGGGAAGAGGGGCATGGAGCTGTCCTCAGGTATTCAGAGAGCTGTCCTGTGGCAGAGAACCGGGGTGACTAAAAGCAGTGTGACCGGGGCACGTGGTAGGAAGCTACAGTAAGACAGGTACGTGGAATGGATCTAAGGAAGAACCCCCTTCCGTGGAACGTGTCCGATGAGGAATGCTCCGCCACCAGAGTGCTCAGCAGACCCTTCCTTGGGAGCTGCGAGGGGAGGTGGACTGGGTGACCTCTCCAACCCTGAGATTCTTGCAGGCCTGCAAATGCGTGAGTAAAGGAGAAATTTCAGGCATCAGCGGGCAGCTGGGAGAGGGACTGTTAGAGTAGGGGGTCTTCTTACCTATGAAATCACTGCCTTAAGTCTCACCCTGCCCCTCTGTTCTTTCCCACGCACCGAGCCAGTTTGGGAAGCTAAGAAATAGGACTGGGAACCAGAAGAACCCAGGTTCCAGTCCCAGCTTGGTGACTAACTTGCTCTGTGACCTTCAGACAGTCACATCTCTGGTTTTCCCTTCACTGTGGTCTTGGGGCGACTCCGTTCTGCCCAGGCCCTAAAGAACCCTCATTGTTACCACACTCAGCTCCCTGCTGTCCCGGGCCAGTCCTCACTGTTACCACACTCAGCTCCCTGCTGTCCCGGGCCAGTCCTCGCTGACCCTTTACTCCTCGGTCCCTGGCCCTTCAAGGTATTGATTCCATTGTTGTTTCCCTCTCCCAATCCAGGGTCCAGTGCCTCTTGCACTCCCTGAAGTTCCGAGACTTTGCCCTATCTCCTCATTCATGTTCTTGGTAGAAATATGCCGCCCCTGCCAAATGCTGTCACTACAGAATTTACAAAACACTTTCACATCCATTGTTTTATTAATTCATGGTTTTACTAATCCTCTCCAAGTTTAGGGAGGAGACAGGGCAGGGGTTGCTTTATCCACCTGTAGGACAGGTAAACCAAGCCCAATATTTTGAGACTTCCCAGGGCTTGTTCTAAGACCCGTGTCTTCTGGTCCCTCCCCAGGCCTCCTGCCAGCGCTCTGAGTGATTTCTCCGCAGTCCTGAGCGGCCTTCGGGAACCTCGCTGTCGGGTCAACCCCTCCACCCCCAGGACCGCACAGACCCCTGTCTCCTCCAGTGATGCGTGCCCCGCAGGACCAAGCTCCACTTGCCTTCTGGTGCAGATGGACTCAAAAGCCCGACTAGCACACAGTGTGCGGACATCCACGACCACACTGCCGGAGACCCGCACAGTCACAGAGCGATGCCACCTAGGGCACCGGGGCTTGCAGAGCACGTTCACAAGCGTGAGCTCGCGTGACCACAGACGGACATCAACATGGCTGCTGCAAAGTACCTTTCTCAGGGCCTGCTGCTTCTCTGGCCTTTATCTCTCCTTCACTATGTCTTTAAAATGCACTTAACTTCCATTTATTTCCCAGCCTGTTTATAATTCATACCAAGTGGAACTGCTGATGGTAACAACGAGCTCTGCCACTGATTGAACTCCTGACTCTGGGCCAGGCCCTGCCTACGTGCGTGCTGCCTGTGTGCCACCTCCTCTACCTGGCCACGGCTGTGCCTCCGTTTTCAGATGAGGAAACTGAGGCTTGGAGAAGTGACTGGCCCAGCCTGCCACCTCAGAGCCCACGTCCTCACCATCACACCAGGTCCCTTCCTGCTGGGCCTTCCTGGAGCACTTGTTCCTCATGTAAGTTGACCTGTTGCTTGGTTGTTGTAGGTGTACCTTGTATAACTGTCCAATCATGGCCGAAATGGTTGATCATGATGGATGAGGTGATGGCTTGTTTTATATTATTTGGGTCTTATTAAGTACGAGAAGTATGGTGTCATTGCTAATATTATTTTTACTTAATCCACATAATAATCATTGGATATAAGCATCACTATTATCCACACTTTGTAGAAGAAAACTAAGCACTCAAATCATAGGGCCCACAACTGATAAAGAACAAAGCAGAGACTGTTTCATTGCCCCACTGTCTTTTGCAAGCCTTCACTTTTCTTTTCTTCTTTTAATTTTTAGAGAGAAGGGAGGGAGAAAGAGAGCGAGAGAAACATCAGTGTGTGGTTGCCTCTCATGTGCCCCCTACTGGGGACCTGACCCACAGCCCAGGCATGTGCCCTGACTGGGAATCGAACTGGCGCACCTTTGGTTCTCAGGCTGGCGCTCAGTCCACTGAGCCACACCAGCCAGGGCAAGCCTTCACTTTTCTAATTGTGTTCCTACAAGCTTAGAGTAGACCACTGTACTCTGGAGTGGGGCTGGGGGGGTCTGAATGCACCTTGACTTTGGTGGCAATCCCTACCTAGGTTGGTCAGTGGAGTTTCTCCCTGACTCTCCTCTATCCTGGGATGGCGGGTCTCACGCCTAGAGAAAAGTGGGCCTGTGTTCCACTGACTGCAACTGTTTCTGACAGTTTTCTCTCACTGGATCCTGTTTGCTATTTCCTTCTTTCCCTTCTTTGGAAACAAAAGACAACATAGCAAGGGCTCTGGGGCTGGACTTCCTGGGTTTGAGTGCTAGCTCTGTCACTTACGAGCTGTGTGACCTCAAGTTGCTTATTTGTGCCACAATTACCCCATCTGTAAAATGAAAATGATAATAGCAGAACCTACCTCATGGGGTTGAAAAATTAAATGATTATATAAGGGCTTTGATTTCCTATTATCAGACAACCAACCAACCGAAACCCCAAACAAAGCAAGCACCTGCCTCTTCTCCACTAGTCCCAATGAGATGTTCACCACGTACCCTGGGAAGGAACTTGAGTGGCTACACCTGTGTTTCCTAGCCAATCCAGACCTTGTCCTGAGCCCACTTGCTGAGCTTCACCAAGAACCAGCCATAACCACCATGGCATGGGTCAGCCTCCTATACTCAGGACACCCTGCATTTATTTATGCAGTAACAAGAGAATGTACTGAATTTAGAATGACAGAATGTCAGCTAGTTACCAGCTGCGTGGGCTTGGGAATGTGTCTACATCATTCGAGGACCTAGTTTTCTCCTACGAAGTGTGGATAACAGTGAGGCTTACATCCCATGATTATTATGTGGAATAAATAAAAATAATATTAGCAATGACACTTAACATACTTCTCACACTTAATAACACCCACATAATAATATCATTTCTCTCAACATGGCAGACACAGCTAGCTCTCCTCTCTAGTTGCACGGTCCTCATTTCATGCAGCAGGGTTGCCACTGGGAAGCGACTGTCCGTTGGAATCTGATTTCCCAGCCCTCTGTGTTTGTGCTAATGAAATATGAATGGAAATGGTCATTTGTGCTGCTCCCCGGCCAAAGCATTTAGAAGCGGATGTGCCTTCTCCATACTCTCCTATTCCCTTCCTGTGACCTGGGCTCAGAAGAGGACTAGTTCCTAAGAGATGGCAGAGCTACAGCACAGAAGGAAGGTTCCTGGCACATCATATGGAAAGAAGTCACCCGTTGGCACCCATTGGACTAGGACATGAAATTTGGAGGCTTTCTTGTTCTAGCAAATAACGTTGCAATCACTAACACCTAAATCACACTTAACCTTTACAAGAATCCTCTGAAGCGGACATTGTGATTTTCCCCATTTTGTAGATGAGAAAACTGAGGCACAGAGGGGTTAAGTCTAAGGTCACACAGTGAGAAATGCCAGAGCAGAATCTAAGCCCATTTCAGAGGCGGTGAGTTCTTTAACCAGTAAGGATGTGAAAGGGTTTTTGAAGTGATAATAATAAGGGCTAATACTTATTGAACACATGTGTCAGGCATGATTTAAAGACTTTTACATTCATTTCATCCTCTGGAGTTGGTTCTGAGATTCTGAGAAGCACGGGAGGCAGCCGGATTATCTGCTTGTACCCCAACCTAACCCAGGACAGGTTCCCAGTTCCAACACTCACCATGGGTTTCAGACAAATAACAGAGCAAGAACTGCATTTCTGAAGTCTGGTGGCCAACTGTGGCCCTTGCATTAATTTCAGATGGCATGGTGGAGTAGAAGGAGGCCAGATGGACATGGATTCAAACCCAGCTTCTGCTTACTCCCTATGGGACTGAGAAGTCTGGTTACTCTCTCTGAGCCTCGTTGGCCTCATCTATAAAAAGGAGATACTTCTCAGTGCCATGGCTGGTGTGACTCAGTGGATTGAGCACCAGCCTGCAAACCAAAGGGTCGCCGATTCAATTCCCAGTCAGGGCACATGCCTGGGTTGTGGGCCAGGTCCCCAGTTGCATGTGTGTGAGAGGCAACCACACATTGATGTTTCTCTCCCTTTCTCCCTCACTTCCCCTCTCTTTGAAAATAAATAAATAAAATCTTTAAAAAATAAAAAGGAGATGCTGATTATACCCACCTTGTGTGGTTTTGTTTGCTGCAAGGTCACAGCATGCGCCTAAAGAATCCAGCACGAAGAGCTGCTCCATCATTGTCATCTCCCCCCACCCACCCTGCCCATCGACCAGCCCAGAGGAGGGGCCTGCCCTGTGAGCGCAAACCATGTCCCACCCCAGTGCTCCTTGCATGAGTCAGAGAAGCTCCTTGAGTTTCTGTGAGGTCAGGAGAGGAGAAAGTAGCTAAAAGGAGGCTAGAAAGCCAGACCCTGAACGTTGGGTTCCTTTTTCGGGAAGAGGAGACCAAGTTGCTTAGCAACACAGCAGGAATTTGTCTGGGAGGCTCCAGGCAGTTCTGTCCTTTCTCATCCTGCAGCAGTGAGAAATCTGGGGTGACACTAAATGAGAAAATGGATGGGAAAAGTGGGGAAGGGTCCCGGGCTCTGACGGTACCCTTGTCCTCCTTTCCTGTGGTCACCTTCCCAATCCCCCAACTCTTTCATCATGGTTTTCAACCCTTGGCACACAGAGGCAGAGAGACAAGTTCTGGGTCCGTCATGCACACATATCTGTGTAATGGTCACATCTGTGGCCAAGTACCTAAGGGCCAGACTCAGGAGCACCTTTAATGTGTATTATGCTTTATGGCTGCCAAAGTACTTCCATATATACAATTTCCCCCGATACATGCAACAGCCTCTTTAATTCCTATGTGACACAGTCAGGGAATTGCAGGATCCAGCTTTTCTGCAAATCTCAGCATAATGCCTCTACGTGTTACAGCATGGATCTTAGACCAGGCGTCAGAACACGCATGTGGGCACACTATTCTGTGTGCTCTCAGCCTGAAGTTCTCTCATGTCTGACGTCCCCAGATGCCTCAAGATTCACCTCTTCAGCCCTCCCCTCCCACCCGTCGCAAAGCAGGCAAGTGATGACGGCAGGGTTCAGCTGCTCTTCCCTGTGGGCCCCAGCCAGCCTGGGGCAGGGGACCCCTGGAGTAGGGAGTCCCAAGAAGGACCTGGCCTGCTGGCCCAAAGGGCTAACTCAGGAATGCTGCTGTGTTAGGCCAGGCTGGCACAAGTAGCTATAAACCAGCAGCTGAAACAAGTCCCCTGGCTGGCACTCAGAGAGAGACACGTGGGTCCCACTGGGACCAAGTCCTGGCAGCAAGGAGTAAACACATGTCACCCAGGGTCACAGATAGCTCATGGGAGGCCCAGGCCTTCAGGGCTCCACGTTGCCTCAGGAGCCAGCAGAGCCGGGCAGAGCAGCCCCGGGTCCCATTCTGGACTCTATCGTGGTCCCTTAACCCCTCTGTCGGTGCTTATTAATAGCGCCGGCTGCCACAGCAATGTCTGTTCCCCAACAACAGTAAATTGTCATTCCTGTCATAGCTATTTGACAGACACAACACATCTGAGATCCTTGTTTCCGTCTGACAGATGAGAAAATGAAACTCAGAGGGTTGAATAACTGTCTTAGATCAGCAGTGAGTAAATGGTGAAATAGGGACTCAAACCTCTGACTCATAGTCTTTTGTTCACCACATCACAGTATCTCTGAATGTCAGGGGGATAAAGGAGGCCCGGGGGACATTCAGCCACCCTGTCCTCTATCCCCAGATGACACATGCCAGGACCACGTACGCCAACATGGTTCTGCTGGTATTCTACACAATTCGAGTATTTTGATCAAAGTTTTGTTGACATCCCAAAAATGGTTTTGTATTTTATATAGCAATATACAGAAAACAGGATATTCAGTTTTAAAAGATAAAGTAAAAAGCAATTGGTGAAATATGAGAAGCATTTCCATAAGCTGGGGTCAAGGCAAGGATGTCCTTTTTATCCTTTCTAACTTTGTCATTATAGCTGCCACTGAACATTCTACTAGAGAAATATGACAAGAAAAAATATATGCTGATTGAGGATGGGAGGTGGGGATGGCTGGAGTGGTGGGAGTGGTGGGAAGAAAATGGAGACAACTGTACTTAAACAACAATTAAAAAAATAAAAATAAAAAATAAAGAAAAAAGTCCTGGCTGTTGTGGCTCAGTGGACTGAGTGCCAGACTGTGAACAAAAGGATCACTGGTTCAACTCCCAGTCAGGGCACATGCCTGGGTTGTGGGCCAGGTCCCCAGTTGTGGCACATAAGAGGCAATCACACATTGATATTTCTCTCCCTCTCTTCCTCCCTCCCTTCCCCTTATTGTCTAAAAAAATAAATAAATAAAATCTTAAAAAAAAAGATAAAGAAAAAATATATTATATGTACATACTGTAAAGGAAGATATTAAAATGCCCTTTTTGCAGATAATATGACTGCCTACCTAGACAATCCAAGAGAGTAAACTGGAAAATAATTAAGAACTAATGAAATTAGTATATCCAGTAAGATATAAGATTAGCATACAAAACCTTAAGGTTCTCCTATAACTCCATAAAAATAAGAAAAAAAATTGGGACTAACAGATTCACAAGAACAGTTAAAAATATGCTCCCAGATAAACCTAATGAAAAACATGGAAAATATGTAAATGAACAAAGCTATAAATCTTCCCAAAGGGATATAAGACCTGAATACACTTAGCATGTTCCTGGGTAGAGTGACTCAGCATTGCAAAATATCAAGCCTGCGCAAATTGATCTGTAAAAGTGATACCGTCCCAATATAAGACTCAAAGAAATTTTATGGAAACTTACAGGCTTGGTTCTAAAGTTCTCCTGGACTATGTTTAAGAATAGCCAGGACAATTTCACAAAAAACAATGAGCATGCTGTAAAACCACGGTTATTAAATGTGTGGTCTGGCACAGAAATAGTCAAGTGGACCAGTGGAACCGAGGAACCGATCCATGTACATGTAAAAGTTTCATAAAAAATAAAGATGGCATTCACATTGGGGGGCGGGGGGCAGGAAAATTGTCCACAGGTTGGCACAACTTGCTCTTCATTTGGGAAAAAGAGTCATACCCCCATTTCTTGCCACATACAAAAATAAATTCCAAAATAGATTAAAGAATGAAATAAAGATACTATGAAAGTACCAGGATATAATTAAAAAACAAAACAAAACCTAACCTGCAAACCCAGCAAAAAACAAGAGCATTCAAAAAGAGAAATATCAATGATCTAGGATGAGTTAGTTATCACAGTTGTGCCCAAAAGGTACAGATTTAGTTGTATATTCATTGGCAACCAAAGACAAACATGGAAACTGCCATCACTTACGCATTTCACGTTTACTGAGACCCAACTACACTGCCTGGCACTGCGCTCGTTCTCATTGTGTAAAGAAAGAATGTGAATAAGTCAATGCGAAGGGAAAAATATTTATTATTTGAATAAGGGACGATGGGTCTTCTACGGCATTTACAAGAAAAGACACAGAAGTGTTTTTTAACTGGTGTTGGGTGGATCCTTGTAAGGGTGTGTACATGTGTGTGTCCTCGTTCTGTGTATGTGCAGGTACCATACCTGTGTGGCGTGTGTGTACACATACATGCTTGCTGGGCTAAATAGGTGTCTAACTGCCCTTGTCCAGCAAGGGACTTTCTTAAGCCTGAGGGATTTAGAAACAGCTTGGGGAGGAGGAAGGGAGTGAACAGACTTTGGAGGTGTGTGCAAGAAAAGTGGGGTAGGGCTGTAGGTGCGTGTTTCTCCTTTTCCAGACGCTGCCCAGCCTTCCTTTTTTCTCACTCCTTCCTCCCTCCCTCCTCCACCTTTCTGTCTCCCTCCCTCCTTCCCTCCCTCCTTCCCTCCCTACCCTCTCTGCCCTTCCCTCCTTTCCTTCCTTCCCCTCTTTTTTCTTCCTTCCTTCCTGTTTCTTTTTCTTCTTTTAGAAAGATTTTTTTTAAAGATTTTCATTTATTTATTTTTAGACAGAAGGGAGAAACATCAACGTGTGGTTGTCTCTCATGCACCCCCAACTGCTGACTTGACCTGCAACCTAGGCAGGTGCCCTGACTGGGAATCGAACCAGTAACCCTTTGGTTTGCAGGCCAGCACTCAATCCACTGAGCCACACCAGCCAGAGCTGATATTTCTTTTCTTTTTTTAGGCAGTCATCATTATCATCGCCATAATTATCATTATCATCAACTAGAAAACTCAGGAAAGTACTAAGAAGGGAGTAAAACTGGTTATTTAAAATCCTACCATGTAGGGAGTGTGGGGAAGCAGAAGAGGGTAAAAGGGGTCAAATATATGGTAACAGAAGCAAACTTGACTTTGGCTGGTGAACACACAATGCAATATACAGATGATGTAAGATAGAGCTGTATACTCGAAACTTATATATAATCTTATATTGGTTAATAATGATCTTATTAACCAATGTCACCCTAATAAATAAAACATTTAAATTAAAAATTAAATTTCACCACTTAGACTGTATTTTTTAAAACATCCTAAAAGTTTCTACTGCTGCACACGTGTGCCCAGGTGCATGTACACACACATTGTACGTATATATCGACTGCCTACCGTGTGCCCAGCACTATGGTAGGTGCACAGAATCTAGCAGTGAACAAGACAGACCTTTCTCAAGTGGGGACAAGTGCTCTGAAGAAATAAATCAGGAGTACGTGACGGTGACTGGGGTAGGCTGAGATGAGGTCACCAGGAAGAGGTGACTGTGAAGTCGAGATCTGAATGACAAGAAGAGGACAGCTATTTAAAGATCTCTCTCTCTCGTGTTATATTGTTTTAAACCCATTATTTTCACTTCATCATGATCATTTCTCATGTCAATAAATATAGACTGACGCATAATTTTAATGGTCCATAATATCCCAATGAATACTGATTTATCACAATGTACTTAATCTCCTACTGATGAATCTAATTTTTTATCATTATAAACAATGTTAGGATAAGCATCCTGGTGTCAGGTCTTTTCCCACTTACCTTCTTAGGGCAAATTTCGGACAATGTGGTAGCTGCGTCGAAGAGAAGGTTGCCTTCCATACTTTGATCCATAGCCAAGCGGCTGTCCAGACAGGCTGAACAAACACGCATGTCTACAAAGAGGGTGAGGAAGCGCACATTCCCCCACGTTTTTATCGTGGTTTCAATTTTCCCCTTTTATAATCTTTGTCAGCATAAGAGATTCAATATCCCATTACCGTTTTGACTTGAATTTCTTTGGTCAATAATGAAGTATACTTTTATGTGTTTATTCACTATTTACATTTTTGTGTGAATTGCCTCTTTTTTTTTTAAAGATTTTATTTATTTATTTTTAGAGAGGGGAAGGGAGGGAGAAGGAGAGAGAGAGAAACATCAATGTGTGGTTGCATTTCATGTGGTCCCCATTGGGGACCTGGCCCGCAACCCAGGCATGTGCCCTGATCGGGAATTGAACCTGCGATGCTTTGGTTTGCAGCCCATGCTCAATCCACTGAGCTACGCCAGCCAAGGCCTGTGAATTGCCTCTTCACAAGAAGTTTGAACTACCTATTGAAAATATATTGTGTTGCAGATGTGTACTCTCAGCTTGTTGTTTGTCTCTCAATCCTGTGTGTGGTTGTTCTTGTTCTCACTCTAACATTCAAAAGCTTAAATGGAGTCAGATGAATTAATCTTTCCCTTTAAGGTCTCTGGGTCTCTGGAAAGATGTTCTCCACACAACTCAAAGTGCAATAATAACAATACTAATAAATAACTCATATTTCTCCACTTAATATTTGACTATATATGACTATACAGTCATATGTTAATGACTATTTTCTAGTTGTGCAAACAATACACTCATGTATTTTTTATTTAAAAAATTAAACTCCTCATACTGACCCAGTGCCAAAGTGAACGGTGTCCTTGAACCATTGCGTGGCCTCTGCCCACGGGCTGCAGGCATTGAAGTGAGTTACACAGTGGGAAAACAAATAATTAAACTCCACAGATAAGATGAAAGTCCCTCAGACATTAATCCCAGTTCATTCCCAGAAGTCACGTATTAAGAGTGATATATATCTTTCTAAAGCTTCTATTAAGCATACACACATGTACACAGAGAAATTATAGTTTCGTTTGATTTGTTTTGCTTTTGCAGAAATGATGTTGTACTGTACGTACTGTTATGCAACTATTAATGATACAGCATGTTTTGGAGACCTTTCACACCAGTACACACAGTCCAGTCCACTCTTTTTAACTGAATACTGACTGCACTCTTCAGTAATTTGTTTGTAGCAACATTTATGTAAGCCCTAACCTACCAGTGGATATTTAGGTCGATTCCAATTTATCTCTCTCCAAATAATAATACAATTGACAAAATATTTGTCATGTCTCCTTGTGCACATGTTGGAATTCCTGAGTAAACATGTGTGTGCATTTTAAAATTTTTAATAGATATGTTGAAATTGTCCCCTCTTCTAAGGCTTTTATAACTCTTTATTTAATTTTAAAAATCAATTTGAAATCTATCTTGGGGTAAAGGATGAGGAAGGATTGACCTTTTTCTTAATATAAATGACTAGACTACCCAGTGGTAGCAAAACCATTAACTGACTAACACATCTTTTCCCAATAGATTTGAAGTGGTGCTTTTATCATATATTAAATTCCCATGATTGCTGAAGATTAGCTTTGGGTTACCTATTTTGTTTTATGGAGATGTCTATTTTAGCTGCTTAGCTCTATAGTTCATTTTAATATCTGATAGGGCAAGCCGTCCATCATCACACTTCTTTCTTAGGCTTTTCTTGATATTCTGTGTTTTTTTCTGGGATAATATAGATATTACTTTCTAAAAGGAGTAAAATGGTAAAAGATTATTAAGAAATACCTTTTTTCAGCCCTGGCTGCTGTGGCTCAGTGGATTGAGTGCTGGCCTGCAAACCAAAGGATCAGCGGTTCAGTTCCCAGTCAGGGCACATGCCTGGGTTGCAGGCCAGGTCCCCAGTAGGGGGCACACAAGAGGCAACCACACATTGATGTTTCTCTCCCTCCTTTCCCTTCTCTCTAAAAATAAATAAATAAAATACTACCAAAAAGCAAAGAAATACTTCTTTTCCTATTTATATTGTTTATTACCTCACCATTCTTCTGACCCAGAGAGACAAATTTTATGATTTATGGGCTTTAAGCTAAATATTAATCACAGGAGACTATGACCAAGGGATATAAAGAAGTGGGAGTGGGGTGTCTTAAGCGAGGGAAGGAGCAACTGTGGGCAATGTCTCCAATTAGAAAGAGAATTTGAGAGCAGGTCATTGCTGAAGAAATAGTGGGAAAAATCCAGGGGGAAAAAGATCTTGAAAGCCCAAACTGGATTGGGGGCATTTTAAGTCAGAAACTAAGAGGTTAAACCTGAATCCTGAGAAAGGACGGTGGGTGGCGGGGGGCCAGGAGTGAAAAATCAGCCAGCTGGTCTGCAGGTCCAGCAGAGAGACTGCCCCTGAAAACCCCATCCCCAGATTAAACTCAGATCGAAGGAACTTGAATCCTGAGACTGTGCCTTGTGGTCTATTTTACACCCAATCTCTCGACACATGAACTAAAACAATTTTTCTACCCCTCATTTACATATCTAGCCTGTGTAGGTATAGTTGACCTTCTTGTAGGGTGTCCGTCAAGGGGCTGAGAAGCAAGGTTACAGTCTTAATAAAGGTCTTTATAGTGTTAACCCCTGAGGCCACTCTCTGCCAATAGCGTTTATGATGTATAAAGGGGTCAGCAGTACCACTTAAAGTAGGGCCCACGAAGGTCAGGCCCCCATACCTAGCCAAGACAGCCCCTGTTGTACAAATCCTCCGGAGATGCCCATCTGAATGCCTGAGGCACAGTCCCTGTGTGTAGAGGCCACAGGATGTCCCCTTGGATACTGCCAGATGCTCTGGTTGCTGGGCATCCAGCTTGGCAGGCAAAGCAGTTACCATGACAATCCCCCCACCCCCAAACTCTGCAATTTTTTGTTTCTCCCTACCCATTAAGTACCAAGGTATTCCCGGGACAGGCAATCATAGCTCTCAGGACAGGACGTCCTCTGGTCCAGGAAGAGGGGCGGGGAAAAGGGGAGTGGAGACGTGTATCTGTTACAGTTGAACGAATCTTCATCAGTATAAATGTGTATGTACCTACTTCTGGGTTAAATGTGTGCTTTTTGTTGTCTATCAATGCATGTATCACGCAAATGGTCGGATCCCTGTTTGCCCCTGTACTGGGAGAGTCACTGCCAGCGCCCCCTCCCCCAAAGTGCTGAGTCATGGCTCCAGCCGGGCTCCGGGCTCCTATTCTCCATCTCCCTTCTCTCCTCAGTCCTCTGCTCACCCCTGCTGGGCTCTCTCTAGAGCTCTGGCTCCTCGTCGTCACCTCCTTCCTGAGCCTGGACTCGCTTTACTGAGGTTTACTTCTGGGCGGTGAACAGGGAGGCCCCGCGCTCTGTTTCTGAGAAGCTTCCTTGCTCCTCCCTTTGCCTTCTCAGAAAACAGTTCTGAGCCCTTCTCCTTACAGCCTCCTCTCTCCCCGCAAAGCGAAAGGCCGATCGAGTTTGACCCAGGCGGCTAATCCTTCCCCGTCTCCGTGCTGATCCTCCTCCCGCCCTTCGCCCTTAATCGGATCATGGCAGAGTGTCCCGCCTCGGCGCGACAAGGAAAGTGAGCTCTGACTTGGCACGGACTTTTCTCATTCTAGGTGTGCGAGTGCCAGACCACCGGCTCCTGGGGCGTGTGCAGCACAGGGGCGGCGTGCCCCCTCTGCGGGCTCGGGGCAGTGCCTACAGCCCCCCACCCCCGAGGGCAGGAAGTTCGAGGGTGTCGGTAGGCTCTCTCGTCTCAGTCCCACCCACTTTAGGCTTTTCTAACGCAGCTAACGCCGATAAAGCAGTCTCGTTAACTAGTCCCCAACGAGGCAGACCAGGGTTGTTTTTCCAGCTGGAGACCGGAGAGCCGAGAGGCGGCGCAGCCGCGCGCTCCGTCTGGTTACTATGGCGACAGCCGCGGGGTGACCCCGGTGCTCCTCCCCCGCTCAGTCCAAACTGAGAGGGATGACGGCACCGCGCCGACTGCGCCAAATCCCAGCCAATGGGCGGCCGCTCCCGCCTCCCGTCCCCGGTCCTCCCCCGCCCTCCGCCCCTCCGGGGAACCGATTCACAAATCTGGACGGGGTTTCCGGCTGCGGCCCGGGGCCGGGGCCGCGGGCCGTGGCCGGGGCGGGGCCCGGGGCAGAGCCGAGGTCTGTCTCCTAGGAGCGCAAGCGGAAGCCCGCGTTCCGGGGTCTCGGGCCAGACCCTGTAACTCGCCCCCCAGTAGATCACGCCCCACTTCCAAATTGTGCGGAGGGCCCAGCCGAGGCTCAGTCCGCGGCTTGTCTTGCCCTTACCAGCCCCCACCGGCCCCTCGCGCCCCCGCGTGCCGGTCAGCACCACGGACAGCGAGCGCCGGCCTCGCCAGGTGGTGCGGGGCTCCGGGCGTTTCGCAGCGGCCAGGGCCGGAGACTCAGCGCCCTGCTGGAGACGAGCTTCCGTGGGCCCGGGAAGCAGGGGACGGGGCGCTGAGCCGCGTGTCTAAGGAGGCAGGGCGGCCACACAGGGACCTCGGGCTAAATAGGCTGTTTCTCTCCTTCCGACCCCAGAGAACGACTCCCACCTCCCAGGCGGCCTGGGCCCTGGCCTCCCTGGAACGAAGGGGCCGGGCGAGGCTCACGCAGGCGCGGCCCTCCCGAGGCAGCAGCCCGGCGGCCGTGCAGCGGGGGAGGGACGGGGCGGCCTGCGCGGGGCGGTCGCAGACTCGGGTCCGCCCGGACCCTCGCCGGGATGCGTGGCGGGGAGAGGCGGAGGACGGAGAGAAAAGTGGCCATAATAACCAGCCAGTTCTGCCTCGATGGGCCTCTCTGTAAACGGGGGAGGACTTCCTCGTCATCTAATCCAAAACTGAACCGGCCGTTAACGGAGCTGGGTCCGACAAGGTGGAGGCGGGCGTGGGGGCGGCGGCGACCGGACCGACAGAGCGGCGGTTCTCGGGGCCTCGACCTGCCCCGCCGGTGACGGCTCCGCTCCGCTCCCGCCCTCCCGGGGCCCAAAGAAAAGCCGGCGCAAAACCATCTACAGGCGCTTCCAGCGCTTTATAGTTATCTCCCGGACAGACGGACAGACAGACAGTGCGGCCCGCGCCGTCGGCCCGCATCATTGGCACCTCGGATGCGGCACCGGGCCCAATCCAGCCCCTGGCGCCCTCCCAGGAGTCCGGTCCGGCCTCGGGATCAGCACCTCAGACAGCTCCCGGCCCAACCCTCCCGCCCCCCGCCCTCCGGAAACCACCGAATAAATCGAATAAATTGAATAAATTAAAAGGGGAGGAAACCGAAAACACCGAAGGATAAGAAAGAGGGCTCCCCTCCCCCTGAATAAGGAGAGTGTCTGTCTCTCCTCCGTTCGCTGAGGCGCCGCCGCCGCCGGGATGGACTCCTAGGTTGAGTCTGCTGCTCCCAAAGGTCAGCCTCCCGAAGTCGGCGTCCCTCGGCCCCACCTCCCGGCATGCAACACGTTGGGAAGGTAGGGGGCGGTGGGGGTGGGGCGAAGGGCCATCCCGTGGTCGCTGAGCCCGAGCAGCTGCAGTTCCCCACCGCACCTCAGTCGTTCCGAATTCAGAACCGACGTTTCTTTTGGTCTGGGGAGGAGGGTATGGGGGCTCAGTCGGGGGAGAGGACGCAAGCTGACAGGCGGGGTGGGAGGAGGCAGACGGGAAGGAAGGTGATGGCACAGGCCAAGAGCGAAGGAGAACGAGCAGGGGAGATTGGGACACAGGTGCGGAGAGAGAAACGGGGGCAAAGAAAGATGGGGAGGGGTTCGACGGAGACGGAGATGCACACCCAAGGAACGGCAAGTGGAGAGGCAGATAGGTGGGAGGATGAAGGTGAGGGGAGGGAGTGAGGAAATGGACCAAACCGAGGAAGACGGACTTACAGACACACCCAGAAGGGAAGGAGCAGACCCGGGCAGAGTGGAGAGACGGGGGCGTAGACAGAAAGGTTGAGGTAGGGGGTCCCTTCCCGCGCTCATCCCCCACTCCCACCCGACGCCCCGTAAATCCAGACGCCTTGGCCTCTGGCTGCCAGGCCTCCACCTTCCCCTGCGGGGCAGGGGCGGCTCCTCCTCCGGCCCGGGTGCAGAGCAGCAGTAACAGCGGCGGCAGCTTGATGGTCCCGGGGGCTCCGAGTGTGTGTCAGGGGCTGGGGCGGGGGCAGGCTTGGCCTTTGGGTATACCTAGCGGTCCAGGTTCATAGTCCAGTGCTTGGCTCCGGTCGCGCAGCTGTCCCTGGCGGCCGAGGAGGCGGGGGCCGCGGGCGCGCCCGCACTGGGTGGACCCCCAGCGCCGGCGGCGGCCTCACCCTCATTCTTGAGGTCTTGAAAGACCTGCGTGAAGAAGTGGGGATCGGCGTTGAGTCGCAGCATCTGCGGGCTGAGCCGCTGGATGAGGCGCAGGCAGCGTTGCCAGAAGCGCTCCTTGTCGGGCTCCACGAGGAAGGGCTTGAGAGGGTAGGAGATCTCGTTGCCCATGTAGGAGTAGGCGAGGTAGAGGCAGGTGAGGAAGGCGGCCTGCAGCTCGGCGGCCGATGCCAGCTCATCCCCGCGCAGCGACTCGCGGCACAGCAGGTACACGAACACCAGGTTGGCGGGCGTGATGAAGGCCTGGTCTTGCCAGCCCTGCAGCAGCAGCGAGCGGTCCACTCCGCGGAACCAGCCCACCAGCTCGCCCGGGCTCAGCTCCTTGAGGCGGTAGCAGCGTCGACACACGAAGTCGCCCAGGCAGCGCAGCAGCTCGCCGGTGGACGCCTGCACGATGACCCGCCGGGGCGAGCCGCCAGGCACCGGCGGCGCCGCCTGCGGGGCTGGGGGCGGCGGTGGCGGCTTCCCCCCTCCCGAGCCTGGCGGCGGGGCGGCCGCGCTGCCCCCCGACGGCGGCTCGCAGGTGGCGGCGGCCGCCGGCACTGTGGGCACCGGCACGGCCAGGGGCTTGGTGGCGCCGCCGCCGTCGGGGGGATCCCGGCCCTTGCGGAGAAGGTTCTCGCGGTTGCGTTGCTGGACCAGGGGGTCGGGGCCAGTGGACGCTGGCTTGGGCGTCACCTTCTTGCTGCCTTTCTTCTTCTTGGCAGACGCTGCTACCAGGCGCTTCCAGGTGAGCGCGGAGATGAGCACGGATGGCCGTTTGAGCCGGCTCTCGCCTTTGCCGCCCTTGCCTACTGGCGGCGCCCCGTAGCCCCCTAGCGCTTCGTCCCCCGCGGGCGGTGCCTTCTTCTTCTCCTCCGGCAGCCCGCCGGGCCTCCGGCCCTTGGCCGAAGAGGCGGGGGAAAGAGACAGCACCGTGCCCATCCTGCAGAGAGGGGCCGGCGCCCGGGCCCCGGCGGGAACCGCGGGCGGCGCCGCTGCCGCCGCCGCTGCTGCTGCAGCCCCCGGGGACCCGGCAGTGGGGGGCCTAGCCCCGGCCCGGGCGCGGGAACGGGCGGGGGAAGCTGGCTGCTCGGCTGCTCCGCGGCGGCTGCTCGGAGTCTGAGCTGCGCCAGCTGCAGCGTCAGCCCCACCCCTTGGGCCTCTTCTCTAGCCGCGCCGCGCCCCGCCCCACGGAGCCAATCCTAGCCCGAGCTGCCCTCCTAACCGGCAGCTCCTCTGGCCAATAGAAACTCATATGCCAAACCCAAGTCCCGCCCATCTCGCCCTCCGTCGTAGGTCCTTTCCCTACACTAGCAAGGGGAAAGGAGGAGGAAGTGGCTGTGGTTCCAGGACCTCCGTAGGGTCTGAGCTGGGGAGGAGGGGTGGCTGCTCCCACTTCCCCATGCAGGTCCTAGGGCCCTGGGTCAGCTTGTTTTGATGCACTGGATCGAGGTAGAAGAGAAGCCATGGGAGCATCCTGTCTCCCCTTTTGATTGTGTGTTGGGGGGCCACATAGGCAGTGAGTGCCCTCGTCAGCGCTCCTTGGCTTCAGCTGGGTCGCACTGCACTGGCTCCTTCAATTGGGCTGTCTGACCTACTCCCTCTTAGCTCTTCTCCCCCTCCCTTCCCTCCCCACGAGGCCGCCACGAGGGCTGCAGCAGGCGCATTTTCGCTCTGCCTGTGATGGGGCGCCGGCAGGGCCCAGGTTTTCCGGCAGATCACAATCCACCTCCTTGGGGACCCTTGCTCAGGGGACCGCAAGGCGCTCATATATGTCCCTGAGGCCGCGTTTTCTGGCCTGGTTCTCTACAGTTGAGTTCTGTGGGGAGTTCTGGCCTGGGGTTCTGGTCCCTGGGTGGCACCTCTTGTGCTTTTCATCCCAACCAACACACCTTGATCCCAAACTTGGGTGGGTGATGGTTGATCCCTGGGGGAATGCTGGAAATTGGATGGGTTGGTCTCCCCAGGCTCAGGCAGCACACAGGGCCTCCTGAGCAGAGGGAGGCCCAGAAGGCTTGGCACAGCCTCCAGTCCTGCCCCAGGTCCAAGCTGAGCTGGGTTTTCATTGTTAAATGCTTCTTGCCATAATGTCTCAGCTGTCCCCACTCCCAGCTGCACACTATTAGGCTGAGTACTACACATTTCTCTGTGTTTGTCTGTCTGTTCTCTCCTCCATGCCGACATAGTCTTTGTCCTGTATTTGAGACTCCCCAGGGCTTATCTGCAGGTTCTGAGCCCAGGTGGTTCTGGGTTCTATCTGCCTTGTGGACCGGTGTCCGCCCTTCTCCAGGCCTGCTATCTGGCTCCCCAGCACAGGAGTCCTCAGCTTAAGTGGGCCTTGAAGAGGGATAAGATGGCCAGAGAAGTCCCTGCCTGTGGACTCAGCAAAATCTTCAGAATTGTCCCTGGAGTCACCCCCATGCTCTTCACAGACCACCAACACAGCTCCAAGAATCCACTGCCGTCCTGTTTGGTAGGGGTGCACAGGAGCACGTGGTTCCTTCTGAATAGGCTGTTCCAGAATCCCCTTAGGTGCAGCTCCTGCCACCAGCTTTGCTCAGTTGCCCCACAGTCCCTGCGTACTCACACCCTCTTGGAGGCCTGTGGTCTGCTGCTTCTTGATTCCTTTTTTTTTTTTTTGTCAGTGTACACATGCAGATTTGAGCCCCTTTCCTGACTTGGCGCCCACGTGCATTGTCTCAGCAGGGTCTCTCATGCTCCCTTAGATCTGATCTTTAATCTCTGAAAGCCCAAGCTGACCTGCTCAACCACCCCATTCTCCCTCTTTTCAGCTCCTAGAATTGGTCCCACTCTTTCCTACAAAGCCTTCTGAGTCAGCCTTTATCTGACACTCAAGAAACAGTCGGTTCCTGGGTAGTTAAGGACAGGCCCCACAGAGACTGTGTTGCACTGGCAGAAACACCAGACACGTGGATCTGAATGGCACGTGGGTCCTCCCAGCTCTGCTCCCTGGAGTCCTTCATTGACATAAGGCCTATTGCTGGTGTCATTTAGGGCAAGATCTTCTATGCAGCACCCACAGATGTCACCACCATGGTAACCACCCCCTCCAGGTCCAGCTCGACCTCCTGTTGCCCTCTGGGTCAGATTCAAGAATTTCCCCTCTGCCCTGGCTGGTGTAGCTCAGTGGTTTGAGCACGGGCTGAGAAACAAAGGGTCACCAGTTTGATTCTCAGTCAGGGCACATGCCTGGGTTTTGGGCCAGGTCCCCCGTGGGGGCCACGTGAGAGGCAACCACACAATGATGTTTCTTTTCCTCTCTTTCTCCATCCCTTCCCCTCTCTCTAAATAAATAAATAAAATCTTAAAAAAAAAAAGAATTTCCTCCTCTGCTTCAGGCTCCCCAGAACAGGTGCCTTAAAAAGGTCGCCTTCCCTTTCTCATTCTTCACCTTTGCCTGCCTCAGACCCACTCTGGCTCACCCACTCTCCACACTCCTAGTGTGGTTATCCCTCTTGACTCTCTAACTCCTACCTCTGCACCCAACCCCCTCCCCCCTCCAAAAAAACCTCACTACCTTGCCTTCTGTCCAGCTCTTGAAATGCCACCTCCTCCAAGAAGCACTTTTGGACTGGTTGGAAGGGACCTAATGCCTAATGCTCCTGACATCAGTCTTTCTAAGCTCATCCCCCAGGAGCAGCTGCTGCGTAACAGCTTGGTTAAGGGCCGGGCTCGGAGTCCCCAGTCCAAGATATGCAGGATGGATATGGGTGGAATTTTAAAGGAAAAGCAGACATGATCAAAACAAATCCATAAAGAGTGATAGCATTTCTGTTATTAAAAAATAGCTGGAGAGCCCTGACGGTGTGGCTCAGTGGGTTGGGCATTCTCCCGCAAACCAGAAGGTTGCAGGTTCCATTCCGGTCAGGGCTCACGCCTGCGTTTCGGGCCAGGCCCCCAGCTGGGGGTGTGTGAGAGGCAACCTGATCAATGTTCTTCCTGTACATCGATGTTTCTCTCCCTTCCTTCTTCTCCCTCCCCCTCTCAAAATAAATATTTTAAAAATAAATAAATCTCTTTGTAAAAGCTGGAGACATTAAGGAAGAAGAGAGGGAGGTTTTGTCTCAATAAGGTGGAGGCCAAGAGGGGTAGCGTAGTGAAACCAGAAAGACTTGATAAACAAGTGGGCTTTGCGGAAGGAGAGTCATGTCCCCACCACATCTGCAAGTGTACTTTTCCGGAGGTACATGCTCCTCTGGGACGGTGCTGGCTGTGTTAGACTCCCTAAATGAGAACCCCCTGAAGCCAGGCTCCTTGTCTCTCTCGGTCACTCTGGAGAACAATGCCCTGCCCAGATAAGCAGTTATTTCTGAAGGCTCTTTAAGGTCAGAACTGTAGGCCTAAACCAAGAACTGGAGGACCTAGACCAAGGTTTTAGCCTCTGCAGAAACATGACCTTACTGATGAGAATCACAATTTCACCTTTGAGAAGAGCCCTTCACTGACCCCCGGGAAGAGGAGCCCCGCCTTTAAGGAAATACCTCCAGGCAGTGCTGCTCAGACTCTTATGCCCCTTGGCTGTTTTCATCCCCTTCCTGGGAGTCTGTAGTCTAGGGGGAAGGGGTTCTAGCCCACGGCTTATAACCTGTATGGCTTGGGGAAGTTATTTCAGCTCTCTGGGCCTCTTGTTTCATATTAAAATGTAGGGACTCTCTATATTTTACTTTTATTATCAGATACAAATGAATACTAAAGGAATAAGATAACATCTTGGGGATTGAACTTAAAAATGATTCCTAAAGTTTCCTCCAGTTTCACGATTCTGATTCTAAATAAATCTGCCCTGTGAATCTGTTTCGCTCTCTAGCTCCAGCCCTGTCTGGTTCTCCCTCACCTGCTTCAGCCCGTTGGGTTCAGTCTCCATGTGCACAGCATCCGTGTGAGGCCTGCACTTCTTCGCTTTAGCCAAGGAGACAAAAGGGAGGGGTGCTTGGGCTCTCAGAAATGCTTTAGAGGGGCCACTGAAAGACGGTGAGACAAAGGACAGGATGCCAAGTTAGCTGAGGTCCAGGGTTTCCCCAGGAAATGTTGAGGCCAGAGATACCAGGACCCAAGATCATTGCACCTCCATATCTCCAAGAGATGTCTACAAAGAGGCTGATGACAATGCAGATTCTTAAAACACCGAGGGTGGAGACTCAGCCTGGGCATCTGAATGCCTGGATCTTGCTTCCCCCTCCCATTTAATACCCCCATCCAGGGTCTCGGCTCCTTTGGTGCGCAAACGGAGAGCCCATGCACCAGCCCAGCTCTCCCTCCCTCTCCTGAGGACTTTCCCTCAGGGGAGCTGGAGTAAGGAGGGGTAAGTCCCTGGGAAGGCAATGGAGGGAGCAGAACCCCTCCCTGGAAACAGTGGGGAGTAGGGAAGGGGGGTGAGCAGAGAGAAGAGATGAACCTAACCAAGGATATGCTGCTAACTGCCAGGAGGGAGACCTCAACCTTCTCAATGTCTTTCCATTCCAACAGGTCCTTTGCTAGGACTTAATTGAGGGAACCCAAATGTAGGGTTTTTTTAGAACAGAGTAGAGTTGATAAGCACAGGTGATGGAGAGGTGCCCTGGGGCACGGAGAGGAGGGACCAAAGCTGAGATGCTAGAGGGCCCAGGATTAAGGGTCAGGGGAGGAAAAGGGGGAGCTGGGGCTCCATTTCTGTGCCATAAGCTCTGTTTCCTTCCTTAATAAAGTCTTGCCTTGCCGCCCCCCCCTCCCAGTCAGGTCATCAGTGCCAGCCTTCCTCCCTCCTCATCCCTGGATCTTCTATTCCCATCCCCCTAGCTCCTGCCTTTATCTCCCTGTTGCCCCCCACCCCGCCCAAATAGTTTCTTCCTGCCCAGTCCTTCCAGTACTCTCCAGTAGCTTCATTTCTCAGTTCACCTCCTCCTGCTTCCACAAGCCCCTTTTTTTGCCTCCACCCTTTCACCCCGACTCCAAGCAGCATCCCCCCCACCCCACCATGCCCGCCGTCTCTTCCCTGCCCCTGCCTGCACCCAGCCTAGCACTCCAGATGTCAGAGCAGATCAAGAAGGGCCGGGGGTGGTGGCTGTTGCTTTTCAGGGATATTCTTAGCCTGTCTGGGGGCTGGAGCTGGAATCGGCGTTTCCATCTCAACCAGGCAGTTGGCTGCAGTGAAGCTGCTGCTGTGACTAGGTCTTCATCTCGTTCTGTCCCTGTCCTCCCCTGACTCAATTGTGCTCTGAAAGCATCGTCCTTCCACAAGTCCTGCCCTCTCATCCCTGTGCCCAGGCACAGGGAGTACCCTCTGCCCTGGCCTAGCCCCAGCGAGTTCTGAAAACCCTGCTCTTGGAGACTCTTGGGGAGAAGAAAGGGCCTTTGAGAACTCGAGCTCGGATGTTCCCTGGACCCACACACAGCCCTCGCCTCTGTGACCCCAGGCTCACTTTCATCTGGCCCCCAAGAAACGCTGCTGGGTACCTGGTCTCTAGACTCTGGCCATGACCATGAGAGCCGTTCTCATCCTGACTTACAGTAACCACTCAGGGCCCCTGGAGTCCCGGGAGCTGTCTCCTGAGAGAGGCCGGGCCCTGGGGTCCAGTCCTCCTTTGGAACTGAACAAGGAACTTACTGGCCCAGATTCCTTGTTAACAGAGGGAGAAGCTAGAAAGAGCTCTAACTCATTCACACATGGCACAGAAAGCGTTTGTCTTTTTTAAAAGAGACAGACGGTGCGGGGTTCCCATGTGGACTCTGGAGCCACACAGTTCTGGGTTCAAATCCAGGCCCTCCACTTACAAGCTGGGAGACTTGAAGCAAGTCTCTTAATTCTTCTGAGGTCTATAAAAGTGAACCATCATAGGGTTGTTGTAAGATCCTATTTAATCTCACAATGCTTATATATTTCATGTACACAGTGCTTGTGTTAAAAAAATGAGTTATTACAAGTTATATTGTCATTATTTTTACAGAGCAGGAAAGCTTTGCTTAACCTGTATGTACCATTAGCTCTTTATTTTTTTTAAACTAGAACATTCTTCATTAATGGGCCAGGGTACAAGTAAAATTTCTTTTTGGTTGGCTTTTGAGACCTGAATGCATAGTTGTCCTTTCTTCTTGGCTATTGTGCTGGCAGCTATTGCTACTCAGACTTTTCCTGGGGGTGGTTTGATTTGAGTTCTGAGGCCACAGAACCCAGGCAGCATGTCAGGCACTGGTCCCCTTCTCGGGTCCACCACCGGCCTCATTAATTTTGTGAACCTCTGCGCACCTGCTGTGTGCCAGCACCACCCCGGTCTGCCTGTGCTTTTCAGGGGGCGTGCTCTGGCACCGTCAGACACCTGTGACCTCTCCGAAGCGCCAGAAACTCCGCGGAGGGTTAGTTCTGCTTTGGAAGGGCTTTGAGAAATTGTTCTGCAAAATTTTAAAGTCGATTTTAGCAAATACTATTTGAGAAACTGTAGCCTACAAAGTACTGGGTTAGATGCTGGGAACACGGAAAGGTGTGAAGTGGGGCTCCCACCTTCAAAGAATGTACAGCAGAGATGCAGATATGAAAAATAATAATAAGTGGTAGTAAGTGGATCTATGCCCCACAACTAGTTACAGAGGGTGGGGTCAGAGGTCCTGAGTTCTCGCTGGCAAATAATCACTGGCAGGGAGTTTCGTTTTGTTTTGTTTTTTTATCCTCACCAAAGGACATTTTCCCCCCATGGTTTTTAGAGAAGAGGGAGACAGAGAAACATCAACTCAAGAGAAACTGACTGGTTGTCTTATGTGCACCGCAACCGGGGATCAAACCTGCAACCTTTCTGTTCATGGGACCAACCAGCTAGGGCTAGTTAAAATAATTTTTTAATAAGGTTTTATTTATTTATTTATGTTGAGAGGTGGGGAGGGAGACAGAGGGAGAGAAACATCGATGTGGGTGCAATACATCCATCAGTTGCCTCTCACACGCCCCCAGCGGGGGACCTGTTGGGGCATATGTCCTGGCTGGGAATCAAACCGGCAACCTCTCAGTTCACAGGCAGGCACTCAGTCCGCTGAGCCACACCAGTCAGGGCCAAAGTGAAATTTTAACTGAGGTCCAGTTGCTGTACCTGCTTTATGTCCTATCCAGCCCTTGACACTCCCTGACTCCCTGATGATGACAATCACCTTTCCCAAGGCAGAGCCAGGCCTCAGCAGCTCCCTGCTCACCATGACGGACTCCTGCCCTCTGAGCATGAGGGTTAATGAAGAATTGCTTTTACGAAGGACCCTGGTGGGCCTGCTTACTACCCCGACATCTAACTTGGGTAGGAGCCACTTCTGTTCATCTGGTATTAGTCCGAGATTAGGGGCAGGTGGGGGATGGGCTTTGAAACAGGTTCATTAATTTATACATTCCTCTTCCTAAACTCAAAATGGAAAGACAATTCTTTGTTTTGAACTCCTTTGAGTTACAAAAGCAGTTCTACTTTTATAAGCTAGAGCCCCACGTATACTCACTTTTGATTCTGAGTAGGGAGCAGAGAATAAGAAGCTTGGCCACTACATGAATTAGTAGTTCCTAAACTGCCCTGCCCAGCAGAACCACCTGGGGGAACTTAGCAAAAATAATGTTTCTGGGCTCTGTCTCAGACCCGTGGAATTATACTTTCTTCAGGTGGGCTCTAGGTGGAATCGCTATCAGAAAATGTTAAGAGGGAGAAGAAAAATCTGGGAGCTGGCGAGATCCCACCTGCTCCTTCCGTTGCGCACCATGGTTGTTGCTGCGGCCGGCGGAGCAGCCAGCCTCCCTGTGGTGAGAACAACCTACCTTGCCTTTGGGAAACCTCATCTTCCACCTGGCCCCAAACCCATGTGACCCCCACCCCTCCCAACACCCCAAGGGTGGGTTCAAGACACGGGCCTGACCCGCTACCATCCTGGTCACAATGGATCAGGGCTGGGCTGGTGACCCAAACCAGTCCAATGGCACTCAGTTCTTGGAGTTTTGCTGGAATTACCAGGGAAAAGATGCTTTCCTTTCTCTGGGGTTAAGCTGGTAGGATGAAAGCCTCGAGATCCTGGTGACCCTCTCACCCCCACATGGCCAGAGGCCATCTGACCCAATACACAGAAAAACAGAGACAAGGATGGAAGGAGTTTCCTGACGTAATTTTAGCCCCTGGATCCAGCTGGGCCTGATGAAGGTCCATGAGCCAATAAACACCTCTCCTCCCCATTTTTTTTCTAATTGTAAGATAATTTGAGTTGCAAATCTATTATCTTCAAGCAAAAAAAAAAATCTAATAGAATTTTATACCTAGGAATTTTCCTTCTAAAAAATGTGCCCACAACTTTAGGGAAGTGCATGTTTGGTCTTAGAAACTGAGACGGGTGGGCTCTCACACCCGACTGTCAGTGAAGGACTATTTCCGGGAGAGGCGCTACGGACCAACACCCCGGGTTCTGACCCCACGGCCTATTTCCTGTTGAATTCCTCAGACCATAGCTGGTGATAGGAGCTCTTTTCCAGGCCCCATGACCTTTCCTCCAAGGGAAAGCCTTGGGATAGGAAAGCCATTTCCCCACAGCCTGCACAATTGTCAAGTCTTTCTGGGCTGCTGCCAGGCTGCATTCCTTAGGTATCGGCTTGCTGCTCAAATAAGAAATTTGATGCTTCACCCTCCATTATGCTTCTGAATCAAGTTTGCCCCAAACAAGTGTAAGAGGCAGCTGTGGCCACACTGAACCATTTGTTGTTATCAGGGCCATTAGCACAGCGTCTCAGGGGGCAGGGGTGGAGGTGGGTTTGAGCTTTAGGCTGCCCCAGGGTCTCATCCAGGCTGCAGAGCTCTAATCTGGCCGGCCTCTGGGGAGCTCTCTCAGGGGCGTGGCTGGAGCTGCAGTCAAACCAAAATTTTCAGTTACAACATGATTCACACCAGTCTTTTTTCTCTTTTTAACTCCAGGACTGTTTACTTCCAAACAGTTTGTGAGTTATATTCTGCAGTGGAACAGCGTTTTCCTATCTCACTCTGTTGCCCAGGTATACAATTTTGATGATGATTCTAAGGGTACTTGGGCATCTGTTCATAACTCATCTTTCCATTCATTCATTCACTCCACAAATTTGAGTGTATAGCACATTTTTTCTTTCTTTTCTTTTCTTTCTTTCTTTCTTTTTTTTTTGGTTAAATTAAATCCAATTTCTAGCCCAATCCTTTTGGAGCAGAAGGAAATGCAATCTTAGTTTTTATGGGGACGCCATCCTCCTTCCAAGATTACATGACAGTTCCAGAAAACAGGTGTCTAGCACAGTCCGTTGGGGGAACTCATTGTCCAAGTCTGAAGGACTCCTCAAAGTTTGGCATCTCTACTGCTTCCAGGCTGTGGCTGAGGATCAAGAGTCTTTTAAATTGTTATGCAATATGTGAGACATATTAAAAGGTATAAAAAATAAAATATATTCACCACCTAGCTAAAATAAGAAAACACTGCCTTACACACTTTAATCCTCTTATCTTCGCCTCCCTGATAATCTCCTCTTCCTATCACCAGCCCCCCAACAGAATAACCAATATTCTAAATTTGGTGTTTATCCTTTCCATATATTCTTTTATTCTTCCACTACATATGTAGATTCTGGTTAAGTAAACCTGCATATTGTATTGCTATCATAACAATTACCACAAATTTACACATTTAGAGGATTAAACAACATCCATTTATAAACTCACTTCTGTAGGTCAGAGGTCCAGACAGGCGTGGCTTGATTCCCTACTTAGAATTTCACAAGGCCAAAATCAAGGGCAGGGCTCTTATTTGGAAGCTCTGGGGAAGGGTCTGCTTCCAGGTTCACTTAGGTTGTCAGTAGTTCCTTGTGGCTGCAGGACTGAAGTTTTCCTTTCCTTGCAGATTGTCAGTCGGGGTTTGCTTTTGGCTCCTGGAGTTCACACATCAGTAATTGTGTGAATTACTGACTGTGTGAGAATCCTTCTTACACTAGGAATGTCTCTTATTTCCATTCCTGTGACCAGTTAGAGAAAACTTCCTGCTTTTAAAGATTTTATGTATTTATTTTGAGAGAAGGGGAAGGGAGGGAGAAAGAGAAGGAGAGAAACATCAATGTGCACGGGATACACTGAGTGGTTGCCTCTTGTACCAGCAACCTTCCAGTTCACAGGCCAACACTCACTCCATCGAGCCACACCAGCCAGGGCAAAACTTCCTGCTTGTAAACGGTTCATATTATTAGGTTAGGTTCACCCACATAATCTCCCTATTTTAAAGTCAACTGATTAGTAACTTCAATTACATCTGCAAAGGTCCCCTTTGCAATGTAACATCACATGTTAATGGGAATAACATGGGAAAGAGGGACCAAAGAGGCCATCTTAGAATTCTGTCTATTCTTTTTTTAATATATTTTATTGATTATGCTATTACAGTTGTCCCATTTCC
>CM052541.1:12611209-12649094 GCA_028533065.1 Trachops cirrhosus
TTAGGATTCAACCCCTCCCATTCCATAGCCTGACCCAGAGCCTGCCTCTTTCCTCTGCCCTGGGCCACACTGGGCAGAGGGATTTCGACAAGAGGAGATAGGAGTGGGTATGTGGGTAGGATAGGACCGTGGGGTCCATTCCAGAGAGGGCAAACATGTACCACAAAGGGGCTGTTTCAGTGTTCTATTGCTGTGCACCAAACCGCTCCAAAATTTAGTCGCTTAAAATAACAATTCATTATTATCTCTCGCAGTCCTATGGGTTGACTCCACTCAGCTTGGCAGTCCTCACTTGGGGTCAGATGGAGGTTGGGCTGGGGTCACCTGAAGGCCAACTGGGGTGAATGTGCAAGACGGCTTTTGAAAATCACACGTCTGGCACCTCCTCTAAATTGGCTGGAACAGAGGGGGACTGGCCAGGCATTTCTCTCCCCACACAGTCTTTCCATGTGGCTGGCTTAGTTTCCTCATGGTATGAGACCACCTCATACTTAGGTGGTCTCAGGGTACAGGGACCTCATACACAGTGGCTGACTTTTCCCAGAGTGAACATTCTGAGAGGCTGAGGTAGAAGCTGCAAGACTTCTTAAGACCTCTCTTTAGAAGTCATGCAGCGTCACCTCCACAGCATGCTGTGAATGAAGATAAATCACAGGTCCAGCCCAGATTCAAAGGAAGCGGGTGATACACAGGTGTGAATATCAGGAAGTTTGGTTCAATGATCTTTGGAGATAAGCTGCTACTGGGACCGAGGCAGGAAGGATCGACTTAGGCAACCGCATGTAGTCCTGTTTCAGTGGAGCATGGTATGGGAGGGAGATGGAAATGATCATTTGTGGCTGATGGTGATGGACTTTGATGACATGCCCAGGAACCTGTACACGGGTACATACCGGGATCATCAGCTGTCCAGCATCTGAGCCTCCTTCCTATGTTGGAAGATCCTCCTTCATGGAAATTTTCGTGGGAGATCAGATACTTGCTCCCTTGACCCCTGGCAGGAAGGTCACAGAACTGTGACTTCCAAAGTATGCCAAACCAATGACCCCACTCAGGACTGTTTATCATTCATCCTAGAGGCAGCAAGAGCCAGATCTGAGGGTGGTGATGGTTGTGTGAGAGGCAGCCCCCAGAGCCCAGGAGCAGCAGCCCCCTAATCAGGCTGCTTCTGGGGCAAGACCTGACTGAGGTTCTGGCTGCTTAGCTTCTCTTAGTTCCAAGAAATAGGAACTATTTCTTGAGGCTTCTTGTCAATTCTGCAACTTTCTGCTATCGTTCCAGTAAATTCCTCTTCTACTTCAGTGAACCAGAGTTCATTTATGTTGTTTGCAATTAAGAACACTGATTGGTACAAAGGCCCATTGAAAGCCTCAGCCAGAGGAAATAACGTGATTGGAGCACTTTATGGGAGAGAATAATAGAAAAACCTGATAGAGGTAGATTAAAGAGGAAAAAACAGAAATGAGAGAAGCCAGTTGGGAGGCTGCCGTGACATCTGAGGTGTGTGATGAGAACTACAATCTTATCAGTACCAATGAAGTAGGAGAAAGGGCATGTTTTGGCCACTGATTGAATATAGAAAAGAAAAGAGAAGGGAGTCAAAGTTGGCAGGAGTTTTGAGCCTTAGTAGCTTGGAAAATATGATGTCACAAAGAGAAGGAAGCAAGTTGGGGAGAACTAGTGTGGAGGAGGAAATCATTCACTCATTCATTCAACAACTTCTAAAAGTCCGCTATACTATGCCAGCCACTGTTCCAGGCTGTGAGAAGACAAAGGTAACAAAAGACAGTCTCAGCCCTTAAAGTAACAAATACATACATGAGAGAATGAAACTGCCTTAACAAAGCTTTAGTTTGCAGAGCCACCCATACCCAGCAAAACATGTCTAGCTGGCAGCCAGAACTTCAAGAAAGATCCTAGAAAGGAAGGCCTGGCCTAAAGACAGATTGGTAGTCATTTCCAAAATCATTCATTCACGAATTCACTTATATTTATTAAGTACTTACTTATGTACATAGTATCCTTCTTGCCATAGAAATACAAAAACAAAAAAGCCTTGGCTTTCATGGAGTTGCCACCGTGGAGTGCAGAGAGAGACGGTAAACAAATAAACAGGGCCAATGTGTGCTGTGTACTGTGAGGAAAAATAAAACGAGGAAAGGGTAAGAAGCAGCTTGCTACTTTAGACAGGATGATCTGTGAAGGCCCCTCTTATAGGGAGATATTTGAATGAGGTTCTGAATGAAGAGAGGCAACACCCACGTGCTGCACTGAGAGAGCTCATTTCAAGCAGAGAGAATGATGACTACGAAGGCCTTGGGACAAGAGAGTCTGGCTTGTTCAAAGAACTGCCAGGAGGCCAATGTGTTGGAGCAAAATGGATGAGGGTGAGAGGAGGAGGAGGCGAGGTGAATGTGGTCCTAGGAGCCAGATCTTGCAGGGCCTTGTAAGTCATGGTAAGTCATTTGGCTCTTATTCAGAGCGAAAAAGGAAGACTTTGGAGAGTTTTGAGCAGAGGAGGTACATTCTATGACTAATACTTTAAAAGGATCACGCAGGCTGCTGTGTATAGAATGGATTGGGGGCAGCGAGGGCAGAAGCAGAGACGACTGCGGTCATTCGAATCAGGAACCCATGGAGGCATGGACCAGGGTGGCAGTAATGCAGGAGGTGACACGTGACCTGACTCTAGATAGAAACTGAAGGAGAACCAGCAGGATCTGCTGATGGTTTGGATATAAGGTGTCAGGAAAATAGATTCCAGCGACTCCAAAGTTTCCAACAAGAATAGCTGGAAGAGCAGTTACTGTCTATTGAATAGAGAGGATTGAGAATTATATCTAAAGCTTCAAGAGAGAGCTTGTCTCTCTTGAAAAATTGTTTCTAGCCTTCCTGCCTGCCTGACTTTCTTAATAATTTGGCTCAAAAGCCATGATGTGGGGCCAAGCAAAGTAAAGCATCCATGTGATGACAGAGGGAACACTGGCTGGCAAAGACTATCAAAGCCAAGATGGGAGAAGGGGATTGAAGGGGATAGCAGCAGTGGTGAGGAATAGGTTAATTACAAAGTGATTATTCCAACGAGAAGGGAGAAGGAAGTTATGCAAATAGAAAGGGGGGAATTAGGATAAATCCTGTAGTGTTGGATTGAAATTGAAGTTACCATTTGAACTCATGATTTTCTACATAAAGAGACTGAAAAATGATAGATAGATAGATAGATAGACAGACAGACAGATGTAAATGTGTGTGTGTAATTTCCTAGCACTGTCCTCTGAGAGCCCTAGAAGCACTGATGCCCCAAGAACAATGAGCACACTTAGCATCCATTTTTTGACTTCTAAATATCATTCTCCATTAAAAGAAGCAAAGATCTCTTGGAGAAATAGCTGATTGCAGGGTTGGAGCAGAGAAAGTATAAGATGAGTTCCGAACATCTTGTGCCAGAAAGTAAGGAAGTACTTAAAGAATCATGGTGACAGGAGCCAGCTTGACAACTGGCCAAATCTGGGGAAGTTTGAGCATGAAAATAAATAATGAGGCAATGAGTAAAACACTCACGTCTGTAATATTGCTGGCTAAAATACATAACCCAAATCTAAGCATGAGGAAACTACAGATAAAGCCAACTTAAGGGACATTCTGTTTATAATAGGTCTGTATTCTTGTAAACTGTCCTGATCGTAAAGGTAAAGGAAGCCTTAGAAACTGTGTCAGACTGAAAGAGACTGGAAAGACCTGCTAACTAAATACAGTGAATAATTGTGGACTGGATCCTGTCATCACTGGCCAACTGATGGAAGTCCAGTAAGGTCTGGGGGTTAGTGAGTATTAACATATCGACATTAATTTCCTGGTCATGTGCATTGTATCAGGTTATGTAAGAGAATGTGTCATTATTTGTAAGAAATATACACCACCGTACTAGGCGATTGGGACACCATGTAGGCAACTTGGTATCAAGTAGTTTCAGGGAGGGGAAAGTTCTTTGTACTATTGTAACTTTCTCTTACAAAAAAAGAAAAATGACAAGAGTGAGTGAAACTCTTGAGGTAATAGAAAATGAGAGGGGGGCCGGGCAGTGTAACATCAAATACATGAAGTGAAGGGCTGAACACGTCCAAGGAGAAGACAGTTAACCATGTGCACGGTTCCAAGACACTAGAGAAGATCAAGAGTGATAAAAGGGCATTAGACTTACATGTTTTTCTATATGGCAGCATCTATATACATTTGCAGTACAATGGAAAATAAATCAGCTATTCCATTCACAACAACACTGATGTATATATGGACTTAAAGACCCTCCTAACAACTTCTTGGGTTTCCTGGGCCCTGAGGTTCTGACATTGGAAACCAGCTTTCACTACAATCATTATGATTTTAAGAGGAAAATCCCAGTGACTTAACAATCATATAGCTTTTGCCAGAGGGTCAGGTCCCTCTAATTCCTAGTTTTAAAGGGGTCCTTTCTCTTTTTTAAAAAAATTATATTTTATTTTTTATGCTATTACGGTTATCCCGATTTGTGTCCCTTTGCCCACCTCCACCCAGCCCTCCCCACTGCCTCAGGCAATCCCCACACCATTGTCCATGTCAAAACAATTCTTAAATTCAGTACATTCTAATGATGTAATTTGATGCTCACATTTTGGGCAAAAATATCCAGGGTGTGGAATTTTTATTAAACCTAAGTAATACACATTCGTTATAGACAAATGAAACGTGTAAATAAAAAGAGACAAATTTTAAACCACCTACAATCCTATCATCCAAAAATAATCTGTTAGCATTTTGCTGCCTATTTTAGACTTTTTAAATGCAAAAAAGAATCTATAATTTTTGTTACAGTAAAGGAGGGATCCTGCCCTTTCTATTTTATATCTTGCACGCACACACACACCCAGATAGAGCAAACGCTGTTTCAGTGACTAAATATACTTCAACCACTTCATTTTTAAGGACGCTGTGAGGAATTCTGTTGAGCAGATGGGCAGTGATTTATGTAATCATATTCCTATTTGCAGACTTTTATCTTGGGGATCGCGCCACAGCACTTGCCCTCAAAGCCGGGAATACTAGAGAAGACCGGAGACTAGGGAATGGTTGAGACACCGGACAAGATTTTAAGCGCGCAGAGGAGAAGGAAAGAAGGTCAGCGAGGCTGCGGCCAGCGGAATGCAACGGGCCTAAAGCAGTAGGCGTGGGAGCAACGTTCTGCAAAGGGCGGCTTGTACCCCAGTGCAAGGGGCGCTGAATGGTGGAATCGGAACCCACCGAACTGCAGCGAGACCCCAGGCCGGCTGCGGCGGCGGGCGGTCCAGGCTGAAAAGCTCGTACGCCGCCGCTCCTCACCAACAGAGGGCGCTGGGTCCGCAGCAGTTCTCAGTGGGCGGGTCCGCAGCTGCCCGCCAGATGTGAACAGCTGGACCGCGGGAGAAAAGAGCTCTGCCCTAGCGGTTGCAGACCCCAGGAAGGGAGAGAGCGAAGAAGGGATGACAGGGGGCAAGGGTAGTGGCAGAGCGCCCCATCGCCGGTGCTCTGCAGGCTTCCAGATTGCCTTCACTAATGGGTCAGAAAGGGAAGCTTCCCGCCCGGAGGGGGCGCCGTTTTCTGATTCCCACAAAAGTGAAATATGGGCTGGCAGGGGCTCTGGGCCTGGCTCAGAAAGACAGGGTCGGGTCCACCGGGCGGGGCCCAGGACCTGGAGGGACCCACTCGACCGTGTGCGGCGGGAAGGAGGGCCGGCTTTGAAGGCTTTGAGCTTCTAGAGCCCCCAGCCCTTGATTTCAGATATCACAGAAATCTCCCTGTCCTGGGTTCATTGTGAATTCCAGGAGAAACTGAGGCACAGCAGGATGCAACAGTTAGTAGAGTCATCCTCTCCATATTGTCTAGAGTGGAGAAGTTGGACTAAGAAGGCCTCAACCCGAAGCTCCAGTTAAGGACCCTGGTCAGGGGGCAACCCCAGACAGCCGCCCTCTAGACCTGCCTGCTGTCCCCACCCCTGGCCGCTTCCCGGACTCCGGAGTAATCAGCTGCTGAGCGCTGTTGTAATTGGCGGTGCAGGCCCTGCCTGGCAGAGGACCGGCGGGCAGCGCAGGGGCAGCCGAGGGGCTTAATTGCAGGGCTTTGGGTCGCAGTCTGGGCCGCTCGGGGTTGAGGGGGAGGAAGGGGACGGATACGTAGCTCGGAGAGACCATCCTTGGAGGAAGCCAAAAGACCTTCGGGTCGGTATTCGGGGATCGCTTCCCCAGAAACCGGGGTGGGGGGAGGGTTGGGGGACTTGAACCCCAGCGAGAGTGCGAGGAGAGAAACGTTCCCGGAGTGCTGGAAAGGGGGGGCAGTTTCCAGACTCCCCAGCCCAACCCCAGAAGTCCTGGTTAGTCTTGTCCGAGTCTCCTCCCTCGTCTTGACCCCCCTACTCCTCTTGCTGCCACCCCCGTCACCCCCCTTCTCGTATCCCTAGGGCGCTCCCACCCTGGGGAAGAATGTGCCCTACTAGCGCACCCTTGCCATGGTAACGGCACACCCCCACCCCCGCGCACCGCAGCAGCCCGGCCTGGCCCTGAGGGCGGCGAAAAAAGGTGGGGGGGCGGCGGGGGGGCGCCTCCCAGCCCTACGGACACACCTCGACTGCCCTGGTTGCCACAGCAACCGGGGGCGTTTCGAAGTGCGCAGTCGCGAAGCGGCAGAGGGCTCAGCTCTGCTCAAGATCTATCACCCCTCTAATCCACCAGTAGAGGACCCTGGTTCCTGTTGGAGACTGCCCTTCCCCAACTTCAAGGGCAAAGTCCAGAGAGAGATCATGGGGTGTCCCAGCACTGTAAGCTTAGGGAGCAAAGCAGCTGGAGAGCCCCAGAGAGCCTGGAACGTGTAAAAAAGGATACCCCCTGTCCCAGCCCGTCCTCCCCTCCCAGCAGAGCCCGAGGGGGGCGCTGGCAGCAGGAAGCCGGGGTAGGCCCCGGAGGCGCGCAGGCCCAACAGCGGAGCGGTGATTACAGGGACCTGTCCCTCCCGCTCCCGGCTCCCACTCTCATTAAGTCATTTTTTCCCCTGTTGGAAAGTCCCCGTGCCTTGAGCGCAGGGGTTGGGGCGACCGCAGGCAGCTGCCGGCAACCACATGAGAAGTGGGGGTGGAAAGGGAGGAGGGGGACTGGGACTAGGGCCTGGCCAAACTCCAACGTGGAAGGCCCCTGGGGGGGGAGGGGGGAAGCTAGCTGGGGGCACCTTAATTCCAGGGAAGGAGGGATAGGGCGGCGGGTGCCCCTGACCTTGCTTCTCAACCACCAGGGCCCTCCTACAGCTGCTAAAGCCTCTACTTTTAACTCTCCCCTCCTCTTTTTTCCAACCCTCCAATCTTGGGCGACTGTAAAGCTGAATGACTAGGTTCTAGTCCCCACCCCAATCTGGCTGCTTCTCCCTGACCCTTAACCCCACTACTGCCAGCCGATCTGTCCACCACCCTCATTCTCCACTAGTTCCCTCCCTTCCTCTCATTGGGACCATCCAGGCTCCATTAGACCATGCTACTTTGTCCTCCTGCAGGAAGATGACCCGGTGTCCATCAAGGTGAAAAGCGGTAGGGGTGGAGATGGTCCCCTTCTCCTCTGAATGTTCTCTGGTCCACCCGTTCTCATTTCCACATCGCCACCCTGGTCCTCTCCGAGCTGTTGGAAAGTTCTTCCTCCCATCTACCTCCATGGTCCCGCTTGACCTCAGCCCATTTCTCCTATCTGCAGTCAGCACAAATAGTCCTGCCTCGCCCTTCAGTCAGTATGCACACGCCCAGTGCCTCTTGGGCCCCTTTTCCTGCCCTTCATCACCTCCACATCTCCCTTCAGGGCCCTTACCCAATCCCACACACCCCTGCCTGTTGGGTTATGGGGTCCAGCTTCGGCCCCAGGACTCTAGTCAGCTTCACGCCCAGAGAGAGGATGGGGGTGCGCAACAACCTATCTGTTGCTTCCCCAACGTTTCCCCTCTTCCTTCCCAGGTCGGACTAGTATGTATCAGATCACCTCCATTCGACAGCACTAGCGTCCAGCCCCCTGCCGCACCCCACCGCCCACCCCTCCCTCTGGAGGCAGCATGCTTTGTGGTGTTACAGCCTCCTTATTTCAACTCTGACCCCATACCCCCTATCTTCAGTCTCTCCTTCCCCAGCTCTGTCCTCCTCAAGCCCAGAAGGCAGAGGAAGGCGAGGTTGAAGCTAATGCCACAGTGGACACTGCTGGGATGGAAGTGTCCCCCTCCCCAGGCCACCATTCCCCCACCCTTTCCTCCTCCTCCCTGGGATGGGATGGCAGGGAACCCAGCCCCCACAGCACTCTCCTGGGTGAACAAGAGGAAAGGAATGAGGCAGGTGTGTCTGGCTGCTCCTGCCTACCCCTCCTCCCTGGGGACTCTCACCCGCCTGCCTGCCTGCCTGCCTGCCTGTGAGGCTGTCTTTGGGGGGATGGGGAGAGAAACCCTGTATCCCACAGAGGCAGAGGAGCTGAGCATGTGGAAGGAAGGCTATGCTGCCTTAGGCCATGTCTGGAAGCTGCTGGGATGCAGACATCGGAGGAGAAGGAGCTGAGGACAAGCTAGTGGGGTCAAATCTCCTAGCTGGTGGGCCTCCAGGGGTGCCTCCTTTCTTTCTCACCCCTCTTCAGGGGCAGGGAGATGTGGAAGAGGGCTAGGGAAATATGCGGGCTTTTTGTAGGCCGGCAGTTGAGGAGAGGAATAAGACGTTGTCCTCGTCTGGTTGATCAGGAAGGGTGCCATTCTAGGGTGAACTGAGGCAGACGGCAGGGTCCCAGGTGTGAACAGCAGGAGACCTGGATGAAGTAGGTGAAGTGTTCTTTCCCCAAGATCCTGATCCCACCTTCCTCTCTACCACCCTCCTCCTCCTTGAGGGTCTGTTCCAGAAAAACAGCAGATCTGAGAGCCAAGGAAAGTGAGGCACTGAACCAGCTCAGCAGTGTTCTCATGGGGATATGGCAGGGGGAATGTGCTTACTGACCTGCCAAGGGCTTCCTGGTTGGGGATCTGGGGACACAAGAGGCCCAGGAAGGATGTCCCCACCCCCCAAGTCTTGCATACACCCCCCCCACTCTCCTCCCCTGCCTGGACTCAGAGAGACCAAAATCCAGACAGTGAGTCTCCTGGCCCTCCCCCGCCACCCTTCTCCCAGCCGCACCTTTAGCCCCACCTGCTCCCTGGGGCACTGGGCTGGGTTGAGCTGGGTCTTGCCCAGGATTACTCCTCTCAGAGTGCCTCCTGTCTCTGCTGATGGGTGCTGCTGGGCACTGCCACTCGCCCTGGCTTGTGGCAGAGGGTTCAGGCACAAGGTGGACTGCTAGAGCTCTGCCACCAAGGGCTCTTGACCCAGCGCCTTGTCAACGTCCCCTGCCTCCATCCAGCCCAGGCCCCGTCTCTGGTTTGGAAGATAGCTGTGGTCTCCTAAGTGGCTCCCCTGCTGTCAGTGTGTCCCCCTTCAGCCAGCCCCCCCATACATGATCCACATGGGAATCAGACCATGACACTTGACTGCTTAAGACCCTGTCAAGGTTTCCATTCCTCTTATACAAAATCCCAACTCATTACAGAGCCTAGGACACGTGATGTGACCTTTGCCCCGCACCCAGCTCTTCTCCTACTGATCTGCCCCTTGATTTCTTCACTCCAGCTCCACGGGCCTCTTTGCTGTTCCTCTTCAGAGTTTTGCATTCACATGGCTTCTGCCTGGGGAGCCCTTACCCTCCATGTGCATGGCTCTCCCTTCATCACGGGGGTCTAAGCGTAAGTATCGCGGCTCCGAGAGGCCTTCCTGAAAAACCCAGTGGCTTTATCCACAGGAGCCCCACTCCCCCGAATCACTCTGCATCCATCGCCCTGCTTTAGTTTCTTCATCACACATAGCATTCTCTGAAATGACCTTGTTTGTGTATTTACTTGTTTATTGTCCACTCCCCCAGCCAGCATGTAAACTCCGAGAGGGCAGGTGCTGTCTCTTTTATTCACATCTGTGTCCCCAGCACCTTATCGCCCGAAGAACACCAGGCCACAACAAGTGCAAAATAAATATTTGTTCATTGAATGACGAGGGGCAGAGGTCTGTTGGGGGGGGTGTCTGCGGCCTGTCTAGAGTTACTGCGGCCCAGTTATGTCAGTTTCTTCTTTGTAATCCGCTTCTATTCCTTCTCTCCCACTCCAGGGGAAACGGTGAGGGGATGAAAGGAGACAGGCCTGGGGTTGCCTGGCTGACACTGCCCTAGGGTGCGGCCGTTCCCAGCCCAGCTGAGCCGTCTGAGCTGGGGGCAGAGAGTGGAGAGGCAAATCAGTCCTGCAGCCCAGAGTGATGGGGTCTAGACTTTCCCGTGATGGCAAACCTGATGACCCTCAGAACTGGGAGGTTCCTGTAAGATTTAGTGGTCCAGCCTCCTCTCCCAGGAGCCGAAGCGACTCTGTCAAGATCGCAAGCCGCAGAGAAAGGGCCAGTCTCAGGGACGGGAGCCCTCCGCTCACTTGCAGACGCTGACCCACTCGGTGATGCGGCACTCCTCGCAGACCACGAAGCAGCACCAGTGGAAACGGCAGTGGCAGCGCTCGCTGCGCGTCTGGCGCAGGATGTTGTGGCCGCGACCGCAGCACATGCTGCCGCAGCCGTCGGGGCCTGTGCTGCTCTTGTTGCACAGGCGGCCCACGGTGCCCGCCGAGTCCAGGCGCGGCTCGCGCTCGCAGAAGTCGGGCGACTTCTCGAAATAGACCAGGTCTGCTGGGTTGGCCCGGCGTCGTGGCCCGGGGACGCCCGGGGCCGCAGAGGGTGCCCCCACGGGGCCGGCCTCTAGCTGGCCGCCGTTGCGGTTGTGGGGCCGGATGAGCGTGGCTCGGTGGAAGCGGTTGCGCAGCAGCGCCCCCACCGCGCGGAACTCCGGCGTCACCTGCCAGCACGTCTTGAGCTGGCAGCTGCCTGAAGTGCCGTGGCACTTGCACTTCCGCCGCATGTTCTCCATCACCGCCTGCGGAGGGAGGCACGGTGAGAGGCAACGCCTGCGGCCAGCCCCACAGCCCTCCTTCCAACCCAAGACCCTGGCCTGTGAGAATCAGAGGCTTTTGAAACCAACTCCCATTGAACAGAGGCAAAAGCTGAGGCTGAAGCGGGGCTGGAGGGCCGGGTGGCACGGCTCCTGAGCCAGGCTGTCCAGAAAAGAAATCTGCCCGCTCCTCTGCTGCTCTGGCATCCACCTCCCACCGGGCCGGGCCCTGGGGGAATTCCCTCCTTCCTGCTCCCCCTCCTCTCCTGCCCGCCTTTCTCAGCACCTGCAGGGGGCCCTTGGGGCTGGAGGCTCTTGCTTCCTGAGGGGGGATCCCAGATCCTCAGGGAAATTCCCTCTCCTTCCATCCCTCCTTCGGGGCCAAGAGCTGGCATTTGCTGCCCCCACTACATCCCATCCCCAAAGCCTCTGGCCTTGCTCCAGGCTGTGAGTCGGGGCTGCGGGGAGTCTGAGAAAGCCCCTTTCCTTCCCTGGGCCCTGCAAGCTCTTGAGGCTTAAGGAGGTGGGGGAGGGGAGGACTGGGGAGACACTCCTTCCCCCAGTATACTAGCTGGAGCTTATTCTGCCCAGTGCTGAGTGCCACAGTTCCCCCTAGAAAACAGTGAAACCATCAGGGCCCAAAGGCTTTACTTGAATGCGGAACGGGAAGAGACCCCAAAGAGCCAGACCCTCAACCCAATGGAAGTGGAGAGAGAGGTTCCCAGACCTCCAAAGGAGGTGGTTAGGGAACAGAACCTACCCACAGCCTGCCCAGCTCTCAACCTGCTCTGGAGTCTCCTCCCCAAAAAGCCTCACCAGAGGACCCAGAGGGATGGACCACATCCTTCTCTCCCGCCATTCCACTTCAAAATCACCCTCAGACAGGGGGAGCAATGATCTGAGCCCCCAAACCTGGGCAGTAGGGCCATGAGAGAGTGACCCTCGTCCTCCAAGTTTTAAAGGACTCCTGACGCCTGCGGTGTCAGCACCACGTGGGAACCAGCCCGATGCCTGCCCTGGCCAACAGCTCCAGCACATCTGCTTCCCACAGGCAGCAGCCATTAATTAACCAGTTTAACGAGGAGGAGGAGGAGGTGCTGTTGGTAGGGGCCGGGATAGTATTGAAGCTTGGGAAAAGAGCTCCATGGACAGGGCAGGGCTGGGAGGAGCTGGACTGGATCTAAGGGTTGACATGCCTCAGTTTACCTCACCTCTAAGTCAGAATGGGAAGAGCTGAATCAGCATGGAGTATTTGTGGAAGGAGAAGGTGAACCAGCCTGGGCTGAGAGGCCAGGAGAAAGGGGAGTGAGATGGAAAGGGTGCCAGCCAGAGTGAGGGGGAGCCCGGACCGAGGCCTGAGCAGGCCTGGCAGGGCGAGAGAAGGGGCGGAGGCCAGATAATCAGGAAAGGAGGGTGCTGAGCTACCACAAGGGCTAGGAGGCACCTTAGTGTAGGTGTGCGCACAGAATGGGCCGCACTGTAAACACAACAGCACCGCCTCAGAGCTCAGCGGCCCCGGGGGTGCATCCTGCCTCTACCACTTTCTCACTGGTTACACCCCCTTGTGCCAGTTTAGTCTCTGTGCCTCAGTTTCCATGTCTTAACCTGAGGTTCATAACAGTACCCTCACAGGAAGTTGTGTGGATTAAATAGACTAGTATGTAGCAAAGTGCTCCAAACAGCGCCTAACCTATAGTAAGCACTCAGTAAATCCAGTTTACTATTACTTTCATTTGCTCACTCTCTCTCTTAAATGAATGACACCTTTGAGTTGGTGTGAACATTTGAGGGTAGGGGAGCCTAGAGCATAGTTCCACAGCAGTCCCTGGGAACCCCACTTTGAGGAGTTCCCCATCTGCACAGAAAGGTTGGGAGAGGAGGGGGTGTGGCAGAGGGTATCACAGAGTCATGGAACACTAGAGCTGATGGGCCTTAGGGGTGATCCAGTCCAAACTTCTCACTTTAAAGGGGAGGAGAGAGGGTGGCAGAGCCAGGCCGAGACCCTTGGGGTCTGCCCACAACCCTGTCTTTCACCATTGTTCCCAGAGGAAGTGGGGAGAGCAGGCTGCTCAGCAGAGGGCGAGCTGATGAGGGCACAGGCTATTTCTGTCCTCTGTCCCCAGGCCTAATAAAGTGCCTAGCACATAGTAGGTATTCAGTGCATGTTTGTTGGCTGAATTAGGAGGGGACAATGAGAAAATTGCTGAGTTAGGGGGAGCCCTGTGGTCCCCAGAGGAGAGGTAGGTTGTGGGGGCAGGGCTTGGCAGAGGGATTTGGTGCAGAGGGAGGGGATAGAGAAAGTAGCTCTCACCTGCCTCCCAACTCGGTTGTTGTGGAGCCTCATGCGTGCGTGGATGTCTCTGTGAGGCTCCCGGGAATCCAGAAAGTCCTTAGAGAAGCGTTCCCCAAAGCCCACGTCCGGGCTACAGCCGCCCCACTCCCAGGAGTCCTGCAGGCCAGGGCTGGCGGGGGGCAGGGCTGGGTGTTCGGGAACCCCATGGCTCAGGCCCTTACCGCGCTGCAGCGCGTCCAGCTGCAGGCGGTGCAGCTTCCGACGGAAGGCCTCCTCATCTCCGCGCCGGGACGCATCGCAGCCACAGGCCCTCAGTTTGCCCAGGGCGCAAGCATTGGACACTGCGTGCACTACGCCTGCTGCGGCGATGGCGTAGGCGAAGGCACTCTCTCGGAAACCTGCGGGTAGAGATCCAGGAAACACAGGCTCTGAGCGGCCTTGACATCCCATCCCTCTGCGTTTCCTGCTCAATCTTCTCACCATACAGACGGGAAACAGAGACCCAGTGTTGGGGAAGGTCTGTTACAGGGCACAGAGTCAAAGGGGGTCAGAAATCATGTCCGAAGTTCAGCACAGAGGCTGGAGTGGCAGAAGTCTCCCCCTTAACCCTCCTTTTTTGTATTCCCTTCTCCGTTTCACTAACACCACCCCTTAGCAAGCTCAGAATTTGTCTACATCTCTCCTGTTGGACAGAAAGTATCTGGTAAACATTCTTTTGAAGATCACGTACTTAATTGACTACCTCTCTTGGGATAGTTGCACTTTAACAACACGCCTGCAGAAAGAAGGCAAATGCAACTGAAAGAATAAGTTACCAGTCACAGAATCCCAGGCTGCAGGAAATGGTAATGGGCAGAAGGGTAAATCAGAGGGACTGGTGTCCTCCTGAAGTTCCTGAGCTCAAGACTGCCTGCCTGGTGCTCCCTCAGATCTACCCAGAACCCTCTCTGAGGCCCAGATGTGAGAGGCAGAGAAAGGCACCAGCAGTTTCCCCCTTTGCTGTCCACAGGACATCCCCGAAAGCCTGCTCCGAAAAGGTCACCACCCAGCCACCTGGGGTGAGTCTAGGTCAGCGGAGTGTTGTTTGAGGGATGCTGGAGGTGAGTCCCGTGCCTTGCATGGGGTCAAGCACACAGTAGTGTTGAAAACTGAGAGGGGAGGGTGAGCTAAGGCAGACACCCCCCTGGGATGCTCAGGGGGCACAAAGACCCCCTGATGAGCCACTCTCAGGGGCTCAGGGCTGGGCCAGCCTGGCCACTGACTTGTCTGCACTGCTCTCCTCCTGGTGTGCCCAGGCTGAGCTGTTCTCTGGGAAAGCCCGTGTAGGTCTCGGCCTGTGGCGAGGGAAGGCCTACTTGAAGAGGGGTGTCTGGCTCCTGGACCCACACGCTACTTCTCACTTATTCTGCATCTGAGAAAGGACTAGTGAGAAGCAGGTTCTGGTACAAGTTTCTGACCAGGCTCTGAACCTGTGTGGGCAATGGGAGAAGCCAAGAGCAATAATACCCCCCATACAAGGAGGAGAATCTACCTGTTGAGGAAGCCCAAACCTGGCCAGAGACTGATGGCCTTGGGGGAGGTCAGAGGTCCAGAGGAAAAACTCTGGGTCCTTCTAACCCAGCACCAAGGACTGGAAGGACATGCTCTCAGAGGACTCACAGAGCCAGAGAGCTGACCAGGACTGGACAGAGACCCCAGCCTGCTCCTGCCCCTAATGCTCACCATCTGCACCCCAGAGCCTGTCCTCCTCTTCTTGCCCAGCCAAAACAACGACAACAACAACAAAAAACAAACAAACAAACAAAAAAGCAATGAAAAAACCCAAGCAAGATGTATAATAGTAGCTAAGAATATGAACTCTAAAGCCAGATTGCCTGGTTCAAATCTTGGCTCTTCCACTTACTAAATGTCAATAGCTATGTGACCTTGGCTGAGTGACTTGATTTCCCTGTGCCTCAGTTTTCTCATCTGGAAAACAGGGTTATTATTATCTGCCTCATTGTTGTTCCAAGAATTAAATGAGTAACTTTAAAGTGCTTAAAATAATACCATACTCATAATAAGCACTATATAAACCCTAGCTGTTATTGAGGACTTCTTGCTACCTGATCTCACCCACTATTTCTATAGTTTCAGGACATTGTTTTTAGTGTCCCTGATCAGGGAGAGAGTCTAAAAGCTCATGGCTCTAGAATAAGGCACTTGGGCCACCAGAAACCATAAAGCAGACTGTCCCTCCCTATTGTCTCTTCAGCTCATGGCATCTTGGGAGCAGACAGGAAGGGGCTGGAGCCTTCGAAGGAGGTGCTGGGAATCGGTGGGAGCTGCAGAGGAATCGGCACTGCTCGGGGAGGTGGGGTCCAAGGAGAAGGAGGGCAGACCCAAGCCGGAGAGCACGCCCTGTGTGTATGCATTGCCTCTTGTCTGTGGAACCATGAAACGCTTCTCTTATTGCTGAGCGGTCATCAGCCCACTCCTAGGATGAATGAGGCAGCCCAGGCATCCAGAGGCAGCCCAGGCCTCAGAAATCTTCCCACCATTCACACGCACACACGCACACACACACTGCAAAAAAGGGACGTCCAAGGTCACAGGGGTTATGAAGCTGGACCCAACTCCCAGGCCTGGCAACTTCCTGCTGAGAGACGTTTGACTCTAGGGAAGACCTGCTGCTGAATAACAAACCCAGTTAGCCCGGTTCCCAGTTCCCGTGGCCCTGCCTATGCATGGCACCAGAAAAGAGCAAGAGGCTGGTGCAGCCTTGGCTGGTGTGGCTCAGCGGATTGATCGTCGGCCTGCGAACCTAAAGGTCACTGGTTCAGTTCCCAGTCAGGGGACATGCCTGGGTTGCAGGCCAGCTGGGGGGCATGCGAGAGGCAAACGAGCAGCCAGTCCATGTTTGTGTCCCTTCCTTTCCCTCTCTCTAGAAAGAAATTACTTTTTAAAGAAAGAGAGAGGCTGGTCCAGGGGGATGTGCTGGGCCCACCGCCATCTTCCAGGCTCTGTTACATTCAAGGGCGGGCTGGAAGGGTCTGGAGAAATGTAGCCCACAGCCTGCGGGGAACATCCATGCCTACCCCCAGCAGCAAAAGAAACCGTCCCCTGGACTCCAGTAGCTGCCACGTGTAGGTGTGCCCAGGCAGGGTCTGTGCGGCCATCCTTCGCTGTAAGAATCCAGGCCTCAGAGAAGTCCAGCCCGCTGGGTCTGCCCCCAGCTCCCATTCAGGGCCCCAGTTTCGGTCCTGGCCCAGACTGTCTGGGGCAGACGCAGGCACTGTGCCATCTGGCCAGCTGGAGGGGGAGAGGGTGGGGCCACAGCCAGCTGGGCTGCCCCGAGCATTGGTGGGGGGGCTCGTTAAGACGCACAATTAGCCGCCCTGCCTTTGATCTGGGACAGGGACTGCCAGCATCTAAGTGGAGTCAGCTGCTGCTACAGGCTGAAGCCAACGGCCAGGAAGGGACTGTGGGAGGAGGTCTGGAGGGTAGGGGAGTTTGGAGGAGAGAGGGTTCGGGAGCCAGTGGGAACCAGGAGGGTCCAGAGAAGCTTAAGTCCTGGGCATGTGAATCAAAGAATCAGGGAAGGCGAGAGGTCTGGTCCATTCCCTCTGTGTGCAGACAATCTGTGTGTGCTCGTGTGCCTGGACTGAGAGAGGGAGAGAGTTGTGTGCATATGGGAACACTTACGGTGACACTGAATGTGGCTACATGTTCGCTCAGACATGGGTAGGGGTGTGTGTGTGTGTGCATCGCTTTCATTTCTTGGACTGCTCTTTCACTGCACAGCTCTCCTCTGGGCACACGGAGATGGGGGAGGCAGTAGGGCAGGGGCTGGGCGCAATCTCTAGTCAGCTGGCCTGCACTGGAGTCGTGCTTCTGCAGCTCACTTACAAGCTGTGTGACTAATCCTCTCTCAGCTTCATGTGTAAAATGAGGATAATAACAGGACCGAGCGAGTGGGGATTGTTTGAGGGCCCTAAAGTATAGATAAAGTGCTTTGGAAAAGTGCCTGACACACAGCAAATATGTAGTATGTGTTGGCTGATTTATTGGGTGCCATTAGACTGATAGGACCTCAGGTAACCCTGGGATATGACTGTCTGTACCTCTGTCCCCACTGAGTGCTACCACGTACCCCAAGCCTGGAGATGAAGGCATAAAACCAAGACTCTCCGAGGATGGATGTAAAAGGGAGGTGGGAGAAGAGCGAGCCAGGGCCTTGGAGAACACAGGCTGGGCTCTAATTTGCTGGCTACCCCTAGGCTGGGACCCTGGCTTGCTGCAGGGTCTCACCCACCCTCTTTTCTAATAGGTCTGAGCCATGGGGAGTGCGTGCCTAAACTGCGTGGGACCTCCAGGACCTGCTCCCTGAATCTCCTTCATTCCCTCCACCGAGCCCCTCTCTGTCCTCTCATCCCCTCTCCAGGGCCCAGGTCCAGTCTGAGGCAGCTCTGTCCTCAAATCTCCCTCAGGTCCCTGCACCCTGAGTGAGAGATGGGTGGGTTCCTCTAGTCCTCACAGGGAAGAGCTCCCCTCCAGCTGACCTTCTGCCCAGCACCCCACCCACCCAGGCACCAACACTCTGGGTCCTAGAACAAAAAGCTGGGGATACCAGTGCCCTTGGCACTTAGGTCACAGCCTTTTTCTGACTCCAGCCCCCTAGAGGCCCCTCTCCCTGTCCCCCAATCCCAGGCTCCAGCACTTGGCTAGGTAAAGCCCTATTATGCGCCCTGCCTTCCCAAGCACCTCCTCTAGGTTGTCAGTCTCCTGTCTTTCTCTGTGCTACATTAGAACCCTATCCCTTCAGCCCAACCCACCTCGAGGACAATTAGATGACAGGAAAAGCATTAAGATGGAAGCCTCAATATGTATTTTAAACATGGCAAAATGCACCTTTCAGAAACCCCATTGGCAGCCTGGGTCAGAATGGGGCTCTGCACCCTGATATTCCACCTGGGAGAAACTGAGGTCACCTGACCCCACGATGGACAATCCATAGCTTAAAAAGAAGCGAAATTTGGGAGGGTCCCAGACCAGGGGCTGGGTGGCACCAAGAGTGGTCCCATGGGATTTAAATTTATCTAGTCCTCCAGGTGACAAGTCAAGACCCACCAGGAAAGGACCCCAGGAGGGTGAACGGGATGTGGCCTGAGAGAGGGGCACAATGGTGGTTCTTTGAGGGAGGAGTGGAATCTCCTTCCAGAAGCCCAGAGTCCCCCACTCCAGGGAGAGGTACAAATGAGGGGTCACAGTTCGGGAGCAGAAGCCCAAGAAGCGAAGCACGACGCAGTTCTGAGGCCGGAGGAAGGAGCCCAGCTCCCCTGCCGAGCCAGGAGCCGCTGTCCTACCCCCTCCGCGCTTTGGGCGCCGCCCCGCCCGGCTAGCCCTGGCAAGTCTCCCCCTCCACCCCTAACCTCTCCCCCCACCCGTCCCCCCAGCTCACCTCCCGCTTATTAAACTGCAGGTGAACCCGGGAGCGCCTGGCGCCGCGCCAACCCCGCGCGGTTCCACCGCTCACAGCTCGCCCCCCGTGTCAAAGACCTCACGTTCTCCACCAGGCCTCGCGGGCCTCCCCGGGCGCAGCCACTAGGATGCCCGGCTTCGTTAGAGGGGACGGGAGGACCAGCGGGGAAGAGGGGACACCGAGGCCCGGGAGGGGGTAAAGAGCTTGCGTTTTCTTGCCCTTTCGGAAGCGACAGGGGTGTGAAGCTCAGCGCCCGCCCGAGTCCCCAGGGAGCGAAACCGAAGCGAGGGCTACGGTGTCCTCGCCGCGGGGGCCCGAGCGTCGGAGGGAGACCGAGGGGCTTCGGGGTATGCGGGTGACCTAGCAACCCGGAGTGGGAGCGGGCGCGGGGCGGCGACGAGCACCGGCCCGGCCCGGCCGGGGCAGGAAAGGTGCAGAGGCCTGTCACTTCGCGCCGCCAGCGCGAGCGTTGGGGCGGGGCGGGGCGCCGGAGGGGCCGGCCAGCCGGGGTCCGGGCCCGCCGCTCTCGGAGGGCTGGAGAGGCTCGAGAGCGGCGCGGCGGGCGGGGCTGGAGCTCAGGGCCGGGTGGGGGGCGCCCCTTTGAGAGCAGCGGGGCTGGGCCCGGGAGCCGTCTGCCGCGGCCCGCAGGGGATTAGTTCGCGGCTGCATGCCGCCACACGCGTCGGGCTGGGCTCAGCCAGGGAGAAACAGCGCCCCGGGCTCGCGGGGGAGGCAGGAGGGAGAGCGCGCGGGGGCGGGGCGGGCGGCCTGGGGATGGGCTGGGGGAGACTAGGATGGCCCCTGACTTGGGGCCCAGGGAAAGCTCGGAGGGGTCTTAATGAAAAGGGAAAGGCCGTGGCTAAGTTCTCCCTGAAGTCGGGGTCCACTGGAGTCTGATTCTCCCAGAAGCCTCAGGTCCCAAGACCAAAGGGTATAGGGGTACGCCTCCTTTCTCCTCCACTGTCAACTGAGAATTGGACAAGTCCCAAGGAGCCGGGTCTCCACACTACCCCACCCAAACAGCTGAGCGGGGGACTTACAGATACCCAGCTAGGCCCATCCAGGGGGCAGGACCCCATCCTCCCCAAAAGACCTGAGTGAAGGCCTAAGATACCAACACAGGAGGTGGGTGTGAGCAGAAGTGAGTGACAAAACCTTCCTCGATCTCCAGCCCAAGCCATTCTAAGGGTTGCCCAGGTGAGACCTGGGTCACCCAGCAGTGGGGACGGAGGACAGGAGCAGGCTTCCGTTTCTCTGAGCTGTGAGGGGAAAGGGAATTGGCAGGGCCACCAGGCCTGCTGGGCTGCAGGCGGGCACGCACACGCACACACATACACACCCAGTACCTCTGATTCAGAGAGAGTTTTCCAAGGTGGCGAGGATGACACAGAGGCTGGTGGTGTACCCTGCTGGGAAGAGCTTCTTCGGAAGTACAGACCTTTTACCTGCCCAGGCTTCCCTCACCTACGCCACTTGGCAAAAGTCCCCAACCCCTCTTCATGCTGATTCTGGGTACTTTATTACTCACAGGCTTGCCAACCTCAATGCTGCTTGCTAGGTAGAGGGTAAAGAGAAGCATCTCACAGATACAGATATTTCTGGGCCTGAGATATGCAGTGCCAAGGACAGGACAGGATAACCCATGAGTCCAGTTCTCAGGCGTGGGACCTGTCACCCTTGGCCCACACAGGCCAGCCGGGAGCCACATCTGCCCCATCTGTCTGCCCTGGGGTGGAGGGGGTGGCTTGAGGGAGTGGGTTGGGGGTGCTGGATGGGGAGGGGAGAGGGGCAAGATGAAGGGCAGCTACCTCTGCTGAAGATGGGACTCTCGTAGGGGATCTTATTTCGAGTCTCGAGACTCGAGCAGTTCCAGCGCTGGTCCCGGAACTGGTGCTGACACTCGTGGATGGCGATCTGGATGCCCTGGATGGCTGAGGCCGCCACGTCAGGGTGGCGCACGCACACCTCCATCTGCCGCCTGCTCAGGCCGGGCAGTGTCAGGCACACGGTGTTGGCGTTGAGCACGGGCTCCGGGGGAAGGCGGAGGCCCAGAATGTCATTGGGTGCAGACCTGCAGGCATGCGGGATGGGAGTGGGTGAGTGTTTGGGGGACTAGGAGGACCCCATCTAAATGTACACAGTCTGTCCCCAAGGCCATAGTCCCCATGTTTCAGCCCTTGCCTTTTAGGTTGGGGCCTGTCAGTGTACCCCTAGAGCATTCTCCTTTCCTTGACCTTCTCACCACTTCCAGTGAAACCCACCGAGCTGCACACCCGCCCAGATTAATGTGTGCAGATGCACACAGTATGTAGTAAGTACATCCCTGGGCAGAGCCGCTCACATGCACTGCCTTCGCCCGAAGACCACTCTTAAAGACATAGTTCAGAGAGTCGTATTCTCAAAGACACACTGCTGCACCGTGAGGGGAACACCCAGACCCAGGGACACTTACACACATGCACACTTCATCAGACGTAGTCGCACACACAGACAAAGACGCACAAATACACACCACATTCATTCGACACATTCACCCGGGAGCGCTCCCATGTGCACACGCAGACTGCTGTTCACAGCGTAGCTTGCTGGGCTCACTCACACACATGTGCACACACACACACTGGCAACATGTCCATCTGCAGTCTCTCACTGACCCCACCTGGGCTACACCCTTCCAGCCCCCAGCCCCTGTCCCTGCCTGTGGGCCATCTCCAAGGTGGAGCAAGGCAGTTCCAGCTTCCTGGGGTGCGGTGCATTCCCCCCCGCACAGCACAGAACTCCAACTGGTACTTGCTCCCCGCCCCCTGTACACACACCTTCCCTTCTAGTGGCCATCGTTCTGCCCGGCACTGCCCTGTCTCCTCGGACTGCCCATGTTCTGTCACCGGCTCCACGTCCTCCTGTGAGAGCACTTTCATTGGGCACCAGAACTCTCCTGCGACACTGTCCCTCCCTCCTTCCAGGGTCCCCTGCCCCAGCAGGAGCACCAGAGGCCCCTGTGGCTGGGGGTCCCAGCTCTCCAGGAGGGCGGAGCATAAGGTGAGGGCTCACCTGGGCAGGGCGGCAGCCAGCAGCAGGAGGAAGAACAGGAGCGCGCACAGCGCGGGCCGCGGCTGGGGCCCGGGTCGGAGAAGCCGCAGCCAGGGGCAAGGGTGGGTGCTGCCCATGGCTCGCGGGCCGTGACGGGCGGGGAGTGGGGGGCTCACAGCCCAGCGGGACTGACGAGCCAGGGGCGACGGCGCATGATCCGCGGGGGTCGGGGCGGCTGCGACACACGGCTCCGACTTGGGTCACGGCTCCGGGAGCAGACGGCGCCCGCCTCCCCGCTCCATGGGGCAGCGCCCCCGGGCACCGCCCCCGGGGGGGGGTGGCGGGCGGGCACACCGGGCACCTCCTGGCACAGGGGTCCAGGGAATTTCCCGAGGCCCCCCTGCGACAACTCCTGGTGCCTCTGAAGGGTAAGGGGGGCCCGGATGTGCTGCGGGCTGGGGACGAGAGGCTGGGGTGCCGGGGAGCCCCCCAGCGCTGCACCGCGAGCCTGTGCTTCCGAGGGCGTGTGGGGCGGGAGGGGGTGGGGGCTGAAGGGGGGGCGGCGCTGGCTGTGCCCGGCCCCACCGCCCAGAGAGTGACTGTCCCGGCCCCGAGAGCTTTGCCGACTCCCCTCCCCCCGCCCCCCCCCCAGTGTCTCCGTGCTCTACCCCACGTGACGTCAGGACGGGGTGGGTGGAGGAGTGTGCGAGACTTGAGGCCACTGCGTCCACTCAGGATTCCGGGTGGGAGCGGCCACGCGGCGGGCAGAGGAAGGAGAGGTGTTGGAGTGTGTGCGCGCAGGCACAGGGAGGTGCCAGTGCGCGGGACGTGCTGGTTTGTGTCGGAAGGTGTGTGTTACTGGGGGGTGTGGGTGCCTGGCTGAGACGCAGCTGCTGGGGAGCGGTCCCCCTCCCTGCCCCCTCCGCCGATATACACACCTGCAAGGGCTGGAGGGGAGAGGCTGGCCCCTCTGCTCGCCTCCCCCATCCCAGGGGGGACTTCCCGGGCTTGGCTGGTGGGGCAGGTGTGGGATCCTGCAAAGGAGTTTGGCAGCTTCTGGATCTTGCTCTTCTTTGCTGTGTGACCTTAAGCAGGTGCCTGCTGCTCAATGAGACAGGCTCTTTCCCTTCGTGAAACGGGATTAAGGAGGCCCACCCCATCTAGTCACCTCATCTAGCCAATGAAGGTAAAATTACTAGGACTCCAGCAGCAAAAGCTTGTCTGGGAGCAGAGTACCCGGGGTGCCACATCCTGGGAGGAGGGAATTAGAGATCCTTTTAATCCTAAAAGTGTGCTTTGAGGTCAGCATATTTCATCCTCCTTTATATCACAAGAATATATTGAGGCTCAGAGAGGGCCATGACTTACTCAAGATCACACAGCAAGTAGGGGGAAGAGCTGGAACCAAACCCAGTTCGCTTGACGCTGCGCACAGCGACAACTGCCCAGGCAGTGGGTACTGCTTGCCAAGGCCCTGCTTTCTGAGACTCCAGGTCTTGCCCGGGCTCTGCTGCCTGTACTTGGTCCTCTGGGAGCTCCCAACACCAGCCTCCTGGCCCAGGCCACTCCTCTCTGGGGTCCCTTCCTGTCTTCCCTCCATACCTGAACGCTGGGCTGAGTGTACTGGACCCAGGCAAGGGCCTGAGAGCCAGAGGGTTGGGGACAGAGGCTTCAGCTTCTGGTTCTGGTTCTAATCTGGGCCCTGACAGTGAATCCTGACTCTCACTGTGGCCTTTGCATCCTCCTCTATAAAATGGGTACAAGCTTCCCACTCTATGCAAACACCTCCCTCCCAGCCACACTACTCTCTGTCTCTCCGAAGAGAGCCCCTACTGGTTTAAGGACAAGCTACAGGGACCTCCGGGCTCAGAGACAAAAAGGGGCCCTTTCCTGGAACTGGCCATTCCTGGGACTTGGAGGGAAGGGGTGGGGCCTCCTCTGTCCCCACACCGTCAGGTGGTGGAGGCAGCCTGAGCAACAGCAGGCCGACAGCATGCTCCTCTTTTCACTCCCCCATTTCTGCTGGCAGGCTCTGCAGCTGTCAGGAATTAAGGGCTTGAGGCTGCTGGGGGTGTGGGGGGCGGGGGGAGCAGTCTGGCTGGACAGCAGGAAAACAGCCGGGGGCAGGGAGCAGTCTGCGTCAGCCAGAGCCTTGTTTGACCCCATCCACCCCTCCCCTCCGCACTCTCTCCCACCACGCTGCAGGCACAGGGAGTTTGGGAAGGGTACAGGGAGAGACAGGGCAGGACCAGGCTCAGCCCAGGAAGGAAGCATGAGCCCAGGGTGGGAGAGGGCACCAGCAGGGGCAAACCGGGCTGAGGAGTCATGCTCCCACTGGCTGCTGGGGAAACTGAGGCCCAGAAAGGATTAGGAACACACTCAATGAGGAATGTGACACGCTGAATGGGTTCCTAATCCCCCTTACTCCCCATCCAGTGCTCACACTAGTGTTTCCCGTGGTCCACGCATCATAGATATCCATTGGGGTGGGCCATTGTGGGAAATAACTATTCCATTCCCAAGCAGCTGAGTCATCCTTTCCAGGGACAAGGCCTGGGGGGTCTGAATTTCTAACTGGTATCCCCAGTGATTTTTTTGAGGACCACATTTGGGAAACACTTCTGATCTGCTCGAGGGACTGATTTTTTTTCCTTTGGCCTCCTTCCAATGAGGGAGGATTTCTTTGCACTCCCACCCCCTCCTGTTCATGAACTATACACAAGTACAGGAGAGGGAGAAGACCCTTTCTTTGAAACCCCAGCAGGCAGGGAATGATGCCCAAGCCTTGCTTGCACTGGGGCGTGGTTCTGGACTGATGTCATGAGGGTTTAGAAGCACCCAAGCCTGGGGCAACCCTCCACACTTCCGGGAGGAGAGGGCATATGTAGGCACAGGGCCTTGGCCTGTGTGCAGATGGAACCCAGAAAGAGTGTCTGGCCTAGCCCCATGTGACCCATGCCATGGGCAGCCCATTGGCCCCACCCTGGCCCTGCCCTAGGCTCTGGCCCTCAGCCCAGCCCCAGCCCCAGCCCCCGCAGCCACAGCCTGAGACCACAATTACAGGGGCCACTGGGGGTGGGGGAGCACCAGGGCTGCAAGGCAGCTTGGAGAATGGTTCCAGCTGTGGCGGCTCTGGAGGAGGTTTCAGGGAAGGGTGAGCTGGGGAGGCACCAGCGTGAGAACAGGTGGGACCTTCAGCCCTGATGCTCCGCCAGAGAGGTTTGTCTTGGTGAAGAAGAGAGGGAAAGAGTTCCACACTGATAAGGGAGCGCTTTATCCTATTGTCTGGGTCTCTGGGGCCACTGCTCCTCAGCAAGATGAGGGAGCATGGCTTGCTGCTTCAGTCTCCCAAACACCTAATTTGTTCTGTCATTGAAGGGAAGGGGAAATGTTTTTTGAGCACTCCTGAGCCCTTCAGGTGCCTCCCGCCCATCTGCCTGCATATCTGGCTGTCCCTGATATGGTCACGCACACACCAGGAGCATCCCTGTGCTCTTCTCCCATCTCCTTGGTTCCACATGTCCTCCATCACTCAGCCTGGATGGCTCAGATTGTGCCTGGGGCTGAGCAACTGGGTCAGCAAGGGGGAGGGGCTGTGATGGGGCATTTCTGAGCTCTGTTTCGAGCCCCCTTCCCAGGCAGCCATCTCTGAACTTAAAGGACCAGGCTAATGGTCAAAATGGTGCCTCTCAGGCCCTTATTCTCACTCTTCACAGACGGTAGTTCCCAGACTCCTGCCGGGCTGAGTCACAGAAGATGGGCCACTAACGTGTGACTAGCAGTTAAAGATTGCAGTGTACTCTCACGTGCACTAACAAGCTATCAGGCACCCCCATTTTGTGATAGGAAAACTAAGGCTCAGAGAGATTAACTAACTTGGTTAAGGTCAGGCTAGCAAACCAGGCCTTTTTTTCACTGTATCATGCTATTTCCTCTGAATTCCTTTTAACCTGCTTGGGTTGGTATTAGTTCATGCTACTGCCTCAGTTTCCCCCTCTGACATCACCCACTCCGTACACTCCCTACCCTCAGGACCTAGAAGTAAATATGGGGAGGGAGGCATCCCAGACGGTCTGGAACCCAAGCAGCTTGACCAAAGCTGTCTGTGGTTCTCGTGTTTCTTTTCATCCTACCCTCTCCCACCTACCACTCCAAGTTCCCTAAAGGACCTGTCAGTTGGTCCCTTTCACAGGGAAACCGGGCTCTGTGCACCCTCTGGTGGTCTCTGAGAGAAGTACAGGAGATTATTTTTAAAATACCCATTGCAGAGCTCTGGGGAAAGACAGAGCTCTGAATATAAACCCTATCTGTAGGGAGTTTCCTTTCGCCTCCGTGTGGCCCACAATGCCAGGTCCACTTTTTCCCTCGGTAAGTTATCCAAGCCCACTTGGGTCAAGAAGTTCTGAGTCCAAATTCTCCATGCCACATCCCTAATGTCCAGGCATTTAACCTAAGGGAGCCAGGAGAAGCGGGAAGGAAAACCCACGTGCCCCTTCCTTCCCACAGCATTCCCACCCCCTCTCCATACATGCCACACTCTGGGGCCCCTACCTGATCCTTGAGGGCTGAACCAGGCCAGGTCATAGATGTGGCTGGAGGAGCATTGTAGGGGAAGACAGATGCACGGGAAGTCATGGTTAGAGTCTGTCACAGCCAGGATGAGTTCCCTTCCTCGTGTTTCATTTGAAGAACTCTGCTGTCCTCCCTGTGCCCCTATTCCCTGTGGTCTTAGGGGAGCTGCCAATCCCAGTCATAGCAGGACATCTTCCTGGACATTGTTATTGGTGCAGGAATAGGCAAGGGACCCAAGCTGACCCAATCAGGGTCTTTCCCAGGACCTCTGCTGGGAAGGCCTTTCTTTTTCAGATCACCAGCTTTAGGAAAGCAGACGTGGAGCTGCCACTCAGAGAAAGTCTATCTGCAGCAGGAGAGAATGCGGATGGCACAGAAAGAGAGGCAGAGAGCCTGGCCAGGTGGCTCAGTTAGTTAGCGTATTTGCACCAAGGTTGTGGGTTCGATCCTGTCAGAGCACATGTAAGAGTCAACCAATGAATACATAAATAAGGGGAATAACAAATTAATGTTTCTCTCTCTCTTTCTCCCTCTCCAAATCAATTTAAAAAGAGAAAGGAGAGGTAGACATAAGCAGAAACAATAGGTGTAGGGGTGAGGTGGGGTGGGAAAAGAGACTTATGACATCCTTTGGCACCCTGGGTTCAGCTGTGCCTGAATTCAGTCCTACCCCTGGACTTACCGGGTATAAGACTCATTAATTATTTTTCTTTGGACCACGCTAGTCTGAGTTGGGTATCTATTTGCAATCATGGCCTGCCTAATGCCTGCAACAAAAAAAAAAATCAGCTTTCTATTCCTACCCTCACAGTAACTACCATTTCTGAAGCATACATTTGACGTAATTTATTGTGCCAAACGCTGTGCTGAGTGCTTTCCATAGTTCACAAACATCCTCCCCACGGGTCTATGGAGACGTGGGATGGATTACAATGGCTGCACATCCCTTGCCACTCTCCCACTGAGAGGTGGAGTCTCGTTCCCCTTCCCTTGAACTTTGGCCGGTTCTGTGACTTGTGTCGACCCGCAGAGAGCGACGGCAAAGCTGTGTAACTTCTAAGACCGGACCCGAAGAAGAGAGCGGCAGCTTCCGCCTCCCAGTGTGGCACGGTCTATTTTGAAAGCCAGCCTTAGGGAAGAAGTGCAGCTACACTGAGGCCACCGTGCCGTGAGGAAGCCCAAGCCCGGCGCATGGACAGCAGGAGGCCACTGGAGAAGCTCGGAGGCACTAGACACGTACGAGTGAAGCCCCGGGGACTGTTCAGCCCAGCCCGGCCCAGCTGCCAGCGGAGTCCGCTTACCCGCACGACCACAGCCAATAGTTCTGCCACAAGGGGCAGAGCCACCAAGCTGGGTTTTGACAAATTCCTGACCAAAAGGATTCTGAGAAGTAGTTACGTTGGGGCTGTTTGTTGTGCAGCATGGAAAACTGAAACAGGATGGTGCTCCCATTCTATAGGTAAAGAAACTGAGACTCACGTCATCTCTGCTGTAAACTTCTAAGCAGCAACACCAGCTTCACACATAAAGCTCTTGCTCTGCCCTTCATACCTTGATGGGAGCATTTGCAGTATTTGGACTATGAGAAAATTGGGGGCTTTGAACCTCAGCCATTCGGCCTTGCCCTCCCCTCTTCTCTCTGGGAGGAAGATGAGGACGTGAAGTTCAGCTCTGGAGAGCCAAGACCCTCAAACCCCTCCTCTCTTCCCGCCACAGTCACCATCCGCTTCCCAAGAAAGAACTCGGAGAGGAAGGAAATGTGGTTGGGTGCCAGGAGAAACCTTGGGACAGCTTTTCTTCATCTCCCCCTAAGTGTAATTAGAAATGCTGTTCTGAGCAGTCTTTTCAGTGTTAATGGGGGTGAAGTTAGTGTCAATGTTAAGTCTGATGTTACTAATAACATATTTCATCACATTCTACAGTTCATAAAGTGCTTTAATCCTATGGACTTGGGTGGCCCTAAAAGTCTACCCATGAGCCCCCCAGGGATCACAAACAGAAGGGCAGAGGAAGGTGTCACACTCCCCTAGAATTCTGATGGGAGCTGAGCGACAGCTGAGTATACCAGCAGAGGCTTCTGGTCTGCTCTCCCCAGACCCTCTGCAGCGTCTGCTCCTTTAAAGAGGGATTACTACTTCTTCCCCTGATCGTAGATCCAGGCCCTAGGTGTGTGACGAGAGTGAATAAGAAGAATGCCAAGGGGAGACCCGGCACTCATCACCGTGGTTGCCAGGAGAGCCCAGTCCCAAGGGGGGATAGGGACCCAGGGTAAGGAGCTCTGAATTGCTTGTTCTATCAACACCATCTCCCTTTGGACACTCCTTCCAGAGCCTGGCGCCATGAAAACCCGCAGGAGGCCCCCCCCCCCTCCCAAACTGTGGGCCCAGTCCTACTGGTTTAAATATCTTTATTGATACTAAACTTACCCACCGAACCCATGGCCAGCAGTTCTGAGAAGGCCCACATCCAGAGGCCTAGAAAGGGGCTCTTTGGTTTGGGGCCGAGGAGAGAGAACTCCCTAGAGCGTGTAGTCTCCACCAGAACTCTCTAAAGTGCCTCTAGGGCAGGGGGATGGTCCCTCCAATGCCCTGGGCCTTCCTGGGCGCGCGTGTATCTCCAGCCTCATCTCCTCAGGTACTGGAGGCCTGGGAAATGGACTTTGGCAGGGGTAAACTGGGCCTGGGCAGCGCCCTCTGCTGGAGCCCAGATGGCACAAAGGTAGCGAGAGGCGGCTCTGCACGCAGTTCGGAGAGCTGCGCCGGGGGTCAGAGGCAGAGGCTGAGCTCCTTGCGCACCAGGCATTGGTGGCACTGCACTACGCAGCACCAGTGGAAGCGGCACAGACAGTTCTCCTCGAGCTGCACGCTCTCCTGGCGGTGCCCACGACCACAGCACAGCAGGTCGCAGCCGCTGAGGTCCAGGGCACTACTGTTGCAGGCGCGGCCCCGGGTACCGGGAGAACCTGTGCGCCGGTTGGGGGCGCAGAAGTCGGGCGAGTCGGCGACGTAAAGTAGGTCAGCTCCGCTGGGCGGCTTGAGACTGCGGACAGCGGGCAGCAGAGCCTTGCCATCGTTGGTGCCCATGACACGCGAGGCGCCGTGGAAGCGCTCGAGCAGCTCCGCGCCCACCTCGCGGAACGGGGGCAGCTTCTGCCAGCAGGTGCGCAGAGCGCAGGAGCCCGACAGTCCGTGGCATTTGCACTCGGTGCGCGTGTGGCTCCGCACGGCCTGCGAGGAGCAGAGGAGCGGTGCAGATGGAGACAGATGTGGGGCTCGGGGCGCGAAAAGACCCCGAGGACAGACAGACAAAATGTAAGAGATGGGGAGAGGACTGAAGAGAGGAAAAATCAGGCCTTCTCCCCACAACCTCCAAAAAATAAAAATAAAAAAGAACACAACCAAAACAAAACAAAACAAAAACCTGCGAACGCAAGGAAGAGAGGAGGAGATCAAGGAAACGACACCCCCAAGAGGAGGGGAAGAATGATAAGGATGGAGGAGTAGAAGTGGGCAACGTGGGACAGAATGTAGCAGAGAGATTCCGGGGAAAGTAGAATGGGCAGCAGGGGTGAGATTCTCCCTGGACGGGGCGGGGGGCGGGCAGTAGTAGCTGTCGCACCTTCTTCCTCCTACCAAGCTCACCGCCCCAGGCAGGGTTGAGTAGAGAGAGACGCAGAGCCTGCGCCCTGGGCGTCTGTCTCCACCACCCCTCCCCAACCCTCTCCAACAGGTATGTGGGCCTGTCAGGACATTCTTCCCTGGGCCCCCTTACACCACCCCCCCGCCCCACCCAATGCCTCAGGCCCAAACCCTAGAGGACACAGGATGTGTGTGGGGATGCCCCTAGAGCACCCCAGAACTGAGGCATAGGGCCCACTGTAGATGTACCACCGAGAACTGGAACCCAGGAGTCCTGCCCTTTATTTGCTCTTTGCATCTAAGAGTCACAGCCCCACTTGAGATTTATGGGGTCAAATGACCCAAGAAGATCATCTCTAAAAGCTCAGAGTGCAGGTTCTCTCCTTCCTCCTTCCACCTAACCCAAGCAGCGTTTTTGTCCCTAAACAGGAGCTCCTGGAGCCTCCTCGTTGCAGAGGAAGGGAGAGGCTGCCAGGGTCCCAGGCAGGGCCTGGTCTGGGTTGCTGCGCAGCCAGTTGACAAGAGCGCAGATTCGGGTACAGCTTTCCTGGCCTCTGCCTGACCCCCTCCTGCCTCCAGCAGGATCTGCTCCTGTCCTTCAGTCCTTTCCAAGCCTATTGCGCCTTGGGCCTGTTCTAGCTCCTTTCCAGGCCTTCCCCACACCTGCCTCCTCTGCCTCAAGACCCCATAACTTTACCCCGGCTTCTGCCCTTCCTTTCATCCCCAACCTTTGTCTCCATCCTCTATCCCTGCCCTGACAGCCGCATCTCTACCCTCCCCAAGCTTTACCCTATCTGTCCTGTCTCAGAGATATGCCCTTTCTACCTGCAGTCCCTAAAGGCCCCAACCAAGTCCTCTTCCCTGGGTAACTTCTCCCTACCCTGCCCCAGGCCCCCCCAAGTGACTCCATCTTCTAGGCTGGCCAGCTGGCCTCCTACATGCCCATCAAGCACCCCAGACAACCTTCCCAGGTGTCCCCCCACTGCCATGTTGGCTCACACAGATTAACATACTCCTACACATGCACACCCTCCCTTCCTCATGCACTTCCACAAATGCGCTCCTACACTCACATACAACTCTCCCACATCCACTGACACACACACACACACACATTTCCACACTCATGCACACACACACTCTTACCCATCCCTGCCCATACTCACCAGCCGGCCTGCCTCGTTGTTGTGAAGCTGCACCAACGCGCGGATGTCCCCACCTCCCCGCTTGTGCCGGGCGTCCATGAAGAGCCTGGACTTCTCATCCCCGAAGTCCACGTCATCGCCGCAGCCTCCCCACTCCCAGGCTGCGCTGCCCTCTGGGGAGCCCACAAGGCCAGGGGGCCCGAGGGTGCCTGGCAGGCCAGGGGGTCGTGGCGGGGCCCGCCTGCGGGGCGCCTGGCAGCCACACTGCAGCAGCTCACCCATGGAGCAGGCCTGCGTGACTGCGTGGCTGGCTCCTGCAGCTGTGATGGCAAAGACGAAGGCAGTCTCCCGGATGTCTGTGGGGACAGGGAGTGGCAGTCAGCCTGCAGCACCAAAGCTGAGTCCTGGGGGACTTGGTGGGCGGGGCAGTGAGGTGTGGGGCTGGGTGGGGCTGGGAGACAGGGTCAGGGCGGAGTGTCCAAAGATCCGTGGGAGAGGTGGGGCTCAGACAGCCCCCCCAAACCTCCACCCTCTCCTTGGCGCCCCCAGGTCCCCTCCTCACACTGACCCTGCTGCAGGATGCGCCCAAAGGCCTTGCTGTGGCTGGAGCAATTCCAGCGGCGGAAACGGAACTGGAACTGGCACTCTCGAACCCCAAGTCGGGCTCCCCGTGCTAGCTCGGCCACTACTTCTGGCTCCTCCTGGCACAACTCAGCCTGCCGCCCTGCCAGCCTCCGTGCCTTCCTGCAGATACTGGTGGGGTCCATGACCAAGGGGCTGCCCACCGCCCTGGGAAGCAAAACACAGCAGGTCAGGGATGTAACTCGAAGGGCTGGGGTGACAGAGGGAAAGACCAGCCCCATGCAACCCACAGCCAGGAGCCCAGATATGCCCCCCCCCCACCCCACCACCAACTAAGATTGAGATTCTCCTATCGGGTTCTCTTACCATTCCGTTCATGTCTGTGCTCCCTTTGAACTAGATTCTAGACCGAAATTACTAAGAGCAAGGATTCCGTCTTATCCTGCTGTGCACATCTTAATCCTTATACGATTTTGACTCAAGGTGAAGGCAGCTGGCACCAGGTAGGCCAAGTAAGACTAAAATTCAACAGGCCTCGCCCAAAAGGGAGATGGGGAAGAAATTAACAATAGGAAGATTAAGAAGGTTGTCAGAGAAAATAACTTTTGTATAGATACTAAAGAAAAGGATCTTTGGAAAAAGATCAAAAAAGATCTGGTCTTAGTGGACCACAAGCTGGATATGTCAACTGAAAAGCCCTGATGCTAGAAAGACATGGGCTGTTCCAAGGGATATAGAAAGCCATTGGATGGCGGGGGAATGAAGCCTCTGAGGAATGTCACATGCCCTCCGCAGCCCAAGCTTCTCCTGGAAAATGGGAAGGATGAGCTTTGATCTCTGAGGTAGGCCCTCCCACCATGATGGCCTCTGTCTCCCTGAACTGGGGAGCAGGAGGAAGGAGCTGGAGGCTGAGTCCCTGAAGCACTGTGAAGCAGGCGACAGTGAGCCTTCTCCTGCTCCAGAACTGTGGCCTTTCCAGAGCAGGATGGCAGTGAGCCAAGCCCTGTGCCCTGGAGTGACATAACTGATTGGGGCAGGGGGACACTGACTGGGTGGGGAAACACCTCATGGGAAGTTCCACACACTTTCAGAAATCCCTCCATGCCCAGCCTTCATTCTGACAAGGCGGCCACCGTTTGGTTATCATATACCCGGCCCCTGCAGGTTCACTGGACTGGGCATTCACCCCTGGGCAGAACGGCTTTCATCACATTGCTCTTATTTGAATGCTTAACTGGGTCTTGTAGGAATGAGTGGGTTGAGCCCTTGGGAGCTGAGGGTCATTTGAGACCATTCAAAAACCCTCCAGCAGAAGAAGACTCTGGGCAGGCAGTCAGAAGTGGTTCCGGAAGGCAGAAAATGTGGAGGAAAATGGAGGTAGTTAGGTGTCAAAGGTCAAGGTGGCCTCTTTTCAATTTAGCTTTAGTGCACACCCACCCCCACCGTCCCCATTTGTTCCACAGGCAGAGGCTTCCCGGGCATGTTTTGGCTCCACAACAATGAGATGTAATGGGCTTCAATAGCAGCGAGAAGAATTTAGGTCTTGTGATAGAACTTAACATTGAGGAGTGAGATGCTTGAAGCGGAGGCTGCAGGAAGATGTGTAAGCTCTGTCCTTTAAGGTCCCCCACCACACACACACACACACACACACACACACACACACCCCACACACTCACACACGCCCTGTCGGTCCCTGTCCTCATCCCTATCCAAGTAGTCTGGAGCCAAGGTTCTTTCCTCAGCGGAGGGACTTACAGCCCAGACCAGCGATGTTCAACCTGTGTGTCTCAAGAACTTCTAAAGCTTTTAAAGTTATCACCTGACTATTTATTCAGGAGCACTGACCTCTTTTCCCTTGGATAGTCAAATTAAGAACATGACAACAGCCAACACAACAATAGTGGTCCGGTGTGAATGAATCCAAATGTTATACCTATTTTTTGTCAGATCGGCAAAATATATTTTAATATCTTTATATATTTTTATAATAGATAATATACCTCGTGCCGCAGAATTTTAGTGATTAGTTTATGTGTGCCACGAGATGAAAAACGTTGAAAATCCCTGGTCCAGCCCTTCCCTCCTCCACGCTTAGGGCCTGCCCATCACTGCATTCCAACTGTAGCCTGGGAAGTTCCAGGCCCAGCCCTTTCCCAACCCTAGAGAAGTGATGGATGGAGCAGCGGGGAGTCGGCCAAGGGCAGGGCCACCAGGCTGGCTCCCAGTGGCCCAGTGACCTTCAAGAGTCGATCTCTAGCTGTCTACCCTCCCATCCACTTATTTCACCTCATTACAAAAAGAACTTGAGGCAGCTCCCAGCGTGGTCACACAGGGTCAGCAGGTGAGACTACAAGCATCTAAGAGTTGGAACCGTCATTTTCTTTTGTCTCCTAGGCAGGTTTTTAGGTGCTTAATCATGTTTCCCCTCAATTTTTATGAAAATGCTGCATACAATGAATAATTACTATAATGCTACAATGAATACCATTTAATACATGTTTTTGAGTGAATAAATGAGCCATCTAAGAAGAAGGTCCTCCCTTGAGCTCATCCCCTGTCCACATGCCATTTCAAGACCACTAATTAGTTTCCACGGGCATTTTACTTCTCCCACTGGATTCAGATGCAGGGAAGCAGACCTCCCCAGGCTGTCCAGGTCCTCTCCCGCCACCCCCATGTCCAGGACTCCACCTAGGAGTCTGGGGCCCTGCACACTCAACCCTCCCCATGCTACTAAGTTCCCCAGTCCCCCTCCCCCACCCTGCCCTCTGCTAACTCCCTACTTTCCCAAGGTCCAGCGGCCTTATCTTCCCAAGGTTACTCAGTCCCCATCCCTCTCCTCTCCCTCCTCCGGTCCTAGGAAAGCAGGAGAGGGAGAGGTATGCAGGGAAGAAAGGCAAAAATCTCTTGACTTTATCTGCTTCCCAGAGGCTAGAGATAGAGGACTCAGGAGGATTCCTGGCTGCCTGGGAACTAGACTTGTTTACAGGCTGGTCAGGAGAAGGGATGGGCAGTTGTAGCGGCCAGAATCCCAAGGGACCCGTTTGCTCCCTGCCCTCTGGTCCTCACTCCCATCCTCAAGTCACAGGAAAGGGAACTCCAGAAAATGAGTGGCAGGGGTTCATTGGGCAAAACACCGAGCCTCACTTCGGCACCCTGGTCCCTGTCAGCTGAGCCACTCCGGGCAAGTCAGTTCCCGCTCTGGGCTTCAGAAACGTGAGGAGCTAGCATGAAGACCTTGAATACCCCCTCTAACTTCAACACTTGACTCTGCATCAAGAAATAACTCCCCCATCTTCCTTCTTCCTTTACCCCCCTTCCTTCCCTTGTGCTTCCTTAAGGAATGAACTCTGCTGCTGGTGCCTCTGAGTTAGCATTGTCCCGGGACCAGCCCATAGAAGCTGTGCCCATTTGGGAACATCTGCACGTTCTGAGGCTGCAGCACCGGGGTAGTAATAAGTATGTAGTATAGAATATGTAAGGTCTGAGATCCTAATCGAGCAGAAATTCCTGGGCATAGAAACAATGAGGCTGGCCCTAAGAGAAATCAGTATGCAGACAAGAAGGGACAAGCCTAGGGTTAGCCATTCTAACTGGCTTGGCCTGCGCCAAATCTTCCTCCCAGGGAGCTTGGTGACAACAGGGGCTGGCCAGTTCCTACTGGCAACCTCTGCAGATCTTGCCCAGGAGGCCTCGGGTTATGGCCTAATCTACCTGTCCTTTCTCAGATTCGCAGGGCCTCAGAGGAAGCCAGAGATCGTGTAGTCCCGCTCCATCGACCTGCCCTGCATTGCACAGATGAACGGTGTGATAAGGGAGGCAACCGATGCTGGCCGTTGCAAGAAACTTAGGTGAACACTTTAAAAAACAAAGGGCTGGAGGGAAAGTGGCCACAGGAGGTATCAGAAGGCATCAGATGGCCTCGCACGCCAGCCTCCACACAGCTCTTCCTCCTAGTAGTGGTGGCTAACTCTGCAGCCACCCCACATTGTACCGCTAAATTCCTGGACTCAGAGCCATCCCCTCCTCATCCCTAACTCAGCAAAATCTTACCCAGCTTCTCTCCAAGCTCTTCTGAGTCCCCACTTACCCTGAGGCACCTCCTCTGGGCTCCAGCCCTCACTGGTCTCCCCCTCTATACCATTCTACCTGTCACCCACTGGGGTCTGACTTGTTATCCTGCCAGTGGCATAGTTACTTTGTCACGTTTTCTTGTCTATCTCTCCAATTAGATAGGAAACTCATTAAAGACAAAGGTCTGTCCCGGTTGGTGTGGCTCAGTGGATTGAGTGCCAGCTTTCAAACCAGGGGGTCACCAGTTTGATTCCCAGTTAGGGCACATGCCTGGGTTTCGGATCAGGTCCCCATTGAGGGGGGCACAAGAGACAACCACACATTGGTGTTTCTCTCCCTCTTTTTCTCCTTCTCTTCCCCTCTCTCTAAACATGAATAAATAAAGTCTTTTTAAAAAAGATGAAGATCGCACAAGGAAGCACCAAGTCAGTAGTCGGGGCACACTCAGGGCTTTGGGGATCTAGCAGACGTGGGTTTGGGTCTGGATTCTGCCATTTGCTTGCTCTCCGATGCTGAGCAAATCCCTAGCATGCGAAGCTGGCCCTCAGTATTTGCTGGAGGATGACGAATGAGACTTAACCTTCTGAGCCTGTCTCTGCAACTGTGAAATGGAAGCAACTAATAACACCTGCCTACTTCCCAGGTGACATAGGAAGGAAGCCCGTCCAAGAGTGGGCCTCCACACCACTCTTTGTCTTCCGGTGCACACCCTTACTCATCGCTTGGCCCGCTTGGCCCGCTTGGCCCGCACGGCACCGGGCAGATGGTAGGAGTGCGGGCAGCGTTTGTGGATTCCTGAGAACTCTCACTTCCCCAACTTTCTGTTCTTACTTTTCGGCCTGGATCTGTGTGTCTCCACACCTATCAGCCCTGCGCATGGACCAGTGCACCCTCCAGGACCCCCGCCCCCTTCCCCAGAAAGCTCTCTTGGGTGGATTGTTGAGGCCAAGGGGATCACAGACCCTTTTGACGCCCAGCCTCCTCAGAAAGGTCTCACAGCCAGCTCTCTATTTTCCCACATATACCATCCCCCCACCCAGGTTCCCTCATCTGACCCTCAGCTCCGGGAGCCAGCAGAGGGAGCCCTGAACCCTGGGGCTGTGGGTGGGGGCGGTACGGGGGTGGGGGAGGTGGGTGGTGGAGAAGGGGCAGAAAAATGTTGCCTGACTGCTGCGAGGCGGCTGGGCCCGGGCCTGTGCCCGCCCGCCTGTCCTGTCCTGCTCTGTCTAACTCCCTAATTACTGCTCCCCCTCCCCCAGTCCCTACTCCCACCCCAACCGCCACATCAAAGCCAGTGATGCCCCAGCTCCATTAACCCCTGCCTACCCACCACCCACCCATTCCACCCCTCCCACACCCCACCTCAGTTTGGCTCCCTCTGTGCTGTCCCGGACACTGCCCTTTCCACCTCCTCACACTTCTCTGCTCTCCACTCCTCTCGGGAGAGGCAGGGGCTTCTCCGTCCCTGATGGACTCCACCGTAGGAGAGGGCTTCGTATTGCTCAGGGCTTCGAGAGGCCAAGGAGTGGTCACATTAATCTCCTACTGGATCCCCTGAGGACAATCTGTGCCTCCTGTTCTCCCACATGGAGATGGGGCGCTCCCATATTGGGGTGGGCGTGGGGGAGCAGAAAGGCCCTGTACCCCTTTCCTGACTGCCTCCCCCCGTAGCACCCAGGGGGAGAGCCTCAGCAGGAGGTGGACTCCTGGCTTCACCCCTCAGCTACCTGCACTCTGTGTGGCCTTGGGCCACCTCCTATCCCTGGGCTGGGCTGGACTTCTCACTGTGAGTGAAAAGATGGGACCAAATGATCTCTAAGCCTTTTATTGGTCTAATTTCTGGAATAAAGGGAGAGCTCCGTGCTGGAGGAAACAGCCGAAGAGGCCAGGTGGAAACTGGAAGAACCTTGCTAGCAACCTTGCCCACCCTCAGCTGCCCCTTAGGCAGTCCACGGACACCCGAGGTCTCCTCCCATTCCACTCCAGGCAGGAAAGAGGGCTCAGGCTAGAGGGCGCTCTCCCTGGGCCCCAGGGACAGGCTTCTCTGCTCTCCAAGTGCCTCCTGC
>CM052541.1:12649194-12669607 GCA_028533065.1 Trachops cirrhosus
CCCCCCCCCCCCCCCCCCCCCCGCCCAGGAAGTGTCACAGTGCCAGGACTCTGGTGGGTTCAGGGCATGCTCTGGCCCAGACTGAGCCAGCCTCCTTTTGCCCCTGCCCTTTTCTGCTCACAGCCCCATTGTCTTCCTCTAGGGGAAGCTGCCAAGGCGGGAGGCCTGGAGGGTGGGGCTGGATGACCACCCCACCCCCACCCCACCCTGAGCTTGGCGGGGACCAGCAACAGGACTGCTCACAAAGGATGAGGGGCCCCAGATAAAGATGGGGTGGGAAAGTGTGGCCAGGCTTAGCATGGGTGGGGATCACAGCTGGAAAACCTGGGTTTCAGGAAGACCTGGGCCTGGTCTTTTCCCTGCCTGCCTGTGGGGCCAGGGATGAGGCTGTCCTGGCCTGTGGTTCCTGTTTCTATAAGGAAAGGGGGGGGGGGGTGAAAAGCAAGAGGAGATGCGGGAAGGGTGTGAGATTGGGTGGTGTTTTTCCCAGTGGAACTGGGGGAGGGTTAGTTTCTTTCTTAGAAAATTTAAAACAGAAAGAGGAAAGAGGAAGAGAGAAAATCGGAGATTGATTTGGCTATTCTGTGAAACTGAACTATTTTCTACATCCACTAATTGAATATAAAAAGATGAGTCAGACATTAAGAAGAACTTTCTGGAGGGAGGCAGGGAGCAGGCAGAAGGGAGCTGGGGACTAAGAAAGCTGTAGCCCCTCTCTCCCTCTCTGCCTCATTCTCAAACTGGGATCTGTCAGGGCCAGAGCACTGGCTGGACAAGATGGCCCCAAGACAGCCTGGCCAATGGCCTGGAGTCAGGGATTCAGCAATTCACAAAGAGAGCATTACTTTGTGAATCGCTGTGAGAGAGATGGGAAGGGAGGCTGGAGGCAGAATTTAGAAGGCATAAATTGCATTAGAGGGAGAAGGGGAGAGGGAAAGAAGTGAGAGGGAATGCTCTGGAACCTGGAGTCTAGGTCCCTGAGCCTATTTCAGGGCCCAGGCCACTCCCCTCCAGGACCCTCCTTTTCTAACCAGAACAGTCCTGTCATTCAGAGTCCCTGGGGGACTTCTCTGCTCCCAGCCTGGCTGCTGCCAGCATGTCAGAGTGGACTGCAGGGCACTACTGCAGGTCCAGCTGCTTTCTGGTTCACCACAGGGCCCTGATCTAGCCAGCATTGTCTAAGAAGTAGGGATAAGAGAGCCAGCAAGCAGGTCCCAGACATCAGGGAACAGCCTGGAAGTTCCTGGCCTGAAAACACTCTAGCCAAAGTGAAGCTGGGCCAGGGTGGGATGGGGATGAGGGGAGGATAAAGAGAGGTAGAAGCCTCAGGCCACCCAGGGGTGCTGGGTCTGGTCCACCAGTTGGATCCTGATCTTGGAGGGCAATGATGGGGTGTGGTGGGGACAGGAGTACAAGCAAGCAGGGTCAAAGATCCTGAGAAAGGGAATCTGGGCTCAGACCAGGCGAATGAAGTACCAGAAACAGACAGGACAGTGGGGGGGCCGAGGCAGTCAGGAGAGGCAGGTTCTCTCTGAGAAGCATCTGAGTGAGGCAGTCTCTGGACACCTTATCACCCCAGCCCCTCACTCTTCACCCTGCTCACCCTGCAGCTGTGGCCATGAAGGCTTCTGTGTTCTCCCACACCTGCCCTCCTCACCTCCTCCCCCACTCCTTGCTTCCCAGCTTCAGGGTCAGTCTCCAAGGGACCAGGTCTCCCTCCCTCTGGTTTGGCTCTCACCCAGCAGCCCCTTCTGAACAAAGGAACCCCCACAGATACAAATCCCAGAAAGGTGAATCAACCAATTCAGCAACACTCCATGAAACTGTCCCCAGCACCTTTAGCCTCCAGGGCCCCAAAGGCCAAGGCTCTGCCTTCCAGAACCAGGGAAGAGAGCCACCAGAGGACATGGTTGTCCAAATGCAGTGACTGGCATAGTTGCCCAATGCATGGTGCATTGGGAGCACGGAGAAGGCAAGGGAGGGAAGACAGAGGGGCAGTTTCATGGAGGAAGTGTCATTTTAACTGAAAGCACAAGAACAAGTTGGACAAATGGAGAGGGAAGGCAGGGAAGGCAACACTATCAGTGAGGAAGCCCTGTTTCCATACCTTGAGAAAGGGCAAAGTCAGGAAAGGTGTTTGGGAAGCAAGATGTTTACAAAGTTTTGCCTGGGATCCTGGATTTTATTTGTTTGTTTGTTTGTTTGTTTATTGAGAGAGGGGAAGGGAGGGAGAAAGAGAGAGAGAGAAGCATGGATGTGTGAGAGATACATCAACCAGTTCACTCTTGCATGCCCCTAACCAGAGACCTGGCCCGCAACCCAAACATGTGCCTTGACTGGGAATCAAACCCAGGACCCTTTGGTTCACAGGCCAGTGCTCAATCCACTGAGCCACACGGGCCAGGGTGAGATCCTGGATTTAAATTGAAATGAATTCCCCTTCATACCCAAGAGGTCTCTGGACAGAACCTGGGGTGCGAAGGAGGGAACTTACACTTAAGGAGTATCTACCAATGTCAGATCATTTTGTAAGTCATCCACCTAATGCCACCACCAAGCCTGCTAGATAGGGAAATTGCTTCCCTATTTTAGAGTTGGGACGTTGACGGAGGTGACTTGCCCAAGGTTACAAACTTAACTGGACAAGGTTAGATCTAGGTCTATATCAAAGCTGCTACTGCATTATGCTAAACCAGGATCAAAGGATGCATATTGCCTAGCAGGACCCGGGTCGTCCTAGATTTGCCCCCTCACTGATACCTCTGAGGGACGCTCTCATGCAACACGGATGAGGGATCTCGGCCAGTAGCTCCCTGTGTGAACACCCTCCTCTCTATCTCCCTAGAATAGCAATTGTCAACCTGTGTGCCACAAGAAACTTTAAACCATGCAATACCTGGCTATTTAGTCAGGCGCACTGACCTCTCTTCCCTTAGATTGTCAAAACAGTGACAGCAGCCAACACCATAGCCGCCCAGTGTGAATGAATCAAAATTTTGCCTATTTTTGTCAGATTGGCAAAAATATATATTTTGGTGTGCCACGGAATTTTAGTAATTAGTGTGCCATGAGATGAAAAAGGCTGAAAAATGCCCTAGAAGGGACTGATCTGCCCGCTCCACCCCTCCTTCCAAATCTCCCGAGGTGTGTGTGTGTGTGTGGGGTCGGGGGGGAGTGGAGTGTAGAAAATCCAGCCAATGACATGGTTATATGTAAATGAGCAAGACCATGCCTTCTTAGGATTGGCTGATGCGGCAGCGATATTGTCCAAGTCCCACCTCTTTAAACACCAAAGCTATTCCGGGACGGTCTCCGCAGCTCTGACGACTGGAAAGGAAAAACAGTCCGCGGGGTCCAGAGGTCTGAGCGGTCCCGACTGGGCATCCAACTTCCCAACCCCTACCCAAGTCCGCAAGGCTCAGAGTTCCTACAACCTTGGCTGCCTAGGGTGTCTGTATAGCTACGGCCAGTTCCGGAAAGATGTCCTCATCCCTTCGCGGGCCAAGCCTCAGTCCCTTTCACCAGACCCTCCCCGGTTCCCAGTACATTCTGAACTGCAAATTTACTTTATCCTTGACCCCGCATCTGCAAGGTCCAGGCGCCTGAGTCCCTTTCCTCCTCCTCTTTGTCCGGGGAGGAGGAAATAGAGAAAGCCAAGGTCCTGACTCAGTTTCCCCTTTCCTGCCACTACTGACCACACTGAAGGAGCCCAGAGAGAAGTGGATGGATTGGTGAGCAAAATGGGGCCGGGAAGAGGCAGCCGTTTGACCCTACCTGCCTATGGCTTCCTACTTTGTTCCTCTCTTTTCCCCAAATCCAGACCACTTCCCTTAAATCCAGAGCCCTCCTCGTCACTCTTTTCTTCAGATCACTGACTACAGATCTGCCCTCTGGCTCCCTGGTAGCTCTTTCCTATCCACCCACCAATTCCTTGGTGCCCTGGATTGAGCGCATAACCTGGGAGGGAGGGAGGGTGTAGGACACGGGAGGAGGAAATACAATAGAATGTGCGGGGGTAGGTTAGCGCCGCCTAAGTGGCAGTTCACAAGTGTCCCGGGTGGAGGCCGGCAGGAGAGCGGTACGCACCTCCCCCGCACCGCCCCAGCGCGCAGGTAGAGCCGGGAGGCAGCGGGACTGCGGTTCCGAGCAATCCGGCAGGAGGTCCCCACCCTCGAGCGTCAGGAGCCGCACCGGGACAGCCCGATGCAGGACTCACCACCACAGTCCGCCGACGTGCGCGGGACACAGGAGCAGCAGCAGCAGCAGCCCGAGGCGGGAGGACACGGGCGGCAGCATCGTAACCGCTCTAAGGCCCGCGGGTGCGGGCAAGGGGTGAGGCTGCGGGGCCAGCCAGTGCGCGCGCAGGGGCCCGGGCTTCAGGGCGAGTGCGGCTCCGGCGGCGGCGGCCGGGAGGCAATGGCTCCGGTGGTGGCAAGAGGGCCCATCCCGGGCTGGAAGGGCGCGGCGGAGGCGGAGAGCGGACGGGGCAGCCAGCGCCTGTGTCTCCGGCCGAGCTCGCTCGGGAGAAGAAATCAGAGCCGGGGGCGGAGGTGGGAGGGGAGCGGGGCCCGGGCGGGGGCGGGGGGCAGGGAGGCTGTTGGGGTGGCAGTTGCGACAGTCAGGCGGCGGGACTCTCGGGAGGTAGCCTTGCGCCCCGGGGCGGCAGGCGCGGAGCGCCGCGGAGGGCGGGAGCGAGGGTCCGGGGCGGGGCCCGAGAGCGCTCGTGGCGGCCGGTCCCGCCTGCCTCGCCCCCTCACCTCGCCTCTCGCGGAATGAGAGCCCCTCGCAGCCGTGCGGAGTCGGGGGCAAGGAGGGTGGGGAAGTAGGGTGGAGCAGGGTGCAGGGGGGAAAGAAGAGGAGCTGAGGAATGGGGGACGGGCTGGAAGGGAGACGTTTGACAGGTTTGTTGACTGTAAAGAGAGAAAACTTCCCAAGAATGAGGGAGTTGGGAGGGGGGGTGCGGGGAGGGCGGTGCGGAGGGCGATGCTGGAATGGGGGCCAGGAGAGGAAGTGCGCCTGGGGCTCTGGGTGCTCCGGGGTGGGGTGTCTGTCGAACTCGAGGATCGGACAGGCGGACTCCGGAGGGGGTCACCTCTAACCAGACCCCGCCTCCGCGTCTCACGCCCCTCTCTCAGCCTCTCCTTGAGAAAGGGAGGAAGCCCTAGGCCTCCATTCTTGCTCCCCAGGCACCCCGCCTCTTCGAGCCTGCGTTCAGGGGAGGGGGTGCGGAGGGGAGATTAGAGAGGCTAGAGGAATCTCCTGATGGCCTGCGCTCAAGTGTTCGCGCGCGTAAGCGAGCGATAGAGCGGAGGCTGCACGCTTGCAAGACACTGAGGGATCAGAACTCGCTGCAGCCGGGCCTCACGCATCCGCGTGTTCATGCCTCCCGTTGCTTCCCCAGTTTGGCGGGGCCAGAAGGGGTGGGAGAGCCAGCTGCAGGTGAGATGGCATTTATTCGATTCTCTAATGCCACAAAAATGTCTTTGATGCCCCTGGCCCCCTCCCCACGTGGGGAGATCAAAGGCTCCGTGGGAAGGAGGGACAGCTCCATTCATCACGGCCTCGGGGCTGGCAACGGCTGCAGTCCCCGCTCCTCCCCTCCGGCCCCACATGCCCCAGGGGTGCTGAGGGACAGGTGGTGCGGGACATTCCTCAGCAAGGGCCAGTGGCTGAACGAACTACCGTCATCTATCTGGAGCGGCCATCAACCTTTAGGAATGTACTGGAGCAGGGAGGACAGATCCAGGACCTCAAACCTGAGGTGCAGGCACCTCAAGCTCCCAGAGGAAAGCTCTTGGCGGTTTGAGTGTGTGTGTGTGTGTGTGTGTGTGTGTGTGTGTGTGTGTGTATGGGGGGTGGGGTTTGGCCCGAATTTGGGGAGTGAAGCCACTTCCAAGAAAAACACCCCTGGTGAGCAGAGAGATTCTGAATACCCCAGAGTGTGGAAACCAGTGGATGGAGATGAGATGGGGATTAAGGGGCTATGACAAAAGACGAGAGGTGTCTACCCCACAGGAGGAGGCAGAGCTGGGCCAGGAAGGGAAGGGTGAGAAACGGAGAAGAGAAATGGAGAAATGTTAGCCTAGGCACACAGGAAAGCCTCCGGGCTTGCCGGGAGCCCCGCCCCAGGGCCCTGGTGTCTGAGCTGTGGGTCTAATTCCTGGGTACAGAGAGTTCTGCTGAGGGGCAGGAACACTCTAGAGAAGGGGAGGAGACCCTGGGGGAGGGGCTGGTGGCTGAGGGAGTTAGTGAGGAGGGCATGGCCCAAGTGCTGCCTTCATAGCATCCAAATGCCATGCGCAGTCCCTGCACCTATTAATTTCATACAGTTGCTGTTTCTGCAAGGCAAGCCCGACTCCGGACACTGCTCATTCAAAGATGTGTCCAGGTTAGGCACACACTCGGGCCAGATGGTGCCAAACAGACTGTTGGGGGCTCTGTAGGGGTCCCAGGAGGCTGCAGGTGGCCAATGACCAGCCCCCCCACCCCAGCCACCGCCTGGGTTCTGAACCCCCTGCCCCCACCCTGCTACTGTTATTGCAGATTATGAAATGCTCTCCTTATCCTGCATTCTTCTCAGAGGCAAGAATTTTAATGTATTTGTCTTTGTCATCAGGGGACCAGGGCTCTGGGACCGCCCTGCCCCTGCCTGAGGAGGGAGCGCCCCAAATCTGGTCCCAGCTGCCTCCAGACCCCAGTCTCTCTCTATTACCACCCCCTCATGCCCTAGCCCTGCCCCTCGCCTCCCCCTTCTGAGACATAGTCTCTCTGTGGGGTGGATAAAAATGATGTTATTGAAACAACAGAATTGGGAGCAGTGGCAGGGAGCAGGGATCAGCTCAGGAAACTGGGGCGTTTGCCAAGAAGACTTCTCCCCCGCAGGCGGCCTTTCTGCCCCCACCCCCCACCTTTCCTACAAACACACACAGATCGCCCCACCCTCCTGCAGTGCTCTCTCTGGTCAGATCTTGCAGAGTATTTGTCCATCCCTGGACTCCCCAATTCCTTGTCCTGTCTGCCTGCCCCAGAGTCCCATTCCAGAATCAATTGGCTCAGCGGTGCCTGCCGAAGCGCTGGGGCAGGGGAGGTGTGGGCTGTAGGCTGCGATGCACACGCCTCCTCAAGCCACAGTGCCCAGGGCCTGGGCTCCAAGGGAAACCTTGCCTCTGCTCACTGCCTGTTGCCTTCTCTGCACCCTCACCTAGGAATTGGCTGGCATCTGGACAGAGCCAGAGCACTGATTTCTGCCCTTATGCCCCCCCAAACCTTCAAATAGATGAATTCAGAAGTTACTGAGACTTCAGTCCACCAGCATCGCCTTAGAAGACTTTCCACAGAGAAGGACTGGGGGACCAGAAGATCGAGATGGAAGCACAGAAAGACAGATCAAGATGCACAGAGAGAGAAAGAGAGAGAGAGCTGGGTACAGGTTTGCAGATAACTCCACAGAAACCACAGCACAGCCTCACCTCCCCCAGACAATGCTGGAGAACTGACTCCTATGGATGGACACGCAGATAGGCTGGCTCAAGATGAGACTTATGCCTGCCTCCCTGGAGATCAAGTGTGTGTGTGTGCATGCCTCTGCACAGACATGCATGTGGAGGGACAGTCACAAGAGACTGGAACGGGAACACAGCAGCCCAGTCACTAGCAGTGTGAATGGGGTGGTGCCACTCTCTCTGTCCTCTGGGCACTGGGCCTCCATTCTTCTCCCCACTGCTCTGCCTTAAGTCCCAAGAGCCTGTTAACTCCACTTCTAGGCCTGGTGCAAAAGAGAGACGGAAGAGAGAGACATGGGTGTCTGGTTGTGGGGCTGGAGAGGAAGGAGGGGCAGAGCTGGGGACTGCGGAGGGGGGAGAGGCACCTGCAGAAAGATAACATCAGAATCGCTGCAGGCGCAAGCAGAGCCCTCTGTCTCTGTCGGATCCTCTCTCTCTCTTTCAGCGTCTTTTCACGTCTCCGATCTCTCTGCCATCTCCATAATTCGGGCTCTATTTGTGTCTGACTCTAAATCACTTTCTCTGTTTCTTTGTTTCTCAGAATGACTGAAGCTGCAGGAGCCCAGGAATTTGGGCCTGTGACCCTTCCCCTCCCAATAACCTCTCTCTCTCTTCCTCCCTCCCCACTGCCCTCCCTTCCTCCTTTCCCAGGAATGGGATCTAACTCTCATTCCTTTAGGGTAGTGACAGGATTTGAGAATTCCTAAGGGCCCTGGGTCTCTGGGTCCCAGGAGGACAGAGGAAAGGCCAACTCTCTAGGGAGATGGAGGGAAAGAAAAAGAAAGAAAAAAGAGAGCCACTTTCCTCCCCCTTCTGTGCCCAGATCCCTCCGGTCCAGCTTTCCCCAGCCCACCTGAAGCCCTGAGAACACACCTCCCCAGCTGAGAGGGTGGTGACTCAAATGTCCATGCTTTAGCCAGGCTGGTCCCTGCCTTGCAGGCCACGTTTCCTCTGAGACTCCCTCTGGGTCTTTGTGCAAGGTAACCCCCACCCCATGCCCGGGTTCCCCAAGGAGCCCACCTGCCTCCTATGTTCCACTTAACCTTATCCACGTCTCCATCCTTCCTATCACCCCATCAGTCAAAGGGAGAAAGAATGAGGTGGTGTGGGGAGCAGAGGCTGGGGGGGAGGGGCTGCTGGCCCACCAGGACAGGGCTGGGAAAAGTCAAAGGACATTTGTTTCCACTGAGCTCAGCTCCAGTGGCCCCGAATGGGAGTGGTAGGACCTGGGAGCTTCTCCAGCCATGTCAGTCTGGGCCCAGCTCCTGCCTTATGGATAGTGGGGTGGGCAGAAGGATACTGGGTGTTCTGGGGGAGCCCCTACCCTTGTCTCCCGTGGCTCCATTCTTTTCCAGGTGTCACCAGCTCTCCCCCCTCTGTCAGCACTCTTGCCCCAAGGAAATCTGGGCTCCTCTATCCAGGCCTCCAGACTCCCTCCTAATCGTGTTGGTGCCTGCTGGCTATCCCTCCCTGGCAGCGGTCAGCACATTTTTCATCTAACACCTACTATGTGCCAAGCACCCAGCTAGATAGTAGAGAGACGATGGTGAGCAAGAGCAGGCATAACCCCTACCCTCAGGGAGCTGATGGTCCTTAATCATATCATCTCACAAACCAATGGAAAGCCATGACCTTGACCTGTGTGCTGTGGAGGACAAAGGAGGGGGCTGTGGGAGGGACTGGCCGAGTCAGGGATGGTGGAGAAGGCTTGGCTGAGAAGGGAACACTACAAGTGAGATACGAAAATTAGTTAAGGTTCACTGGGAGACACGAGGTGGGGGGACATTTCAGGCAGAGGGAACTGCCTTTGTAAGAGCCCTGTGGGGATATGGAGAAGGCGTGTGGGCACTGAATCAAGGGTGGTGCGGGGTGGAAAAGAGTGGCAAGCAGCCTGGTGGGAGATGAAGCTGAAGGCATTTGGATGATCAGACCAAGGAAAGCCTCACAGGCACAGAAGGAAGTTTTTCCTTATTTTGAAAGCAATGGGAACTCTACGAGATAAATATATTGCAAGAGGACAGAAAAAGAGATGGAGGGGGAATTCTAATTTAAAGGGGAACTAACAGACACATAAAATAAAAAAACAAAGGTGAACTACAGTTGTTAGAGATGCATGTGCAGATGACAAAAATAAGTTGATGCTTCCCATAAAAGTCAGGCTAGTGCTTGCTGTGGGGGAGGGGGAGGGGCAATTCTATTTTGAGGGGTATGGCTGGCAAGGGTCCGACTCCTTTCGTGGCAGTTTGTTCAAGGCTCTTCCAGCTCATATCTGATCTGTGCTCTTTTCTGTATTGTCTGAATCAAAGGGTCAAAAAAGAAAAGCAATAGGGAGCCACTGTGGAGGTTTCACTGGGACAGTGAGTGACACCAGCCAGTTCTACACTTTGAAAAGACGGTTCTGGCCACAGCGTGAAGAGTGGAGTGGAGAGGAGCCAGAGCGGAAGCAGGAGGACCAATCGGGAGGCTCAGTGGTGGCCCAGGTGAACCGCCCTCGCAGCTTTGGCTGGGTCAATGGCAGAGGAGAAATAAGGAGATGGAAAGAAGCAGGCAGTTCCAGCTGGTATTGGGAAAGTAGGGTCCAGTGGACTTGGGAGAGGTTGGAAGTGGGGGCCAGGAAGTGGTGGCCAGGATGCATCTGAGGCTTTTAACTGGCCTAACAGGATGAATGGTGGTGTGTCTGCTCAGCTGAGGAGCACAGAAGAGGACGGGCATCAGGCGAGGTCGGTGGGGGAGTTTGGGACATGAATTAAAGGTGCTTCTGAAACATTAACAAGAGCTGTCAAGGAGGCAGTTGAATATATGGGTCTGGAGCTCAGAGTGGAGGCCTGGGCGAGTCGCAGGGTAAGGTGTAATTAAGCTGAGAGCACACTGAGATCGCCCAGGGCAGAGTGAAGAGTGAGCGGGGCTCTGACGAAGGGTGCTGTTTCGTGGCTGCGGGACAGGAAGAGGCTGCAAAGGGGACTAGGGAGGGCTCCAGAGGCGGGAGGGAAAAAAGAGCATTGTGGTCTCACAGGAGCCACGGAAAGACAGTGCGTGGAGCAGTGGGCCGTGGACAGCCCCGTCGACCACTCTCGAGTCAGGTAAGGAGGAAAATGTGTCTGTAGAACACAGGAGGGAAACCACTGACTCCCTTACAGCCCAGGCTGATTTTGCCAAAGCACAAATACGACCCCACCATTTTCTTGCTGTAATACTTCCATCAGCATGCCTTCCCTTACCAAATCAAGTTCACGTTTCTTAGCTTGGCATGCAGGTCCCACCACAGTTTGTCTCTTTGTCATCCCGGCCTCATCTTCCTTTTTGTTTCCACCTGAGCTCCTGGTTCACTGTGGCTCTTGGTCAGACCCCCAAGCCCTGCCCACGCTACCCCCCACTCTGTTCCCCAGCAGGCCCAGCTCAGCCCCCACATCCTCCAAGATCCCACATACCTAGAATTGGAGGCAATCTCTCCCATTCCCAAGAATTCATGGCACCTTGAACCTGTTTAAAGGAAGTACAGCCTTTAGAGTTGATTTTGGTTGTGTTTTTCTCCATGTGCTTGTGAGTTTTTTGGAGGGTGTGAACTGTGTCGGGTCTGCAGTGGACACTTCACAAACTTGGGTTCCGTTGACCTTTGAGACAGTGGAAGACACGCTGCCGGCAAGGCAAGACACGCTCAGTAGGTGTGGTGTAACATCCTTACCAAAACCAAGCTTTCTGAACTTTGGTTGGAAACTGGGGCTCCAGGGGAGACCAGGAGATTTCTTAACATCCCCTCTCTGATGCATACACACAGCCCACCCCAACCGTGGAGGCGGCTTCTCGGGGAGCCTAAGCACAGAGTCACAGCGCCATCTCCTGCCAAGATAGGGCACTGTTCCTCAAGAGAGGTACAAATAGAGAGAGATACAAATCAAAAATGAGAACCAGCTTTCAGAGGCTTCGGCTTGGAGGAGGGGTGGGTGCAACTTTCTCCAGGCGCCTGGAATCCTGGTTCATCCACACCAGATGCCTCCATGATGCCGCTGGAGTTCAACCCCAACCAGATCAGGGTCAAACATCTGAGGTGCTGCCCTAGCCCCCAAGATCGGCCCCCTGGGCCTGCCTCCAAAAAAGTTTGGTGATAACATGACCAAAGTGACCAGTGCATGGAACAGTCTGAGGACCACAGTGAAGCTGACCATTGGAAATAGGCGCAGATTGAGGCAGTGCCTTCTGCCTCCGCCCTGATCATCGAAGCCCTCAAAGAACTGCCAAGAGACAGGAAGAAGCAAAAACATGAATGAATGAATGATGAATGAATGAATGAAATAAAAGCACACAGTGGAAATGTCACTTTCAATGAGATTGTCAACATTGTCCAACAGAAGTAGCACCGATCTTTAGCTAGAGAACTCTCTGGAACCATTAAAGAGGTCCTGGGGAAGGCCCAGTCTGTGGGCTGCAGTGTTGGTGGCCGCCACCCTCATGGCGTCATAGATGACATCAGCAGTGGGGCAGGGGAATGTCCAGCTAGTTCACAAGGACAGAGGAACGTGTTTCAATGAAAGATCACTTGACAACCATGACAACAGAACCAGGAAGAGCACCAGCCCGCTCACAGCAAAACTGTGGCAGGGGTAAAACCCAACACTGGAGCGGCGGGAGGAGCCGCTGCGTGCACTGTGGCACCGTAAGTCCTACGGCGACTTCTGGAGGGCGTGCTGACACAGCGGATCAGATGCTTGCATCATTTGACTTCGGGGGTGGTACCCCGTGTAAGTTAGTGAAGAGAAACAAAATAACCTGCTCTGTGCATGCACGTGTGGTTACATTATATTTTCTACGTTGGTGAAGAGCTGGAATCTTATGTAAGGCCTAGCCCAAAGTAGGGTGTAGCTACCCCAGGTGTGACTGGAAACAGGGAACGATCTCTGTAAAATAATCCCAAGTGACAAAAAGGACACCCCAAATATTACTTTGATAATAAAGTCTACAAAATGGGAACAATGCATGCAGCAGTAGGGATCAGAAGAGGATTCCAAATCTTAGAAGTAAGGGAAAAATGCATAAAAATATATAAAGTTTAAAAAATCTTAGAAGAAGTAGTTGATGTTCTTCAATACTAAAGGAGAATTTTGGGTTTCTCCTTTAGGCGAGGGTTTGCTTATTTATTTACTCTTTGGTTGGGGCTTGTTTTTATTATCAAGGCTTCAGCTATTGAGTGAAAAGAAATCAAATAAGGAGAGAAGTGATGAGGAAAATGTCCAAAGTTCACAGGGCCGAGGAATATCCCTTAAGGGCACTCATGGTCAGATACCTTCCCTCGGGCTGTTCTCCAGAACGTTCCACCTCTAAGCAAAGGTCTTGTACACAACGTGTGCTCAGTAAATGTCTGTGGAGCCACTAAGATAAAATGATTGGCTGCCTGAAACATCGACCATTTCCTCGGGGCCACTCTTTCCGCAGAGCTCTGGAGGGAGTTTCACCCAGCAGAGTGTCCGAGGTTGGATTGAAATGGCCGGGGGTCCAGACCCCACCTCACTGGGTCCCCAGATACGTGGGCAGCTCCAAGGATGTTCAGAGTTCATCCTCTGAAGCTGATCCTGAAGGAGCCGACAGCCGGAGACGGTCGGCTGCCCCCACTGCCTGTGTGACAGTGACTGAAGTAATCAGAACAGACTAATCAGGCGGTAATTATAGAAGAGGCTGTACTAACAAACTCATGGAAGATTCGTGTATTAAAATTTCCTTGTACGTGTTGTATAGACGTCAGCAGTTGCAGCTCCTGCTTAACTGAGGAGTGACCGTGACCACAGGAAACTGGGCCGATGTCAGCGGCTCACATCAGAAACAGCAGAAGCGCTGCCCGCACATCCTGTTCCCACGAATCAGACGTGAAACTGCGGATGGAGCGATGACACTACAGGATGACACACGCAGGAGACAGCACTGAAACCGCCCAGGAGCAGAGCTGAGGTTGCATGTCGCCGGAAGTTCCTCAGTTCCCTCTTCCCCACGGTCACCCTACATAAGCTCTCCAGGACGCCTGAGATGCAAAGATGTGCTTAGAGACCACAGTTCCTCATCTTCCAGGCGGCCTGCACCTGGATAAAACCACTTTCCTTCACATCAGCTCCTGCCTCTGAGTATTGGCTTTCGAAGCCGCGGGCAGCTGAACACAGTCGGTAGCCCCTATGACTGGGCAGCAAGTGCTTCCCTGAAGGGGAACTTGTGCGGTGCATCTCCCTGTTTACGATGGAACATGTGGCAAATGAGGAAACTGAGGCCATGGTCAGAGTCATCAGTGGGAGCGCTAGGAGCCCAGCTTGCACTTTTGCCTGCACCCATATCCTCGCTCTCCTCTGCCATCCCGCAGTGGCCCAGCTCTACCCCGGAGAAGGCCCCAGGCAGAGCCACCCCGTCAAGAAGGCTCCCATGGAGAAGATGTCGTAGGATGGCACGTAAGTGACCAGAAGAGGCCACAGGTACCCAACAGGCATGTCAGTAACGTTCCCCAGGGCATCAGCAAGGCAGGCCCTGGAGTGCCCCTCTGATCCACGCCCCTCCTGTCTCTGTCCCTACTGGTACCCCCCAGACTTGTGCCCACCTGTTCTCTGGTCTCCCTCTATTCCCATGTGCCCGGGCGCCACACCTTGTTCATGCCTCTGCGGCAACAGGACCCACCCCACTTAGCTGCCCACCGTCTGCATCCCTCCGGCTCAACAAATCCCTGCACGGCACGCTGTCTCCTAACTGTACCTTTGTATCGTTTTACTTTTAATGTCAAGTGACAAGCGAGATCACATCAGTTGGCTCTGGAAATAGAGTGGGCTTAAATCCAGCTCAACCATTTACCAACTGTGGCACCTTGAGTAAGCGATCGTCTGCCCGTGCCTCAGTTTCCCATCCCCTAGAGCTCTGATGAGGGGTCAATGACACCACGAAGATGCGCAGCAAGATCAGTGCCTGAGAGATACCAGGTTCTTATTTTCTAGCGAGGCTTGCTTTTTAAAGTGAAGAACTCCGGGTTCATCGAGTTTTCTTGCACTAAATGAGGTCAACAGAACTCCAAGACAATTCCTAGGGACCCAGATGCATCCGTATATTATCACCCAGGAGAAGGTGATGCATTCCCTTGAACCGTTAAGGTGAAAATAGTTTTTAAAGATTTTATGTATTTATTTATTTATTTACTTATTTATTTTGAGAGAGGGGAAGGGAGAAAGAGAGGGAGAGAAACATCGATGTGAGAGGGAAACATCCATCAGTTGCCTCTCAAATGAGTCCTGACCAGGGACCAAACCCACAGCCCATGCTTGTGCCCTGACTGGGGAGGTGCCGGGGTGGGGGAGTGGAGTCAAACCGGTGACTTTCCACTTTGCAGGAACTTTTGCTTCGAAGGATGATGCCCAACCAACTGAGTCACACTGTGAGGGCTGGACCTTTAAGTTTACGATGATACAATCTAAAGAAAAGAATTAGGTAAGTTATGGACTGGGTGGCACATGGATACGGCAAAACCCATGAAGGGGCCTACAAAAGATGGTATCGGGGAAGCAGGGCCTGTGCTGAGGCCACTGTTACACGCACGCATGCTCTAAAGGAGCAGAGAGGAGTCCCAGAGGAGGTGACAGGGCCACTGCCCAGAGCACGGCAGCGTTCAGCTGCCCGTCCATGGGTCACCTGCCCGGCAGGCAGTTCCAGAGAGTTCCTGGGGGTATGTGTAGAAGGCAGCTTCCCAAGCCTGAGAGTCCGGTCTGGCCTGTCCTATGTCTTCTTCATTCTCTCCAACAACGCTATGCGGGAAACAGTGGTGGGGAGAAGGGTCAGAAGGCCTATATTGGGGTTTGAGAAGCTGATTCGCTTTGATGCTTAGGCAAGTCACTTCCCCACTTACTGCCTCAGTTTTCCCATATGATCCCATCTGACAGTGGGGGTGGGAATGGATGAACTCAAAGGTGAGCGCATGTCTGGGATCCTGTGGCAATTGTGGTGAATCTTCGAGGCCAGCAGAGGGCAGCAGACCCTAAGGAGCAAATTCAAAGCAACCTTCAGACCACCAGAAAGAGCCCAGCGAGACAGGAAAACTGACAGCTTCAAACGAAGATGGGGTAATCCTAGGGCTGCTCTGCGTAGGGACAGGGCTAGCTGTGTCCCAGCTGACTTGGGGCAAGGCACTTTATCTCTGAGTTAAAGCAATTAGAGACCAACTGGCTGGTATTCAAAAGGCAACATTTCATTGCAGCGCCACCTGCCCTGGGGCCCTCACAATTGGGTGGGGGTTGAAGATTAGATTCATTCATATTCTCTCTCTCCCCTTACAAAAAATATTTTAAAATACTTGGGGAAAAGAAATGTGGCTATATGGAAAGCTATCGTGTTCTACAGAAGACTCAAATGTCTCATTTTTACCTCATCTAAGTTCAGAACGAATTTGTCTTTCGAGGATGTTTAAACAAGCCCTGACTGGCGTGGCTGGTCGGGCATCATCCCACAAAGCAAAAGACCCGAGGTCCCTGTCAGGGCACATGCCTGGGTTGCACATAAACAAGGCAGTTCACTACCACATTACTGGTAATAATAATAATAAACCTAGAAGCAACCTAAATGTCCAACAAAAGGGGACAATTCTCTACATTATAGCAAATATCATAAAATATAAACTCTCTACATAGACTGATGGGGTCAAGACATACTGTTCATAAAAAAAAAAAAAAAACACAAACAGTGCACCAGGATAAATCCTGTAAGAGGTAAATTTCTGGAAGGAAACACAGAAGCTGTTAATGGGGGCGGGGACAATGGGCAAGGGAGATGTGCTTTTCAAAGTTACTCATCTGTGTACTGCTTTGGAATTTTGTAACCATATGTATGTATTATATTTTTAAATGTCAACAGGGATGATCTGGTAGGAAGATTATATATCACTTTTTGTTGTTGTTATATTTTACCTTAAAGATGTGAAGGTTGTTATTTTGAATGGGTTGCACATTATAAGGTCCAAAAAACCAGGGCAACATAATAAAATACATGCAGAAATCTTACTCCCACCCTGCTCTCCTCTCCCCCACTCTTTCCTCCCCTCCCCCAGCCCATCTTCTGCCAATCTGTTACTGGCCCGAAGTCCAGTAAACCAGACAGGTTTATTGATTGGGAAAGCACCAGCTGAGAAGATGGGAGCCCTAGTGGTACCCCAAAACCATCTTAAGAAAGTACAGAGTTCAGGCTCCTTTTATGTGAAGAGATGGGGCATGGGAGGGGCAAGCCAAGAGGTGAGAGACCACTGCTAACCTCTGGGTGCCAGCAGGGGTCCGAGAACAGTTGTGCTAGTTGCCAGTGAGTCTGAGTCTGAGATTCCGGCAAGTCTTATCAAAGACGTGCAGGAATCTCGACAAGACATACTTCGCTTATCTCCTCAAGCTGCAAGCAGAATTCCTGTAACGTTTAGCATGCCTGTATGCGGGACTAAGCAGAAGCTATTAGCCTGAAGGCCATGGGGACAAAGCAGGCTGGAACACGATGCAGTCAGAGAGGCTGAGCATTTCCCTCTGTTACACACACCCTTCTGTTGTTCCCCGTACCCTGCCAGTGTTTCTCGTGCAGAACAGAGACATAAAAGGGCATGTTTAGTCCCCTTTTCTCACACAAAAGTCGGCATTCTATGTCCACTGCTTTGCATCTTGCTTTTTCCATTTAACGATGTGTTCTGGCTATGTTTCTGCATCACTAAAAAATATCTCTCCCATCTTCCCCTCCCCCTCTTTTCTAATGTAAGTGTTCAGTGCTCTAATCTTCCCCCTCGGCACTATTTCAGCCATTTGAGGGATGTGGAAATCAAGGCTCAGAGAAAGCAAATGATTTGCTGAAAGTCACAGCTCGTGTGGCAACGACTCCTAGCAGAGCAGAGCAGATCTGCTGAGGCCCAGGCTGTTCTCAAAGCTTCTGTGTGGCCAATGGGCAAGCTAGGGCTCCTTGGGACAGATGTCCACTTGAGTGTGCATGCTACCCAGGGGCTGGGACGGAGAAGCTTGGACTTGGCCTATGTTTCATACTTAAACATATGCAGCTTGCAGACCGGGCTTTTTCTGAAGATAGACTGAGGCGGGGATGGAGGGGGAGGGAGAGAGAGAGCGAGTGAGCTCCAGCACAGGCTAATGGGCTCTGAGGCAGAGTTACTGTGTGTGAAAAACTATCCGGCAGAAGAGGCTGTGCCGGCCAGCAGGGCCAGGCTGCGGGAGAGCGCTGTGAGTCCAGGTGGGAAGTGAGTCTGCTCCTGACCATAATCTGGCACTCACTGCACACCCTGAGACCTGGAAGGGGAAGGCTTGACACGGCGGAGGGAAGGGTATCCCAGAGAGGAGCAAAGCAGGCCTTTTCGCTAGTCTAAGGGGTATAATTCTGAGCTCCAGGATTGTGGTAGATAAGCTGCAACTGTGGCACATTTATTACGATCAGCAGGTGAGAAACGAATACACACAGCTCGCATGGCTTTCTTTTTGTCTTTTATTTTACGTTAAATCGGCATCGCAAGCTGCATAGAAGACAATATTATCAATGAATATATGAGGAGCCTGAAGCTCAGAGTTTTCCCTGCTCACATAACAAGAAGCGATCACCTCATTCTTCCACCTGGTTTCTTTCAAATCTGGGTGCACGTAACTGACCACAGGGAGGGGCCTGCACACCTCCCAGAGGTCCTGGGTTTGCACCTGGACACCGAATGGGATGAAGTTCAGGTGGTATCTTTTTTTTAGAGGGGCCAGAGTGCATTTCATTAGGCATGGGGATTTCTGGGGTTGGGTGTAACACAGCATAGAGGCTGTGTATGAGTGCTGGGTGGCTAGGGGGGAGGGCCGTCGCTGTGGCTGCTCTGCGAGGCCCACTCCACGCCTCCTCGCTTCAGAGTGGCCATGAAATTGGGAGAACTGACCTCAGTCAAGGATAAGCGCTGAGGGGTCTAATTCAAACATTTTTCTGGGTCATGGTTCCGGTAGGAGCATGTGGCCCACATTGGACTAATGAGATAGAAAGAGAAATTTGCTGAGGGCTTCTGAAATGTATTTCCTTCTCTTAGAAGAAAGTGTAGGAAAGATGGTCTCTGGATGTTGCTGAGCATCAGTCGATAAGGGGCCCAGAATGGCTACTGCCACCTCAGTGCTTGAGGTGTCACAGGAGGAAATCCGAGCTAAGAGAATCCAAGGAAAATATATCAAAACCACTAAATTAAATCAGCTGGAAGCCCAACCCGCCCCTGGATGCCCCATTAAGTGAACCAATAAATCTCCATCTGGCTTAAACCAATTTGAATTGAGTTCTCTATTACCCGTGCCTGCAATCATCCCGTCTAATACGGCCCACCCCCTGAGAAATTTAAGCTCAATTAATTCGGGATCTCCTCAACCCCTCTGGGGTTTGTCCAAGTCCCTGAGCACTGATATGAGGCTGAGGTTTGGGGAGCGAGAGTAGGTATTTGGTCCTGTTGTCTTTTCTGCTGGTTCTTGCTCATGATTCCTCAATTCCTAGATTCCTAGTACCTAGTTATTTTCACCTATGTGCTGGATATTATTGGAATAATTTATGTCTTTGGAAGAGATGACTTCCCCAGAGAACATTTATGTTTGCTTCAGCTGGTCACCTGTGGTCCTTAATGATTTAGGATCACCTTAAGCCAAGCTGAAGGTTTGATACTCTCTGAACCACTCAGATGAGGAATCAGTCTAAGAGCTAGTTTGCTAATGAATTGCACTTACTCTGAGGGTGTGGTCCTTTGAGATCCCAGCTTTTTATAGATGGGATTTTCTATGGTACTCCCAACTTATATAGGTCCTGGGCCTCATTTACTCCACATGCTTCTTATTAGAATTGGCAGATGCCCTAGAGCAAAGACACTTTTTTCTCCCTCTCTTCACTGTGTCTATTGCTCTTTCAGTCGGCCTAGCAAGTAATTACTATCGTGTCTTCTCACTGCTTTCAAGAAGATGCTCTTTATATTTTATTCAGCATTTTCGATTGTTTTTCGTGAAACACATTTTCTGAATAACCTAGCCTGCTAAAACTTCCCAATCTCTTGCTTAAGCCAAAGGTATTCCCTGTCCTCCCAGAAGGCCTCACTTTGGAAACTCAAAAGCCAGAGGATGCATTTTCCCCTTTGATGGATGAGTTCTTCCCTAAGGTAATACACAAGGAGATGCCAAGCCTGAGCGAGAACAGGGCTTTATGGTAGAAGGCAGAATCCCTCAGTCTGGTTAGAATTTCAAAATACCCTCCTACCACATATGTAAGTTGCTTAACCCAGTGCCCAGCACGCATTTAGGGCTCAGTAAACAGTTGCTACTGTCATGATTATTATTCCTGTACCCAAACCCACCTTCTTTAGGAAGCCCTCCTCCATCAACCTTGTCTCATTCCAATTCACCTTTCACTGTGTTTTCTCCAAGTACCTTTTTACCCCCATTGCCGCCCAATTGTTTTTTCAGATGTGTCTTTTTCCTCGGGACAGCGCAGTGAGTGAACACCACCCCTGGAAGCCTCTGAAGGTGTCTAGCTCTTGTTTCTTTACCTCCGGTGTCAGGACTCTTTCAGCTGCAGGTGACAGAAGAGTGGTTTCAAACTGTGTTAAACAAAAATAGATTCAGTTAATGTATTTGAAAAACCCGGGGTAGGTGTTCAGGTACAGTTTGATCTGGGGCTCAGCAAATGCCATGGGACCTGCTCTTCCTCATCATGTCGTGGTCTTTTGTCCTGTTTTATCTTCTTCTCTGGCAGCTCCATGCTGCTTGGCAGCAGGATCTCCACACATTTCACAGCTCCGCATCTGCCACGTCCAATTCCAACCATGTTGTCTGAGCAAAGTCCGGACATGGGGGATATGTCTTCAAAGAAGCATATCCTGGCCTAAAGGACGTGGCATTACTTGGGATCTGTGCTTGGTTTTGTTCTTTCTTCTTTTG
>CM052541.1:12670107-12700977 GCA_028533065.1 Trachops cirrhosus
ATATCCATGGAAACTTTCGTACTTTTCCTGGTTACCTTTGTATTAAGTTTTCTGCTTAACTGATCAGGCAATGCACCTGTAAATGTTAATCCTTGCCAAAAAGGAAAATATAAATTTCCACTTGTACTTGCAATAAACGAATCAGTGCTTCACCTGCCTCTGAGCTGTGTAGTTGCCTGATCTCCACGCGCCGACGCCTCATAGCACCTTCGGGACCCCCTGGACTCTGCTGCGGCCGGCCCGCGGCACGCATCCAGAGGGAGAGAGTTCTCATTAGCTCTAGCAGACGTCCCAGGATTCACCCCTGTTGAACTAATTAGGTCAATGCCCCCCTCACTGTGGCCAGGGGAATATGATGTGCTGTGTTACTGGCAAAGACCTGGTTCTTTTTGCCGATGCCAAGAAGAATTACAGACCAACAAATCTATTAGCGTGCAAGCAGGGTTTATTAGTGATATGTTCTCATGGAAGAGAATGGGCCTTGTTGAGGTGGGGGTGGGGAGCAACGAAAGGCAGAGGTTCAGGGCAAAGCAGGGTAAGGGCAGCCAAAGGCTGGGGTGGCAATCGCGCCGGGTCCTTTGTTCTGAGGACTTATATAGTTGGCAGGATGAGGGGTGAGGAGGTTACACATTGACTGACAGGTAAAGGTGGTGCCAGCTTTGTGCGGGGGATACCCAAAGGTGTTTATGGGCTTCTTCCTTTGGGCACTGTGGACATGAACACCCCGAGGTGTTAACGGGCTACTTCTCTTGCTTTTAACCTCCTGTATTAAGTCTTTGTTAGATTGCAATGGTGAGGGCCCTGCCTTTATGTCCCCTCTGGCTGCTCATTCTACCATAGCAATTGGATAAGCCTGAATCAGAAGCGTGTTTCCTAGAATCCATAGTTAAGCCCCTCGGAAAACCCTGTGCTCTGAGATTGGAGGAGCTGTGGTTCCCTGAAGGAAAACTCGGGGGGCTGCCAAGAGAGGGTGAAAGGGATACTGGATAGATAAAAGCGCCATCTGTCCACATCAATCTCCACAGCCCACAGAAAAGGTTTGGTAATGTAGGGCAGGCTAAATTACATTAATAAGATGCTGAGTCTGTCCAGGGCCTCGGAACCCTGGCTTCGACGCTGCCTGGTGTCAGCCACACACACACAGGGTGGGACGCGGAGTGCCTGGTGACTGATGTGGCAGCTGCCCCCACAGCCTCCCGACCCCTCTGGCACAGGGAACCCCATTTATGACGTGCCAGTCATGGGTCTCACCCAGGTTATTCCTGGGCCCCCTCATGCTGCTTTTCCTTCTCTAATATAAAAATAGCACCTCAAGAGGACCCCGACCCCATGTCCTGGACAAGTAAGCTACCCAGGGACAGCAACCAAACTCCCTGGGGTCAGGGTGCGGTGTCCTTATCGCACCCTGTTTGGAGAGCAAGCCAAGAAGTAGGATGTCAAGAAATAAGATCCCATGACCAGAGACTAAAGCCGAACACCCAAGGAGTATTTGTTTCCCAACCAAAGCCAGTGCCTTCTGCTGATTTGCCCTGCCAACGAGCATGGGAGGGCCGGAGGGCTGGGGGGCTGGGGCAGCAGGTGCAGGAGCTCTGAGAGGTAACGGGTAGGGCCAGGCAGACGGCTCCGTTTTCACGACTTGAAAATCGCTGTGAGTTTAGTGTTGAGCAGTGCTGGCGTCTGTCCCCAGCTGGAGACACCCTCCTCCCTCCCACCCGTGGTGCCGCCACGAGATGACTAGTGAAGGGCCCCTGCTTGTGCCCACCGGCGGAGCCTCATAGCTGGAGGTCCTAGCGGACTGGAAGCAGATGGCAAAGCAATAATTTCAGTAACCACTTACAGAGCATCTATTGCATGCCAGGCCTGTGCTTTATTTACATGAAGCTTGGTGGTTGAAAGTGTGACGCTGGAGTATAGAAACGCTCGCTTTGGCTGGGCCCCAACTCGTGCGCTTTGGGATTTCGATCAAGTTACCGAATCTCTTGGGGACCCGATTTCTTCCATCTGTAACATAATAATAATAAAAAGTATCTACCACAAAGAATTGTGAGGGATTACACGGGATACTGTGCACAATGTGTTTTGCAGTGTCTGGTAGATACTGAGTACTGCATAAATGTGAAGCATCATTACATACACTTGTGATTTCTAACCCTCCCCCAAATCCTGCAATGCAAATCCATTAGTTAGAGAGAGGTTTGGCTGCTGCAGCAAAGGTTCTATTTGTCTGTGCCTTAAGCAAAATAGAAGTTTATGTCCCCTTATAACAGTGCAGAGGTTCAACCTACAGCTTCCACCATTAGGTTCCCATGGCTGATTCAGCTCCCACCAGCATACCTTAATCCCAGTCAGTAGAAAGGGGCAAATCAACCTCTTCTTTCTAAGAGCACCCTGAAAGGTTGCATACAACATTGCTGCTCAGACTTCATTGGCCAAACTTAGTCACATGGCCATCCTGTCTGCAAAGGAAGCTGGAAAATATAATTGTTCCCTTAGCTAAAATCTTGAGGACTTACTAGTTGAGGAAAAAGAAAGGGAAAGTAGAAATTGCTGTGCCAGAGTCCAAGGTCTGTCCACCCCTTACAAAGAGCACATTTAGTGCCCCTCGAAGGGAAGGAAGGCAGCCTTCCAACCAGACGCAGCCCAGCCCGCAGCCCAGGGTCCTAGGGGCCAGGTGTGGATGAGGTCCTCATCATCTGGTGATTTATAAACCAGAAGGCAGGTGATCCTGCCCCCCCAGGCCCCACAGACAACAGGGGAGGAAGAACAGGATAAATTCAATTAAAACGTCCACTCAAGAATAAAAAAGCTGTGGTATATACAATAAAATATTACTCAGCTATAAAAAAGAATGAAAGCTTACCATTTGCAACAGCACAGATGGACCTAGAGGGTATTATGCTGAGTGAAATAAGTCAGTCGGAGAAAGACAAATACCATATGATTTCACTCATATGCGGAATCTAAAGAACAACATAAATGAACAAACAAAACGGATACTACACTTGATCTTAGCCAAAAGGCTGAGAATTGATGAGCAAAACAGAAACAGACTCAGAGACACAGAGAACAGGCTGATGGTTATCGGAGGGGAGGAGGGTTGGGGAACTGGGTAAAAAAGGTGAAGAGATTGAGAAGCACAGATCAGTAGTTACAAAATACTCATGGGGATGTAAAGCGCAGCATAGGAAATATGGTCAATAATATTGTAATAACTATGTATGGTGCCAGGTGGGTACTGGAAATATCAGGGGGACACTTTGTAAAGTATATGATTATTGAATGCTATGCTGCACACCTGAAACTAATACAAAAGTATATTGACTGTAAACTGTAATTAAAAAAAATCCACTCAACAAGAGAGACTGGCGAACACCTGGCAGTCTCTGACTCTTAACAGTCACGAAGTCCAGCTGGGCAGGGATTGCAAAGCCGCTCCCTAGCCTTGGGAGAAGTTGGGCAGCGCATCTGGGCCACCCTGCTTCTGCCGTCCGGGAAGATCTCCCCTTTCCACCCTCCTTGCTGGCCTCTGGCATTGCTCCTGGGCGCTCTTCCTGCCTAATATCCTCTGCAGCCGCACTGAAGACGTTACAACTTTCACACCCCCTTCTGCTGGTGCAGATTTGGGGGAGCGGGAATAGCTGGGGGTGGGGGTGTCAAACCAGGGTTTGCTGACCAGGTTTGGGGTTTCTTCATGAACACAATACCCTCAAAATCTTAAAAGTCTTCTGACTGGTTTCCTATTTGAGTAACCACAGCCAATGTCTCATATAGATGTAAGTTTTATGCTTGAATATTCCGGGCTCGGGGCACTTCCTACTCTTTCTCTAACTGCCAGTAGCTATCTTGAGGCCATCTGAAACAAATATGCTTGATTGTGAAGGGAACTCCCTTGCCCTGCCCACTGGGCTGGCTTGCACTGTTTGCTGAACAGGGTATGCCTGAGAAATATTTGGGACCACAGGTGCAGCCCTGGCTAAGCCTGCCTCCTCCAAAGCACCTCTTAGAACGTGCCTCAGTGCATCTCCCTTGCGTTGTTGGACTTTGCTTGTGGCAGTCAGCAGCAGCCAACACACGGCAACGATTTCAGTGTTTCTGTCCAGCTCCAGGGAGTGCTTACAGGCTGTTAGCATGTGCTTTCCCTTTCAAGGGGTCACAGATAACGGAGGTGGGTTAGGTTTTGCAGTACATAGAAATGGTCACCAGCAAACAATACTTTTCTTTGCTATCTGCTGTCCACTCTCTAAATCAATGGCCCTTATTTTAGGTTTTTAAAGCAATGCTACTTCCAGATACCAAATTCTGCGTTAGTTAGTATACATGTTTGGTTGTTGTAAAGAAGACCCAATTTAAATGAATTAAACAAGAAAAGTTTAAGTCCTGGCTGGTGTGGCTCAGTGAACTGAGCACAAGACTGTGAACCAAAAGGTCTCAAGTTCAATTCCCAGTCAGGGCACACGCTTGGGTTGTGGGCCAGGTCCCCAGTAAGGGGTGCACAAGAGGCAACCGCACATTGATGTTCCTCTCCCTCTCTTTCTCCCTCTCTTCCCCTCTCTAAATAAATAAAATATTTTTTTAAAAAAGAAAGTTTAGATGTTTTTTCTTATACTAGTCTGTTGAAAGTCCAAATCTGGCAGGGTGACGCTAAAACCCTTAATAAACATCTTTCATCTTGATACCAGATAGCTGCTCTAGCTCCTGCCATCACATTAGCATTCCAGGCAGCAGTAAGAGAGGAACTCATGCTTCTTTCTTTTAAGGCCTGACCTGGAAGTTGCTCACATCACTTCCACTCATATTGCATTAGCCAGATTTAGTCACAAGGCCGTATTTAGCCTCAGGGAAGATTGGGAACCTGTGTTGATGATAGGCAGCCATTCCAGCTACAATTCAATTGATTTTATTACTAAAGGAAGATGAGAAAAATAGACATGGAGAGGCAAATGGCAGTCTCTGCCAACTAATGTTTTTACCCTCATTTCCCATTTGTAGAAACAGACTCAGCGGAAGTGGGCTATTGCCAAGGTCATATGGCAGGCACACATCAGAGCATACATTTTAATCAGGTCAGCCTGATCCCAAACAGGCTGTCCGTCACATCCAGCCAGCAAATTTGGTCATCAAGGTGCGCACTATTTACCTGGAGATAAAAGATACTGGCATGTGAGTAGCCACGGAAACGCCAGCCCAGCTTGCACTGTGATGGCCCGCAGAGCACTCCCTAGCAGGCCTGTGTGGCGAGGGCGAAGCCATCAGGGGAGACTTTCTCACAAGGAGCCCCTGCTCCCAGCTCTGTGGGTGGGCCATGGCGGAGGTGGCGGGGACAGGAAAGTAGTGCAGGAGAAGGCAGTGCTGTCCGCTGAGCCTGATGTGTGTCTGGCTTGTCTGTGAGGGTCACCGGGGGAGCAGAGGGGGTGGGGGTTTTCCAGGTCTGATGCATCACACATGTCCAGGGATGGTCCACCTGATCTTTCTACCACTTGAGGTGTCCCATTAGCTGTGCCCAGGAACGGGCCACAGGGATCCTGTGTTAGGACAGTGGCACTCACCCCTGTGCTACCCAAGACACACTCGGATGGGCAAAGTCCCTTCCCTGCTCTGTTCTCCTCCACCCCCACCCCCACCCCCAGGCTGGACGGGGGTGGGGGGGCCTTTGAGGGATGATGGGAAATATGTTCAACGAATTCAACAAGAAATCCAGTAATCCGTTCCCGAGTGTCAACTCCAGGGCCAGAGACTGCGGTGGGAGAAGCTGAACGAAAGAGAGGAGGGAGGGGCAGAGAGAGCGGAGAGCTGGAGCAGCTGGGTCAGCGTTTCTGGTTTGGACGTTGACTCAGGCCCCAGGAATGCCAAGGAAGGGGGATGGGCAGCCGCCAGAGCCAGGTTGGGATCCTGCAGGCACCAGAAGAGGTAGGACAGGAAACACAGCAGGATGAGGGGACTGGGGCCGCTGCACACCTGGATCTACCTCCACACCACAGGTTTCCGGAAACAGGTGTCTCTCGCCCATGGCCCAGTGTAGCCCCAAGCCCTCAAGCCCACTGTGCACCCTGAAGGTGATCATCACAGCCACCCCCACCTGCCCGAACTGTCCCAATCCTTCACCATAGAGAGAGGGACAAGCTCCTAGGATTCAAATGGGGACATCTGGACACACTTAGGCCACTGCCCCGGGACCACCCACACACCTCATATCCCCAGCCTCCCAGCTGGCTGCAGCTTGCCCTTTCTAACTCCAGCACCACCCACAACTGAAGTTTGTACAAGGAAGGAAATTAAGCTCAACCTGCCTGCATTTTCCCTTGCTGGGTGCCTGAAAAAGACAAGAGAGGCCCTCAGAGAAGGAACCCAGGACACAGGGCCCACCTCCTCCGAGCCTCAGTGCCCCCACGTTGATCCACGTTGACCTCCCCCCAGCAGGGCCCTTCCTGCTTGTCCTCTGAGATCCTAGAGGCAGCCCAGGACCAGACATCAAGATTACTGGTTGCCCCTTTCCTCCCCACCCCGCCCCCAGGCTGCTGGGCTGGAGCCGCTGAGCTGAACGGGTGGAGCCCTCCCTCCCAGCTGCCTGACACCCAGAGAGAAACCGATCCGGGAGGGCGGGGTGCCAGGGGCCAGGCCCAGAATAGTGCTGCCCTGCCACAGCGTCCAGCACTTGCTCTCTGTGGGTCCCGCCGGCTGCATGGAGCCCGAGCTGGAGCACGCACTGCACAGGGTACCGGGGCTCTAGGCAGGGGACACGCCACATCGTGTGAATGTGTGTATACATGTGTGCGTGTGACCTGGATTTTCTCTGTGTATGAGTATGTTTGTGTCTGTATACACATACTCTCTGTGTTAGTGAGTGTGCGTGGTTCCGTGTCTGGGAATGGTTGAGGATGTGTGTTTCTGAGTGTGTATAAGTATTTGTGTGTGGGTGGGTGTGTTTATGGGTGTGTGTGGGGTGGTTGTTTATGTGTGTATGTGTGTGTGGGTGTGCTCACGTGTGCACCATGGGAAAGCAAGGAAGGACCCGCGTTCCGGAACTCGGGGCGTTTTCCCATCCTTCAGACGCCCTTCTCCCCACAGACCCCGTCCTGGAGCAGCCTTGTGGGACCTCAGAACCGAGGTAGGTGGGGCGGCCCCTCCTGCTGGGCCCTGCCTTTGTCCTGGGCCCCCAGTCTCACCCACTCCACCAGCCTGGCTTTTGTCTTCCTCCCCTTTTGTCTTTTTTTGTTCCTCGTTGTGTCTTCTTCCTCCTTCCTCACTCGCTCCTTCCCTCTCCACAGCAGAGAAGGTGGGTCTGCGGTCTGAAGGCTTGGACCCTGGTTCCGACTTTACCATTTACTAGCTGTGTGGTTTGTGGCAGATTGTCTACCCTCTCTAATCTCAAGTCCCCTGTTAGGGAACTAGGAACGGTAATAGTGCCTCCGTTATAAGATTGCTGTGAGGTTTGAATGAGAAGATGTAGGAGAAAAGCCCTTTGAAAGCTTGCAAATATTAAATAACATTATTAATAACATTTTAATTGATTCTGTTATGTCACGCCCTATTAACCAAACAGGCCCCATTCCCCCTTCCAGAGCTGAGATTCCTAGAGCAGGGAGCTGGTGCTTCATGGCCATCGCCAGCCACGACCAGCGGCTCAGAAAGAAGCCGCGGGAAACGGGGGGCCAAGGCCTCAAGGTGGACAAGGCAGGAGGCTGTGGAGGAAGAGGAGGACCTGCCAGGCTTGGGGGAAGGTGAGGCCAAGGCCAGTTCTGGGGGAAATGGGGGTGGGGGGAGTGCAGTGGGAAGTCCCAGAAGCCTGCCCTTGATTCTTCCATAACACAGAGTTGGAGCCACTCCCCGCATCCTACAGCCTCAGTCTCCCCACATGGGAGAGGACCACCGCATTACAGAGCCAGGGATCCCCAACATGGGTTACCTGGGGCAGAGCCGCTATCTCGTGAAACTCCCTGAGACCCAGCTTTCTCACCTACAAAGTGGGGTGCACAAAATCCAGGCTTCCCAAGGCTGCTGTGAGGATGAACTGACAGAGCAGATAATATAAGCACTTTGGACAATGGAATTACTGCCCTCTCCCCCTCAAACAGGTGCCCAGTCCAGGCCAGCTGCTGAGTCCATCGGGCTGGAGGCCACATTCCCCGAGGCCACACCCTTGGCCCAGGCTGCTCCCGTGGACATCCTCCCCTCCGAGTCTGAAGCCTCAGCCCCTGGCTCCAGCGCAGACGATCAGGAGCTGGGCAAAGAGGTCCCAGCCACAGCAGCCAGCGGGTATGAGCTCAGCCTGGTGGAAGAGAGGCCTGCCCCGCACCCACCCCTGCAGGCCCCGTTACCCAGGCAGGGCCTGGATGATGAGCTGCAGAAGCCGGGGGCCCAGGTCTACATGCACTTCATGCAGAAGCACACCTGCTACGATGCCATGGCAACCAGCTCCAAGCTGGTCATCTTCGACACCACGCTGGAGGTGAGGCCACGGCTCTGCCCACCTCTGTCCTCACGGGGCTGCAACCGCCACTCACACCTTCCAGGATACCCTGCCCGGCCAGGCCTCCCTGCATGTCCGCTTCCAGAGCTCTTTCTCAGCACCACGGAGACCAGTGCAGGGAGGGCTGCTACCCTCTGTGCGAAACCTCTAATTGTCATCACGGCTCTGCCACCTGGTATCTGTAGGATCTTGGGTCGGTCACATTACCTCTCTCATCTCCAAGGGGGGTAGGAATGCCCGCTCGGCCCTAAAAGTTTCAGAGGACTCCTGGGGCAACCCAGGATAGGTAGGAGCACTTTGTCAGCCCTGAACAATGCATGTGGAAGATATTGAAGGCTGGCTCAGGACAAAGAGCAGGGACTCTCGGTACCGGGTAAATAAGATGAGCTCTGGTCCCTGTTCTTCCCCTGGGCCAAGCTCTGAAGTGCCTGCAATTCCATTCTTCTCACCCTGTGGTAGAGCTGCGTTTCCCAAGCATTGTGTCTGCATTGTCCACACCACGTGATCCGATTCTAGTGATAGATAAATGAATGTATTTCTAGCAGTAGTTTTGTATTTTTTTAAATATGCATTAGAAATACAACCAGCACGTTTAGATAGCATTGCTCAGGTTGAAGCCAAAATGAGTCAATGTAAAATTTGTTTAGAGAAAAATATTTTGTAAATTCTGTGTAAATAACTATATGTCTAGTACTTAGAGCAACAAAATTATACTGCGTGTGTCTGCATGCATCTGACTTCTGAGTGGAAATAGCTTTTCACACCCTGAGGGCCTGGCGAGGAGGTCACCTGGGGCCTCTGGTCACCAGCAGCCTTATCTCTGGAACAAATGTCCCCGACAAGGATGAGGTCTGGCACGTGCTATGACAGGAGGGAGGCAGGCTGGCTCATGTGTGGGAGTCCATGAGAAGGCCCTGCAGAAGGGGATCCTGGTGGGGACGGAGTGCCACTGAGGAGCGGTGAAACACTCACCCCAACTGTCCTCCCTGGCCCTCAGATCAAGAAGGCCTTCTTCGCTCTGGTGGCCAATGGCGTCCGGGCAGCACCTCTATGGGACAGCAAGAAGCAGAGCTTTGTGGGTGAGGAGGGGCGGGGCGGGGGCAGAGGTGGGGGGGAGAGGCCTCAGAGGAGGGAGCTTGTGAGGTGTTTCTGCATTTCCCCACCTGCGGAGGAGTGGCGACCAGCTGACCCCTCTAGCGCTAGTCCCCTGTGGTCCCAGGTCATAGGTGATGAGTAGGAAAAGAGAAAAGGGCAAGCAAGAAATTAGGAGAATAGAAGAGGGTAGGGGGGAGGAGAGAAACAGGAGGGAAAAGGGAGAACCCCATTTCTCAGGCACAGGAGGGGGTACCCTGCTCCCCTCTTCCCATAATTCCCAGCATTGTCTCGGTACCAGGACACTGGGGGGGGGCCTGCGAGGGGAGCCTGAGCCCCCAACCTGCCTCCCACCACAAGGCCCCAGGCTGACGCCCCTGTACCCCGCAACCCCACAGGGATGCTGACCATCACAGACTTCATCTTGGTGCTGCATCGGTATTACAGGTCCCCCCTGGTGAGAAGCCGTCTGGGAGCCCTGAGGGCGCCCCCTAGGCTGGGTGGTGGGGAGTTCCGGGAGCCTGGTGCCAGAGGGGCCCCTGTCTCATTTCTGGAGCCCTGTCTGTCTCTAGGTCCAGATCTACGAGATTGAAGAACATAAGATTGAGACCTGGAGGGGTGAGTGGACAGAGGGGACCTGGAAAGGGGCTGAGGGTGTGTGGGTGACCGTGGGCCCAAGGACCTAAGGGAGAGGACAGGCAGTGGGGATTTGGTAGAGGGGGCAGAGGAAGGGTGGTGGGGAGCCCGGGGGCCCTCAGGGAGGGGCTGCTCTCTGGTGGGCTGTGCGGTAAGGCAGTGCAGCCAGTTCCCTTGGCCTGATTTGGGCTTTTTCTGCAGAGATCTACCTCCAAGGCTGTGTCAAGCCTCTGGTCTCCATCTCTCCCAATGACAGGTGAGCATCCCCAACCACCCACCAGAGCCTCTTTGCTCTGCAGTCTCCTTCCCCACCCCTCAGTTCTGAATTCATCTGCGCAACCTGAGAGGCCCACGAGGCAGCCTTGGCACCCCATCCTCCCTTCTAGAGGGCTGGGACGGAGGGTGTCTCTCCCTGGGCTGCCTCAGGCTCACTTCTCCCACCCCGCAGCCTGTTTGAAGCCGTCTACAGTCTCATCAAGAACCGGATCCACCGCCTGCCTGTCCTGGACCCCGTCTCAGGCGACGTGCTCCACATCATCACGCACAAGCGGCTGCTCAAGTTCCTGCACATCTTTGTGAGCCTGGGACAGCCTCGGGCGGGGCTGACCCTGACCATCGGGAAGGGGGCAGCTGGGAGTCCTGGAGGCTGCTCCCCTCTGACGGCCCCACGTGTCCCCAACCCAACCAGGGCGCCCTGCTGCCCCGGCCCTCCTTCCTCTCCCGGACCATCCAAGATCTGGGCATCGGCACATTCCGAGACTTGGCCGTGGTGCTTGAAACGGCACCTGTCCTGACCGCGCTGGACATCTTCGTGGACCGGCACGTGTCCGCGCTGCCTGTGGTCAACGAAGACGGTACCACCCCCGGACGGGCTGGGGGGACGGGTGGCGGTGGGGGCATAGGTCTGTGCAGCTTCAGCTTGGGGCCCGGGTGGAGTTCCAGTTAGAAGCCCCTGCCTGCTTTGAGCCTCGGTCCAGCTACTGAGCCTCTCTGTGCCTCGGGTTCTTCATGCGTAAAGCGGGAATCTCAGTAACACCCATCCTCCGACTTCACAGGATGATTTAAAAGGATTATGTGCGATTCAATGAGCATGACAAGAGGAAACAGCAGATGAGGGTTTTTATTTTAATTCATTCTAAAATGGGCCAGGGGACCCCGTCAGACCTCAGTTTCTTGCTCTTAGAAAGGGTGAGAGGAATGACGAGATCACGGCTTTGGTAAACCATGGTTGTAAAGGATTTCAAAGTTCAAATTGCCATAATGAAGTAGATGTCAGATGCATTCTGGTTTATTTTTTATTATGAAAAATTTAGAATGTATGAAAATGGTAGGAAAAGCTGTATAACGAACTCCGCACATCCACTGCCAGGATTAACTGCTATTCACATATTACCACATCAGTTTCTTTTCTCTTGCTGAACTAATTAAAAATAAATTATAGACATCATGCCATTTCAGCCCTAAACGTTACAGCCTGTGTCTCTTAAAATAAGTGTATTTCCTGTATCACCTAGCCAAATTATAAATAATTAACTACTATTGTCTACTACTCAATCCTAATTCTCATTTCCCCATTTTCCCCAGGAATAACTTTTTTCTTCACTTTTGATCTTTTTCAAACCAGAGTCAATTAAGGACTATACTTTGCATCTGTTTCTTTTGCCCCATAAGTCTCTTTTGAGCTAAGACAGTCCCCACCCCACCTAACTTTCACGACATTGATGATGAAAAGCCTGGGTCATTCGTCCTACAGAGAGTCCCACCCCCAGGTCTGCCTGTCTGCTTTCCATAGGGGCCTTTACCTCCTTCCTCTACTCCTGCTTTCTGTAAACCAGAAATTAGATTGAAGGCTTGATCAGATCCCGGCTAGACTACTTCATAGGTGATGTGACGTACTCACATTGTGTCACACCCGGAGGCGTGGTGTCAGGTCGTCCGTCCCTCTCTCTCCGTGACGCTGTTTGATCTGTGGGATCAGCGTGGTAGCCTGATGCTTCCCTGTGAAGCCAGTACTCTAGGGGTGGGATGTCGAGGAGCTCTGAACCGGCCCAGGCCCTTGCACAGCACCCCGGTTCTGATCAGAACCTGTTCCCTGTCTCTGTCCCCCCACCCGCCACCCTGCAGGTCAGGTCGTGGGCCTGTACTCCCGCTTTGACGTGATCGTAAGTGTCTGTGGGGAACAGACGGGTTGGGGGGGAGGCTGCAGGGAGGCTGTGGGGTGGGAATTGGAGGCGTCTGTGGACCAGGAGGGCCTTTCTAGGTGTGTAGGGGGAAGTGTCTGTGGGGCTAGAGCCTGGGTGACGAGGTGACTAAGCCACACACCCCTCCCACCAGCACCTGGCTGCCCAGCACACCTACAACCACCTGGATATGAGTGTGGGAGAAGCACTGAGGCAGAGGACGCTGTGTCTGGAGGGCGTGCTTTCCTGCCAGCCCGAGGAGGCCTTGGAGGAAGTCATCGACCGGATCGTGCGGGAGCAGGTACCCACGCTCCCAAGGCACACAGCCAGTCCCTCTCACGGACGGCTCCAGCTCTCCTTGCACACCAGGCACCTGCCTTGTCCTCCTCCTTTATGGCCAAGCTCTGGCTGTCCACACTGGTCAGCAACTGGTTCTGTCCACGGGACCCAAGGGTCCTGGCCACGGCCAGCTGATCACCCCAGAGAGGTCAGAACCTCCCTTAACTGGTTCCTAAGGGCCGCTCTCCTGCGGCCCTGATTATGTGACGTTTCTGCCCCTGATTCTTCATGCCAGCAACCTCATTGGCTGCCACAGCCGCATGGCCCTGCCCCTTACTGGACATCTGTGGACCCACAGGTCCACCGGTTGGTGCTACTGGATGACAGCCAGCATCTCCTGGGCGTGGTGTCCCTCTCCGACATCCTCCAGGCGCTGGTGCTCAGCCCTGCTGGCATCGAGGCCCTCAGTGCCTGAGAAGATCCGAGTCCTCATTCCCAGGCCGCCTTCCACACCCGGAGCCCAGGAAGGGAGCTGGGGCGTCGGCCTTCATCTCCCCCCACCCCCATTAGCTGGTTCACCTCTGGCTCAGGTAGGCTCTGCTCTGGGCCACTGGCCTCAGCACCAGCCCCGCAGTCTTTCTGGGCCCCCAGATCTCACACTGGGGCACCCTGAGGATGGGGAGTGGCCCAGCTCCTAGCTGAACAGCCCCACGAAAACCACAAGTGTCAGAACTCACCGTGGGGCCATCGTGTTGTCCCCTTCTCAGTTGAGGTCACAGAGCCCCTCATGAGAGGGGGCACAGGGGCCAGGATAGAGGCAAGGGCAGTGTGATGTGACTTCAGGTGCCCTGGGGAGAATGACCTGCCCTTTCACAATTCAGTTCCCCCTGCTTGGAATGCCGTTACTGGAAGGAAGCAAGTTAATGCAACTTTGTCAAATGGCATTTCCCTGCTCGGTAAGAACTGAGGCTAGAAGGAGGGAGCTTCTAATACTCTTCTCAGTAAATTTGAATGATCTCAGACCTTCGCCTAGGAGTGCGTTTGCTCGGGGTTTGCAGAGGGGTGGGGCGCGGATCCCACCGCTTGGCAGTGGGTGGCAAGACTGACCTTCTCCTGTCGGAAAGGCACCTCTCCTCCCCATCCGGTCACCGTCTTCCCTTCTCTTTTCCTCACAGGCTTCTCCAGCCCTCCCTAAATGCCCCTGCCCTGCCTATGCTCCCAGAAGCCCTCGGGAATGCCCAGTGCACTATGGGATGGTGAAATTAAGGAGAAAAGCTGAGTCAAGCCTAGAGGTCCCTGAACCAGAGGCACTGGGATTGCCCCGGGGCCGACTGCTCCACGTCCACCCACGTCACTTTCCCCTCTGCCCCATCGGGGCGGCGAGCCCACGGGTTTAGTCAGGGGCTCTGGATCCTTCGGCTTCTGGACTACCTGCTGCTCTGAGTCCCAGCTCCTGGGGGTGCAGCTGTTCTTCCCCCAGAACTGCCTTGGCGGTTCCCACAGCGTTGCCACTGCCCTCCTACTCCCCCTGCACTGACACTTCAGGGCTGCTGGGGGCGCCATGGAGCAACAGTTATTTGTAGAGCTGCCTGTGGGAGTGGGGTCTTCCCTCCATCCGCGTCCTCAGCTCTCGCCAGCAGTGTTCCCAGTGCCCACTGGCGGCCCTGAGTTCAGATCATGAGGAGGAACGATAGAGAAAACAAAGAGAGCAACCCGTGAACTTAGATTTCATGTTTCACTCAGAAAACGCTACAGTCATTTGACCTGAACATGTGGCAAGATCCCTCGTACTTTCCGAATTCAAAGCCGAGAAGGAAAATCTGTAACTGGCCGCAAGCGTGTTCCTTTGGTGCACAGTGTTATTCCACCGACATTTCTGTTTGATCTTTGATTTATAACAAAGCCATAGAGAAAATATTAGTTCCGTGCACAGTAGCTGCAACTCACTCCATAAACTCCAGTCTGCGAGAAACTTAACTTTGTTTTTCTAACACTGAACGTCGTTTCTATTAGGAAGCCCCTTTCGCCAGGTGGTAGAAATTAATCCCAGTCAGTTTGAGGTTCCCCTCCCACCTTTTCCTGGGGTTCAGTTCAGTGAGGAGGAGGAGGAGGAGGCCTTCAATGGTGTAAGCGATTGTTCCTCAGCCATCATCATCATCCACCCGTGTCACCTCCTGTTAACACATCCATCCCCATTCCACCTGGTTGTCACTGGTGGGCACGGCCCCTGCTCGGGGACCCCTCACTCACTACCACAAAGCCTCTTTGGGCCTGCCTGCACTGGGGCTATGAGGACATTCTAGCTCCTGGCCCTGCACCCCCTGGGCTTCAGGAAGCTCTGTGGGGCTGTCCCGAGCCCATCTGCTGAGATGGACAGCCAGTGGCCTGTTCTGTTGTGAGCCTTTCGGGTTTTCCCAGGAAACACGGATCCCAGGGGGTTTCCAGCCTATGCCCTACAAACCTCTCTGGGGTATTTGTCATTCTTCCCACCGCCCCAGGCACAGCTCCTTCTCGGGGACCCCAGAATTAACTAAACTCTTTGCTTCTCCAAGCCCCACCGGCCTGCAGAATCTTTACCCAGTGGGAAGAAGGGGCATTTTTCTCTAACTCATCATATGCTCTTCCAAATCCGCTGTGTGTATCTTGAGTTTTTGACACCCATCTTGAGAGTCGGGCTTTTGAAATTCCAAAGTCAAGTCCGAGCTTCTGCTGTGTCGCCCTGACTGTGACCAGGGACACTGCAGGTAGAGCTGGCCAGCGAGGAGGGAGAGGCTAACATATCTGAAGTATGCTGCCGCCCCATTCACCTCACAGCGCAGCAGAGTGCAGGCAGGAGCCTGATGGGTCAGGCAGCAAATGCAGGCGTTTTCCCAGACTCCCAGCTTCCGTTTCCGGTTGGCTCCAGCGCACAGGTCAGGTGTTGGCTCCACTTTGGCCCTACCTAGAACTGGGTCTTGGGCTCAACTGGGAGGATGGGATGCAGGGGTATGCCCACTCAAGTGACAACGTCTTTGTGTGGGGGTGGGCAGGGCAGGCTGCCCCTGACCGAGCTGGCTCTAGGGAAAGTGCAGCAGGCTCAGGCTTTGGCGGCGGTGCCCTGGGGTGCCCAGGCCTTCAGAGGTCCCGACACAGGCCTTAGGTGAAACGGGCAGCCTGGGGAAGGCAGTCTTTCCCCGTTCTGCTGCCCTTCAGAGCAGACGGGTCTCCACCCTCCTGAGGTCCCAGCAGTTCACCGCCCTGGGGAGAACTCTCTTTCAGTTGAAGGTACATCTGCTGTGCCGAGTTAACGTGTACCCTTCTGCAGTTACCCCAAATCCTATTGTTCTTCTTTCCTTACAGAGTCAGGTCAGGGCGGGTTATCAGGGAGCCTCACCGGGGCACCCCCTCACCGTGCCGCCCGGGGCAGCATACCGTCTGGAGACCCCAGACCCTGGAAGTGCACCTCACCACCCTCTGGCCTCTGAGGGGCTTTGTGCCAAACCTCAAACCACAGCCGTTTGTCACCCTCCAGAGAGAAAGTTGCAAAGGAAAGAGCCCACACTATTGCGTCACCAACGAAAGTACTTTTTTCATTTACAGAAATGTCTCGTGCAGGCATTATGCCGGAATAGAAACTGACAGAGGCCATTTTCAGCCCCGCCCCCAGAATAAGAGAAAGAATTTCATGTGCACATATGGTGTACAAGTTCTGTCCTCCAGGTACATTTCATCAGTCTTTTTAAAGTTAAAAAAAAAGAATATCTAGTACAGCATTTTGTTTTCCTCTGTTCGGGGGAGAAGTCTTTGGTCCTTCTTCCCAGAGCTCTGTCTGTGGGCCAGGTCCCCTAGTCGTGTTAATAGCTCCCCGGCCCTGACGTCCTGTGGGACCCAGCATTCACTCGTCACTGGTGGCCAGAGCGGCTGGGGGAGCCTCGGAGGCTGTGCCTACACCTCACCTGCTCTTTAGTTGGTCCTCACACGAACATCACTGTTTCACCAACTGCCTAGCTCTTGTTTCGGCTCTGCACTTCCGATTTCCGGTTGGAGGCCGCACTTGAGGCCATAGAGGCGCACAGTGGGACAGCCCCGCCCCAGGACGCCCCGAGGTGCCGCTGGAGGCACTGTTGCCATCGGCAGCTATTTCTACCAACTCAGCTCCACAGATATTTTTCAACTGAGATAGAATTCACGTACCATTTAAATTCATTCTTTCAAAGTGTACAATTCAGTGGTATTTAATACATTCCAAGTTCTGCAACCATCATCACCATCTACTCCCAGGCCATATTCTTCATCCAACAGAAACTCCACACTCATTAACAATCACCCCATGCTCCCTCCCCCCACCCCAGGCTTCTGGCAACTACTAATCTACTTTTTGTCCCCGTGGATTTGCCTATTCTGGACACTTTGTGTGTAAACAGAATCACCAAGGATGAGGTCTTTTCCAAATGCGTGGTGACAGAAGGTGATCCAGCTTTGGGTGGTGAGCACACAAGGCAATGCAGAGATTGTGCATTACAGAAATCGACACTTGAAACCGACATACTCTTATTAACCAATGTCACCCCAATAACTTTAGTTTAAAAAGATGTGGTCTCTTTTTTTTTGGTCTGGTTTCCTTCATTCTGGTTTTCAAGGTTCATCCATGGTGCGGCATGAATCAGTGCTTCATTTCCTTTAATGGCTGAATAATGTTCTGTCTGTGCATATATAAGCTCTTCAAAGATGTTAGTGGGAAATCAGCCTATGCAGCCACTCCCTGAGCTGCAGATCGTGAATGCTGACCGTCTTGGAGAGACGCTACAAATCCCCAATTCCAAGCCCTATCCCCCCACCCAGGCGCCAGCACTAAGGGGTTCATGTGGCTTGGACAGCTCACCTTTGGTGGTCTGAAGGAGCAGCACACCGGGAAAGGCAGAAGTCAGCTTTGGGTGAGGCAGTGACAGGGATCCTGGCACCTCCGAGCCCAGCCCCAGTCCTCTGCGTTTCTAAGGAGCTCTCACTGGTGAGCCGCTCCACAAGCAGGGTCGAGAGCCAAGCCTTTATAATTGGGACTTCCTTCCAGCTCTCTCCAGGTTTCTCTTCTCAATATGGAAAGCTCATATGCATCCCCATCCTTCCCTTTCCTTCCTCCCATTCCTGTGTCTTCTCATTCAGCAAACATTTATTAATCGCCTCCTGAGAGCTAGACCCAGAGTTAGACACTGGGATCCAAACTGAAAGGGGCTTGACTGGTGCCCTCCATGGGGCTCACAGCTGGCTGGGGAGACATGCACGTGTACAACACGGGGAACAGACTGAGCGCTCAGTTCTGTAAGAGAAGGGGGTGGGGGGACGCACAGAAGGAAGTGCTCACACTGGCCCAGGGAGGTCAGGGAAGGCTTTGCAGAGGCAGTGACATTTGAGCTGAGTTCTAAGGAAAAGCAGGCTCTCTGTGATGACATGACATTTGGTGAAGAGGATGTTCCAAGGACAGGGGACATGAAGTACAAAGTATTGAGGCCAGAAAGAGCACACCGTGCTCAGGGAAATACAAGGAATTTGGGCTCAGCCATGGGAAGAGCTGAGGCTGAGAGGGGCGTAGGGAGGCCAGTGTGCCAGGCAGGACAGGAGTCTTCCAAGCCACAGGAAGGATTTTGACCTTGAGCGGTACTGAGGGAGACCACTGAAGGATTTTAGTTAGGACAACTGCATGCCTTTTTAATGCGTGCAAACTCATATCCCCACAGACATAAGACACTTGACTTTGGTTTTCTATGACTCAGCAGAAATTTACAACTGGGACTGGGCCGCTATGAAGCTGGGACTCACTGAGTTCTCAGGCTTCTGATTCGGTACCTTGGGGCTCAATGCACACTCGCTTTCATTCCAGCTGGCTTTCTGTGCTGAAGAGGTTTGGAAACTAACAACTATAATCCTCAGACTTCCTTGCAGCTAGAGTTCCAGGTGGGAGTTAGGTTCCACCTCTCAAATATATGAGAGAGATTTGGAAGGTGGCAGTGAGACAGAGGCCACACACCTGCTACTCCTGATCTTTCTGGAGGCATTAACACAGGTCCAGGTCCAGTGACCACTGGCCTCATGGGTATTAAGGGGCAGGAGTGGGGAGGGAACCCTTCCTTCCTCCCTCCCTCCCTCCCTCCCTTCCTTCCTTCCTTCCTTCCTCCCTCCCTCCCTTCTTTCTGTCCCTCCTTCTCTCCTTTCTTTCTTCTGGCCAGCATAGACCTGGGAGACACGGAGCAGCTCTGGGGCCAATAGTTGTAGTGAGAGCTTCCCAGCTCCTGAGTGTGGGCAACATGTTGCTCCCCAGGCCGGTCAGTGCCCTGGTGATGTCCTAGAAGTCACACTCCTGTAGGCCTAGCCTAGAGTTCCTACAACAATTTGTGTAGCACTTCACTGCCTGTATCCAAGCACTTTCTGTTCAATGCAGGGTGCTGTCCTCAGGGCCTGGGAGCACCTCCGCAGCTCCTGCTCAGGCCGGGCCTCAGCCAGTGCCAGGTGAGGCCGAGGCCTTTCTGTGAGGTCTGGGAAAGCACACGGGGCTCTCAATTTCCATAGAGGGAGGCAGCTCTGCCTCCCACCAAGATTCCCAAGTGGGGAGAGGGCATTCCCCAAACACAGAAAGGGGTTCAGATGTTTGGTCATCAAAAAGAATGACCAAGGTCTCCAATTACCACAAAAGTCCCTTTATTCTGCTTTCCAAAGGATAGCAATGTGACAAGGGAGTGGCCTTTTGTCTAGAAGGTAGATGCGCAAAATGATTTAAAAGTAGCAAAAGCTCAGGGTTCTATGCGAAGTGCACTGAGTTTCTCCAACCTTTGGTATCTGGCAGCCCCCCTTTCCCCCTCATCCGAGACACAGCAGTGGCCAGAAATCACCACGCCAGGGCCAGGGCCTCTAGGGCTAGCCCCAGGATGGCAGGAGCCCCACTCAGCTCTGTCTCTCCAGGAAGCGCAGGCCCACCTTCTTATTAGGAACCAGGACAATGCGGGCCACACTCTTCACCTCCCCTGTCTCAGGAGCCAGGACTACCTTGTACTGCTGGATCAGCTGGGAGGCAAAATGCACACGGGGCAGTTAACGTCTGTGGTCTGCATCTACTGCCCTCCCCTGCATGCCCCCACCCTTGCCTCCCTTCCTCTCCTCCCCGAGGTCTCCTTCACCCCTCCCTGGCCCACACACCTCCTGCCTCTCCCCACTCACCCTTGCCAGCAGCAGCTGCATCTCCAGCTCTGCAATCCTGCGGCCCAGGCAAGCCCGGACCCCATAGCCGAAGGGCACAGAGCCAAATGGGTGTTGGACCCCGAGGGTATCAGGCTGACTCTTCTTCAGCCAGCGATGGGGATGGAAGCTCTCTGGCTCAGGGAAGATGCTAGGGTCCCGGGACACCACATAGTGGCAGAACACGAACTGGGTCTTCAGAGGAAGAATGGGCAGCACATCAGCTTAGGGCTGCGGGGCACCCCTAGGAACCCCAGCCGTCCAGCCTCACTCACGTTCTTGGGAAAGAGGAAGCCACCAACTTCAATCTCTTTTTCCGTGATTACCCGGGAGTTTATGGGGACCACAGGGTAGAGGCTGCAGGGAAAAGAAAAGGCAGACCTGCCTCTGGATCCGAGGAGGGGCAGAGTGCCCACCCCTTCCACCCCACCTCTTTGGTTCCCCAGGCCCCTCCTGCCATCTCACCTCTGGCCAACGAACCTCAGCCCACCAGGCCCCACTGCCCACTCCTGCGTCACCCGCCACGCACAGACCCTGTGTTCCAGGAGCAGCAGCTTACCGCAGGGTCTCCTTAAGCACAGCTTTGAGGAGGGGCATGTGGGCAAAGTCCTTGTGCTGGGGCACCTGCCCAGCTGGCACCACGCCCACCACTTCCTCATGCAAGGCCGCCTGGATCTCTGGGCTCCTTGAGAGGTGGTACAGGGCCCATGTCAGCGTGTTGGACGTCTGGGGAATAGAGCGGGAGAGGAAGTGAGAAGGGGTTTGCAGGAAAGAAGCCAGTCAGGCGGTGGGAGGGTGTGAGTGGGTGCATGCCACATGTGGGCAAAAAACTAATTTGCCATGAGTATGACAGAATAAGACGGGGGTCTGTGGGGCCCTCCGTGCTAAATGCGACTCCGCCGTGGGACGAGGACCAATGACGGAGAACGGCACTCAAACAACAGAGAAGATTCTAACACAGAGAAACCCAACAGGAAAAGAGGTCCTACAAAGAGGTTGCAGATGGACAAGCTCTCCAACTCTCCCCTTAAACAAGAGCTCTAGAGAGTTCGATTGGGTGTGAGATGAAGCTTCCTGGCTTTCAACAAGGCTCCAAAAGGTGCTGTAATCCCTCCTACAAGAGGATAATTCCCTGCCCACCTCTGCTGGGCTGAATGACCTCCCCACCTCCATTTTCCTTCTAGCTCTACATCCACGTCACAGAAATAGGAGCAGGTACCTGGAGGGACGAAGGTCAGGTTCAGGTGGGGGATAATGGGGAACTGGATCAGGATGGGAGCCCCTGATCCCCTCGCTGGCCCCTCTCACGCACCGTGTCTACTCCAGCCATGAGCAGCTCAGGGAGGCTGCCCATGGCCTCGTGAGGACTGAGCTGTCCGCTGGTCAGCAGGAAGTGCAGGTAGCCAGATATCTGGACCCCATCCGGCCCTTTTGTCTGCAGCTGGGCCTCTATCTCATTGAGTTTCTGATCAATGAGTTTCTTCCCTACAGGGACAGTGGACAACAGGGGACGACAAGGTCAAACGTCATGATCTCCAAGGATCAAGAGCCACTCCGACAGCTGCTAGCATGAGGAAGGTGGTTCTGGGAGACTGCCAATGCACAGTCCCTGGGACCCACCCCCCAGCTTCATTTCCTGGGTCTCTCACCAAAAGAGAAGATGATGTTCCAGCCATCCAGGTATCTCTTCCAGAAGGGCAGCACGGGCCGGGTCCACTTGGGGAGGAAAGTGGCATAGAGCGAGTTCTGGAACATGAGCCCGACAGATCTGACGAAGGCCGCGGTGTCCTGGGGGATGGAGCGCTCCAGGCAGCCAATGCGTTTCTCAAACAGGATGTAGCAAATAGCTGGCAGTGCACAGAGGCCAACATGGGAGGCAGTGCCATGGCACACAGGGCCCAGGGGGCTCTGAGGAGGGCAAGCCACCCTACCCCTGACCGTGCCCGCCCAGCCCCTCTCCCAACAAAGGTACCTTCTAAGGCGAAGTAGTAGAACTGGTGAGCCGTGTCGGCCACCTGATCCCCAGAGGCACTCTCTGCCCGAAGCTCTTTCAGTCGGACCATGAAGCTGTCAATCACCTCATTCAGAGCATCTGTGTAGAGTGCAGCCTCAGCTGGCTTCAGCATCCGCTGGTTCAGAGCCTGGCGCAGCTGGTACCAGTGATGTCCTTGCCTGCGGGGAACAGAGGAGCAGCACAAATGTAGGTACCCGATGGGGCTCAGACTGGAGGGCATCCTCCCCTCGAGCACCCTACGGAATCTAGGAAAATCTCATTTTGAGATTGAAAATGATAGGACCATCAAACTTCCCAAGGCTAGAATCTTCAGATCACAAAATTTTAAAATCTCACTACAGCAGAGTGGCAGTGGTTAAGGTGGGCACCTAGACCCAGGCTGCCGAGGGGCAAATCCAGGTATGATGATTCCTGGCTGAGTGGCCATGGGCAAGCTGCACTGAATTCCTCTGTGTCTCAGTTTCTCCTTCTGTAAAATGGGAATAATAACAGTGCCTCTCATAGCAGGCTTGTCAGGTGCTTAGATCGGTGCCTGGCACGTGGTGAGTGCCCACTGATTGCTGACTGTGATTATCTTAGAATCACACGGCTCCAGAGCCTTCTCTATGTGAAAGGAGGAGGCGCAGCAGTGGTTCAGTCCCTCTGTGTGGAGGACGGGGAATAAAGAAGGAGACAATTAGGGTTCCCGGGGTGCCCCTGTTCTGAATCTTCATGCTCTTCTCAGCCCAAGAGGCCAAGGGGACAGGGAGCCCCACTAGGCTGATGCCTTCAACCGTCTTGCCACAGCCATCCCGCCGGTGCTTTGGTCCCCACACTGGTCAGTCAGGGATGCTCACACCATGGGGTGCGTGCTTCCGGTGGGAGCACTTAATGTTCAGGGGCTGCCCCCACCCTCGGGTACCCCCACACCTGTTACCTTTCCTAAGAAAGCTGGGATGAGTCCATTTTTTATAAGCTAGTTCCAGAATAGTAAGTGTTATACAATGTGGTCCAGTTTTAAGAGGAAGAGAGGAAGCCCTACACATCTATAGGTATATTTGCATGTTTCTACAAAAACAAGGGAAGAATACACACCTGATAGGAGGATGGGATGGGAGTGAGAGGTAGAAAGACAATATTTTATTATTGAAATTTTTTCAATAAGTGTTACTTTTGAATTTTCAAAATCAGTAAGGTATTTTAAAAGGAAAAACATTCAAAGTCTTAAGTCAAAAAGCAGATTTTTAATTCTTAAAATATTGATTTTAAAGGAACCTTGAACCCCAGTTTTCTTTATTATACTCTATTAACATACCATAGCAAAAAAAAAAAAACCTGAAAAAACAAACTAAAAGCGTCGCGGAGAAAGCAATGAAAGCCAGAGTAGACCCGTTTACTGAAGCTGCAGGCGGTAGGTGCTTCTCCAGGAGCGACACTCCCCAACAGTTGGGATCAGATTTGCAGAACTTAAATGAGAGCATTTCTGTGGTTGATGAAATAGTTCTTGGGGGAACAATGCTTCATAAAATGAGATGTAAATATAAATACTTACATATTTTAAAATGAAAACACCCTTATTATCATAGGTTAGCAAAATGGCCTTTGAATACACATGTACCGTATCACACGTATAGGAAACTGGCTTTAGAGCGTAAAAGGACAAATCGACGACAAAGGGGCATACGTAATGTTCAGCTCGAACGCTAACCTGAGCCTCGAAGTCCACAGGTGGCCTGACTTGGGGAGTCTGAGACCCAGATTTCGCCCTCAGGGTCAGCCACCAAGTTAAAGAGTTTTGTTTTGTTCTTTTTTAAAGATTTTATCTATTTGCTTCTCAGATGTGCCCCATCTGGGGACCAAACCCACAACCCAGACATGCGCCCTGACCAGGACTTGAACCGGTGATCTTTCACTTTGCAGAATGACACCCAACCAACTGAGCCACACTAGTCAGGGCAAGTTAAAGAGCTCTTGAAGGACAGTCTTTCTCTACTCTCTTCCCAGGACTATGCATAAAGGGCCCAGGAATTGTTAAGTCCTGAAACTGTCCACCGGTGAAGAACTGGGAGGAAGAAAGAAAACCGTGCAATGGGAGAATGCGTGTATCGGCATCACAGACAGGGGAGACGAACCCTCCAACCAGCCAGTCTTCTTTCCCAAAGCACCGAGGCAGTAAGTTCTTGAGCTCCAGAATCAGAGACCCATTCCACCACTCGCTAGTTTTTGTCACCTCCGCCCAGTGATGCAAAAAGCCCTCTAGGACAGTTGCTTCATCTATGAAACGGGAATAAAAGTCTCCTTCGTGGGCATGTCGTGAGGATAAAATGAAATAATAAATGTAAAGAGACTAGCCCGATGCCTGGCGTGTCATAAACACACAGTCACTCGTTGTTGCTGCCACTGTTCCTGCCACTGGGATCGACCTTACTCCCTCAAGAAGTGGCTAAAACAGGGACGCTGAGCAGCTAGGGGAAATAAAAAGTGACTCGTTGTTTTTGGAGCTCTGTTAACACACTATTAACAACTCTGTTAACAACAACAAAGCCCGTAAGATACCCAGATACAACCTGTGGCATTGGGAATGGTTTGTCACCAGTGATTTGCAATTATTCACCTCAGTGGACACAGGGGTATATAACATTCTCAGCCCATCCTCCAATCTGTCACTGCCAAAATAATCTGAACTTTTCTAGGCATAGCTTCGAGACTGAACCTACATCTGTCTCTTGTGTATGGACAGCATCCGTGAAACTTACATCCGACTACAAGCATACAATACATAATTTGGGAAATATTTCAAACATTAGCCCTGGCTGGTGTGGTTCAGTGGATTGAGTGCCAGCCTGCAAATGAAAATGTCGCTGGTTTGAGTCCCAGTCAGGGCATATGCCTGGGTTGCGGGCCAGGTCCCCAGTAGGGGCCGTGGGAGTGGCAACCACACACTGATGTTTCTCTCCCTCTCTTTCTGCCTATCCCTCTCTCTAAAGATAAATAAATAAATAATCTTTAAAAATTAAACTGAGCCCTCCCAGCTCCTATGGTTTTAACATTTTTTCGACTGTAAACAGATATGTCCCATTATGATCTGAGTTGGTATATTTTCAACCGTAAGGTAGAATAACAGAGCTGGAAAGGTCCTAGTTACCTTGAAGATAGGTTAGTCCACACTCCCCATGTTACATATGAGAAATGTAGGGCCAAGGACGGGGAGTTATTCATTTGTCCGAAGTCCTACAATACACCAGTGGGGGAGTCAAGGAACGGTCCCTAGGCTTTAGTTCATCCCAACCACTGCTTTCCTGACAGAGTGTTGGGGAGACCCTACCCTGCCCTGTACCTATTGGCTGCCCAGTGCCACTGTGCTTGGGCCTGGCCCCCGGGGCCCGTTCCAGTCCCTTCAGGCCCCAGCTCACGTGGTGAAGGGCCCATAGGCCAGGCCCTGCAGGTCCCGGTGCTCCTTCCACAGGTCCATGTCGTTCCGCAGCGGGTACTTGCCCTCTTGCCGCATCACTTGCTCCAGGAGTGGGGCGCTGGCCAGGTTCACGTGGCTCTGAGGTCCTACACGGGTCATCCACATCGGACCGTACTTGGCCTTGTACAGCACCTGTGGGGTTCAACCGAAGCTGAGTTACTATGACCCAGCCAGGCAGGCACTTCATCATGAGAAGATCGGGCGGTGTCTGATGGCCACGCCAAAGCAGCAGGGTTGGACGAAATCGCACTGGGCGGGAGGCAGGCACGGGGGTGGCCTGTGGTTCCAAAGAGAACACTGAGAAAAATGGGCGCACAGGAGTCAGAGTATTGAGAGAATGCGTGACTGGGGGAACTGGGGGAACTGAGGTCCTCGGAGGAATGAGATTTTGAAAAAATGGATTATGTGGCACACTGGGGTATGTTGAGGTATAGATATTGGGGGTGCAGGTTCTACAGAAACCGGGCCCTTTGGTGAGGTGTGGTAGGGTGCCCTTGGCTCCTCTGTAGACGCGTGTAAATCTCCAGTAGCTTGCTGCCAGAGTTGAGGATAAATACCTCATGCAACACTTAGAAACCCCAGGAAAAACAAGAAGCTGGATGAGAAAGAATCCAACTATGAAGCAAACTATGTGGTGTGAATTTTTTAAATTAAAAAAAATGATTAGCTGTTTTATGTAATGTAATTCTCAAATATTTCATTTTAGAATTTTCAAAGCACTTGACAATGCCCAGAGCATCTAGGAAACCGATATTTCTACGGTGCTTTATACCTGCCAAAAAATGAGGGAGGAAATAACTACATTTTGGTTTGGCAGGGGTAACATTTAAAAAGAATCCACAAATATTGAGACTAAATTTACTGACTAATTGACACAAACTGAAAGAAAAGGAAACACAGTGGCTTCCGGGACTTCATCTTTCACAATGTCACTAAGGAGATTTTAAGAGAATTGAACCTGCTCCAGTGTAGAAATTAGGCCAAAGGGCTTCTGCGAAAGAATCATCAAAATTATAGAGATCTGTCACTCAAATCACAGAGGGAAACTTCGCCCAACTCATAGCCTAGAAAAACGCCAGTCTTATTGGGTCTTACTATTGGCATTAAGCTGGATTGTCCTGGGACCGAGGCAACCTGATTGCCCTCAACATAGGGCAATTGCCCGGAATCCGCCCTGAGCTAAGGCTCATTGTGCCAGTTCCTAGGAGGGCAGCTCTGACACGCCCCAACGTCCACCTGGGCGTGTTTCCACTCCCACCTCCCAGGACGCCTGCCAGTGCTGTATGGCTTTACACAGCTGATTGCCTGCAAATCAGAGCAACTCCTGGAGAGAAACAGGCCCGCTACACGTTACCAGTGGGAGTCTAAAGTGACACAACCGCACACGGAGGATGATTTGTTAATATCTGTAAAAGTTACAAACACGTTTGTAAGCAAAGTGCAGGCCATCTGCATAATTGAATACTATGTCACCTTACGAGAGAATAAAGCAGCTCCTTGTGTCCTAATACAGAAACACAGATGGCCAAGGTAGATTGTTAGATGGAAGAGTAGGATACTGTTGTCCAAGAAAGAGGGGCTGTGTAAGAATACACAGCATCTACATTTGCTTTCCTAGAGAAACACTGGAAATGCATCAGAAACTAAGTGACGTGATCGCCTGAGGGAGGCTGGAGGGGACAGCGGTGGGAGTAGGGCTTTGCAACGCAGGCCTTGTTCTATTGCTCTGAATTTTGAACTACGACAATGCATTCACATTTGTTAAATCTAAAGGCAGGGGAGAAAGTGTTTTCTGAAACAATGTCACCCATGATTGATCAGGTGAGTCAAGAAACCAGGAAAGCCTTGCTGAATCGCTGAATTCATATATATGCTCCTTAGGTTGAGAAGTGGGCCCTAGAAATTCATTTCATTTCTTTTTCTTTTTTAAGATTTTATTTATTTATTTTAGAGAGGGGGAGGGAGGAAGAGAAGGAGAGAAACATCAATGTGTGGTTGCCTCTCATGCACCCCCTACAGGGGACCTGGCCCGCAACCCAAGCATGTGCCCCGACTGGGAATAGAACCTGTGACCCTTTGGTTCGCAGGCTGGCACTCAATCCACTGAGCCATACCAGCCAGGGTTCATTTATTTTTCTTGAAGTTTCCATTAAAAAATACTTTTCTTATAAATCTATTTTTGTCTCCTAAATTTCATAGGAGAATTATCCTAAAAGTACACTGAATTTGTGTTTTCTGTTTGGTTTATTTAACATATTAATAATTTAGTATTATTATTAGTAATAATAATAGCAAATATTTCCATGGAGCTTAGCATAAACCAGACACTGTCCCAAGCTCATTCAGTCCTCACCACAGCTGTATGACATAGGTTTGCCATTACCACAATTTCAAAGCTGAGAAAACTAAGGCCCAAACTGGTTGTTCAAGGTCACTCTACTGGTGAGGCAGAGTTCAAAGTCAGACCACCTGATCAAAGGCCATGCTCTCAGCCACTTGCGCTGTGACCCCTAAGGAAACTGCGACTTACTAACTAGAAACAAACATAGGCCCTTTAAAACGATGCACTATTTAAAACACCACAACTATGCAACAAGCCAGGGTTTCCCACGGCACAGTTGACACTGGGGCTGGATAATTCTATGTCGTGGGGCCTGTCCTGAGCATCGAAGGATGTCTTTACCCACCAGCCTGCCTCAGGGTGTGACAACCAAAAGGTGTCCCCTGAGGGGTACAATCACCCCAGGGTGAGACCCTCACAAATACCTGCAGCTTCTTAATAGGTGTCTCCATGATTTAATTTTAGAGGATTCTTTTAAAGAAATAATACCTAATTTTGAAGAAATATTTCAAAGAAGTTTAGTTTCTTTTCCTTCTGTTAACTTCGAATAAAATTACACGTCATGTTTTTATGGACATGCGAACAGGGGTTACCTCTGGGTCACAGTTTATAGGCAGTTTCCTTTCCTCTCTAGACCGTGATTTGTTTGTCAACGTGTCTCCGTGATCTTGGAGTCAGGAGGTAAAAAGGGTCACGCTTTAAAAGACTGACCCAGCGACCATTCACTCAGGCACCAGCTTCCTCCCTGGAGCCCAGAGGCTCTGGCACCACTTCCCAGCTACCAGTCTGGAGTTTTCTGGGACATTCCCCCCTTGCTTTCTCCCTCTTCCTTGGCATTCCTCGTCTCAGGAGGTTTACTCAGTGGAACCTAATGAGGATCTATTTATGTAAGGACCTATTTTAGAAAGACACCGGCATGCTTGCTGAGAGATGTGTGCTGTGTCTGCGGGCCAACCCTCAGACGGTGTAACCCGAGCCAGTTAGAAAGCCCCGAGCTTCTCCGAGAGGCCCTGTCTACGTACCACGTCGCAGAACAAAGTCACCTAAGGAATCTTCTCCAGCATGAGTGACAGGGCTGGCCTCTGCCCCGCGACATTCCAAAGAGAGAGTGTGGAATTCATTCATTCAAAACTGTTACAGAGGTGTTTACTGATATAGAAAGCTATTCATATTTACTTTTTAGTACATGGAAAGTAGCAAAAGGGACTATATGGTAGGCTTTCGTTTTCAAAACCACATACATGCAGATGACACACGGGGGCAAGTGTGGAAGCCCATTCACCAAGGACGAGCAAGCAGGGGCAAGGCTCACGTACCCCCAGGGTCGTGAGGGTTTTTACGGATTCATCTCACGAATGCCTGTGAAGCACCCACCTACACAAGGCACCCTGACACGTCCGGGGTGTTAGGGTTGGGGGCGATTTGGGTTTTCTTCTTTTTGCACCTGTATTTTCTGCCCTCTCAATTCCTGCAAATACTTTCAGCTAAGTCAAAATGACGCTCTCTCTTAAACGTGGCAAGTAATCGCAAATAATTAGTGCGTAACTCATACTTATGGGATTTTTTTAAACACGGGTAATTTTTATGGGGAAGAAGTGCCTGTCTCGCTGTCATGTGCTTTCTCTCGGCCCGTCACCCACAGCTGGCAGGGGCCGCCGAGCAGTCAGGGAGTACTTGGCAGCAGATTTTGTTCCAGCTCCAGCCCCAACACTGACAGCCTTTGTCACTCTGCTGGGTAACGGCTCTGCCAAGGCACGCTCCCCGCCTTGTATGTGGGCTTGACCCCAGCCTCCTGTGAGCTGCAGGCGGAGGGCCCTGCGGTCCTCCAGGAACACCAGAGGCCCAGAGGCCTGCAAGAGGCTGCCCTGAGGCCACCTCGCTCTCGCCTCCCTGTGTCCCCTAGGAGGCTGTCATGAGGCGGTTTCTCATGCGCTGTGGATTCTGATGGGGTGTGGATTTTCAGCCTTACCCCCTCACAAAATAGGGGGGGCATATCAACAATGGGGTACGCCAGAACTTGCATTGCACTCATCTGGCCCATTTCGTTTCAGGATGATCCTCTGGTGTGTGAGGGACAATGATCTGAGGAAACTGGGACCTCAAGCTTATCATTCTTTCACTCTCTATGCAAGTAATAAACTCTAAATCTAAATGTGGCCCACTGTATCTTTCCCAGAAGAATTCATTAGGCCTTGGCCTTGCCTTGTCTAATGTGTAAACTGGATGTGTTTGGTGCCCAACATAGGGCTGGTTACAATGCTCTTTTAAGACCTGGCCAAGTGGGAGACAAATCGATTTCTGCGATCTTGTAGCACATGGTCTGACTAAGCGTATGAGTGTATGAGGGACGGTGTGGCAGGGGTAGGATATTCATACTAGAGGGTGTGTGGGTCAGTTTAGGTCAAATAAAGCTGGCAGTGCAGCCGTGGCAGAGTAGCTCAGTTGGTTAGAGCATCGTCCCGATATGCCTAGGTTGCAGGTTTGATCCCTGGACAAGGCACATAGAAACATCAACCAAAGAATGAGTAAGTAAGTGGAACAACATCTGTCTCTCTCATTAATACATAACAATTATTTTTTTAAAAAAGACTGGCATTGCAGAGGAGTAGGGGTCTTCCCAAAGTCCTATTGATTCTGTCGGTAAGTGGCCAGTGAAAATTGAAAGTAAGTGTAAAACTGTGCTTTCCAGTAGAACACGCCCCCTCTCCACCCACCCGTCCTCCATCCCCAGACTCCCTCAGCTTCCAGCCTCTGCAAAATTCCTGAAGTGCCTGAGTTAAACCTTTCGGTCCCTGTTTCTGCAAGCAGTGACTAATAGTTGAGACTTGCAGCGAAGACAGAACAAAAGGGAAAGTGACCGGGTGAGTGAGAGGCCAGTGAGCGCACCCCTCCCACAGACTTGTTGCAGAAATGCGAGACAAGGAAATGTTTCAGTGTGAGCATTCCCAAGGTGTTAGGAAAATTCCTCTGATGTCCCGAGTTTTCACTGTATAACACGCTGTGGATGAGCGAGTTGACGGTCCCCAACCACATTCCGAGTGGTTTCTGGAAACAATGTTGGTGGAATGAGGACACTGAATCCCTCTGGCAGACAATGAAAAACTGCTGTCTTTTAGCAACTAAAAAGCAATGCCTGATATAAACTCCGCCCCCAAGATTAACTCTCCCCCCAAGATTAACAACCCCCTCCCCCCCCCCCCCGGAGTT
>CM052541.1:12701477-12730681 GCA_028533065.1 Trachops cirrhosus
ATTTGCAAGGGAGTGGGGGTAGGATATCTAGGAGTGGAATTGCTGAGTCATAGGTAAATATAAGAAACTTCTAGTGTTCCACAGTGATTGCAACATTTTATTCTCAACCACCAATCATACGTGAAAGCCTTAATTGCCGCACACCCTCTCCAACATTTGGTCTTGGCTGCCTTTTTAACTACTCTAATGGTAATCTCATTGTGGTTTTAATTTGTATGTGTCATGAAATGATATTCTTTGTTCTTTTTTAAAAAAACAACTGTTTACTTACATACAATAAAACTCATCTTAAGTGTGTAATTTGATGAGTTTGGATAAACGTACAATCAAGACATAGACTATGTCCAGTGTCCCCTTTATAGTCAGTCCCTTACCTAATCTATAGTCCCCGACAACCACTGATGTACTTTTTGTCACTAGTTTGCCTTTTCTAGAATGTTAGTGGGATTATGAAATATGTAATCTTGTCTCTAGCTTCTTTCACTTAGCATAATGGTGGGGCTCATCCGTGTTGCTGCGTGTATCAGTTTATTCCTTTTTTATACCTAAGTGGTACTGAACAGATACATCACAACGTTTATTCATTCACTAGTTGTTGGATATTGGGGTTGTGTTTAAGTTTTTACTGTTATGAGTAAACCTTCTGTGAACATTTACATGCGAAAGCAAATTGCTGGGTCATATTTGAGTATGTTTCACTTTGTAAGAAACTAAGCTGTTTTCCAATGTACGATTTTGCATCCCCACCAGCAATGCACGTGGTCCAGTTACTTCCTATTTTCAATCTCCTTTTTCTGAGCCATTCTATTGTGTAAACGGTGTCTCATCGTTTTTCTTTTCTTCTCATTTTTTCTTTGCTTTCCCCTCTTCAAATCCCCGTGTTGAAGGCTGGCTTTCAACAGATCACAGTGAGGGAGCAGCTCTGTACACAGCAACCCTGACTCAGAATCAGGCTTTCTTCCATGGTTTAGCACCAGACTCTCCAAGAATGTGCATTGCGTGACGGGCGAGGGGGAAGCCCCCTTTGCAGCTGGGCGGTTTCTCTGGAGAGGCTCTCTGCTCAGGACTCTGGCAACATGCCCCTGCACCACTTGGGGAGCACTTGGCCACCTGCCTGCAGGAACAGTGGGACACCAGTGACCCAAAGCTCAGTCACACTGCCCTACCCTTCTGCCTTGGTGGATTCTGACTTAGAGGTTCAGGCATAATCTCACAGATGGTACCTACACCCCACTGGCTCCTTAGCCAAGCACATACCCAAAGTGTCTGAACCTGTCATAGTTTTCCCTGCACTGCCCTGACAACTAATATTAGGGTTCCAACCTTTCAAAGCTAACTGTCTTGATTAAATCATGTTCGAAATCCCATGGACAGAATCAAAGTATATTTTATAATAGTTTTGTAATAGTAACATGCTACTGTAATTATAATGTGCTATTATAATTATTTTAGGAAGAAATGTTTTGGGTGGTGTTACTAATTTTGTTGGTTTTAGAATCTACTTAAAATCTGCACTACATATCAGGCACATTTTCTAGGTGCTTTACATCCTTTTTTCCTCTATGTAACCCTCCTAACTATCCTACGAAGTAGGCTTTGATCTCCCCATTTTACTAATGAAATGTACATTAACTCTTTTCAAAATTATGCTGGCTTTTGCCATGGCAGGCCCTAGCATTCTGTGTCTGTCTATTATATAATGAAGTCACAAATGGGTTGCGAAAACAACTACCCTGCTAGTACCCACCCTGCATTCTTTCGCCCATGCGACATCTGCCAAGAACACGACAAAGACTGCCTAGCAGCTTTTCTTGCTCCAAAGCTGATGAAAGGCCAAGTCAAATAAGCCTTGACATCAGTGAGAGTGCAGACTCTTAGCGGGGAGGGGCTCTGAGGCCAAGGGTTGTTCGAGGGCTGGATCAGAATCTCACGTGGCATGAAATGGAGCATTACTAGCCCCATAACTGAAAACCATCGATGTTTCTAAGCCTCAAAGCAGTTAGGACATTCGAATAGTGGACAGCAGAGCTTAGTCCTAAAGGACAAATCCAGAGGAAGCCGGCAGGGGAGGTCTTCTGGCTGCTTTTGGGTAACTAATCCAACTGACGGGGGAAGTGGAATGAACTGTGTACCCGAATTGTCAACCTCCTTCACTGGCCCAGAGTCCGATGGCCCCAGGGGGCAATCAGGTGCGTCCTTTGGCTAGGGTGACTAAACAGCTCGTAAGAATGAACCTGCAATGACAACTGTCCCTTGGCAGAGCTGTTGGGTCGGTGTGTCTGTTCTTTGGCTCCAGCTGGAGTTCAAGGTCTCTTCTATTTTCTTTATTTACCGTGCTCCTCCCTTTTCCAGTCACTGCTCTTTTTAAAAAAATCAAAGCTTCTCTTGGGGAAGACAATAATTTCATTCAATTCACATAGTTCTAATGCTTGATATGCTCCCTCACTCCAGGGAGTTTGCATTCTGTGAAATATTTAACCGAAGAAATAAATCCCCAACACAGAGTGAAACAGCATGAATGACAGTGCTCCTGTGTGCACTGGGGTGAAGGTGGGGGTGATGAGGCAGGCGTCTGAACCCTGTCCTGGAACTTCTCTACCTCAAAAAGGGCTCCACAGCTGCTTCCCTTGTGGAAGGGGTTTTACGTTTCCTGCCTGCCTTTTCCTACCCAAAGCAGGTTTTGGATAGCAAATGAAGGGAGGAGTAACCATGCAGTAAGTACCCTCTAAGTCCTGAGTGCTTTTACTATGTTTTACTTAATTTTCACAATCCTGTAGTGTAGGTATTATATTCACATTATTTAAAAAAGACTAAAAAGTTAAACAGCAGCCGAGGTCACATGGCAGAACTGAGATTTGAACCCAGGTCAGCCTTGCTGGTTTCCTGGCACAATGCCACCTCTTCACTGCTGCTCACTCGAAGTCACTGAGTTTTTTGCCCATCCCGAGTCAATCTAAAGTACACAGCAATAGTGACCACCCGCCTTGCCTGCTACCCCAAATCCTTACTCCGGCGCTCCAGAAATACTCCGTACTGCATGCCCCTTTCTCCAAACAGGGGCTGGGTAAGTTACCAACTTAGGAAAGCCACTAACATGTTCTGACATTTATTCTACTATAACCCCAAATTTAAACTTTCAAAGAAATCTCATTACTTCTCCAGAATTCCTTATTTAGCTGAGTACCTTATCCTGTGGGTAGGTGATGCTAAGTAAGTATGCAGAAAGCTTAACAAGCAAGATTTGGTTTTCCGTCAAGAGTGAAAGGGAAATAGGATACATAAGTCCCATTCCTCCTCCCACCCAGCAAAACGCATCTATCAGTTACTCAAATGTGATGAAAATTAAAAACATATGTATAAACACCTCTGACACCAAGGACACTCTAAGTCCTGCTGCCCTGCCTGTACTTTCGTTTTGCTGCAACGCCGGTCCCCTCTCCAGCCACACAGATGGAGATGGCCTGGCTGTGCTGTCGGGATCCTCGGGAGACAGGACAAAGAGCTGAAGCTGGGTTCCAAGGACTAAAGCAGCTCAGGCAGACCTCTACACCTAAGCCCTAGACCAGAGGACGAGACACAAAACTGCTTAAGCAGGTGGCTAGTTTTCTTAGGAAGGCTCCTTACTGTCCCTGACACAAGGTTCTCTGTGGCATTTCTGCACTGATGTAGGACAAGAGAGAGTTGGTGTCGATGACTTCTGCTGGGCCTGAACTTGAAGTCCTTACTACTGAGCAGCAGGAGCTGCTCCAGCACTCTGCTGTCGAGCTTCCTTCCCAACTGTCCACGCGGCCTTCACACTGGCCAGCACAGCCACCTACTGTGTGGCCTTACTTAGGCCGCTTAGAGACTTTTCCATGGCTCCACCCCAGCTTGCCACAGAACTCCAGGAGCCAGGAAGCAGGGTGGTCTCCACCCTACCAGGGCTCAGAGAATGAAGGCGGAGTCCAGGGTGGGACTGTGAGCCTCCGCCTGATGTGCAAAGGGGAAAACGTGGATGTCACAGACAGGGGCCAGCTGGCTTCCTGTTGGCCCTGCAGCTAGAAAAACAAAGTAAAGGGATCACAGGGCTGGGGAGGGGCAAGCAGCAACCAGGAAGTGCCAAGATAAGGAGTGGTGCAGCTCAAGTGAAAACCACCTTTCTGACCCAAACTCTCCCACCTCGTATCCCCTGGGCTCCGCCCTGCCCCAGGGCAGAGAGAAGAAGACCTTCCGGCTCAGGTGCTCGTGTCCCTGGGGATCTGTCTGGACAGTCCATCCAGTCAAACGTATTGAACAGTCACTGTTGTGCTGAGTCTTGGGAGGAGGGAGATTCAGTTAAGAGTACAAGAGGGTAGCCAGCAGTCCGACTGGAAACCCATCCTACAGTGGTGACTACTGAAACCCATCTGCCACAGCAGCAGCCCCTGATTGTCCGAGTGACCTGTGAGCCTGCCCCCAGTCAGAGATGGCAGAGGGAGTAAACGGAACGGGAGCCTTCCTGGGGCTGTGGGGAAATCACGGTCCCCTCCACTCTCCCACAGGGTTGTGTCCTTTCACATATGGACACAGGCAACCAACTGGCATTATCGAGGCTCCTTCGCTGGGCCTGTAGGAAATGCACCAAGTTCACAGAGCCTCTTCCCCTCAGAAAAACAAGAGTTGGAGAGGTAACGCCCATGACTGAGAAGTCCAGAAGGCAGACCAAGTAGAGACATGAAGCCAGAATAGGAAGACCCAGGGCTCCTGGTGGGCGGATCTAAGAAAAGACCAATGGTCTGGAGGTGGGGAAGCTCCCAGCACTAGCCTAGCAGGAAATGGTGTCATTCCCGTCCTGGCCCCTCCCTGTGTGCCTCGGAAGTCTGGATGTTTCTGAAAGTGGCTGCTCTGGACGGAGGGTGAGGAAAGGGGAGAGGGCGACAAGTCAGGAAACGCGAACCTTCAGGGAACCTCCTGAGTGACAAAGGACTTCAGACCAGTTTTCTTGACTCTGATTCGGTCAGTGCACCGAGGCCTACAACAAACCACACTTGGCTCTCGGAAGGCAGAAACCAAACCCGCTTTATAAGGCTGAGCGGCCATCACTGGCTCCTCTGCTGAGATGTGACGTACCCGCCAGTGAACCTTCCTCACCATCTCCCCACCCCCACCACCCTGCCAGCCCTCCAGACACCCATCTCTGTAATTCTTCCATTTCAAAAAATACTCTGAGGAGGGGCGAGGTGGAGGGTGCGGGGGTCCAGGCCGGCCACAGGCCAGTTCCCGTGAGGTAGCTAACGCTGGTGCTCCTGGGCAGGGGCTAGCGACAGGGGCCAGTCATGGGCTCACGGCAGCCAGGAGCGAGTCGCCGGCTGACTGGGACACGGGGGAAGCAGAGAATCTCGAAGTCTTCCCAGAGTGCTTGTTTACAGGTAGCGTCTGCGTGGAAAGGCTGGGCTCGTTGCTGGTGTCCTCACTGTCTTTTGAGGAAGTAGGTTTCCTGGGGAAGGAGGGAAAAAAGCAAGCATGGGTCTTCCTGGGCTTGGCTGTAGCCCCATCTTCAGAGAGCGGGACGATTCCCTCAGAGGAGCTGTGTTTTCTGAAGGGAATGGGGACGAAGAAATGGCTGAGACTTCAACTTGTGATCTGCCTTCAGTCTGGACAAGGCATTCATGACAGTATGGTGTTACAGACCACAATTACATGCAGGTATAAATAATCGAAAAATAGATTTTATTTATCTGAAGGCTTGAGAGCTGTAAGTGTAGGTGTGGATGTGCGTGAGGACAGGAGGGCTAAAGGGTTCCTACGGCAGTGAGTGTGGCCGAGAGTGGCCACTTCTGCGATGACTCTGTGCTCAGCAGAGCTTCCTGGGCATCCCAAGAGCCACCAGGAAGCTCTCATAATCTGGGAAGAGAGAAAGGAACAAAACTCCCAAACTCACACCATTAATGTAATATTGTACACCAACTGTAATTAAATGTTTGTGAAAAGTCTGAACTCACGCCAACACCCTCCCCTCGCCCAGGCAGCACTCACCCCAGCCTGCCCGTCTCTGACTTGGGTGAAGCGCTGAGCGTCACGTCACCCTTTGGGACAGTCAGAAGTGATGTCGGGAAAGACCACTAAGAGCAAAGGGAACAATGAGGCTGAGCTGTCTGGGGTCTTGGCGCTCTCTCCCAGCTCCGCCTCTAAGTGATGACCATGGGGCTCTCCCCTCCCCCGCCCTGCAGGTCTGGGACCCTATGGGAGAAAGTTTTGGTTTTCTCCCTATTCAGACAAAAGGCTGAGACCACAAAGCACTTTTTGACCATTGAAATAAAGGTACCCAGGGAATCCTAGAGCCAACTATTCCTCTGACAAGGAAGGGCCTCAGGGAGAAGTGGGAACATCTGGATGCCCGCCCAACCCAGGCTGCCCTCTTTGGGCAGAGGAGGGAGGAGCCTGAGATGGAGCTGACCCCTCCCTCCCAACGGCATCACTCACCAGTGGAACAGACTCAGAGATGGTTCCTGTGTGGAACCCTTTGTAGCACCAACTCCGAAGCAGATCTACTCCTAAGACAAGATTAGCAGGGGCAGGACTTAAGACGGTGGAATCAACTGGCCAATTCTTCTTGCCAGGAAGGCCCATTTCTTAGTCTACAGGGATTTAATCTCTCACTAAACATCACTTCCTGTGGGCAGGGGGGACACATCACCTTTGAGCTTGTTGCCATGGTACTTCTGTTCCCACTGGGTGGTGAGAATGTTGAAATATCGTGGCTGCTCAAAAAAGCGGAGATAGCGAGAAGATATTCGGGAAGGAAAAATTCGTTCAAATTGACCCCGGCGAGAAAACTCATCCTCCATCTGGACCAGAACCCGAACATCATCTGGTGTCAGGACATCCAGCACAGATGAATAAAAGTCCTACAGCCCAAGGAACAGGGATGAAAAGGGTATATAAGCCAGAGGCAGAGAATCAAGAAGCTAGGGGACAGGGAGCACAGCTAGGGTCACAGGGTCCCAGGATTCTCAGGGGACCACCAAGGCAGCCTGGTGGGTCAGCTCTGGACGTCATCTGTTCTCAAGTCTACTGAGCCTAGTGGGGGATGAAGACACTCTGGGTCAGGGCGAGGGGAGCCACCGGGGCACAGAGGTTAATTGATTTGTGGGATGGGATCAATATCAGAACCCAGCAACTCAGATGTGGCCATAGCCTGTGTCTGCCACTCTTCCACCAGGCTCCCTCACCTGCTCGGAGTCAAGCCTTCCAGGGGCTCACTGCACCTCAGGGAAAGAAACCCCAAGGGTCTACGGCTCTGAGGACAAGGGTGGGCTAGTAGAGCATTTTGCCAAGAGCAGTAGTTTTTGAACACGTGACAAAGGCCACCATCTCTCTCCTAGAATGACGTGCATGCCAATGTATCTCTGCACGCCAAGGGCGTTGTGGAGCTGAGTTAGAAAACTCTGCCCTAGGCAGAAGAAAAAATGGTTGCCCTGGGGTTCCAAATGCTTGCACAAGGAAGCTTTCAGCTAGCACTGGGGAAGTAATCTCCTACCTGATCAGGAATTTTCTGGGTCAGGTAATAGGCTTTCTTCATCTTCTGTGCAGTGAACTGCTCCGGGGCCATCTGACATTTGTCCCTGGGGCAGCTGGGCAGGCTGAGGAGGGGGGCGGGAAGGGGGACAGGGTAAGATCAGCAGCTTCGCAAACTGAGGACATGTGGAAAGTGTGTCCAGCCCAGGAAGACAGCCTTCTCAAGAAAAGACAAAGAAATATGGACAGATGTTTCTGAGACGATCAGACTGCAATATACTCCATTCAAGCAGCCTCTTTGAGAGCCAAAGCAAGTGCCATGGAAGAACTTAATGAGTACAAAGTGCCCTCTTTGGGTTGTATTTCAATAGTTTAAGAAAAAAAGAAACCCTGGAATAACTGCTGCGTTTAGTTTAATTTAGTGAACACTTACTAAATAGCCAGCTCAACCCTATGGCTCTGTGATCCTGGACAAATTACTTGACCTCCCTGCACCTCGGTTTCATCACCCGCAGTACTGCAATTGCTACCGAGACAGACACGAACACGGCCTCCAGGGAGATCATGGGATGGCAGGTGTCGAATGCCGAACGGCTATAGCACAGAGCCAAACATGAGTCTAAGGTATGCTGGGGAACCACGTTTCGCAACTGGCAACTTCGGAACTGAATTCCAGCTCTACCCCTTGGTAGCTGAATAACCTTAGATGGGCTACTTAATCCCAGTGGTGTTCAGCTTTCTCTTCTGTAAACTGAGGATGCCAGTGTCAGCCTCATGGGGCTCTTGTGGGAATAAGTTTCAGGTTTTCCTTATACACAGCAATACTGGCTAAACATTGGCTCCCTTCCCTTAAGAGTGGTTCCACGTGGTTTGGGGTTTGGAGGAGAGAGTCCACTGGGCTGGCTTCATGACGTGTTGCCTTGAATTAGGCTTTGATGGGTGGGAGGAGTCAAAACGGAGATCTGGCTGCGGGGAATTTCAAGGGGAGAAACGTCCTGAGCCAGGGAGGGGACACTCTGAGGAAACAATGAGAGGCAACAAACGTGTCAGAGACGAGACTGGATTAACGGGCCTTTTGGGTCCTTCCAACCTTGAGGTTCTTTGGGGGATCCGGTGTGTCAGAGCATGGGAACCAGAAGAGAAGTGAAGGGAGGGGTGCCTGGGAAAACGAGGTGGGGCCTTGAAAATCCACGGGAGGAGCTGACAGCTGAGTCCCCAGGCCCTGCAGACTCCTGAGCAGGTGAGCAGCATAACCAAAAGTGCTTTTAGGGGCACAGAGGTGCAGAGGTGTGTGGGTGGACTACACATCTACAGGGGCAGGTCAAGCAGCAAAGGAGACCAAGCAGGTGGGAGCGCCCGGCACCATTCCTTCTCACAGTCATCGTGGGGCTGTTCATGCTGCCAGCCAAGCCACAGATAAGCAAGGAGGCTGACCTGGTGGTGGAGCTGCTGGAGCTGCTGGAGCTGGAATTGTCCTCTGTGTTGGGCAGGACAAAGCCTGCCAGGTTCAGAAGGTCACGGATCATCTGGCCTTTGATGCTGATGTCCAGCGGAGAGTTGGAGTGGAGGCTTCGAGGAAAGGATGCAAAGAGTGCTAAAAATACACTCCAAACTGGTTTCAGTCACACATCCAAGTCAGTGCTAGCCCCACTTACTCCCTGGCTTCCCTAGGCCCAGCGGGCTCCGACATTCAAACTCATGGGCACCACCACGGGGTCTTCTTACCCCACAAATAGTAAATAACCTTACTCAGGGTGGTTCTTGCCCATGACCTTCATTGGCTAGGGGAAAGCAAATGGGGACTGCAAGTTCAAAACACAATTTAAAAAAGTTTTTTTAATGTTTATTGATTTTAGAGAGAGCAGAAGGGAGAGAGAGAGATAGCGAGAGAAAGGAACATCGATGTGAGAGCAACATCAGTTGGTTGCCTCCCATACGTGCCTTAACCTGGGACTGAGCCCGCCATCTAGGTATGAGCCCTGACTGGGAAACGTTCGGTATACAGGAAGACATCCAATCAACGGAGCCACACCAGCCAGGGCCAAAAGAACAACTTTAAACAACCTCTCTCCATCCTCAAAAAACCCTGAGATGATGGCACAGAATGAGTAAACGAGCAAACAAACAGGTGTCGAAGGGAAAACACAAATTCTAACGAAGGAAGAAAGGCCTTCCCAAAGTCAGCAAGACTGGAGAGGAAACAGGACCAGGAGGCTAAAGAAAGGGCCCTACTGTGAGTGCCTTGAGCTCACCACCTACCTCGGGGAAATGTTGACTTCCAGCACCCAGGGCTTCAGGTTCTCATCCAGCATGATGTCGAAACCGAAGAGCTCGTGGCAGCTGTAGGGCCGCCGCACATACATCTTCAGCAGGCTGGTCACGTAGGGTTCCGACCTGGCCACGGGCAGGAGGAAGGCCTTACCCAGAGCTGCCCTGTCAGTGGGGTGGCCCAAGGATGGGAGGGCAGCAGCAACCCAGAAAAAAGCAGCTCTTAAGAGAGGCCTGTGATCTGGGGCCAGCTTCTAGGGATGGGTTTCAGGAGAAGAGCAGCATTGAATGCGGTCCACTCCTCCCTATTCTCAGAAACTGAGCCACGGCATGGTCAAAAGTCTGGAGCACAGCAGAGTGGGACCCGTCAGAAAAGAGGGCATTCAGTGGCAGGCCCCACACCAGGGTGGCGGTGCGACTCACGAGATGATGGTTTTGACAACGACATCCTTTATCTTCTCCCAGATGGCATCGCTGTTGACTCCCTTCTGGCTCAGGTAGCTCCATAAAGCCTTCAGTGCCCTGCAACGTGGAGAGGCGGTGGGAGTATTTGGGGTTACAGTCTACGAATTGAGTGATGAAGAGAAAAAGAAATAAGAGCACAAAAACATTTTCTCTTCTTATGAGGTTTTAAATAGAGAGAGATGAGCTTAGACACAAACGGACCAACTTGAATTGCCAAGTGTTTATATCATCTTTCGGTCTTATATTAATCCTCCATTCACCACCTCCCTGCACCTCCCCAAACCCCGGAACCCCGTGCTCCTCTAGTCTCTGCTTCACGGGGACGCCGTCTGGGTACCATTTGTGACCCTGGCAGGCTGTTTCATCCGCGTTAGCCTGGTACTCAGTGTTCTTTTTATTGACGCTGTAGTTGGTCAGGTGCATGAACTTGTTGCCGAGGCTCTTCATGGAAGGGGAGTACCTGCAAGCGAGGAGGAGAAAGGCAGAGGTAAGGAGGCGAGGCGGCGGTCAGACAATGGCCCAAACGCCTCCCCGGACCCTGAGGAGGTGAAGGGCAAGCGGGCAGATCCTTTCAGATGCATGAAAGCCTCAGAGTGTGTCTGTAGGGAAGGTTTTAGAACACCACAGCTAAACTCCTCTCCTTTATCCACCTCAGTCCCACAAGAAGCCCCTCCACGAGAACAGTGAAGTAGAAGACCTCCTCATTTCTCATTTCTCATGTGCTATTAGATTTATAATAAGAAGTGCATGTGTATCAGTCTTTGCCCGCAATTCCTGACAAGAGTTCCTGAAACCCTCACAAAATCCTAAGTGTTAAGAGCACTGGCAACACCTTTTGTTCTAATATTTGGCCTTAGGCCCTGGTTCCTGACACAGGGCCCCTGAAATCCTTGCGGTATGCTGGATAAAAAAGTATTTTATTCCTACGAGGAGATTTTGGATGAGGGCTGGTCACCAGAAAGGCCAACTCATGGTCAGAAGCTTGGAATTTTCAGCCTGGCTCCCCATTCTCTTGAGAAGGGAGATGGGCTGGAGATGGAGCGAATGAGCCATCAAGGCCTGTGATAAAACCTCCGTAAACCCCAGAAGTACGGGGTTCGGAGAGTGTCCAGGGAAGCGAACACGTGGACGGGGTGGGAGAACGGTGCACCCAGAGACGGCGCGAAAGCTCTGCACCCCTTCCCACGTGCCTTGTCCTGCACATCTCTTCCATCTGGATGTTCGTCTGTATCCTATTTATATTGTTTTGTAATACACCAGTAAGCATAAATCAACTGTTTTCCTGAGTTCTGTGAGCCATTCTACCAAGCTGACAGAACCCTAGGAGGGGATCGTGGAAACCTCTGGCTCACAGCCGCTGGATCAGAAGCACAACATGGCAACCTGGACTCATGACTGGCATCTGAAGTGGGCAGTGGGGAGTCTCAGGGCGCTGAGCCTTTACCCTGTGGGATCTGATGCCACATCCAGAAAGATGGTATCAGAACTGAGGTACACTGTAGAACACCCAGCTGGTACTGCAGAGATTAGTTTGGTGTATGGAAAAAACCCCATTATGTTTGGGGACCAGAAGTGTCGGGAACAAGGTGTTCTGTGTAGAAGGAGATAGAGCGGAGAAAAGGAAGACTGAGCTTTCCCAAGTATACCCCACCGTCTTCCGTGCTAACAGAAACCACCAAAACATGTGTTATTTTTCTGTGGGGGTCCTCTGGTTTCCCCGCCTCTCAGGAAAGCAGACCCCCAACATCGTTAGGGTGACACCTCACCACTGCCACGTACTTGCAACTGGCAAAGCGGACGAGCCCATCTGAAAAGAGGTAAATCCGCAGAGGATCATAGGAGGTGACGTAAACATAGATGCGCAGATCGAATTTGCTGCCACTGATGAGGTAGGGTTTGTGCAGATACCTACAGAGGGAAAGGCTGGCTTCAGGAACATGGCAGGTGAGACAGGGCTCAGCAGGTAACTGAGCCACGGCAAAAGCCAGCCAACAGTCCCTGAGATGAAGACTTAAAACATCTGGCCGAGGATGGTCTTTGGCTGGGAGGACAAAGGGCAGAAGAACATGGCAAAAAGGGAACCCCCGGGGTGAGGAAATGAGAAAGTGGGGAGTGGGACCTGAGCTGGAGACAGACTCACCTCTGCACCAGAAGGGGCCTTCGCTTAGGGAGCTGACTCCACTTGTGAATGACCTGGATGCCAATGCCTCGAGCGGATGCTGGCTAGAAGTCAAGGGCAAAGGAGGTGAGATTTCCTCGTGGCCTATACTCTGTTGTTCTCCCTCTCAGACAATGGCCTACTACCCCGCTGTGACCCACTCACTGGCTTAACAATCCACTTTTGGCGGCTGCTGCTCTCCCAGGCTTTGCGCAGGAGCTTGGCATCCTGAGGCAGGATGAAGGACTGGGGGAAGAAACTGAACTCCTTCTTGCCAAAGCGGCTCTGCATGCGGGATAGGTTCCGCCACAGCCGGTCCTTTCGCCCAATTTGGAATGAACCCGGGAAGTGGTTTAGCTACAGGAGGGACAAAGGGTGAGAGGAGCAGGGAGAGGACCCAGGTAAGACCCCAGGAAGATGGTGGGACACACGATCCCATTCCAACTTCCTCAGCAACTCCCTCAGTGCCTGTTCCATCTTGTTATCACTGTCCCAGGGGCCTCAAGTATTCAGCAGCTGAACACTCATGAAAAGTTGATTAAAAGACAAACAAAACAACAAAATTTAGTGACTTCTAGGAGTTGATAGTTCATGACACATAACAGTGCTTAAGGAAGACATGATATCCACCTTAAATGCAAAGAAAAAGCTGTCAGGTCTTTTTCCATGACAGCCTGCAGGACAAAGACAGAAAAGCGCCTGGCCTTCAGTGAGGATAGGGGAAAGGGACCCACCATTTGTTCCAACATGAGACCAGAGTCCTCTTTACAGATATTCGGCTTGGAGGAAGGGAAGCAAAGCGCAGCGGTTACTGAAGAAACATAATAAACTGAAAACAGACGCTGCGTCTCAAGACACGTTAGAGAATGAAGTGCCTCTGAGAGGCCACAGCTGCCCACGTCGCTGCAGCTGGACCGCTAAGTGCGTGTGAACTGCTAGGGTCCCACGCTGCCCCCTCTCCTGTGCACTGTCCACTCCGAGAGCCCTCCCGACTTTCTCTGTGCCATCCAGCTCCTCCCCCAGTACCGATCTCCTCCTGTCTAAACGGAGCCCTGAAGAAGAGCGCCTCAGGAAGGGCCCCTACCTTCTGATGCCCCAGAATGGACCGGAAACTGGGAGACTTCATGTGGTGACCCCAGCAGCCCAGCCAGTCATCATTTCCTACGGAAGGCACATCGGGGAGTCAGCCCCTGGGACAGGGAGGGGCCCAGAGGCCCCAGGGATACCACTGGGCCTGGGCATAGCTCCACTGGGCAGACCCTATTTTCTAAGAGGCACCACGGAGCTGTCCTACACGAGGCCCTGGGGTCAGGGGTCGAACAATGGCCCCCTTTCTTGCAATTGTGAGCAATAAGCTCTAGTCCAGAGGGAGTTCAGAGCTGTGGCAACTTCAGGGCAGGATCCCCACACAGCAGGAGGCATCTAGGGCTCTCCTCCTGCCCGGAGCCCATCTGCTAGGGCTGAGGACAGGCTCACAGTAAGGCAAGTGACTCACTCTTGCTGGTTTTGAAGTGCGACCGTCCGATGGTCTGCTTGACAATGTTGGGGGTCACTGTGCTCATCTTCCACCGGAGCAGCTTCCTCTGCTCCCAGGGAAGCTTCTCCACTGGGGACAGTGGGCGTGGAGAAGAGCAGAAGATCATGGTTAGATGAAGGAAAAGATGGCACTGTTGCTCAAACTTCGCTGGGTAGGAAAGTCACTAAGTATGGTTCCCAATCAGAGTCTCAAAGGAGTACACTTCGGGGAAGGAAGGGGGATGCACAAGAGCGAGAAACACAGAAAGGAGGGGAGGTTGAAAGGGTAAAGAAACAAGGTTAGAGGCCAAGAATGACCCATAAGATTATGGGGCTGAGACGGATCAGCTTAAGGACAAACAAGAAAAAGGTCTCCACATCGGTCCGGTGGACCAGGCGGAGAACCAAGCACCGTAACAGCCATCTGGAAAGCCCCTCCCCATCATTTTGCCACCTGCTCCCAACTTCACTAGCATCCTTCCGGGGGCTCTTCTGGGCTTACACACTTGGCCAGGTTTACCTCTCTCGTCCCGAGTGCCAAAATAGATGGTAGGAGGCACGTTGGGAAAGAGACTGTAGGTGAGGGCTGGTCGGACAACTTTCTCATCAGAAAGAGGTTTGGTCACAGCCTCCACACAGCCCCTAGGAAGAGAAACACACAGGTGGTTCAGAAAGGGAAAGCACAGCCCTGAAGTACTGTTGCTATTACACACAATTTCCGTGGGGGCGCTGTCTTTCAAATCATACTTGCATAATACAAACACGAGTGCTTGATAATTATTTAGCAAATACTAATCAATAAGGCGCTAGGGCTAACTTACATGCAGTCACACCATGAAATGTCACCTAAAGACAAGGCTTTCCAATACTTCATTCTGTGATACAGTTCCAAAATTTCCTTTTACAAGCCACAGGCTAGGGAACTTCCTGAAAAGAATGGTTCTGAGGACAGGTAATGAGTTTGGGTGGGTACCAGCAGCGGGTGATACAAGTAGATACTTAGTGTAGATACTGGTAGTATGCTAGTAGTGTGGCATACTGCTAGTATCTACACTAAGTCAAAGAGAAATAAATGAAGAGAGAAAAAGAATAACATGGAGAATTTAAAAAGAGAAAAGGCAGAAAAGATCTAAGATGAGGCATACAGATTTTTAAAAAGAAAAAGGAGAAAAAGCAACAGAAAGAAAAGAAATAGTGATACTTCTAACTCATATTTAGGTGTCTCTGAAGATAAATATGGTTGATTAATGCTCTTCTCCATTTGGGAACTAATTTGATACCTGATTTTTATGCAACAGTATGGTAAAATAGGTTAGGAACCTGAGGCAGTGGGCCATGGGGTCCCTACAGCTATTTCAACAATAGCTCGGCCAAGGCTACCTCGACGGGTCTCAAAACAGTGAATATCTCTACTGTCAGGTACAAGCTGACAGACCCAGACCATTTCTTCAAATAGCACTGAAAACAGAGAGGAGAGTATTACTCTCTATACTGAGCTGATGTGATCCACAAATATTACTATTTAAGATGTATAGCCCTGGCTGGTGTGGCTCAGTGGACTGAGTGCTGGTCTGTGAACCAAAGGGTCACCAGTTTGATTCCGTCAGGGACATGCCTGGGTTGCGGGCCAGGCCCCAAGTGGGGGGCACACAGGAGGCAACCACACACTGATGTTTCTATCCCTCACTTTCTCCCTCCCTTCCCCTCTGTCTAAAAATAAATAAGTAAAATCTTTTAAAAAAAGATTTATAAACTACTTAGGTTTATAAAAAGCCATTCTACCTTATATTTTGCAGCACAACAAAAATAGGCACTATATGTAAAACATTAGCCTTTTAAACCTTAGAGATTTTTAATGAATTTTATTGTGTCAAGTTAAATATTAATTCCCAATTAAATAATTTCAGTTAATTCAACTCTTCTTCATTTCTAAAATATTTTACTTCAAAGGCTTTTAACTTACTATCAGGATTTAAGATCTGAAAACCAAGGAGAATGAGTTAATTTAAAAACAAAGACAACTGTAATCAGACAATATTGTATGTCAACCACGACTGAAAAATAAAAAGCAAAGAAAGGGATGTAAAATGGTATTTCCACTCTGAAAACATTTTGGCAGTTTCTTAAAAAAGTAAACATGCACTCCTGGGTATTTATCTTAGAGAAATGAAGACTTGTGTTCATGCAAAAATATACGCATGATGGTTTATTTATAATACCCTAAAACTTGAAACGCTCCAAATAGCCTCCAACAGGTGAACGGTCAGACAAGCTGTGGTATGTCCGTGCCATGGGATACTGCTCAGCAACGAAAAGGAAGGAACTATTGGCACGTGCAACACCTAACGTGCTGAGTAAAAAAACCCAAGCCCAAAACGTTACATATGACTATCATTCCATTTGTGCATCATCCTTGAAATGACAAAATTATGGAACAAATCAGTGGTTGCCAGGGGCGAAGAGGGGATGGAGCAGGAGGGAAGGAGGCGTGGCTATGGGAGCACCGGCAGGGGCTCCTGCAGCGATGGAAATGCGCTTGACTGATGTTAGTATCTTGGTTGCACTTCAATATACCATAGTTTTGCAAGATGTTACCATGGGGGGAAACTGCGTAAAGAATTCTGGGATCTCTACTAATTATTTCTTATAACTGCATATTAATCTGCAATAGTCTCAAAATCAAAAGTTTAATAATAAAAAGACAGAAAATTTTTGTTAGCTGCCTCTCAAGCATACTGGACTTGTCCTCAAGAGACTTGGCTTCTAGTCTAGCAGTGCTGCAAACCATGACCTTGCAACAGATACTTAATGTCTCCCGTCCTCGATTTTGACATCTGAAAAAGAGGCTGGACTTGATGACCTCCATCTCTAAAGTTACACGATTCTTAGAAAAATAAATATGGAACTGGAAATGCAATAAACTATTACTGGCTAGAGAAAAAGAAGCAATGTTTTCAATGATCTTTCTGTAATTGCCAAATATTCTATAATATTGTAAAAAAAGTAAATCTTTCATAAAGGGGAAAAATAAGATTTTAGCAATCCAAAAGCATTTCTGATTTTAGTCATCACTAAAATGCAAAGTGGCTGGAATTCCTCAACCTCCATGTGCCTGAAAAGCCTCAGATAAATAATGTTTTAAGCCTCAAATAAATAAGAAGTTCTGTGCATTTTGTACGAGTTAAAGTAATGAATGAACAAATTATTAATCAACACCTTTTGTGAATTTCATCTTATAAATCAGAGAGGTTAAATAAGAGGCTATGCAGCTGATTTGAAGTGGCCTGAAAACTCAAACCTAAGTCATCCTTAAGCATGAAACAGGTGGGACTCCAAGTCAATTCGATTACATGTTAAATATCTTTCTCTTATAGAGAGTGGAGGTGCTTAGTCAACATCCAATATATCCAACCAGAAGTACCTTTGCTTTCCTGAAAGGAGGATGGACTAGGCTTAAAGTAACAGAAATGATGCACCACAGGCAGGGTACCTATGACAGAACTTCTATCAGCCTTCACAGAAAGCCCAATTCTGCCTCTCCACTTTCCCAACAGCTCTCTCCTCCTTGCTGGTTTGGGGCTCTATGATTGGTAGAGCTGCTGCCGCCGTCATATTCAGAGATGCAGCTTGCTTTGTCCACACCAACCAAGGCGTGAAAAGCTCCTTCTACTCTTAGCTTCATCTCAGGCCCAGCTGACACAAAGAGGGACAACCTGAGTCTGGATGCTCCCGTGTTAGGCAGGCCTCAGTACATGTGGCTGAATTTCGTGAAAGCTAGAATGGAAATTTTTAATTAAAAATAAAATAAAAAAAGAAAACTCACCAATTATATATATATACACACACGTGTGTGTATGTGTATGTATAGTTTCTTTTACATTTTCAGTAGAAGTTATTTTTAAAAAGAAACAAAAACTTTAATGTTTATATTAGGTTGACCAAAAAGTTCTTTTGTTTTTTTCTGTAAGATGGCTCTAGTCGTGTTTAGTTGTCTTTAACTTCATTCGACACCATTTTGTTAGACTGTATTTTGACAGCTGTCATATCAGCATGTATTAAAACAAATAACCCAAAACATCATCAAAACTGGTGAATTTTTGTGTCACCATTTTAACACTGAAGATGGAAGAATATACACAACATTTTCAGCATATTATGCTTTATTATTTCAAGAAAGGAAAAAAACGAAACTGAAGCACTACAAAAAAAAGAAAAGATTTTTTTGCAAAAACCAAAACAAAACAAAACAAAAGACTTGTGCAGTGTATGGAGAAGGTGCTATGACTGATCAAACGTGTCCAAAGTGGTTTGTGAAGTTTCGCGCTGGACAACCCTCTACGGTCGGGCAGACCAGCTGAGGGTGACAGCGATCAAACCGAGACATTGGTTGAGAACAATCGACCTTCTACCACACGCAAGATAGTGGACAGATCTCAAAATCCAAATCAGTAAAGTTATTGGGGAAATGAAAAACAGTCTCTTATTTTACGGAAAAAACCATACAGACTTTTTGGCCAACCCAATACTTTGGTGAGGGGTCTTTTTAATATTTAACAAAACAATATAATTGATGGCAGAGCCTGGTACTGAGAGACAGGGTTGGAAGTGGTGAGGGGAACAAGGAAGACGCTGCTGAAGATGTTAACTACCACCCGGAAAGGTGGTGTGTATGATCCCTTAGCAAGTTCTAGAAATCGTTAGCCCAGTGACACGCCCTAACAGTCCTGCACTCCTTCCTCTCCCCTGACTCCCCACCTCAACTAGGTGCAACATCCTGCAGCTGCTTGTTTCACCAAAGAAGGACCTACGTTAAAGAGCAGCTTTCTGGTCCCCTAGTTCGAGGCAGATCCGTACCACTCGGACTCCACCAAGGGCAGTCAGTAAAAAGCTGGATTAAAGCTGCAGAATTTTAAATTCAATCTGTTATTATTGAGGCTAATGCCAGTCTTATTTCCCAACAGAAAACTAACCTCGGAAGGCAGAAGAGCATTTCAAAAGGCTCCAATCGGTCGTAAGTGTGTCTGAACTGCTTCTGACAGTGGAACACGTGTGTAATGCAAGGTGGCAATTATCCTCATGTGGGTGGCCCAGCTAGTACTTTCCCCCAAACATTATGTTTCTTCATTAATTATTCATTTTCTAACCACTGCTTGAAATTATTTGCTTTTTACATGAACAACTTCTTGGAGCCTACAGACTGAATCGTAACCTAAGAAACATGGTGCTGTTCTTAAGCCCAACTGACGAAGTATGTTTCTGGTGCCTTCCATCGCTCCTTATTTGAAAACTAAAGTCCTAAATATAAATATTTGGTAAAAATGAGTGAAGGTCAACAGGGACATTAATGACTTGGGTGATTAATCTCTTTACAATCTTAAAAGAGACAGAAAACGGGCATCTACCAACGATCGACACAGCCAACACTCACCGAGAGATCACCGCTACCGACTCGCTGGAAGAGACGGAACTGAAGGAGGAGCGCTCTGAGTCCCCTGGCGGTTGGGGGGAAGCAGAGAAGTTGTGAATGGGAGAGGCTGGACACAAACTCACCAAGCCGAGGGGGCTCTTCCTTGGACGGACTGGCTCGGCCTTCTTGCAGAGCCACAAGCACCACCCTGCTGCCCTGCACTGCCTTCCTCGAGCTCAACAGCAGCAGGGAGAAGGCAAGATGGGTGGGGCAGGAGGACTAGAGAACAAAGTCCCTCAAAAGCCACTACCCACCACCCTTGGATCCCCAAGGCAAATGAAGAATGCAGGAGGTAAAGTGGGTCAGAGACCTGGTAGCAACTGTTAGCCCCCTCCCCTAGGGGGTGGTGACCAATTCCCAGTTGGATGTGAGAGGGTCCCCCACTCACCCTCCTCCTCTTCGTTCTCGTCATGGCTACAGCAGTCTTCCAAACCGTCCACCAGCTCTTCTTCCAGATCCTCAGCCTCAACCTGGTCTAGCTGGAGGTCGGCAGCTGAGCTATAAGGAAGAATCATGCCCCCGGCCCAGCCAATTCCATAACAGAGGTCACAGTTAGAGTCTCACTGCTTCATCATCCCCCAGTGTCTGTCTCTCCCCCAGTCCCCAGTCTGCTGTCTCCTGCCCGAATCGCACACTTCGCTTCTCTTGTCCTCGGAGCTGAGGCCTGGCCATAATGGTTCCGCAACCCTACAGCCCCCGCTCTGCAGAGAGGCGCTGTGTCTTTTATCTTCTCTGAAGTCCCTCAGGGCATTAAGTCCAAAACTGTGCATCCACAACACCATCCACGAATGTCTGGTAACGCACTTCGAAGTCCCTAGGCTGCTGTCTGGGAACTCAGAACAAGGCAGGCCTCAGTGACCCAAGTCAGTAGCAGGGAGCCAGGAGAAGAAACCAGGTGCATACATGTATGCCCCGCCTCTGAAACGGCTGTCATACCCGGAACGACTGAGACCCTGATTTGGTTTGGAATTAAGTAGAAAAGTCACAGGCCCCAACTTGTGGGGTTTGGAATTTTTATTTCTCTCTGGCTCTAATCTAAAGTAGGGGTCAGCAAACTCTTCTTACTGAAGGACCAGACAGTAAATATTTTCAGCTTTGGGGCCACTCAGTCTGTCACAACTAGTCAGCCCTATCACTGCAACAGGGAGCTGCCGCAGACAGTAGTAACCCAACGGGTCAGGCTGCGTTTCAATAAAACTTTACGGAAGCAGGCAGTGTGCGGGATTTGGCCTGAAGGCTGTGGTTTGCTGACCTGTGTCCTGAAGTGAAAGCCATAATTCTGGGCAGCTAAAAAATAAAACCAACCTTCAGAGACACTGGGTCAGTGTCAGCAAATTTTGGCATATGCATTCTATTGATCTAAATGAACAAAAAACTTTCTCCAACTTACCCAATACCCTTAGCAGGTGAGTCCAGCTTCCTGACTTCTTTAGGCCCCTCCTTCCCAAAGTGGCCCAGATGGATGGAAGAGAGGCGGGAGGCCACATCAGCTAAGCCAAAGGGCTGGCGGGGACAAGGCAGAACTGGTGTTTTGTTTTCTCCAAGAGGTGAGGAGTCGATCACAGAACCACGGGCAGGGCTGCGGCTGAGCCCGCTGTTGTGTGAGGCAAGGAGGTGAATGCTGATGCGTTTGGTACAAACGACTGTACTGTCCAACTCCAAGGTGTCCGAGGCTCCAGGGAGGATCCTGTCTGCTCCAGCACCCTCCTGAGGGGGCTGCTGGCCTACCACAGGAGGTTTCCACCGACTGTTCCTGTTGAGGAGACCCCACTGCAAGCTGGGGTTCACTGAGCCAGAGTGTTCAAACTGGTAGCCTGGCCTCAGCTTCTCAAGGCCACTTGCAGTGAACTTCCTCACAGCCTCGGTGAACTGAACCTCCTTGGTCAGAACCTGGGGAACAGAGTCACCATCCAGGCCACGGGGACGTGGCTTTATCCTCATGGCTACGTTACCCTGGTTGTGCTGGAGGGAGGCAACACTGGTGGTGGGAGTGTCTAAGGAGCCAGGGGTCGGCAGGGGGCTGTGGGCAAGGGCACCACGTAGGACAATGCCATTGCTCTTGGGTACCTTGTGCTCAGTAGGCTGGAGAGCACAGTCTCCAGTGCCCCCTGCATGATGCCAGGAGACAAGCTGGATCTTGGGGGAGGGTACTGGCTTTAGGCCCTCTGTGGCCTGTGAGAAAGGCACTTTAGTGCTATTTGGCCGCATGAGGGAGTTGTTATTTAGCACAGGCTTGTAGGAGGAGGAGGAGAGTGGAGATAGCATCTTCCCTGAGATGGCAGAGGCCAGCCTCTTCCCTGAAGGGTTCTCCCCCGCTGCTCCCAGTGAGAGGTATGGGTCTGCGGGGCAGGATGCCACGGGCTGGGCCATGGCGGAGACCGGGAAAGAAGTGGCTTTATTGGCAGTGAGTCTGACAGGGAGGTGCTTTTGAGGGAGAGGAAAAGGTCTTTTTTCTGATGGGCCTGAATGTAAGCAGAAAGACTCCAGATGCTGGTAAGTTCTGTGCCTGTAGCTGGAGCGGCGGTACAGCAGGGTATTGCTGAACAAGTCGGGTACCCACAGAGAAGGCGGGTACCAGGAGCTGCAGTGGCCTGTAAAGGCAGCTGTGGTCCCAGAGCTACATGAAGTGCTGGGGCAAAAGAAATACGCTGGCTGCAGGGGGACACCCAAGAGGCGTGGGTTCAACCCTGCTGAAAGGGTCCCCACGTGCTTCTTCTCCAACTTCCAGACTGGCTTAACCTGTCGCTGAGCCTGAGGCCAGACCTTGCCCTCGGAGGGTTTCTCAGGTGGCGGGGCAAGCACTGTGCCCAAGGGACCACTCTGCTTGAAGCTGTTTCCCTGGCGGACACCAATACTGTAGGTGCTCTGTTCCTGCTGAGGCCATGAGGGGCCCGCATCACGGCCGCATGACCTCATGGCCCGGCTCAGGTACGGTGCCACACATCTCCAACAGCAGCGGCTGCATCCTCGAAGTCCGTCAGCCTGTGGGGAGAGAGACGACTGGGAATGGGACAGAGCCAGGAGGATAACCACGCTGCTCCTGCAGCGGTCCTCCGTAAGCAAGAGTCCCACTTCGGCGTTTCCTGGCGACCTGTTTTGGTCATCCTCTGGGGCTCTGAGAGAAGAACATAGAGTCCTAGGGTGTTGTCAGTGGTTTCCCTGCTGTCCTCGCTGCGATCAAACCTGGTGACAGGGTTGGGACTGGTAAAGTCCCAAGGACTGGGACTCTAAGGCCCCATCACTGTGAGTCTGCTCACGTGTTGCCACTCTCACACAGAGCTCTTTCCTCTCTCCCCAAAGACACCAAAAAACAAGAACAAAAAACATCTGCCTCTCTCCCCATCCACGACTTTACATGAGTGGCTTCCTTCCCTCACCTAACACCAGTGTGGCTAGGAATGAGACAAATCTGGGGGTGGCAGAGAAACACGCCAGTATCTTCCTCCTCACCAACCAATTCTGAAAGGTCAGAGATCATTCCGGATACATATTTTACATCCACTGCTCCCTGACCAACTCTCAGCAGCCCCTGGTGCAGTCTGTTTTTTGTGGCTAAGTGTGGCAAGTTCAGACACGGGCAGAGGATTCCCCTGCCGACCTGGAGTTCACCGGGAGCTGAGGCAGCAATTTCCCCTCCACAAGAGTCCTGTCAACTGTACAGACTGACATTCCATCCCACGTGTGGGTGGTGAACAGAAGAAACAAAATGGAAGCAGACACCAACATTATTTTTACTCTAAATGACTTTCTCCACAGCATCCACAATGGGTCAGGAGAGTTCAGAGAGCAGATTAGAGGCAAGAAGAGGACAGAAGCTTTCTTCACTCCCGATCCCAGGGATGAAGAGCCTGTCTGATTCAATGCTTCTGCTAAGGCAAACTCTCTGACTTGCCAGTGGTTCTGGGTTCCAAACAGTCTACTCAGCTGGCCACTTACTTTCTAAATCACATGCACAAAACAACCTCCAGTTTTCACAACTACTTTCATGGAAGCATCTTGGTGGGGGGAGGGGCGGGCAGAACAAGGCCCTCTATAAGAAGTCCTTCATCCAGGATAATTCTGATTGGGACCCTGGCCTCCCCAAGCGTTTTCAGAGTGGCTAGAGGGAAGGAATTCACAGAGAATTTTGTTTGTTCAAGTGACATTTAAAACACAAACTTCAGGTCATTCCCCACAAAATCAATAAAAATTTATAAATCGAAATATAAAAATACACAAACTTCAACAGAGAGAGGACCCTGTACTCTGAAAAGAGAATGGTGGCAAAGGAAGATCCATGATTCCACTTCGCAGCCACAGGAACTGCTGGGTGTCGGTCGTCCACCAGCGACGAGCTGCAGAGGCTGCTACATCGCCCGCTTTGCCTACAAAGTCTGCCCCAAGCAGAGCACAGACCCCACAACTCACCACTGCTGATGCACGAAATGAGAGTGGGCTAAAAACAGCACAAATGCTACAACTAGATTTTGATGCCCGTGACCTCAAATTAAGGTGACAGAAAAAGGACCTCTACCAAGTCTGAACTCAGGAAACACCGTGCAGGGACCAGCCGCATTCCCTGCACGCAGAGCGGAGAAGCGCACACAGAGGAAAGAGCCAAGCCTGCCAGTGGCTTTGCTGGACCGCAGGTGAGAGCGTATGCCGTGTATGTTCCACAACTCACAGCCCCCGCGCGTGCAGCCCCCTTTCAGGATTCCACGTCTTGCCTCACCAATATAACACAACAGACACACCAGAGTGATGGGAGAAAAGTTGCTAAGAAAATGAAGTGTCGGGCAGGCACTACTTGAAAAATACCACACTTGTGGTTCCTCATGTACATTCTGTCATCTCAGATCTTCATGTCCTTTCTAGGGCCGCTTCCTGGAGCCCTCTCCTTCTCGAATATCACCTTCTCCAGGTAGCCTTCCTGGACTCCCCGGTCCAAACAGAATGTCTCATCTCTGTGTGTGCCACCACCATTGTTTTCATTGCACTGAGCTTTAATTATGAACTACTCATCTACCTAGAGGAGGACATCCTCCAGCTGATGTCCCAGTACAGGGTCTGGCGTACAGTAAGTGCTCAATACTCTGTTGAATGAATAAACTGAAAAACTACAGTAAATGAAGGGGGGAAACACTAGCACCAATGAATGCTAGTTTGGGCACCCAACAAATGCCAGGTTCCAGGTGCTAGGCATTTTGCCTGTATTATCTCATTTAATCCTCACAAATACCTCACATTCTATTTACCGATGATGAATCTGAGACTCAGAAAAGCTAAGTAACTCTTCTATAATTAAACAACCAATTAGTGTTGCCTAGATTAAAACTCCAGTTTGCCTGACTCTACAATGCCTCTTAAATAGGAATGAAAACACACACTCCGTCACTATCCCTTCAATTATCCTTAAGCTTCTGGGTATAAGACAGAAGCCAGGTTGGAAACACCGTTCCACTGTTGGTGCTGAGTGCCTTCATCGGGGGCAGTGTCCAGGAGCGTGCCACTGCACTCTCATCACGCCACAGCCAACCCCACTCTCCCTCGTAGCCATGGCGCCACTGCACACCACCCAGGGCTGGGGAAGTCTACCTCTCTGCATTGAACCATATGCATCCTCAGGGCCAGGGATACTGAGCGCAACTGGCCTGGCATCTAGCTGACTTAACTCCAGACACAAACGAGGAAGAGGGAGGCAAAGCTGTGGGCGGCTTGCTTCCAGGCAGAATGTTAAAGTAGGTCAGCTGGGCAAGTGCCAGAGTAAAGTGGATTCTCCTCTCTACAGGATTCCAGATCTCGTGTGTCTCTGCAATGGCCATTTCCCACTCCGTTTCCTCTCATTGTCCCCATGATGTGCAGGGTGGCAACTTGGAAAAAGGCCACCTGCCTTCCTAGAGAATCATATAGGGACAAGCAGGTAAGACGACGCTTGGGAAGAAAAGTTGCTCTGAAAAAGCTCTCAAGATGTTTTTTAACAGGTTAATGGAAAAACAAAGATCTGGAAGATCCTTGGGGAAGGAAAAACATCAGATGAGCCTGGAATATGCTGTAAAAAGGAAGGAAATACTCAAAATTTGATAGGGACATGTCATAAGATCACAGAAACAACGAACGTCACACTTAAGTGAAACACTAGACGCCTTCCCTCTAAGGTTGGAATGAGGCAGGGATGTCTGCTCTCCTCATTTCTATTCGACATTGTTCCAGAAATGTACCCAGTGAAATAAGGCAAGAAAAAGAAATTAAAGCCACACAGACTGCAAAGGAAGAAGTAAAACTGTATTTATTTGCAAGAGACATGATCTTATCTTGCGTATAGAAATTCCTAAGAAATCTACACAAAACCTACTAAAATACGCAGGTTTAGAAAGATGGTATGATATAAGATCAATACATAAAATAGATTTTATTTCTATATACTAATAAGCAAGTAAATTAAATTAAGTTCCATTCATAATGGCATCAAAAAGAATAAAATACTAAGGAATGGATTTAACGAAAGAAGAACATTAAAAACTACAAAACATTGTTGAAAGAAATTAAGGACCTCAATATATGGAGAGATATAACATGCATGGATTGAAGGACTCAATACTGTTAAAATGGCAATTCTTCCCAAATTGATCTATGGAATAAATGCAATTCCTATCAAAATCCCAGCAGGCTTCTCTGGAGACATTGACAAGCTGATCCTAAAACTTACGGAAATTGAAAAGACTAGAATGGACCCTGACTGGGGAGCTCAGGTGGTTAGAATGTTGTCCCGATACGCCAAGGTTGTAGGTTCAATCCCTGGTCAGGAGACACACAAAAATCAACCAATGAATGCAAAAATAAGTGGAACAAATCAATGTTTCTCTCCCTCCCTTCCTTTTCTAAGAAATCAATCAATAATTTTTTTAGAGAAAAGACTAGGATGGCCAAAACAATTTTGAAAAATAATGAACAAAGCTGGAGAACTTATACTAGCTAATTTCAAAACTTGGTGTAAAGCTAATCAAGGTAACGCTATTAACATAAAAATAGACGTCCAGATGAATGGAGCCGAACAGAGAATAAACTCATTTTAATGGTCCATTACAGGCACACCTCCTTTCATTGAGCTTTGGTTTACTGGGCTTTACAGATGTTGCATTATTTACAATCACCTGCAGACAGCTCTGAGGGGGGTCTAGGGGTAAAGGGATTGAACAAAAAGGAAAAAGGACACAAGGGACGCGTGGACAACAGTGTGGTGACTGCAGGGGCGGAAGAGGGTGTAAGGGAGATAAATAGTCATGGAAAAAATACAAAAGAAAAAAGAAAATAAAAAGAGAAAAGATGATATCTACGTAGAATCAAAAGAATAAATAACAAAGCAAGTGTGGTAAAATATTAACATTCGATAACTCTGGGTAAAAATAAACAAAAATCCTTTGTACTATTTTTACAACTTTCTTGCAAGTCTGAAATTATTTCAAAATAAATAAAGTTAAAAAAGAAAAAGTCATCACTACTTAAAGGGAAGCTTGGTTTCCTCAGACCTGGAGGCAGGCGGCACACAGTCAACTTGAACTTTTCTTTGACATTAGACTGGCAAGAAAGGGTTTTACTCCCCGCTCCATTGCCTGAAGCAGGCTTGACTGGGGGATGCGCCTGTCATCTCTGAGGTCACACGCCTGATGAAGAGCCTCACCAGTAAGGTCTCTTCAGTGTGGCCACTGGAGGCGGCCGCCTTCTCATAAACTAGCCACCCAGCACACTCCAGCCTCACCTGCCAGTGAGTTTGCAAACGATGGCCTAAGGGGGGTTTAAAAGAGAGGGCACGCGCCACAGCCTTGCAGTTAGGTTTAATAGCACGTTCTCCGGGGCCCGTCAACACACCATGAGGGGGCAGCGGGTGGCTCTCACATTTTTAGGGAAGAAATGTTGTTTAAACCTGATTCTCTGTGAAAACCTCATTACCCCACAAAACACAAGTCTTATCTTGCCCTCAGCTGAGAGAGCCGTGCTGTCAGCACCAACACAGGAGCAGAAACGGGAACGCAGATGCTGAGACAAGGACTTTAGGGCGAGCGTCAAGAAAACAAGGGGACAGTGTGGGAAGCGCCAAGTTCCCTACGACTGCTGTTATTCCAGGAAGGGACACGTTATCTTTTAATCTCCTTGAAATTAGATGGAAATGTCAGGTTTTACTAAAAAGTCAAGCTGAGGGAAATGGGAGGAGGACTAATAAAGCAGGAATGATCAGTCACATTCTTCAACGAACCTTTTAGAGTCTATGAATCTTTTAGAGTCAGAGACAGGAAATAAGCTGCAACTGTACAAAAAAAGAGTTCAGTTAAAAAAATATCCAGGCAGAAGGGCTAAGTCGCTGGGTTGGTATTTATGAACACAGAAACTCCCAACATGCCCCGTGATAATGACGTCACCCTGCTCTCGGCAGGTCTTCACTACCACTCAGTCCATCAACAAGCCCTTCCAAGTTCAAATACATGTCTCGAATTCATCTGCTCTCGGCTTCAAATATGTCCTTGAATCCATCTATTCTCCTATATTTCCAGTTATTGCCTTAGTTCAAATTACCACTATCTCTCACCTGCTGGTGTCCCTGCTTCTACTCTTACACTTCTTATAATCTATTCTCCAGACAGTGGCCACGGTGCTCTTTTTAAAGGTAGCTTAGAGCCACTGCACGGCTCCAAGGCTCTGACCTGGCTCCTGACTCTCCCCCTGACCTTATCAGCCACTTTCCCCTCTCACCAGGCGTGTCCCCAGGGTCTTGGCTGTTCCCTCTAAACCACTCTGATGGCTGAATCTGAATGGCCAGACCAGTCAGTATTCAGCTAACAGCATCACCTTCAAGAGTGAGCTTGTCTACCCTCATACTGCAACACCCCCATCACTCCCTATCACATTACCCTGTCCTATTGTTTCATTCTTCCACTATCTAAAATTATTATATACTAATATTGCCTTATAAATGCCTACAGAAACACTGGAAGGATAAACAGAAACTCATTTTTAAAAAGATTTATTTACTTTTTTAGAAGGAGGGAAAGGGAGGGGGAAAGAGAGGGTGAGAAACTTTGATGTGAGAGAGAAACATCGATAGGTTGCCTCTTATACACGCCCTGCCTAGGAACGGAACCTGCAACCCAGGCACGTGTCCTGACCAGGAATCAAACCAGCGACCTTTGGCTTTGAGGGACAACGCCCAACGAACTGAGCCACAGTGGCCAGGGTCAGAAACTGATTTTTTAAAATCAGGTTACCAGTGGGGTCTGAGACTTCTCTGCGTACACCTTTTTCTATCATTTTAATTTCTGAGCTATATAAATTAATCACCTAGTTAAAAACCTTATTAATTTTTAAATGAAAACTTCACTTTTTTATTTAATCTTTATTGTATTTTCTCCCATTACAATTTAGTCCTCTTATACCCCCCACCCCCTAGCAATCACCACACTGGTGTCCACGTCCATGAGTCCTTCTTCCTTTTCCCTTGATTCCTCCACCCGCCCTAACCTCCCCACGCCCCACAGCTGTCATCCTGCTCTCCATTAAATGAAAACTTGAATAGTTAAACATTCCCTTACTATTTGTCTATCTTCTCCCCCACAGTGAAAGTTCTGTGGGAACTGAGACCTTGTTCACACAGCGTACGCCCAGCCCCGGAAATGTAATCAGGGTTCCTTAAATATCTGCTGGACAAACAAACGTGTCTACAACAGGTGTGAGCAGCAAAGCCACAAGATGGAACTCCAGATTCAACAAGGGCTCCTGCCCCACCACCATCTCCCTGTTACTACTTCACTCGGTAGCAAACTCTGCCACCGCCACACCCAACTCCTTTAATACCTCTTCCTCCTCCTGAGGCCCCCTCCACAATTT
>CM052541.1:12731181-12759879 GCA_028533065.1 Trachops cirrhosus
ATCCCCACAGACCTCCTGGGCTCCAGCAGCAGCCCCCCAACCCCCGCCCCCGCTAGAGCATCCCGTCTCAGGAATCTCACCATCCTGCCTGGTCATCTTTATACAGCATTCAGAAACTGCCTGTCTCTTTCTGCCTTCCACTCTTTCCACTCCTTGTGGGGTAATTTTGCCTCAAGTTTCGTCCTTGAGTAAGAGAGAATGCTGAGCAGCCTAAGCCTGAAAATCTATGGCTGCTGTCTCAAACCATCAAGTCTCCAGGGGCCAGGCCCAGACCAACTTGGACAAGGTATCTATTTCTACACAAAGCAATTATTCATCACCACTGATTAAATCACTCTCCTCTATTACAGGAGTGTGTGTGACTCGTGGGATCCACAGTTTCCTTTTCCTCCCCCATCTAGGTGTTTTCCCTCGGTCACCGGGGGAACTCAGGACATCAGAGATGGTTCTGAGTCTACAGTCTGCAAGATCTGCGATGAGATGACTTTGCTTGCTCAGTAGTCACACTAGAAGACAGAACTGACTTACGTGGAACCAAATAAAATGGAGAGGAGTATAGGAACCAGACTCATTTTCTCTTATGAGATAAATTCCAAGCTAATCCTCCCCAAAGAAGGCTGGAGGAGCAATGAATTTCTTAAAGCCCTACTGAGGAAGGAAGGTCACTAATCCAGCCCTAATGAGAAGGGAGGGTCAGTACTGCACACCACAGTTCAGTACGACAACAGGAGTGGGCAAAACTAGGGAAAAATATAGCTCACAGCAGGTAGGGCTTGCGGGGGGACCTACAAGCTATTGCAAAGTGAAAAACAGGTGAAAGCTGAGCATAATCAGACTACCTTTCCTGAAGCCTTGACCTTTCTCAGCTTCAGAAAGGACCCTCTTTCTGCCTCTGGAGGTGAGCTCTAGCAAGCAGTGGTCCTCACAGCATGGCCCACAGAACCTGAGGGAACCCCAGGACCCTCTCGGCAGCTCTGCTAGGCGAACCTGTATTCGTAACTTAGAGGTGGTTCGCCTTTTTCACCGGGCTGCTCTTTGCACTGATAGTGCAAAAGCAACGGTGGGTCAAGCCGCTGGTGCCTGGGCGGGAACCGAGACAACGGCGCCCACTTAGACCCTTCATCACCGCACACTTCTTTGCCACGCAGCAGATGAGTAGGTGCCAGCTTTACCTGAGAATGTCCTTGACGACGCAGTAAAAAGTACTAAGTCTCAATCCTCAAGTATGCCTTTTTAGGCATACCTCTGTGTGGCAAAACGAGAAGCACACATAACACTTAAGAGTCATACGGAAGATGACGGTGTCTCAGCAAAGCATCATCTGAGCTGCAGAAATCTTCTGCAGAGCACATGCTTACTTGAAAGACCGAACAGCACACAAGTGGTGCGTCGGTCAGACATTGGTACTTCGGCAGATGTTTTCAGGGGGTGGGGGGTACCCAAAGCCTGTCACATCAAGGAAAACAACTGACAGTATTTATTGCCAATAATAATGTTTGTGCTTTCAAGGGAAAATCAGAATTTCGGCAAACTTGTCTCTGCCACCATGAGCGTGACAGCTTCCCAATACTTAACCACTTTTCTATGGAGCGTGGTGGCAGTATGATTTTTCGATATTGTGTAATAAAATGTCACATTTGGAAGACCTGCCTAACTCAGGGAATCAGTATTTTCCAAATACCTATCACACAATGTTACAGAATCATGCATGCTTAAAAGACCAGGTCAAAGTGAGAGACCAATGGAGAGGCGCAGATCTTAAGCAGTTGGGTCAGCTGACCTGCGGGGCGATGCGGAGGATTTAGGCAGTGCACCTCGGCTTTCAAGCCGATGCCACCATGGCCTGTCAGTTGCAGGGCATCCAGCAGCTGCTGCAGGCCGAGAAGGCATCCGAGGCCTGCAGGCTGGAGACCTGGAGGCTGAAGCCGGCCAAAAAAGAGGCGCAAGCTTAAATTGAGCAGTACTGCCCGCAGAGGGAGAAGGAGTTCAAGGCCGAGGAAGCTGCGGCTCTGGGAGTCCCACAGCAGTTGCAGCACTGAAGTGGAGAAGGACACCCGGGGGATGACCCACTTCCGGCAGAACAGGGATGAAGCCCTGGATAACCTCGGCCCCTGTCTGCGACATCCAGCCAGAAATCCATGAAAACTACCGCGTAAATAGACAGGAGGAGAAGAAAGAGCACCTGTTCATGGACTGGCATTCTGGATGCCTCCGTGGAATATGAAGCTTTTGCAAAGCTTGAGTTACATTCCTGTGGAAAGGCATGAAATTATTTCTGTGTATTACATAGCAGGTCCTTTTACTTTTTGAGAACAGCAAACTTAAAGCTTGCACACTCTTAGAATTTATCCAAAGATTTCATCTTTTTACCTCATATTTCTTAGAAATTTAATGGGCATACATTATCTGTTTTTTCTATGCTTTTTAGCCCAAGCAATAAATAAATATATATATATAACAATACTAATTTTTCTGTCTTAGATATAGTAAGAAACATTTCTTTTAAAGAAAGAAAGGGATTAAATATATGTATTTTTCCCCTAAAGCTTTCTGGAAGGTCAGGAGTTTTATCTGTGAAAAAGTAGTAAGTAGTTGTTTGTAACCTGTGTAAAGCAGCAACCAGCCTTAAAAATAGTCCTTTCTGGCTAAGGTTAGAACAATGAATTCTAGTTTAATTGTTAGAGCTGCTTTTAGTACCTCTTAATCAAAATTACTAGATGATAGAATTTAAGAACTATTACATGTTATTACTTGGTATGCTGATAATCATTTAATAGTAAAGACTCTTTGTCATGCAAAAAAAAAGGAAAAGATAGACCAATGGACTTTACTGTAACAAAGTATGAAAAGCTAACTGATATCATTTCAGATTCCACACTACAACTAACTTTCACAAAACCACCGTCTGTTACCTTTTGTATAGTACCAAAGAAGAATAACCACAGTTATCTGAAAAGGCTACAGAAATACTCCTCCTTTTGCCAACTAAATTATCCGTGTGGGGATGGATCTTCTTCATAATTCAACCAAAACAACATATCGCAACCAACTGAACGCAGAAACAGATACAAAAATCCTGTTGTTTTCTATGAAGGCAGCTTCTCACTAATCTTTTGAAACAACAGTATTTTTCATTTAAAAAATGCTACTTTGCCCTGACCAGTCTGTCGGCTGGGCACTGCTCTGCGAAGCAAAAGGTTGCTGATTCGATGCCCAGTCAAGGCACAAGCCTGGGTTGCAGGTTCAGTCCCTGACTGGGCATGTACAAGAGGCAACTGAGATGTTTCTCTCCCTCTCCTCCTCTCTCTAAAAATAAGTAAGTAAATAAAATATTTTTAAATACAACTTATATTAACTTGTAATGGATTTATTATTTCTAAATGAATAAATATTCTTATTATGGTTAATATCAAGATATATATAGATACATATATCCCACACTAAAAATATATATATATATTTAAGACCCCAAAGAGCTTATGAAGTGCATAAAGGAGTCCTCAGACCAAAAATCTGGACACCTCTGGTGTCCACTGCCTGTCTAGGATATAGGAGCAAATGAGGGCACCTAAGTACAAAGTCCTTTGTATTTTGGGTCCTAGAGAAATTAGTACTCTCAATATTTGTTGCAAAATGCCAACCCCGGCTTCTAAGTTCTGCCAGAAGAGAGGGTGAGAAGTCAGGTCATTGTAGAAAATTTTTCTCTATATTTCACTGACAGATCAAAGCATCTGATCCCATGCTAAAATCCAGGGGGCCTATGATCAGACAATTCCAAGGTCATAAAGGAATCTAGTGGGGCAGCTAAACTCGACTGAAGTTAAGGTTTCATTGACATACAGTCTTCAACAAGAAACTTTTCACTTACATGTTCATTTTTATACTTGGTCCTAAATTTTCTACTTCCTTCTTCCATCCTTTTCCTCTACCCATGCTTTCAATGTTGGTGTTCCTCTGAGCTCAGTCTTCTCATTTTGCCTGGCACATAGTAAGCACTCAATAAATAGCAGCTGTAATTATTACCATAAACTCCTCCATGGCATTCTTAACTTTCCACCTCCTGCGTTCTTAACTTTCTATCATCACCCAGACCTCTGTCCTGAGCTCCAAACCTGCAGGGTGACCACCTGGGCCTTTCTACCTAGATGTGCGGCAGGGACCTCAACTCAGCAGGTCCAAAGTGTGACTCCTGTATCTTTCTCCTCAAAGTGAAGTTGGATAAATAAGATAGTTAAAACTTACTTTATCATATCAAGGCATGCAATTACAGTTTATTCCAATTACAGTGAATCCTTAACTGAGTTATTTTTAATAAAAAGTTTAGTATTTTCTTCCTCCTCTTAACAAAAGAAAAAACTTTTTAAAATTTGTGATGAAAAATTTCAGAATTCAACTTTAAGATATGCAAGTAATACATGGTTTTAAAAATTCTCTTGGGCATACATGAATAAACCGTTTGAAAGAGCACGTTGTAGGAAAACCCCAGGTAACTGTCAGGAAAGTAGCATCAGATTTGTGTATGAGATTACTGTAGTGTAGTGTAGTGTAAAGTATCTGGGTTGAATAGGAAGGATTTTAGCCTGCAGGCTGGGAGCTAATGAGAAAACTGTAGACCAGGCAGGCTAGAGATGCGGAATTTATGGTGGTTGCGGTGGGAGTGGACAGGATTTAGAGAAAAGTTAAGGATGACGGGTGGACCAGACCTGGTGGCAGAGTATTTGTGGGGAGAATAAGACAGGAGCAGTCTGGAATGATCTAAGTGTCTGATTTTAGTGACAGGTGAGTGTTGATGAAGAAGGAACTATCGGGATGAGAGGCAGCTTGTTGATTGGCTAAATCAACAGGTGCTGAAGTTAAGGAAGATGTCTTTCGGAATATCTGAGGGATGAGTGCATAAACAAGGGAGGATTAAAACATTTCCTAGATCCAGAATAGAACTGTGAAGACCAGAGAGTGGGGATATTGGTGTTCCAAACGAGTCTGAGTTAAACATCTTCCTAATGTTCCATCAGAGCACACACCACACAGTATAGTGAATGTTTGTTTAATTGATCAAAATCTCCCCTAGACTACAAGCTCTGCGAACACCTGTCCTGTTCACCACTGTATCCTCCCAGCGCCTTCCATGGTGGCCTGGCTGATTAAATATTTGTTAATTAAATGAAGGGATGAATGGATGGATGAACGAAGAGTTAAATTCCACAGGATTTCAGATGCTGTCTGAATCTGTACAGTTTAGGAAAGTGTTTTTCTATAGATACTGAAGCAGGGGAAGTAACAAAAGTGGGTATCCACGATAAATTCAGCCATGAAGACTGAGAGGAGCTCGGGCTCACACCCAAGGGAGAATTTACACCGCAGAGCGGCGGGAAAGAGAAGGCACGGAGGCCTAGGCTAAAGGTACGCTGCAGGGTTCGGGTACCCAGAGGTGGGGCGGACTAACAAGTTCATTGACGCGGCGGAGGGGCACACGGGTTCCGACGAGGCACAAAGTCCTGGTTAGTGGAAGGCCGAGGCCCCCTGGCCTACTAGGGGATGGAGAGGTGGCGGGCAAGAGTGGGATTAGGGCAGAAGCGGCCAGAGGGCTGGGGACCTGCCTGAAACGACCCGGGCAGAGGGAGTGGAGGGAGAGTTGGACCGGCGGAGGGTCCTGCCCGCCCCTCCAGGTCCGCAGCCACACTCACCTAGCGGACCCAGCTTCGCCCGGGCTCGGCGCCGGCTCCGCGTTGCTTCCTCCCCTGGCCTGCTGGGCAAGCAGGCGGGCTCAGGCGCCCCTAGCAACCACGCACTGCTACGCGACCCGCGCTCTCAGCCGCCAGCGCCGCTACCGCCTGCCACGCGCAGCGCGCGCCCCCAGTGGACACACCGAGGGCCTGGAAGGGGCGATCACGGCGGGAGGAAAGCAAGCGCGCGGAATCTCGGAGATTGTGGGAGGCCACCACCCTCCTGGCGCACGCGCAGTCGCTTCAGTGAGGTGGGACCCGGCAGCTGGCACTCTGGGAGATGTAGTCCGCAGATTAAATGCCCGAAAAGACTCCAAGATTCTCGCTATCATGGTTCTACCCAACCAGTTTGGACTTTCTTTGGCCATGCCTTAATTCGCTCTTCTGAAATCAAATATCTCTGGCTTTATTAAAGAATTTTCTCAGTAGTTCTTTCAAGTTGAAGTCTTTGAGTTTGATTCCAGGGAAAGTGAGATTGGCAGATTCACTATTTCCCTCCAACCAAACGTTCCCTAACTCCAAACCACCCAGCAGGTACAACTACAAACACCTGTTTTCTGGGCTTCAAGTGTGAACTTTAGGAAACAATACCTACCTTAACACAAGGCCCATGGGCCGCATCCGGCCCTTCACTTTGTTTCTACCAGGCAGCAGCGCTGAGCTCCTTGCCCCAGTTGAGAAGTAGCTATACAGTCCTAAAATTACATTCCGCTCTTTGAAGGCAACCACCAGGCTGATGTGGCCCGGGGTGAAAATGAGTTTGACGTCCTTATCTCCTCGAGCAAGACAGATCATGCTCTCTGTCTCAAATATCCCTACACCTAATGGATTTTAAGTTCTAAACAGAGCAGGGGGGTGAAAAGATCTTTAAACAGTATGATACAGAAATAAGGGGGGAATAGAAGATGAAACTAACCCAATGAAAACAATATTAGAGCAGAGCAAGAATGCTTAAATTGATTTAGGTAACAGTCATTGGTGATGCTAAACTCATTATAGGATTGATGGAATTTTACATTGTCTGCCATCATCTGCATATTTTAAACAATTGTAGATCCTGAAAGGTGGGACAGCTATAAATTAAGTCACCTGATGTGATGCAATTTGAACTACACAGTAATATTTATGTAGTGTATCTTTGTCCAAAAATTAAAAGTTGAATTTGAATCTAATGGAGATTTTAGCTCCAATTTCCAGGTTGTAGGAAATAGAAATAGTTAAACACCACCACAAAAAAGCAATCAGACAAAGCCAGAATGTGGGTCAATGTACAGACAAATGACCTTGTTTCTTCAACAACTTCAAAGTATAAAAAAAAAGACCGAGGTGTTCTAGATTATTGGAGAGTTAGGGGACATAATCAAATGCAATGATTGGGCCTTGGTTAGATTTAAATAAAACTGTAAAAAAATATTTTTGAGAAAATGAAGAAATCTGTATGTGGACTGGGGACATAAGAACATAGCCAAGTGTTAAAAAAACCATTAATTTTATTATTATAGTTGATACAATGGTCCCCCTCAAAAGGATATATCCACATCCTAATTCCAGGAACCTATAAATATCACCTTATACTATGGTAAAAGATGTGATTAAGATTTTTTGAGAGGATGATTTGGGGAGGATTTAAGGAATTTTCCTGGATAACGTTGGTAGGCCCTAAATCCAATGACAAGTGTCCTTTATGAGGCAAAGGGAGATGTGACAGAGAAGATGCAGAAAAGAGGAGGATGTAATGTGACCACAGAGACAGAGATTAGAGTGATGTGCCTATAAGCCAAGGAATACCTGGAGCCACCAGAAGGTGGGAGAGCAAGGAGAGGATTCTTTCCGAGAAACTTCTGAGGGAATGGGGTCCTTTGGACAGCCTGATTTCCGATTTCTGGCCTCCAGAACTGACAGAATAAATTTCCACTAAGTCTGTGGAAATTAGTTCTGATAGCCACAGACTATTTTGACATTTTGGTTATTTAAGAAAATATCCTTATTTTTTACAGATACAGAGATATTTGGGGGGGGATTAAATGACATGATGCCAGGGGCTTGCTTTTCCTTTAAAATACCATAGCAAACACCCCAGGAGCAACAAGCACACCTAGCCCCGTGTGTTAATTCCCTATACAAACAGTCCCCCATGTACGATTGACTTACAATTTTTTTTAAAGACTTTATTTTTAGAGAGGGGGAAAGGGAGAGAAAAAGAGGGAGAGAAACATCGATCAACTGCCTGTAGCACCGACCCAGGACCTGTCTTGCAGCCCAGGCATGTGCCCTGAATGGGAATTGAACCGGTGACCTTTAGTTTTGCAAGCCATTGCTCAACCCACTCAGCCACACCAGCCAGGGCATGACTTACAACTTTTTGACTTTATGATGGTGTGAAAGTGATATGCATTCAGTAGAAACCATACTTCAAATTTTGAATTTAATCTTTTTCCAGGTTAGTGATATGCAGTATGATACTCTTGTAATTTTTTGTTCAGTTCTTCATTCTTTATACCTATAGTGCTGTCAGCTATGTATGTTAATGATTAATACTCATAGATCAGTTTTTCTATATAGTATTCAACATTTTATTATAAAATAGGCTTTGTGTTAAGATGATTTTGCCCAAAATGTTGGCTAATGTAAGTGCTCTGAGCACGTTTGATGTAGGCTAGGCTAAGCTATGATGTTTGGTAAGTTAGGTATATTAAATGTATTTTCAAATTACAGTATGTTCAACTTACATTGGGTTTATTGGGACATAACCCCATTGAAACTTGAGGAGCATCTGTACCATTCTCTCTCTCTCTCTCTTTTTTACAGAGAAGGGAAAGGAGAAAGAGGGAGAGAAACGATGTGAGAGAGATACATTGATCGGTTGCCTCTTGCATACCCGCAACTGGGGACCTGGCCCACAACCCAGGCATGTGCCCTTATTGGGAATTGAACTGGCTGCCTTTTGTTTCACAGGCCAGCACTCAATCCACTGAGCCACACCAGCCAGGGCAATGTACTGTTCCCATTTAAAAGGAACCAGGACTCCTTGGAGAAGTGGCTGATTCTAGGACTGGGACAGGAAATATACAAGATGAGCCTGAAGCATCTGTGGTACCAGAAAGGTGTTCAAAAACAAACCAAAACCAAACCACATTGTCGGGAATATGTCACAGGAGCTAACTCAAAGACCTTCCGTACGTGTTCTTTGACTACTTCCTTCCCCTTCTTTCCAACCCCACCCCCCGCCACCCTTTCCTCTGGCAGCTGTCAGTCTGTTCCCTGTTTCCACGTCTCTAGTTCTATTTTGCTCATTAGTTTATTTTGTTCATTAGATTCCTCTTATAAGTGAGGTCATATGGTATTTGTCTTTCACTGTCTGGCTTATTTCACTTAGCACAATACTCTCCAGTTCCATCCATGCTGTTGCAAAGGTGGAAAAATTAGGACAACTGTAATAGAATAAACAAGAATAAATTTTTAAAAATTAAATTAGATTAAAAAACTTCCAATGACCAATGCTGAAACAATGTGAATAAAATTAAATTAAATAAGTAGTAGTAGTTTATAAACCAAAATATAAAATATGCAGGAGCCCCTGGTACAAATAAATGGTTGTATTCATGTGTTAAGAAGACAAATCTCCTGTGCAGAAGAATTCCAAATTATGTGGATACTCAGCCCTAGAAGAGGGACAGCACTACTCTCCACTACTTAAGTGTGGGGGGTCTGAAGGGTGACTTCTTTCACAATAGCATATATAAGAAAGGGAGTAGGGTAAGGCAAAAGGAAGTTAACAGTAGAAAGATCTAACAAATACTTCAGCCAGGTGCCCAAGGTCAACATCAACAGTCATAAATCTTATAGGTAGTATGTGCCCTTTTGAGATCTGCCTCCCCCAAACCCATAACCCAAGTCTAATCCTGAGAAACATCAGACAAATTCCAGTAAAGGGACTTCCTACAAAATACTTGACCAATACTTCTCAAAATTGCCAAGGTCATCAAAAACAAGAAACTTTTTTTTTTTTTAAGATTTTATTTACTTTTAGAGAGGGGAAGGGAGGGAGAAGGAGAGAGAGAGAAACATCAATGTGTGGTTGCCTCTCATGTGGTCCCCAATGGGGACTTGGCTCGCAACCCAGGCATGTGCCCCGACTGGGAATCGAACCTGCGATGCTTTGGTTCGCAGCCCGCGCTCAACCCACTAAGCTACACCAGCCAGGGCAACAAGAAACTTTTGAGAAACTGATACAGCCAGAGGAACCCGTGTGTGTGTAAAATATATTCGCTAATTGTAACAAATGTATTATAATAATGTAAGATGAAAATAATAGGGAAAATTGTGGTGTAGGGTTGTTTTAACTCTACTGTCTGCTCCACTTTTCTGTAAATCTAAAATTTTTCTAAAATATAAAGTCTATTAAAAAAAAAAAGCTACAGGAACAGCAATGTGTCCAGCCCACCTGAGCCAAGTGATCAGGGGTAACTTCGCCAACAATGGGAAAAAGCAACATCAGCCTCCAGGTAACGTCATCACCTATGTAGTATTTCTGCCAAAAATGTGTAACCTGAATCAAATCACAAAGAAACATTACATACACCCAAATTGGCCAGTACTCTTCAAAATGTCATAAAAGACAAAGGAATGGTTCTAGAGGTTAAAAAGACATCATAACCAAATACGAGTTATGATCTTAGGTTGGATCCTGGACCAGGGCAAAAGCTGGTATAAAGAACATTATTGGAATGATTGGCAATACAATGGAACCTTGATTCTTGAACTTAATTCATTCCAGAAAACTGCTTGAGAAGTGATTTGCTCAAAAACAGAATCTCCTGTGTTTGTCGCCTGAGAAACGCATGACTGGTCATACAGGTATCAGCCTGAAAGGGTTCTTGGGCAGAGAACCAAGACTCAAAGTTTTGTTAGACAATTGAGACATTTTTTCCATGAACAACTTGGCCGAGAACCAAGCTGTTCAAGAACCAAGGCATTTGAGAAGAGGTTGGACTGCATTTGAATATGAGCTGTAGCCCTGGCTGGCATAGCTCAGTGGATTGAGCGTGAGCTGCGAACCAAAGCATCGCAGGTTCGATTCCCAGTCAGGGCACATGCCTGGGTTGTGGGCCAGGTTCCCAGTGGGGACCACATGAGAGGCAACCACACATTGATGTTTCTCTCTCTCTCGCCTTCTCCTTCCCTTCCCCTCTCTAAAAGTAAGTAAATAAAATCTTTAAAAAAAAAAAGAATACGAGCTGTAGAATAATCATTTAAAGGTAAAAAGGCATGATATTTACAACTTAACTCTCAAGTGGTTCAGAAAAATATGATAAAACTAATTGTGGCAAAATATTAACAAGTTAATGTGGTTGGAGTGTATGTGGGAGTTCTTTGTACTATTCTTACTTTTCTTTAAATTTATGTCAAAATAGAATGCTTTTTAAACTACAGTAATGACAAAATTGAAAAAGGAATAATAGGTAGAACCAATGTGGCAAAATGCTGATGAACAGCTGAAATCTGTGGGATCCAGCTATGGGGGTTCATGCTGTTCTCTGTCCTTGTGTACGTACTTGTGTGTGTTTGAAAACTTTAAGCTGCCTCTCCCCTCAAGAAAGGGAAAGCGCACACACACACACACACACACACACACACACACACACACAGCAAAACCAAACACAGGCACAAATCCTCAGACCGTCCAGACATTCCGGGAATTCCAGGCACTACTCCGCCAGCAGCTCCAAATCCTCTCGGCGTTTTGTGCGATAACTGCTAGATGTAAAATTGTGTTCATATTTCTAATCCTCTAGATTTTATGCTCCCAAGGATGGGAACACGTTTTCTTATTATGTATCCTTAAAAAATGATTAACTATTCTTTTATGCAGCTGCCTAAAAAGTTGGATATGTATATTTAATTTCTCTACATTATGTACCAGATAAGCATATTTCAAGCTAGTATTTAATGAAGTATTCGGAAGAAAATGAATAATTCTTGCACAAGGTACCGTAATTCCTTCTAGTTTATCTTTTACGGGGGAAAAATCCAGATTTCATAATATTGTATTTGCCTAAATCCAGGCAAGCCTTAGTGAAGTACTGTGGTGTTAAAAACAAAAACAAGGTTCTGGTCTGTTAGAAAGATATGCCAAAGTACTTATGGGTAACATTATGTTACCCAGGATTTGTTTTAAAATACCTGAGTAAAAAAAAGAACAAAATATGATAGCTTTTGAATCAGTGATGGTATTCACTGGACTAACCAACTTTTGTGTGTGTTTGAAAATTTCCAACTAATAGACTCAACATATTGAAAATTGAACTTGAGTTTTCCCACCCACTAACACTCCACTAACAGCCTTCCCCATTTCAGTTAATGCAACTCTATCCTTCCAATTGCTCAGGCCAAAAACCTTGCAGTCATCTTTGTCTGCTTTCCTTTGTTCACACTCCCACACCCAGTATGTCCAGAAATCTTATTTGTTCCATGTTCAAAATATATTCAAGCTTTGCCTGCTTTTCACCTCTCCACTGGTTATCAGCCAGTACAGAATACCATTCTCTCTCCCCTGGACTACTACTGTGCAATAGTGTCTCAACTGCTCACCCTGCTTCCCATTCCTCCTGCTTCTGAGTCCACTCACAGCACGGGAATGAGGAGTGGTCCTTCAGAGCACAGGGCAGATCACAGCCCACCTCTGTTGAGAACTCTTCAGTAGAGCCCTACTCTACTCCAAGTACCGGATCTGCAAGGCCTGGAACCTCTGGGCCCTTTACCTTCCTGCCCTCATTTCCCACTATCCTCTCTCTTCTTCCTTCTCCCATCCAGACCACTTCCTCATCGCTCCATGCAAGCAGGCCAGGCAAGCTTCCGTCTCAGGGCTTTCCAAGTGACCATTCTGCCTACACTTTTCCCTTGGATCGCGGCAGTGCTCACTCCCTCATCCCTGTCGAGTCTTTGCTGAAACGTCACCTCCCCAGGGAGGGCTACCCCGACCATCCATCTCAGCGCTTCTCATCCCTTTCCCCTTGCATTATTTTTCTCCAGAGTTTGTATTACTTTCCTACATACTATACATAACTCACTCGTCTTGGTAAGTTCACTGTCTCCCCCACCAGAATGGAAAGTCTGTGACAGACAGGCACTGCTTCACTTCCAGTGATTAGAACAGTTCCTGGCATATGGAAAGGACTCAGTAAATACATGCCGAATTGATTGAAATAATCTAGATAAAAGGAAATTATGGGAAAAAATGTTACTTTTGCTAAAATATAAACACGGACAATGAGTGGGCAATGAAGACAAGGACTAGACAAAATTCCTTGTAAAAATAAGGGAATTTGAGGAAGGACAAAATGTTGTCTCCCATTTTATGGATGAAAAAATGAGGTCCCCGGGAAGGTTGTCATAAGCCATCTAAAGAGTCAAGGTTCCAGGGGTGCCCGACCTTTTGGCGTCTCCGGGCCACACTGGAGGAAGAGCTGTCTGGGGCCACACATTAAATACACAAACGCTAATGAAAACTGATGAGCAAAAACAAAAGCTTTTAAGTAAGTTTACGATTTTGTGTTGGGCTGCATTCATAGCCATCCTGGGCCACTTACTAAGCTTTCCAGTATGTTTCCAGCTGGATTACGATTCTAACTAATGAGTCTGCCAAACACCCCTTTCCAGTAAACTGCACAGCCTCCATAAACAGCTGCCCTACTAGAGCAGCTGTACACCAAAATGCCACCAAATGTTAAAACTAGCCACTAAGCCTGAGTGTTCATAGCTATCCATTTACCTCTCTGTTTAATTCTTTCAATTCCTTCAACTGCACAGACCTGGGCTTGGAAGTAGGTCCTCGTGTAGCTCATCTGAGATAAAAGAAGCTGGAAGGCAGGCAAAGACAGAACTAAGCTCCCAAACCAGGATCTTGTATGAACAGGACACCAGTGCTTCCAGCACCACACAGAAGCTAAAGAGGAGCCGAACCTCCCAACCCCTTACTCCGGCAGCTCAAAGTAGGGTGAGGCACACCTTTTATTACGAGAGTTTACAAACATTACAAAAAAAAAGGATACCCACCCCCGCTCCCTAGATGGGAATGTGGGCTATGGACTGAGGAACCCTTCACAACAGGGACTGATGGCATTTATCCCGAGTCTAGAGCTGAGACAGGCTCTGTCCTCATCACTGTCCTTGGGGCCATGCGCCTAAACCAAGGACCTGTTGGGAGGATCATAGGAGCTCCAGAAAGGAAGTGATCTCTCAGGTAGGTAGTGTCTCCCCCAAGATCCAGGAAGCATGTTCCTGGGGTTAAAGGCACAGCATTGGAGAAAAGACCTCTGGATGTAGAGAAGGAAGGAGTCTTCTCTGGCACCAATGAAGTTTACTGGTTGAAATCATCCTGAATTGGGGGTGGGGGAAGCTTTATATATAAATATTTTCTAGTTTCTCATTCTCAAATCAGTTGAGTTGGCAGCTTTTCTCTCTTTTTAAAATCTCTTGAGCTCTCGTTGAGCTGTTGGCTTGTATAGTAGAAAAAGAGTTGGCAATAGTGGGGCAACGAAGGGTGGAGGCTGGACCCCAGAAATCTGGGATCACGTGCTGTGGGTTGGCCTCAGGAGGTGAATGAGTTTCCTGCAGTGTTTGGCAGAGGCAGGCCTGGGACTGCTGTGCGGCAGTAGCTGATTCCCCAGAGAGAGCAAGGCTAATTTCTCACTGGCACCCAGGGACACCAGCACCTGTGGGACAGAGGACAGATGTCAGAGCACGACATGCAGAGGACTCGCATTTGGCCTAGCAATTCCCACCCCAGGAAAAAAAAGGGCTCTTGGGGACTCAAAATAGTCTGTGTGGGAAAAGAGAAACCCTGGGGACAGGACTCATCAGGACCAGAGGTCTACTTCCACTCTCTGTGGTTACAGACATGAAACCAAGGCACCAAGGGATCCAAGCACTTGTGCCCAGGAGGAAGTGATAGCAGACCCGTGATTCCAAGCCATGGATCCGGACCAGTGGGACTGAACCTCATTACCACCAAGAATCCTGTTTATCACGTTCCCACACAGATTGTCAGAAAATCCTATAATATATATCATTACCACCCTGTCAAAATTTCATCCTATTCTGCATGAACCCCCAAATGCTACCATACTGAGCCATTATAATTTGGAGGTTTAGCCTTATCACAGGTAGATATGTGATCGCATTGGGCTGTTTATACACCGAGAATTGAGTGGAAAAGACAAAATAAACCAGTGGTTAAGAATATGGGACTCAGACTCCTGACTTCAAAAGTCTAATCCTATACACTAGCTTTGTCATTTGGACAAGTTATAAATTCTTTGTGCCTCAGCTTCATAGCCTGCAAAATGAGAAGTAGCTTAAACCAGATAATAAAAGTAAAACTCTTAGCATGGTGCTTTTACAATGGTCAATGCTAAGACAGAGAGCATCGTCACGGCTCCCAGAAGGAAGCCACCCTTTACCTCCACATCTCCAATCTTCTCTCGCCTCCCTGCCATGGAGACTCTGGATGAGAAGCAGTGGTCCTGGAGATCCCAGGCATTTCCCAGCCCAACGGAGCCCTCTTCCAGGTCCCTTCCCTTTTCCAGAGTGAGAGATGGCAGATAAAAACTCATCTCCAAGACACTGTCCCTGGGTTTCCTTCCCTTAAGAGGACAAACTTTGATTTCTGGAAGTCCCCATTCCTTTGAGGCTATCTCAGAAAACTGTTGTGAACTATAACCCAATCATCATGGTCCCTAAATCCCCTGGCATGTACCTGATGTATACAGGGCTCCTGGCGGAGGCTCCGAAGGGCAATGAGGGCAGCTTCCTTCACGTCTGGCTGAGGGTCTCCACAGGCCATCTCCAGGAGCCGCTGGGGTACTTGATACTGTAGCAGCTCTTCCCCCAACCCCTCAGCTCCCAAGTTGCCCAAAGCCGACACAGCATTGCGCCGGATACCAGCCTGAGGATCTCCAAGCAACTGGGTCATACGGGGTACCGCAGCCGCCAGGGCAGGTCCCAGGGGACCAGCTTGGTAGGCTGTATTGCCCACAGCAAAGCTGGCACTGCGTCGCACAGCAGGGTCCTTGTCTCCAAGCCCCAGCAGCAGAAGGTTGAGCAGTCCGGCCTGGCTCTGCAGTGCCCCACGGAGGGCCACGCTGTGTTGGAGCAAGTGTCCCAGGAGCCCGTAAGTGCGGGCCCGCACAGAGTTATCTGGGTGGCCCAAGAGGCTGCGCAGGGGCCGATAGGATTCATCGGAGCCAGCCAGGAGTTCTTGGATAAAGGACAAATGACTGGGAGACAGAACCCGGGCTATGTGCGTCAACAGAGAAAGAAGGTCAGAGGTCAGCAGCGGCTGGTCACCTAGAAGAGCAACTGAGAGGAACGAGACGATAGTTCTAGGGGAGGCAGCCACTGTGTTCACAAACTGGTTGAGACAGGTGAGGTCCCTGAGGGCCAGGTGTGTGAGGAGACTGATGGGCAGCTCAACTTGTGACAACGGAAGATGGTAGCAGCAGACCTAGGAGAGGAGGAGGAGGGGAGCAGGCACAAGTAGCTCAGGGAGAGGGAGAACACACTGCAACTCGATAGCTACAAGGAGCCCGAAATCTGGGAGAAAAGCCAAGCTATGGTGAGAACACCACAGAGAGCGTGGCGAGAGCTGACCCACAGCACTCCGCGGGAGATGCAATGTGGCCCCAAGAGAAAAGGTCCTTTCCAAGTTCATCCTTGCTCTGCTTGTCAGAAACCCACTGTTTAATGCCAAGAACTGCTAGAGAAGCGATTCCTGGTTAGGAGTTGAGTCTCCCGTGCCTAGACTGGGATGTTCACCCCACTGAGCTCCTATGGAATTCAGATAAGGGACTGATGGAGGTACCAGCCCCAGCTCTAACCACACGCCTCTGTTCAGGCCTGAATGGTTTCTCCACTCCCACTCTTAGACCGAACCAGATGCACTACTCTTACAGGGGCCAAGGAGAGCCCTGGAGCTGTCGGGAGTGAATTAGAGCGCGCAAAGCTTAACTTCCTCTCCCACCTTCATGCCTCCAAAGTACCTGCAGCAGGTAGGCTGTGACTTCTGAGTCTGTGAGGTCAGCCAAGATACCCACAAGGAGGTCCGCATCCACATCCAGGGCAAAGGGGAAGCACAGGAGCTGGCAGACAGAGAGCACCACCACGGGGAGAAACTCAGACCCGTGAGGCCTAAGGAGGGGAGTGCGGAAGAATTCACTCGGTCTTGCTCACCCACATTTTATTATTCCCCCCGCCTCAAGTTTCCTAGTCCAGCTCTCCTTCCCCAATCTCAGCATACCGTCTCTTGCCTCATAGCTCAAGCTGTCAGCTACTTCTCTCCTGCCTCCCCCTCCCTGCCTGCCACTGCAGACTCTCTGGATCTTCCGTTCTCCCTCCTGTAGCTCAAACTCACGCTTGGCCCAGCTGCTGCAGGAAGCTGGGGGAAAGCAGATGCTTCAGGGTGGACATGAGGCTACTTCCACGCTGAGACAGGTGGCTCAGGCATAACTGGGGCTCCTGGGTGAAGGTGACCACGGCCAGGCTCAGCAGGGCTGCCACGCCTGGAAACATCAAGAATGAAGACCCAGTGGAACAGACAAGGAGCCCAGAAGTTCCTGCTTCCCCGTGGCTTCCAGGGCTACCACTTATTCAGTCCCTTCCCCATCCCTGAGCAGCTTCAGTGTAGAATTTCCATCCTCTCCCCAGGCAGCAGCAGCGGCAGCAGTTTCCATGGCTGACCCAGTTCCAGGCTGCTCCTCACGAAGAGGGATCAATACACTGGCCCCACAGAGAAGGCCATGCCGAGGAAAAGCTACCTTGGGGCGAGATCAGCATCCAGTCTGGCTCTGAGCTTGAGCTACATGGACTGGACAGTGATAGCTCCTCTTCCTGTGTAGACACCTCCTTGGGGAGCCTCAGAGCCATGAAGAAGCGGTGCCACAGAACAGTCCACATTTCTGAACTAACCACGTCCCTTATCAGGCTAGCCTTCCCCTGCTGGAGACAAAATTAAAAGAAGGTGGGTGGGTGGGGTCAAAGTCAGGAGTCAAAATGCCTTTTTTTCACTCCTGTCCCTGAGGGATGAGGAAAGGAAGTCCCAGAAATGATCCTTTCGGTTTTCCCAGCTGGGATTTCCCTTTTATCTTGGTTCCCTTTCTTATCATATCTTAACCCCTGGATGTCTTAACCCATGTGGCATGTCTACTACAAACCAGGGAAACCTTTCTTTCCACTGAATCCCAAGGGATGCATCTGCATGCTTCCTTTTAAGGGGTCCATACTGCCCTGGCCGAGTAGTTCAGTTGGTTAGAGCATCGTCCCAATACACCCAGGTTGTGGGTTAGATCCCTGGTTAAGGGCATGTACAAGAATCAACCAGTGAGCCCTGGCTGGTGTGGCTCAGTGGACTGAATGCTGGCCTGTGGACTGAAAGGTCACCAGTTCAATTTCTGGTTACGGCATATGCCTGGGTTGCAGGCCAGGTCCCCGGCTGGGGGCATGCAAGAGGCAACAGATAATGTCTCTCTCTTTCTCTCCCTTCCTTCCTCTCTCTCCAAAAATAAATAAATAAAATCTTTTAAAAAAGTCAGCCAATCAGTGAATGAATAAATGGAAAAACAAATCAATGTTTTTCAGTCTCTCTCCTTTTTTCTCTCTCTAAAATCAATGAAAATAAAGGGTCCACACTGAAGGCAGGTGGGGCCCTTCTAAAGCCAGCACAAGCATAGTCATTTGTGGATTGCTTTTTCTTTCCTAATGTCCCACAGCTCCCTAAAATGCCCACTTTTCGTCCCCTTACTTCCCAGGTGCCCTAAGTTGCAGCTGTACCTGGGTGAGGAGTTGCAGCAGAAGGATAAGCAGGCCGTCATAGAATCCACAGCCATCGGGTGGAGTCAACCGGACCTGCAGGAAAGAGGCAGGAAAAAGGCAGACCTCTGAGCTGGAGGAGATGGCCTCACAGGTCTGCACACCCAACTTCTGGGCAGGCAGAAAGAGCTTTTCCTGTACCTGGTGTTGTGGAAAGTCATGGTTCCTGCCTATTTGATCAAATGACTAACTCTGCCCTAAAGACACAGTCTGATAGGGTAAGCAGACAAAGAAAAAACCTAGTTTAGGAAAATACTTTCTGAACAAGAGGCTGGGAGTTCACAGTTAAAGAGTGCCTAACTCTGCATCCCAGAGGTAGGAAACTGATGGGATTCCAAGTTTGAAAGGCGGGCAAGAGAAGGGGAAGGTAGTAAGGGACAACATTCCAAGCGGAAGTCGTAGCATATATAAAGGCAGGTCATGAGAGACCATAGTGAGTTTTCAAAACGTAACCTTTTCGATCAATCAGGATTATAGGGCCTAGAGGTAACAGATGAGCTTTCAGCAGCCTGCTAAAAAATTTGGACTTCATCCCAGAAGCAATGGGAAGCCACTGAGGACTTAACACAAGCTCCACGTGGGCAAGATTTTTACTTTTATTCACTGCTGTATTGTCAGAGCCTAGAACAGGGTCTGCTACTCAATGCAAGTGGTAAGTAATTACTGCTTGAAGAAATGATCCGATTTTCCTTCATTGAAAGCTCACTCTGGTGTCAGTGAAGAAAAATGGACTGAAAAAGAGAGAATCTTTAGTGGCCAAGTGTCAAAGTCCAAGACAGAAACAATGCATCTCTCCCTCTTAAATGGTCCAGAGTGTTAACAACAGATCTGAAGCCCTGACTAGTCTGGGCTCAGAGGGATCAATTATCTGGGGGAAGAAGGGCCGGGGTGAAAAGATCCCTCGACTCCTTTACCAACTTTTAGTTTCCTCCTTGCTGGCTGGCATTTCAGTCTTTCCTCCCTGAATGCATTCCTTGTCTGACGCAGACCTGGCTGAGCATTCCCTGCAGATCTCACCTCCGCAGGGGCAGACAGGGCGTGTGTGGTTGCAGGGATCCACTCCACAGGCTGGAGGTCGAAGGTCACCCCTTGCTGTCCAAGCTGTCCCAGCAGACAGGCCGCTGCACTCTGGAGAGTTAGAGGCAGACAAGAAACAGTGTTCCACACAAGCAGGGAGGATTTAGGTCTCTGTCCCAGACCAGGAGAACACCGCATAAAAAAGTGCAAAGGGGATGATGACTCCCCTGCTCCCGAAAAGGTGGGATGATAGGGTGAAAAGGGGAGCAGGGTGGAAGGTGAAAACTCACCACAAGAGAGACGATGTGAGAGCGGGTAAAGAGAGCAGCAATCTCGCTGCCTAGCTCCTCCATTCTGGAATAAGGAGATACGTCAGGGGATGCAGCAGTGGGGAAGGAGCCTGGCGGGTGGCCTTCCTTCTCCCTTGAATGGCACTCTCCACCCAGGCTGCATGTCCAGCTCCAAGTCACAAAGTTGGTAGGAATCAAGGTCGGTTCTTTGTGGAGAAACCTTCACTCTGTCCCAGTCCCTCCTAAGGATAGGCTGCTCTCTGTCAGGGTGAGCGCTGTGGGTAGAAGATGTTAGTGGAGAGACCCCACTTTATGACTCACCCAGGAGGCAGATCTTGGAGCCGAAGGACAAGAAGGGAGAGGAGGTACAGTGTCACTTCAGTAGACTCTTCCCAATCCACTACCTTGACCTACGAAGGAAACTGAAGATATCAGAGCAATCTCTGATTGAGATGGTGGGGCCACCATGAGATGCCCACCTGTGTTGCTGGCCTACCTTGCCCTGAACCAACATCAACAGAGACTCGAGGGCCAGGGGCTCTTGCCCTAGAAGACGGCACAGGTGTTCGCTAACGTGGCAGCAGGAGTAGAGAACCTGAGGAAGTGGGGAGGAGTCTGTCAGTGAGCAAGCAGCACCTGGACTCCCAGACTGGAAGCCTCGGCTGAAAGCAGGCTAGCCTGTCAACACATCTGATATCCACACTTGGGGGTATCAGACAAGTCTGGGCCACCTCCACCTCTTGCTGTAAGACAGTGAGATAAGGATGCTTCTCAGTCCTGGTGAGGACTGGCCCATAGTGGGGCCATCTCAGCTGAAAAGATTTAAAAGTAGAAAGGAGTTCTGTAAGGGCATCTCTCATCTCAGTCTGTGGGTGTGTGTGTGTGCTGGGGTCAAGAGTTCTGGGCAGGCAATACCTTAAGAAGGTGGAGGCACAGGATGGGATGCCGCAATCCAGAGACGAGGGATGGCCTCAGCTGGCTGTTGTCTTCGGTGAGCTGATTTGCCAAATGCCGAGAGATCTGTAGGGACATTCCTGAAGGATCAATCCCATTTCCATTATTCCAATCCTATTCCTCTCGTATCTCCAACTAGTCAGGACTGTCATCCCTTGCTAGTCACTCTCACCCCAGGGTCAGAAGCCTCAGACCCCATTCTGTCCCCAGTATTTATGGCCAACAGAGAGCCAAAGTCACGATCTTCAGCCCCAGTGTGGGCGGGCACAGAGGACAGTGTTGCCAACCAAAGGGGAGCAGGAAACCTGAATCGTGTGACCCTGAAGAAGCATCACTGAGAGCTTCCGATCAACTACTCTACCATGTGGGCAATTTGTCACTGAGCTCTCTAATGAAGGTCTCTGGGGTTTTGGCCACATCATGTTCTACAAGAGGCCCAGACCCAGGGTGGGATCATCTGTTTCTGGAAGCAGAGGGTAAGAGGAGGCATAAGAGCCTATTTCTCTGCCTTTCTGAGAAGCTGGGGCCAGCCTCTCCAGCCCTGGCAACAGGAGTGAGAGGAACAAGAAACTGCAGCTCAGACCTGCTCCTTGGCTTCCCAGCAGCCAGGCAGCCCTAGTGGGGCAATGCATACAGCTGCCAGCGCAGAGGAAATGGCTCCAGGCAGATCCTCACGCTGCTCCCGCAGTGCCTGGCTCACCTGAGGGGCTCCTATGGAGAAAGGCAAAGAATGCAGTGTAGGTCTAGCTGTTTCTCTCTGATCCCCCTCCATTCTTTCAGTCCACAGTTATTTATTGGGCACTCACTAAACTGTGTCTAGGTGATGGCAGTAGAAAGAGCAGAGTTGGACCTACTCAACGAACAAGTCCTCCCCTCCCCACTCTGGTTACCTGGGGGCGTGTGGAAAGGGAGCTGTGGCACTGTCAAGCCGTGAAGGAGCCCGTCCAACACAGCTCGCTGTGTAGTCAGCAGACTGGAGTAAAAGGCTTTGGAGATGGTGCAGCTGTTCCCATCCATGGCTTCACACAGAACAGTAAAGCACTAAGGGAGATGAGGGCAGGGTTCGTATCAGGGCATCAGAAAACTGACTAGGCTTGTGATAAGGAGCAAGAATCCCCAGAGAACCTGAGAAAGGAGGAGGAAACTCGGGGGGGACTAGCTACCTAATTCTAAGTACTGCTCATATGGAAGATGCATTTATAACTGCCTTCGCATTGCAAGGGCAGGGTTTTAGGTGTCAGTCCTTCTTTTCTCTGATCAGTTGCTCCCTAAATGTTTCTCAAAGTGTCATCTGTGGCCATGGGTATCAGGATTGCTGGGGATTCCTGGATCCCTCCCGACCCAGTCCCCTGATTCAGAATTTCAGAAGGTGGGGGATCTATTCCAAACTCCCCATGCTGCTCACTGCACAATGACATATGAGAGGTGCTGGCCAATAATGTGAGTTGCTGCTGGTCAAAACTTACTTTGGATATTAAAAGCTTCCTGCCTTGAAAGGGTGAGGGATGTTAAAATAGGCTTTGACTACAAGAAATTGAAGGGACTGCTAGCTCGAGGCAAGAAAGTAGCCCAAATCTGTGTTCCCAATTGCCAGTGTGAATAATGAACGACCAGGCAACTGTTTACTTCCTTGCACATGTTCCTCTCTAACTGTCTCCTCTGAGATCTTCTCACTCAATCCTCCAATCCCTGCCCCTCACCTCCAGAGTCCAGGGCAGAGAACCTACAACCATGTAGTTCACTAGCCCACAGCACAAACGAGGTTGGGAATCACGTCTGCAAGTCTCTTCAGGAAGAAGTACCTCTACGTGAGGTTCCCTAAAATAGGCAGACTCCTGAATGCCTCTGGGCCTTTCTGTAGGTTGCTCTTTCTGCCTGGAATATCCTCTCTACCTTCCTGCCTCACCTACTGACAAACCACCATGTATTCTGCAAATTCTAGCGGAGATGATTTCCTTCTTCGGGATTTCTCCTATGACCCTCCAGGTAGTGTCGATCTTCAGTGGTGTTTCTGTATTTTATACAAAGTTTCAATGTACTTTTCACACTACTGTCCTTGATCACTTTACATATCTCCCCTACTAGACTAGCCCTGTCCTTTGAAGATAGGAACTTCCTCTTACTCACACTGCATATGGCACACAGCTGTCATCCAACAAATATTTGATGTATCACCTTGATCTAACCCTGTCTACTCATAAGAAAGGAGGTGAGAGAAACACAGGGAAGCACAGGAGAGACAGAAATCCGGAAGTGGGAACAGATTACCATAAGGCTATCCCTCCGCAAACTCTGCTCGGAGTCATCTGGCTGGGACAGCAGTTTCCCCAACATGTCCAGAAAGAGGCCAGCAGCTTCCTGAAATACCGGCAGGCTGGGAAAAAATGAGCCCGTGGTTTCTTTTCATCTTCCTACTAAAAGCCCAGATGTGTGAATGGGGCAGCTCTGGGCAAGGAGGAGCAGCTCAGCAAAGGAACACATCACAGTGCTCCCGCCTCTCCCTGCTGCTAAGCACACACAGTCTCACATATATACCCTCCAAGCCCCTTCTCTTTGCCATTTCTCTAAGTTCTTCACATCTTGACCCACTCATTTAGTGTATGGTGACTGCTGACACTTAAGTCCCAAAAGTTGTGGGACAAACTTAGAGGCGTCTCAGGGTCCTTAAGAGGACAAGCTGGACTCTGAGGGGTCAATCAGCTGATCCCTAAACCTGCCACAAATAATGGCTTCCCACTTAGCCTCTTCCTAAAGGAGAAGGGAAGAATGGGGATAGAAATCGAAGCCAAACTGGCCAAGAGAGCAAAACTGTGTCTTATCCCACCTGTCATCTGTCTGGCTCCTCTCCAGATTGAAGGTGCAGGCAAAGTAGGCCTGAATCACGGCCATCAGGTCCCGTGAGAAGGTCCCATACCAACATTGCTGCCAGAGAAAAGAACAGAGAGTACGGGCAATGTAGATGGAGAAAAAGAATAGGAAAAAAAGCGCTTTAAAAAGGTATTAGGTACCCAGTCAGGCTGACCAGACAGAAAGGGGCAGGAGGAAGAGAGTATTTAGACAGAGAGGAGATCCAGAAGTGACCGATGGCAGACAGTGGGCTGTAAATAGGACGAAAATGTGTCTCGTTTGGCCTGAACAGCATTTTGGAGTTTAGGAGGTTCTCTTTTTCAAAACAGCTCAAATTCTTTTCTACATTTCTTCCAAACACTCAAGGTTAGTACTCATCAGCAGAGGGCAGCTTTCTAGCTGCCTGAGCCGAGGTCCCACTAAACATCTCTTTACCCTGTTCTCAGCTCAGCTGCGGCAGAACACAGCACGGGGAAGCACAGGTTTGGCCCCAGACGCGCTCAGTCTCAGTCCTAGCTCCTCTGCCTCCGTCTCCGTGACTGTTTACAAGTGAGAGCCTGTGTGTGAGTCAGTTAGCCTCCAAACTGCAGTACCCACTCTGTAAAAGTGGGTCAACAAAGCCAAGGCCTTCACATTCCAAAGCACGGTGCTCTAAGTATTGGGACATTACACACAAAAATCTGGATTGCTGGCTTCTCTAGGAAAACTGGAAGATCCGGCAACACTGGGCCCGAATTCCCACAGGGCAACAGTGGGCTGGAGCTGAGGAGAGGATACACCATTAGACTGGGCGTGGGATCTCCAGTTTATCCATCCCCACTACTCACACAGCCTGCCGTAGTCGACTTCACTGACCGACATTATGTGCCTGGTCTCATGAAGCATTAAAGTCTGTAATTCATGGTCAACTGAGTAGAGAGAGGAGGAAAGAAAATAAAAAAGGCAGCTGGGCCAAGCAGAGATGGCAGCTCGAAGACGGAAAATCTGCGCAGACACTGCTGGAAGCCTTGAGGCTCCCTGCACAGCGCTCACCTGCTGAACACTGCTGCTCTCCTGGCTGTGTCTGAGCAGGCTGAGCAGCAGCCCGGGGAGCCCTGCCTCCCGGCAGAAGGAGTACAAGGGAACGGAGTCGCCGCAGCTGGACAGAAGGCTGCTCAGGACCCGGAGCGCGGGCAGGATACGGGACGCCCCCTCCAGCTTGCCTTTCAGGATCTGGGTGGCACAAGGGAAAGGAGTAATCAACGTTATCAGAGGTAAAAGAAGAGTGTCACAGATCAAGTGTCCCCAAGGAGTCGGCAAATCTGACCGGATGTTCTAACTCCTTTCTTTGGGAGTCTGAAGCCCGGAGAAGAGGAGGGAGGTAGGGAAACAGCACCAGGGAAGAGGAGTACAGACGGCCAGGTCGCCTGACTTATGTAACAGTGACCAAGGGGGAGGGGACCGCCCCTCAGGATCTCTGTGTCAGACGCAATGCCATTCCTATCTGTTCCCTCCCTTCTCCAGCCCTTCATCTTAAAAACAAAACACACACTCACATTTACTTCTGAAAATTAAAACAATGGACACAAAACAGATGCTTTCCAACTCCAGATAAACAAAACAATACTGTTCAAGTCTTGACCAGGGGCTGACAGACTACAGTCCACGCACTAAATCCCGCCTACCGTTTATTTTATACAGCCTGCAAGCTGACGACAGTAGTCTATTTTTACATGGTTATTCTTTAAGAGATTATTCTTGAAAGAAGAATAACATTTACATCATTGTTTTAAGTCATTTCACTTATTTGCTCATTTAATCTTCACAGTAACTTTTTGAAGTAAACACCAACACAGTTACAGATGAGACTGAAGCTTCCAGGCAGCCTAAGGAAGTTGTCAACAATCACACAGCTAGAGAGTAGTTCAGGTAAGACTCCGCCTTAGGAAGTCTCATCCTGGAGGCAGAGCTTCTACCTTGCTTCCCTACTGAAAAGTTGTCCAGCACCACACGCGAGACTCGAACGAGAGGGGCAACGTGCCGAGGCAATTCACGGGACAGAGGAGAGCCCTTCCAACAGACGGTGCCGGGACAGCTGCGCGCTTAGTGCAAAGTATCGACTTAGACCCCTCACACTGTGGACCTCACGTTATATACAAAATTTACATACAAAATTTAACTCAAACGGGTCAGAGAACTAAATGTCAGAGCTAAAACTAGAAAACCTTTCGAAGAAACACAGAAGAAAAAACTTCTAAGCCTTTGGGTTTGGAAAATATTTCTTAGATACAACACCAAAAGCATAACCTACAAAGGGAAAATATGGCGATTGGATTTCATCAAAATTTAAAACCCTCGTACTTCAAGACACTCAGAAGAATAAAAAGACAAAGCACAGGCTGGGAGAAAATATTTGCAAATCACACATCTGAAAAAGGTCTTGTATCCAGAATAACCAAAGAACTCTTACAACTCAGTAAGAAGATAAACCACCTGATTTAAAAAATGAGCAAAAGAGATGAAATTTCGCAAATGGAAATTTCATAACAAGCACATGGAAAGATGCCTGACATCAGTCATTAACAAAATGCAAATTAAAGAGACAACGATACACTATTTCACACTCACAAGAATGGCTATAGTCAAAAGACAGACAATAATACACGTTAGAAACGATGGGAAGAAATGGGGACCCTCATATATTGCTGTGGGAATGCAAACTGGTGTCGTCACTTTGGATAGTTCGCGGCTTCTTAAAATGTTAAACATAAATTCACCACATGACCCAGCAATTCCACTCCTCAGTATCCACCCAAAAGAAATGAAAGTATGTCTACAAAGATTCCCACATGACTGTTCGTATCGGCATTATTCATAAAAGCCAAAAAGGGGAAACAACCTCGATGTTCATCAACTGGTGAATGGATAAAATGTGACGTATGTCCATATGACAGAATAGTAACCAGCAATATAAAGGAATGACGTACTGATACAGCGTGAACGAACCTCAAAAACACTCTGCTAAGGAGCCAGACACGCACACTGTAGACCGTGCGATTCCACTTACACGAAGTGTCCGGAAAAGGCAGACCTGTGAGACAGAGAGCAGACTGATGGTGGCCTGAGCCTGAAGGTAGGACTGACGACTAACCGTAAATGGGTATGGGCGATCTCACTGGGGGACACGGACGTTCTAAAGCTGGGTCACGGTGATGGTGTCACACCTCAGTGCAGTTATTAAATAATCACTAAAAAGACTTTAAAGAAGAGAGTAGAAGAGATGCAGGCAACATGTTCCAGTGAGTCCCCAGGAAGGAAGATCACTGTGTTTCAGAGAAGCGAGGAAAGGCTTTTTATGAGGGAACACTGCTGTGAATACCAATTAAGCAAAATGTTACACCCTAAAAAAGAATCTCACTCTTCTAGTTAACATATCTGTATTAGAAAATAACGTATACTCAACTGTCACAGCTACAGTTTTCATTTTGTCAATAAAAATATTGTAGACAGCCCTGGCTGGTGTGGCTCAGTGCACTGAAGAGTCTCTAGTTCAATTCCCAGTCAGGGCACATGCCTGGGTTGCAGGCCAGGTCCCCAGTTGGGGACGTACAGAAGGCAACCAATCGATGTTTCTCTCACACACTGATGTTTCTCTCGCTCTCTTTCTCCCTCCCTTCCCCTCTCTCTAAAAATAAACAGACTTCCGGCCAAGAAGGAGGCACAGATAAACACACTGTGCCTCCACACACAACCAAATTAAGGACAACAAAAATTTAGAAACAACAACAACAAAAAACTAGAACTGACAGAAAATTGAACTGTACAGAAGTCTGACAACCAAGGAGTTAGACACAGTCATCCAGTCCAGTAGCAGGGGCAGAGCTGGGCGGCCTGCGGAGTCGGGCGCCAGATGGAGAGGGTCGCAGCAAAGAAAAAAAAACAACGTGGTGGCTTGTAGACCCCGGCGCACAAGGCAGTGGCTGACGGACCCAGAGAGGCACGTAGGGCAGCTGGCTGGCCGGTGGTCCCACATTCGCGTGCAGACAAACCAGGCGAAGCTGGGGAGCAAGACAGACCGCACAGCCCAGGGCGCCAGCACAGGGAAATAAAGCCTCAAAACACCGACTGAAAACACCTGTGGGGGTTGAGGCAGAGGGAGAGACTCCCAGCCTCACGGGAGAGTTCGCTGGAGAGACCCACAGGGTCCTAGAACATACACAAGCCCAGCCACCCAGGAATCAGCACCAGAAGGGCCCAATTTGCTTGTGGGTAGCGGAGGAAGGGACTGAAATACAAGAGAGCTGAGCAAGTGCCATTGTTCCCTCTCAGACCCTGGCCCCATAGACAGCATCACAACCCAGCAACTGGGTTGCCCCTTCCTGGTGAACACAGAAGCCTCCACCCCTCATACATAACAGCCGCAACAAGACAAAAAAAATGGCCCACATGAAGAACAGATCAAAGCCCCAGAGCAAATACTTTTAAGCAACGAAGCGATAGTCAACCTATCAGATGCACAGTTCAAAGCACTGGTGATCAGGATGCTCACAGAATTGGTTGATTTCGGTCACAAATTAGATGAAAAAATGAAGGCTATGCTAAGTGAAATGAAGGAAAACGCACAGGGAGCTACTAGTGATGGGAAGAAAACTGAGACTCAAATCAATGGAGTGGATCAGAAGGAAGAAAGAAATAATAAAACAGAAAAGGATGGAAAAAAAAGAATTCAAAAAAATGAGAAGCTTAGGAACCTCCAGGACATCTTGAAACATTCCAACATCTGAATTATAGGGGTACCAGAAGGGGAAGAGGAACAGCAACAAGTGGAAAAGGTATTTGAACAAATAATAATGGAGAACTTCCCCAATCTGGCAAAGGAAACAGACTTCCAGGAAGTCCAGGAAGCTCAGAGTCCCAAAAAAGTTGGACCCAAGGAGGAACACACCAAGTCACATCATCATTACATTACCCAAGGTAAAAATGAAGGAGAGAATTCTAGAAGCAGCAAGAGATAAGGGGACAGT